>CM055124.1:19806890-21006890 GCA_029206835.1 Rana muscosa | reverse complement strand
GGTAGGAAGCTGACAAAGAGGATAGAGATGACAGGGGTGGGTGGTAGGAAGCTGACAGGGAGGATGGAGATGACAGGAGTGGGTGGTAGGAAGCTGACAGGGAGGATGAAGATGACAGGGGTGGGTGGTAGGAAGCTGACAGGGAGGATAGAGATGACAGGGGTGGGTGGTAGGAAGCTGACAGGGAGGATGAAGATGACAGGGGTGGGTGGTAGGAAGATGACAGGGAGGATGAAGATGACAGGGGTGGGTGGTAGGAAGCTGACAGGGAGGATGAAGATGACAGGGGTGGGTGGTAGGAAGCTGACAGGGAGGATGAAGATGACAGGGGTGGGTGGTAGGAAGATGACAGGGAGGATGGAGATGACAGGGAATATGGAGATGACAGGGAATATGGAGATGACAGGGGTGGGTGGTAGGAAGATGACAGGGAGGATGGAGATGACAGGGGGTGATAAAATGTAAGACAGGCCTCAGAGGTAGGGTGGTGGGATCATGCCAGGAACAGGGGGATGACGAGGAGCATGATGATGACAGGAGACAGTAGATGGCATCATAGCATTAGGGCTGTGTGTGAGGTCATCACGGGCGGCTGGTAGCAGGGATGTTCGGGCTCCCTCGTTCAGGGAGTGACGTCACTGGATGCTGTCAGTGTCGGGCAGCGGACCGTCATTTACAGTACCTACGTCTTCCACACTACGGCCGTCCATCCTGGAGAGGAATTCAAGGAGCTGCTCAGCAGCGGCGGCGGCGGCAGCCATTATCCGCGCTCTGCACATGGTACTTGGTAGGAGATTCGCAGAGCGCGGGAGAAGGGGAGGAGCCGGGGGAGGGGAGCACATTGATCCACCTACTGACCCAACAACTGTTGGATGATCGAGGCTGCGTCAAGCTCCCAGTGCCTCTTCCTCCACAGGACTGCGCGGCGGCAAGGACTACTACTGTCACACATTGAGATAGGGAACCAGTGGCCATGGCTGCGCCCTAGGCGGCTGCCTAGTGGTACCGCCAGCCCTGAGTGCAGGGGGAGTGGAGTGGGCGGAACTGGATAGTGGCAACTTGCCGCTCCCCTGAATGTGCCGCCTGGTACAATGGTACCACCGGGTCCCATGGTAGGGCCGGCCCTGGCTGCTAGGCAAACTTAGTTAGCTCCTCTGTAAACAGTGGAGAAGTGGTTGATTGCTTCAGGATGTTTAATGTCTCACAGGCTGCTTGTCTGCTACTTCCACTGTCTCCTAAAGATTTCTAGAAGTATAGTGGGGTGGCCGGACAGGCAGCCTGAATATTCTTGGAACTCCACTCAATCCCTGGGCAGGTGTGCCCAGAAGGTGGAGGAAGAGCCCATAAATACTCTGAGGATTGGCAGCAGAGTTCCAGGGTCCAGCCTTCTGGAGTTGACCCTCTGTGCTGCTGGCTCTGCCCCTGGGGCAGAGAGAGAGACAGAAAGGAAGCGGAGGAGCCCCTTTTGAAGACATTGAGTTCCCATCTAGGCTTAGCTGGGGGGCCTACAGAAGAGAGAGAGAGAAAGCCTGAATCAGAGTCTGAGTAGAGCCAGGAGAGTTGGTGTGAGGAATCTTAATCAAGCTTGGACTGAGTGAGTACTTTATCCTGCTATACAGAGGAGAAGTGACTTTGGGGTGATTTATCTTGCAGTTCAGCCAGTAGTTGTGCAAGAGAGCCAGGAGCATGCACCACTGCTAACATGCTTAGTTCCGTTAGGAGCTGTGCAAGACAGCCAGGAGTTGTACCAGTCAACCAGGAGTAATTACAGTGCAGCCTAAGGTTGTGCAATACAGCCTGTATTTTGTACAGAGCAGCCAGAAGCCTAGCAGCCCTCAAGTTCTACAGTTCTACACTTTGGGGTATCCCATGCTCCCCTAGCCAAGTTTCTGTTCCCAATAAAAACCCAAAAAGAAACCCCTAGACTGATTGCTCAGCCAAAGGAAGAATGCCAAAAATGCTGAACGCCTGGCTGTGCATTCTGTGAATGGAGGGAAATGCCGCCAAATTACTGGCGGCTCCTGCAGGGGAAGTGCTACATTTAACTGTATATAATGTATCTTCTTTGAAAAATGTATTTTGGTGATTGTGTCATTTAGAGTCCATCCGAGTGTACGCAACATTTTAAAATCCTTGACCCTTTGATTTAATTGTCCAGTATTTTATCCTATTACCGCCACCATTCAAGCACTGATGAAGGGGTGGGGAGCGGGGTCTTTGAGCCCCTGAAACATGTTGGCTTCACCTACCAATTTTTTAGCAATATTAATAATTCTATACTGGACCTATTATAAACATGTAGTGCACGCATAACTCGTATGATAGAGAGATGGAGAGATCACACCTGATTATACTTACTTTTGGGTCCATCTCTTCACCAACACCCATTTTGTATCAGTAACCACTTTCCGGCCAGTCCTGGTATCCCTTTTAACTGAGTCTTTATATCTGGGGGTTGGGTTGGACTGCTTGACCATGTGACCACTGTGATTGGCTGTCACAGTGGTCACTTGACCGGGATCTGGTTCACTGGCTCCTAATCATTACTAGAGACAAACAGCTGTCTAGAACAGCTCTGTCACCAAGCTGGGAGCACGCAGCACGGAAGCCTTGGCAATCTATGTATGATGCATATGTGCATCATGGAGGCATTAAAGAACATCTTCTTTGCCACCGCACTGCGTTACGGTGGAGGCAAGAGGTTAAAAGCTGGGCTGAAGGTTTAACCCTTCTCCACTTCATATAAAGGAAAAAAAACTTTTCCCTGGAGTTGGGCTTTCAGAGTAGCAGAGGGATAGGGTGAAGTGTTAAAGTTACATAGTGTGAGGGGGTTAGCTCGGCAGCGGGTGTGTGTGACCCCCTGGATGGGTTCACCACACAAAATTAGGCACAGCAGACCATGGTAGGAGAAAAAACAAAAGGGTGCGGTTTTATTTGAACTATGTATAGACCAAAAATATAGCAAAAAACAAAAGAAACAGGAAAATAAATCCTGATCAACTTGACCGCTCACTACACACGTTGGTGTCCCTAACTAACAACTGGGTACAGCCTTGTGCTGCCCCAGTCCCTAGCTCCCTGCTTTTAGAAGGTTTTGTCTCACCGCACAGAAAGCACACTCCCCAGTCTATACACACAGATCTGGTTCCAGGTTGGAGCATCTCCCTTAGCATGCTGGGAGTTCTTGTAGAGGTCTTAATGAGCCCACTTACTTCAACTGGGCTCATTTACTCTACCCCCGCAAGACTCCCAGCACTCCCCCTAGTGGTATAAATCGGCATAAAGCCTGAATCTAGGACATATATATCTTCCATCCTGGATGCAACCCGGTGATTTTACCTGCCTGCTGTCACAATAGGTAAATAGTTAGTCAGGTTGAAAAAAGACACAAGTCCATCCAGTTCAACCATAAAAAAATAAAATAATAATAATAATAATAATATTATACAATCCCATATACCCAATTCTATACCCACAGTTGATCCAGAGGAAGGCAAAAAAAAAAAAAAACAGCAGAGCACGATCCAATTTGCTACAGCAGGGGAAAATTTCCTTCCTGATACCCTGAGAGGCAATCGGATATTCCCCGGATCAACTTTACCTATAAATGTTAGTACCCAGTTATATTATGTACATTTAGGAAAGAATCCAGTCCTTTCTTAAAGCAATCTACTGAGCTGGCCAGAACCAACTCTGCAGGGAGTCTATTCCACATTTTCACAGCTCTTACTGTGAAGAATAAATTAAATAGGTATTCAGCGCTGAAAAATTGAAATAAAAAACTAAAAACGAATGCAGCCAGCACCTAAGGATAAATTCATAAAACAACCTTAAGTAGAACATGTATAAAAAAACGAGTGCAGTGCATAAATGAAATAAGAAATGAATAAAAGTCCATATAATCAGTAAAAGTCCATAGGGTGAGTAGTGTAACAATACAGCATGCGATGTGGAAACGACACAATGACCAGAAGATCCCTCCACCACACACAGAGTAGCCTCTCACCTCTATGCTTCGACCCGCAAGAGGTCACAAGGCGTAAGATAAAAAAGCCTCCTTAAAAGACGAATCAAGACCCAAATTAGAAGAATAAGATCTTGTGGATGCTTTCTTCTGAGCCCAATAAACAAAGGAGTGGCCAACAATCCAAACAATAGTCATTTGACCTTGTTGGTGCATTTAGCAACCTAAGATGCTGGAGAAACTGAACTCAAACTGAACTCAAATGGACTCAGACTCAGTCAGCAGGCAGGTACTTATGGCAACATCACAGTCTTGTGAGTATAGATCTGGTCCTTTGTGTTGACCGTAAAGTGAATAACTCAACACCAAGTTCACTATATGGACCCCTTATATATTTGTACATGTTGATCATTTCCCCCCTTAATCTCCTCTTCTCAAGAGGGAATAGATTCAGTTCCTCTAATCTTTCCTCATAGCTGAGCTCCTCCATCCCTCTTATCAGTTTGGTTGCCCTTCTCTGCACTTTCTCCAGTTCCCCAGTATCCTTTTTGAGAACTGGGGCCCAAAACTGAACTGCATATTCCAGATGAGGTCTTACTAATGATTTGTACAGGGGCAAAATGATATCTCTCTCTCTGGAGTCCATACCTCTCTTAATACAAGAAAGGACTTTGCTCGCTTTGAAAACCGCAGCTCGGCATTGCATGCTATTATTGAGCTTATGATCTACCAAAACCCCCAGATCCTTCTCTACTACAGATCCCCCCAGTTGTACTCCCCCTAGTATGTATGATGCATGCATATTCTTAGCCCCCAAGTGCATAACTTTACATTTATCAACATTAAACCTCATCTGCCACATAGTCGCCCAATTAGACAGAACATTGAGGTTGGCTTGTAAGGACGTTATTCCACTGCATAGCTTGGTGTCATCTGCAAAGACAGAAATGTTACTTTTGATCCCAGACCCTATATAATTTATAAGAATATTAATGAGTAAGGGTCCCAACACTGAATCTTGGGGTACACCACTGATAACCTTAGACCATTCACAGTAAGAATCATTAACCACAACTCTCTGAATTCTGTCTTTTAGACGGTTTTCGACCATTTAAGAACTGATATTTCCAATCCTGTAGACTTTACCTTGCACATGAACCGTGTGTGCGGAACTGTATCGAACGCTTTTGCAAAATCCAGGTATACCAAGTGAGGCTATCTGTTGGGATAAGTTTTATATCAGGATATGGATGATCATTTAGGCTGGCAATAGATGATTCATTTTTTTTCATTCAGCCAGGGGGCTGAATGAAAAAAAAGCACAACAGATTCCTACATCCATGTAAGTAAGGTGGATGGAGGAATCCCATCCCAACTGGGAAATTGTATTTTGACAGTGTGACTTGGTGCAGCTAAAACCAAAAAGGTGCAACCAAATGGAAAAATCTAAGGCCTCGTACACACGACCGATTTTCTCGGCAAGAACCAGCAAGAAACTTGCTGGCAGAGATGTCTTGCCGAGTAAATCGGTCGTGTGTACACGGCTATCGGGTTTCTCGTCGAGAAAACCGACAAGTAACCTCGACGAGAAAATAGAGAACCTGCTCTCTATTTTCTCGTCGAGATTCTCGTCAGCCTGTTTCTCGACGAGAAAAGTGAGTGTGTGTACACTTACCTGTCCGCCGGGAAGCCCGCGCATGTTCGAAATGAATTTGACGCATGCACGGTAGCTTCCTAGGCATACGTAGGGTATACCAAGATGGCGGCGACGGCATCGAATGTGATGAGCGCATGCTCGTCGTAGTCGATGACGTCACCGCGTACGCTCCATTCAAAGAACCGCGGGTTCTTTGAAACGAGCGTGTGTACACTCGGCCGGGACAATTTTGTTGTCCAGGAATCTCGTCGAAAAAAACGACATGTTTTTTTCAACGAGAATCTCCGCCGTGTGTACGAGGCCTAATGATTGTTTTCTGTTGAACAGGGATGGCCACATAGTGATTGAAATTCGGCCGATCCCTGCTGAGCCAACTGAATTTCAATACATGCATGTCCACTTTTACAAATTCAAAAATTTTGCACCAAAATCTACTAAGCTGAACTTTTGATGTAAAAGTGAATGTTTTGCCTTTTTACCCCTAACCTTTTGCCAGGGACACCTGGTTCCTGCATCTAATTCATTCCCAGGACAATCTCCAAAAAAGCGCAGTTTTGTAAAAAACGAAGGCTACACAGCACAGAATGATTGGTAAGAACATGTGGCCTCCCCAGTAGCATTCTCAAAGTCCTGCTGAATCCAGATGCATGGGATCATGGAAGCATTCTATAACACTTGAGTCAAGGTTAAATGAGTAATCGTAGCACAGCCGGAATGTTTCCTGGGTTTAGGGATTTCACTTGTCGAATTCTGTTCAGCTTTAAATGTGTCATAAACGTGCTGCAGGAATATTAAAAACCCTGAAATGCATCTCAGCAGTCATGTGAAAATGAAATGTATTCCAAACAAAAACAGAACGCCTAATTGTAGATCTTTGAACAATCTTCCCATCCCACGTCTCCCGCTGCCATTATTAAGAGTTGCACAATTATATAACGTCTACAGTAGTCATTAAACAGTAATTTATAATCAATGTTCATTTTAAGTGGAGCTCAACAGCAGCTCATTAAACATAAATGCACATGTGTGCCATGTAAATATACAAAGAAACAAGGTGAGTTAGAGTATTTACGGAAACAAAGAGGTGTCTGCGTTTACTGCCACCTGAGGCTAATTTTATTGCTTTTTTGTTCATATCTTTTTCGACTTCGAACAGGATAGAGATAAAACACATCAGTGGGCTTGCTGAAGGCACACTCCAGTGAAAAGTGAAAACTGCAATTTAAAGTGGATCTATATGTAGCAGGCATTTAAATTTTGGGGGGGGGGGGGGGGAGCATCTGGGTTATTCAACCCGGATGCACTAATTGTTAGGGAGTCTGAGAACCTCTTTTGTGGTTCTTGGAGGACTCTGGTGGTGCAAGGTTCCCTGTGGCCTGCAGATGGCGTTGTCGCCCTGGGCCGGAGTGGAATCTGCACCGCAAGACTGCTCCCTTTTTGTCCTTTCCTGGTGCTGGTACAGCGGGGCGGGGAACCCGCTGTGATGCAGAGGGAGAGGGGATAAAAAGGGGCGGATGCCCGTACCACGGGGTTCGGAGTGCAGAGTCGAAGGACGCGCCGCACCCAGGCACCTTCAGCCTGGGTGCTGGCGTTCTGGAGTTCCGGGCCCAGGTGCCCTTGACCTGGCCGGAGCGAGAGATGGAGTCCATCCCAGGCACCTTAAGCCTGGGGTGAGGTATTATGGCCAAGGCCTGGGGCCCAGTAACTTTGACTGGGTTCCGCGAGGGTGGAGGAGTCCGAGGGGCCCTAAGGTGTTGGGACCCGTATCTGAGGTGAGGAGGCCGGGGAGTTTAACCCTTCCGAATAGCCCGATACAGCATTAATCCGGTGACGGCGGGGCCTCTGGTAACTCTCTTGGAGGGATGTCTTCCCCCTGACAGGGGCAGCAACGTAGCGAAGGTAACTCCAGTTCCTGTTCATTAGAGTCGCTGGAAGAGACTCTGAAGCCAAAAAGTCCATTTAACAGCCACTGTGCTTAGCAACCGTTGGTGAAACCTCAACGGTTTAGCTTCTTTGAGGATTGTGCCTTGACCTACTCCCCACCAATACTGGACTGTTCTATGGGTCTCAAACTGTCTGCTCGCAAAGGACTATTTGTTTGCTGTTATGGAATAAATAAGTGTTGGACCTTTTCAGTGTGTGGTACTCCAATTACTGGGAGCAAAGGGGGGTTATCAGCAGAACAGACTTGGCTCTGAGCGTATACACAGCCCAAAGGTAATCTGGTGCTGGCCTTCACCTCTACACCCTGCAATCTAGAGGACATGGGCCGTGGCGCACCTCGCTCTCCCCTTCAAGGTACCCCTAGATCGGAGCCAAAGTAACCGCTAAAGAAGAAGAGAGAGGGTGAGGCCGCTACATATACCTAAAGCTTCTTTCACACTGGGGCGTTAAAAAAAGCTTTAGCATTAAAAAAAGCGCATGTAAAGCGTCTGAAAGAAGCTGCATCTGCAATCCCAATGTGAAAGCCCAAGTGCTTTCACACTAAAGCGCCTGAAAAACGCCCCAGTGTGAAAAGGGTCTTAGCGTTAAAAAAGCGCCTGTAAAGCACATGAAAGAAGCCTCATCTGCAATCCCAATGTGAAAGCCCGAGTGCTTTCACACTGAGGCGCTGCGCTGGCAGTCCTGCAAGCAGCTTCTTTGCAGCGCTTTAGGAGCGGTGAATACACCGCTCCTAAAGCGCCCCTTCCCATTGAGGCGCTTTTTTTAACGCCAAAGCGCCTGAAAAACACCCCAGTGTGAAAGGGGTCTTAGCGGAGCTTTACCAGCGTTTTTCGGGCGCTGGCAGTGTGAAAGGGCTCTGAAAGCACTCAGGCTTTCACATTGGAATTGCAGATGAGGCTTCTTTCAGGCACTTTACAGGCGCCTGAAAAATGCCCCATGTGTGAAATGAGTCTAAATATTAACAGGAACCTATGCGTTTCTGTCCTGAGGCTTTAGCTCCCTTCAGTGCTGGATTAGCCAGTCTGCATTTGGTTCCTCCTCATGAACAGAGATCTCATACTCGAATACAAAGGCTTTAGGTATTATCAGAGTATTGAAATCATGCGCTTGAAGCTGCTTGTTTGCAGAGATTACTTTACTTTCATGGAGAAATAGCTGGACATATCTTATAGCATGTCTTTATCATGGAACAGGAAGAGAACAACATACAAGTGCCCAGAGAGGAAAGCAAACACTTCCTCTAATTACATTACCATAGAATACACAGTATAATACTGCAGTGCCACCTTCTGGATAGAAAGGTATAATGCATATACAGTATCTCACAAAAATGAGTACACCCCTCACATTTTTGAAAATATTTTATTATATCTTTTCATGTGACAACACTGAAGAAATTACACTTTGCTACAATGTAAATGAGTGCATGTACAGCTTGTATAACAGTGTAAATTTGCTGTCCCCTCAAAAAAACTTAACACACACCATTAATGTCTAAACTGCTGGCAACAAAAGTGAGTACACCCCTAAGTGAAAATGTACAAATTGTGCCCAATCAGCCATTTTTTCCCTCCTGTCATGTCACTCCTTAGTGTTACAATGGCTTAGGTGTGAATGGGGAGCAGGTGTGTTAAATTTAGTGTTAAATTTGATTTTATCACTCTCACTCTCTCATACTGGTCACTGGAAGTTCAATATGGCGCCTCATGGCAAAGAACTCTCTGAGGATCTGAAAAAATGAATTATTGCTCTACATAAAGATGGCCTAGGCTATAAGAAGATTGCCAAGACCCAGAAACTGAGCTGCAGCATGGTGGCCAAGACAATACAACGGTTTAACAGGACAGGTTCCACTCAGAACAGGCCTCGCCATGGTTGACCAAAGAAGTTAAGTGCACATGCTCAGCATCATATCCAGAGGTTGCCTTTGGGAAATAGACGTATGAGTGCTGCCAGCATTGCTGCAGAGGTTGAAGGGGTGGGGGGTCAGCCTGTCAGTGCTCAGACCATACGCCACGCACACTGCATCAAATTGGTCTGCATGGCTGTCATCCCGGAAGGAAGCCTCTTCTAAAGATGATGCACAAGCAAGCCTGCAAACAGTTAGCTGAAGACAAGCAGACTAAGGACATGGATTACTGGGACCATGTCCTGTGGTCTGATGAGACCAAGATAAACTTATTTGGTTCAGATGGTGCCAGGCGTGTGTGGCAGCAACCAGGTGAGGAGTACAAAGACAAGTGTGTCTTGCCTACAGTCAAGCATGGTGGTGGGAGTGTCTTGGTCAGGAGCTGCATGAGTGCTGCCGGCACTGGGGAACTACAGTGCATTGAGGGAACCATGAATGCCAACATGTACTGTAACATACTGAAGCAGAGCATGATCCCCTCCCTTCTGATACTGGGTCGCAGGGCAGTATTCCAACATGATAATGACCCCAAACACACCTCCAAGATGACCACTGCCTTGCTAAAGAAGCTGAGGGTAAAGGTGATGGACTGGCCAAGCATGTCTCCAGACCTAAACCCTATTGAGCATCTGTGGGGCATCCTCAAACGGAAGGTGGAGGAGCGCAAGGTCTCTAACATCCACCAGCTCCGTGATGTCGTCATGGAGGAGTAGAAGAGGACTGCAGTGGCAACCTGTGAAGCTCTGGTGAACTCCATGCCCAAGAGGGTTAAGGCAGTGCTGGAAATTAATGGTGCCCATACAAAATATTGACATTTTGGACTAAATTTGAACATTTTCACTTAGGGGTGTACTCACTTTTGTTGCCAGCGGTTTAGACAATAATGGTTGTGTGTTGAGTTATTTTGAAGGGACAGCAAATTTACACTGTTATACAAGCTGTACACTCACTACTTTACATTGTAGCAAAGTGTAATTTCTTCAGTGTTGTCACATGAAAATATATAATAAACAATTTACAAAAATGTGAGGGGTGTACTCACTTTTATGAGATACTGTATAGTCTGTTTATATGCAATCATGCTGTTGTTCTTTCAACACCCCTTCTCAACAGTATGTGCTTTGTCAAATTATATTCAGCTTCTTCTGGAAATAACTATGACGTTCCTTCAACAAATGCTTAGTGAGTGCATCGGCAGTCATCTCCTCTGATGGTGCAATATTGAATGTCGACAACACCTTGCTCTTTGATTTCATAATTTTATTTTAGCTTGTGAACTATCTGATTGTAATCCCCTTCTTGATCAAAACAGGTTATAATGTCAATCGACGTAGATAAGGATGTATATAAATCTGTGTTCTTGATTCCTGGAGTAGAGACAGGGGTCTGCTTTATTTCTGGAGAATCCCTCTCTGGTAAGTACTTTGTTCACTTTCTCATTCCACATCTTTGCAGATTGCTTAAGACCGTAGCTGCTCTTCTGAAGTTTCCACACAAGGTTGTCTCCTTGCTCAAACCCTGGTGGTTGCTCCATGTAGAAGTCTTCCTTAATGTCTCCATACAGGAAAGCAGTTTTAACATCTAGGTGTTTGACTTGCATGCCATTCCCGGCTGCAACAATTAAGCCCTGTACACATCGGATTTCCTATGGTTTTTAAACCGATGGATTTTTCCATCGGAAAACCGATGAAGCTGACTTCCATCAGTCTTGCCTACACACCATCAGTCAAAAAAGCGACCTTTCCAAACGCGGTGACGTAAAACACTCTGATGAGCCGAGAAAAATGAAGTTCAATGCTTCTGAGCATGCGTCGACTTGATTCTGAGCATGCGTGGGTTTTTTAACCGATGGACTTGCCCATAGACGATCGGAATTTGCTATTGGTTTTTTATCCATCGTAAAAATTTAAAACATGTTCTATTTTTTGACACCGATAGAAAAAAGACCGATGGGGCCCATACACGATCGGTTTGTCTGATGAAAAAAGTCCATCGGACTGTTTTCATTGGTAAAACCGATCGTGTGCACGCGGCTTAAGAAGCACTCTGATGGTAGAGTGTTTTACGATGGGAGCGTATGTTTCATCGGAATCTTTACTGAATCTCTGGGAGTAACCCTTGGCGACCAGCCTGGCTTTGTATATGTGGATATTTCCTTCTGCGTCTGACTTTACTTTGAAAGTCCACTTACTTCCTATAGTTTTGCGGTTAGGAGGGAGCTCTGTAAGTGTCCAGATTTTATTTTCTTGAAGTGACTTTTATTTTTCTTCTGCTGCCTGTCTCCATTTATTGGCTTCAGGTTTTGGCAGTTTTTCTATGTCTTCCTAGGATGTTGGTTCAAGTATGCTGTGTGTTTTGACAGTGTATGACAGCTTGTGGGGTGGTATACCGTTTGTAGTCCGATGGGATCTTCTGACTTCAGGCAGTTCAGCAGGATCTGGTGGGGAACTTGATATAGGCATTGTGAGTTCTACCTCTTGTTCTGACTCCTGCACAGGTTCGCTTTCGCCGACCTTTTCTTTTGGTTTGTTGGGCATATTCACTTCACAGCTTTCAGAAGTTGGTGTTTCTGATGATGGGCTGATGATTGGCTGTCATCAAAATAAACACTACGGCTTATTATCACTTTTATTATCACTTTGTCAGTCTTTGGGTATAGGATTCTGTAACCCTTAGAATGCCCTCTATGGCTTTGTTCTCCAGCTTGGATCGCCTTTCACTTGGAATATAGGCATATGCTTTACATCCACTCTAATGTGCCCTATGCTAGGCCTTGATCCATGCCAGATTTCAAATGGAGTACTTTTAAGGTCTTTTGAGGATAGTCTGTTCCAAAGGTAGGTAGCAGTCATGACTTCTTCTCCACAGTACTTGTGAGGTAGGTTGGCATCCGACAACATGCATCTGGCCATTTCTATAAGAGTGTGCTTTTTCCTTTCTGCTATACCGTTTTGTTCAGGAGTGTATGGTGCGGTTGTCTGGTGTACTATTCCTTGACTCTTCAGGTATGAGGCCACTTCTTTGCTTATGTTTTCTCCCCCATTGTCGGTGCGTATTATTCCTGGTTTCTGCTGGAATTTGTTGCTAGACATGGCAATGAACTCTTGAAGTTTCTCTGATGTTTCATTCTTGTGTTTCATCAGATAAGTACCGTAGTTATGTACCTGGAACAATGATTAATGAAAGTCAGTAGATATCTGTTCCCGCCTGACGTGGGAGTTTTCATTGGACCGCATACGTCACTGTGTATGAGATGCAGGGGGTGGGTAGTTTTTCTTTGAGACGCCTGTGTAAGGGAAGCATGTGTTGCTTTTGCTTCAATACAGCATTTGCATTTCATGAGCACTTTGCAAGGCGCTATTGTCAAATCTTCTAACAAGCCTCTCTTTATAATGTCCTGTATAGCTTCTGGACTTCTGTGCCACAGCTACCTGTGCCATAAGTGAATACATTTGTTGTGTAGGTCATTAGAGATATTATTGGCATGTTGGTCTGTGGTGATGAGTCTGTATAGGTGCATGCATTCATCACCCTGAAACTTAACTGTGAAACCGTTTTTTGCAAGACTTTTCACTGATAAAAGGCTGCCTTCTGGTTCTGGAACATACAGCACTTTCTTTACAATGATACTCTGCTTGCCTTGTGGTGTATTGCAGTTCAGGAAGCCCTGGTCTTTACCTTCTGAGGTGATGCATTTGCTATTTGTTAGAAAAACGTTGTCTTTTGCACTGTAATCAATATTTGTGAAGAAGGTCTCATCGCTAGTCATGTGGCTTGTCGCTCCTGAGTCTATGCACCAGCCGCGTGGCTTTTCACTCTGTGTTACTTTAAAGGTGCCATTCCGTGAAATGTCTGCAGTTTCCTTTGTGATTGCTTTGACTCTATTGTGGATAGCTCTAGCTTTCGCTGCCTGGCTTTCCAGATAGAACAATCCTTTTTTAAGTGACTGGTCCTTTTAAAGTGAAAAACAGACTCTGCGGTGCGTATTTTCTTTCCTCTGTCATATTCATCAATTAATTTGCCTTTGACATATTCCAGTGTTAGTTCCTGCTCGGGTTTGGTTTCTAAAGTGTTATTAAGAGCAGTATATGTTTCTGGAAGGCTGCAGAGGAGCAGGGCAACAATATTGTTATCTCTGATGTTCTCTCCAATAACACGCAGCTGCTCTATGATCTCTAGTAGGGATGAGCCGAACACCCCCCGGTTCGGTTCGCATCCAGAACATGCGAACGGACCGAAAGTTCGCACAAACTTTCGAAAACCGTTAAAGTCTATGGGACTCGAACGTGAGAAATCAAAAGTGCGATTTTTAAAGGCTAATATGTTATTGTCCTCAAAAGGGTTTGGGGAGCCGGGTCCTGCCCCAGGGGACATGTATCATTGCAAAAAAAAGTTTTAAAAACTAACGTTTTTTCGGGAGCAGTGATTTTAATGATGCTTAACCACTTAACGACCGCCCACTGTAAATATACGTTGGCAGAATGGCACCGACAGGCAGAATCACGTACATATACGTGATTGCCTTTGTATAGTTGGGGGGTCCGATCTTTACAGTGGACCCCCCTTCTTTACAGTGGGTGGTCGTTTTACCTTCGGGAGCGATCCGGCATGAGGGGACGGCTGTTCGATTCCGGCCCCCCCCTCTCGATCGCTCCCGGCGAATGAGAGCTTCCCCTGCCTGTGTACTGTTTACACAGGCAGGAGGAAGTGATGTCATCTCTCCTGCGGCGCTCACATATACCGAGCGCCGTACAGGAGAAGATGCAGGTTAGTGCACACAACACTACACTGACACCAGGACACATAGGCACATAAATGGCCCCCCCAGGCCCCCCCCAGATCACCCCCCAGCCCCCAGTCACAGTGTCACTGATTGCAGTGACCATTTATTTAGTGATCACTGCAATCAGTGACATTTGTGACTGTAAAAGTGTCACTACATTTAGTTTTAGGTCCAGTGTAGCCCCCTAACCCCCCCCCTAATAAAGGTTTAACCCCCTGATCACCCCCCAGATAACTCTTTCACCCCCTAGCACCGCCGTCGCTAAGCGATCATTTTTCTGATCGATGTCTTAGCGTCGGTGATGCTGATCGGTAGCCAGTAATTTTTTTTAGGTTAGCTGCAGGTTTTTATAGCGTCGGGTACCCCCATATATTACCTAATAAAGGTTTAACCCCCTTGATCGCCCCCCAGGTAACCCTTTCACCCCCTATCACCACTGTCACTAAGCGATAATTTTTCTGATCGATGTCTTAGCGTCGGCGATGCTGATCGGTAGCCAGTAATTTTTTTTAGGTTCGCCGCAGGTTTTTATAGCGTCGGGTACCCCCATATATTACCTAATAAAGGTTTAACCCCCTTGATCACCCCCCAGGTAACCCTTTCACCCCCTAGCACCGCCGTCGCTAAGCGATCATTTTTCTGATCGATGTCTTAGCGTCGGTGATGCTGATCGGTAGCCAGTAATTTTTTTTAGGTTCGCCGCAGGTTTTTATAGCGTCGGGTACCCCCATATATTACCTAATAAAGGTTTAACCCCCTTGATTGCCCCCCAGGTAACCCTTTCACCCCCTATCACCACTGACACTAAGCGATAATTTTTCTGATCGCTGTCTTAGCGTCGGTGATGCAGATCGGTAGCCAGTAATTTTTTTTAGGTTCGCCGCAGGTTTTTATAGCGTCAGGTACCCCAATATATTACCTAATAAAGGTTTAACCCCCTTGATCGCCCCCCAGGTAACCCTTTCACCCCCTATCACCACTGTCGCTAAGCAATCATTTTTCTGATCGCTGTCTTAGCGTCGGTGATGCAGATCGGTAGCCAGTATTTTTTTTTAGGTTCGCCGCAGGTTTTTATAGCGTCAGGTACCCCCATATATTATCTAATAAAGGTTTAACCCCCTGATCGCCCCCCAGGTAACCCTTTCACCCCCTATCACCACTGTCGCTAAGCGATCGTTTTTATGATCGTTGTCTTAGTGTCGGTGATGCCGATAGGTAGCCAGTAATTTTTTTTTAGGTTCGCCGTCAGGTTTTTATATAGCGTCAGGTACCCCCATATATTACCTAATAAAGGTTTTAACCCCCTAATTGCCCCTAGTTAACCCTTTCACCAGTGATCATCATATAAGTGTTACGGGTGACGCTGGTTAGTTAGTTTGCTTTTTATAGTGTCAGGGCACCCGCCGTATATAACCCAATAAAGGTTTAACCCCCTGATCGCCCGGCGGGTGATATCAATTAGGTTTTAGCGTCAGAGAGGGTCTGCGTCACACCCCAGGCAGCGTCAGGTTAGTGTCAGTAGCGCTAACACCCACACGTTAAGCATACACCCCCCTTAGTGGTATAGTATCTGAACAGATCAATATCTGATCTGATCAGATCTATACTAGCGTCCCCAGCAGTTTAGGGTTCCCAAAAACGCAGTGTTAGCGGGATCAGCCCAGATACCTGCTAGCACCTGCGTTTTGCCCCTCCGTCCAGCCCAGGCCACCCAAGTGCAGTATCGATCGATCACTGTCACTTACAAAACACAACACACATAACTGCAGCGTTCGCAGAGACAAGCCTGATCCCTGCGACTCCAGTGCTGTAGGAGGTGATTTCACCACCACAGTTAAAAAAAAAAAAGCATATATGCCGAAGCATTGGGGCAGCAGGGGCGGAGGAGCAATCTTGCTCCTAATGCCGCGTACATACGGTCGAAATTCCGACGGAGGCTTGCCCGTGGAAAAGTCTGACCATGTGTACGCGGCATAACTTTTGCGGGAAGATGCCCCCATGCTTCGGCATATATAAAAATGGTGCATGTATGCCCATCATTAGAAGTGGGTGGATGAAGGGCGGTATTCTAATGGTGGGCATACCCACCGATCAATCTTTTTTTTTCGTTCAGCCAACAGGCTGCATGAAAAAAAAGATTACAATACATGTCCAACAAGGACCAGCAACGTACTGGTATGTTGCTGGACTTTGAATGTTTATACCAGAATGATGCCTGCGGGTTTAGGTATCATCTTGGTATCATTCTTTTCAGCCAGCGGCCGGCTTTCATGTAAAAGCAATCCTAGTGGCTAATTAGCCTCTGGACTGCTTTTACAAGCAGTGGGAGGGAATGTCCCCCCCCCGGATATAAAAAGCGCCATTGGGAAATTGGGAAAGCATTTTATCACACCGATCTTGGTGTGGTCAGATGCTTTGAGGGCAGAGGAAAGATCTAGGGTCCAATAGACCCCAGTTTTTTCAAAAAAGAGTACCTGTCATTACCTATTGCTATCATAGGGGATATTTACATTCCTTGCGATAACAATAAAAATGATAAAAAAAAATAAATAAATATGGAAGCAACAGTTTAAAAATAAAATAAAAAAGCAAAATTAATAATAAAAAAAAAAAGTGTTACGGGTGACGCTGGTTAGTTAGTTTGCTTTTTATAGTGTCAGGGCACCCGCCGTGTATATAACCCAATAAAGGTTTAACCCCCTGATTGCCCGGCGGGTGATATCAATTAGGTTTTAGCGTCAGAGAGGGTCTGCGTCACACCCCAGGCAGCGTCAGGTTAGTGCCAGTAACGCTAACACCCACGCGTGAAGCATACACCTCCCTTAGTGGTATAGTATCTGAACAGATCAATATCTGATCTGATCAGATCTATATTAGCGTCCCCAGCAGTTTAGGGTTCCCAAAAACGCAGTGTTAGCGGGATCAGCCCAGATACCTGCTAGCACCTGCGTTTTGCCCCTCCGTCCAGCCCAGGCCACCCAAGTGCAGTATCGATCGATCACTGTCACTTACAAAACACAACACACATAACTGCAGCGTTCGCAGAGACAGGCCTGATCCCTGCGACTCCAGTGCTGTAGGAGGTGATTTCACCACCACAGTTAAAAAAAAAAAGCATATATGCCGAAGCATTGGTGCAGCAGGAGCGGAGGAGTGATTTTGCTCCTAATGCCGCGTACATACGGTCGAAATTCCGACGGAGGCTTGCCCGTGGAAAAGTCCGACCATGTGTGTGCGGCATAACTTTTTTGCGGGAGGATGCCCCCATGCTTCGGCATATATAAATGGTGCATGTATGCCCATCATTAGAAGTGGGTGGATGAAGGGCGGTATTCTAATGGTGGGCATACCCACCGATCAATCTCTTTTTTCGTTCAGCCACCTGGCTGCATGAAAAAAAAGATTACAATACATGTCCAACAAGGACCAGCAACATACTGGTATGTTGCTGGACTTTGAATGGTTATACCAGATTGATGCCTGCGGGTTTAGGTATCATCTTGGTATCATTCTTTTCAGCCAGCGGCCGGCTTTAATGTAAAAGCAACCCTAGTGGCTAATTAGCCTCTGGACTGCTTTTACAAGCAGTGGGAGGGAATGTCCCCCCCCCCCGGATATAAAAAGCGCCATTGGGAAAGCATTTTATCACACCGATCTTGGTGTGGTCAGATGCTTTGAGGGCAGAGGAAAGATCTAGGGTCTAGACCCCAGTTTTTTCAAAAAAAGAGTACCTGTCACTACCTATTACTATCATAGGGGATATTTACATTCCCTGAGATAACAATAAAAATGATTAAAAAAAAAAAAATATGGAAGGAACAATTTAAAAATAAAATAAAAAAGCACCCCTGTCCTGCCCTGCTCTTGCCCAATGGCGAACGCAAGCGTCGGTCTGGCGTCATATGTAAACAGCAATTGCACCATGCATGTGAGGTATCACCGCGAAGGTCAGATCGAGGGCAGTAATTTTAGCAGTAGACCTCCTCTGTAAATCTAACGGGGTAACCTGTAAAGGCTTTTAAAGGCTTTTAAAAATGTATGTAGTTTGTCGCCAATGCGCGTTTGTGCGAAATTTTAAAGCATGTCGTGTTTGGTATCTATGTACTCGGCCTAAGATCATCTTTTTTATTTCATCAAACATTTGGGCAATATAGTGTGTTTTAGTGCATTAAAATTAAAAAAAGTGTATTTTTTCCCCAAAAACTGCGTTTGAAAAATTGCTGCGCAAATACTGTGTAGAAAAAAAAAATGCAACACCCACCATTTTATTCTGTAGGGCCTTTGCTTTAAAAATATATATAATGTTTGGGGGTTCAACATAATTTTCTTGCAAAAAAAAATATGTTTTCATGTAAACAAAAAGTGTCAAAAAGGGCTTTGTCTTCAAGTGGTTAGAAGAGTGGATGTAAGCTTCCTAATGTTGTGTATAAAATGCCAGAACAGTTCAAAACCCCCCCAAATGACCCCATTTTGGAAAGTAGACACCCCAAGCTATATACTGAGAGGCATGTCGAGTCCATGGAATATTTTATATGTTGACACAAGTTGCGGAAAAAAGACAATTTTTTTTTTTGCACAAAGTTGTCACTAAATGATATATTGCTCAAACATGTCATGGGCATATGTGGAATTACACCCCAAAATACATTCTGTTGCTTCTCCTGAGTACGGGGATACCACATGTGTGAGACTTTTTGGGAGCCTAGCCATGTACGGGACCCCAAAAACCAATCACCGCCTTCAGGCTTTCTAAGGGTGTCAATTTTTGATTTCACTTCTCACTGCCTATCACAGTTTCGGAGGCCATGGAATGCCCACAGATGGCACAAAACCCCCCCAAATGACCCCATTTTGGAAAGTAGACACCCCAAGCTATTTGCTGAGAGGTATTGTGAGTATTTTGCAGATCTCGCTTTTTGTCACAAAGTTTTGAAAATTGAAAAAAAAAAAGAAAAAAAAAAAATGTTCTTTCTTCATTTTCAAAAACAAATGAGAGCTGTAAAATACTCACCATGCCTCTCAGCAAACAGCTTGGGGTGTCTACTTTCCAAAATGGGGTCATTTGGGGGGGTTTTGTGCTATTTTGGCATTTTATGGCCTTCGAAACTGTGATAGGTAGTGAGGAGTCAAATCAAAAATTTGTGCCTAGAAATCCTGAAGGCGGTGATTGGTTTTCGGGGTCCCGTACGCGGCTAGGCTCCTAAAAAGTCCCACACATGTGGTATCCCCGTACTCAGGAGAAGCAGCAAAATTTATTTTGGGGTGCAATTCCACATATAACCATGGCATGTGTGAGCAATATATCATTTAGTGACAACTTTTTGTAATTTTTTTTTTTTTGTCATTATTCAATCACTTGGGACAAAAAAAAAAAAATATTCAATGGGCTCAACAGGCCTCTCAGCAATTTCCTTGGGGTGTCTACTTTCTAAAATGGGGTCATTTGGGGGGGTTTTGTGCTATTTTGGCATTTTATGGCCTTCGAAACTGTGATAGGTAGTGAGGAGTGAAATCAAAAATTTGCGCCCTTAGAAATCCTGAAGGCGGTGCTTGGTTTCCGGGGTCCCGTACGTGGCTAGGCTCCTAAAAAGTCCCACACATGTGGTATCTCCGTACTCAGGAGAAGCAGCAGAATGTATTTTGGGGTGCAATTCCACATATAACCATGGCATGTGTGAGCAATATATCATTTAGTGACAACTTTTTGTAATTTTTTTTTTTTTTTTGTCATTATTCAATCACTTGGGACAAAAAAAAAAATATTCAATGGGCTCAACATGCCTCTCAGCAATTTCCTTGGGGTGTCTACTTTCTAAAATGGGGTCATTTGGGGGGGGGGGGTTTGTACTGCCCTGCCATTTTAGCACCTCAAGAAATGAGATAGGCAGTCATAAATTTAAAGCTGTGTAAATTCCAGAAAATGTACCCTAGTTTGTAAACGCTATAACTTTTGCGAAAACCAATAAATATACGCTTATTGACATTTTTTTTTACTAAAGACATGTGGCTGAATACATTTTGGCCTAAATGTATGACTAAAATTGAGTTTATTCGATTTTTCTTATAACAAAAAGTAGAAAATATCATTTATTTTCAAAATTTTTGGTCTTTTTCCGTTTATATCGCAAAAAATAAAAATCACAGAGGCAATCAAATACCATTAAAAGAAAGCTCTATTTGTGGGAAGAAAAGGACGCAAATTTCGTTTGGGTACAACATTGCATGTCTGCACAATTTACAGTTAAAGCAGCACAGTGCAAAATTCTGAATTCACCTCTGGTCCTTTAGCTACCAAATGGTCCGGGGCTTAAGTGGTTAAAGTGAAAAAATTAAAGTGAAATATTCCTTTAAATATTGTACCCGGGGGTGTCAATAGTATGCCTGTGAAGTGGCGTGTGTTTCCCGTGTTTAGTACAGTCCCTGCACAAAATGACATTCTAAAGGAATAATAGTCATTTAAAACTGCTTGCGGCTGTAATGTAATGTCGGGTCCCGGCAATATGGATGAAAATCATTGAGAAAAACGGCATGGCTACCCCCCTCCCCCATTATCAGGCCCTTTGGGTCTTGTATGGATATTAATGGGAACCCCGCACCCAAATTAAAACAAGAAAAGGCGTGGGGCCCCCAGTCCCTATATACTCTGAACAGCAGTATACAGGCGTTCCAAACAAGACAGGGACTCTAGGTTTGTTCATAAGTTGAATCTGTTTGTAATTTGGAACAGGTACATTTTGTAAGTGTAGCTCCAGACAAAAAATCTATTTTTAAGCTTTTTGGATATCCTAGGGAAGGGTTATCATCACCCCTGTAACATTTGTTTTGCTGTCTGTGCCCCTGTTGAGGAGATTTTACCTCACTTTCTGGCCCAATGACAATTGGATTTTGAAAATTTGGAATTTTTAGGGAAACAAGGATTGGTGATAAAGCATCAGTGGACTGGAGACACCTTTTTCTCATATTAACTCTTACAGGAGAGAATTTCCCTTCCCAGGGGTAGATTTCCTCTCACTTCCTGTTGTCTCCCTCCCTTTGTAAGTAGGATGTTTGAAAGTAGGGGACCGCCTGTATATATATACTATACGGCCTGCTCTATATACTCTGCATAAAATTGGGCCTTAGGTGGTGGTGGTACCAGAACACTGTAAGCCCTCACAGTTACTCATGGTGGGAGCTGGAACAGGCAAGGTGTGAACTATTATATCAAGAATTGTAATTACATGCCCCTGTTGAACAGTGGCAGAAAAATTGGGCCTTTGGTGGTGGTTGTGGTGGTGCCACAACATTGTAAGCCCTCACAGTTACTATTGGTGGGTGCAGGAACGGGCCCTGCTGTGAAATATTAGATCAAAAATTCTAATTCCACGCCCCTGTTAAACAGGGGCAGAAAAATTGGGCCTTAGGCACTGGTGCTGGTGCCACAACACTGCAACCCCTTACAGATACTCTATTTGAGCACAGGAATGAGCCCTGCTGCAAAATATTACAGCAAAAATTAAAATTATACACGCCCCTGTTAAACAGGGGCAGAAAAATTGGACTTTAGGCACTGGTGCTGGTCCCACAACACTGCAACCCCTCACAGATACTCTATTTGAGCGCAGGAATGAGCCCTGCTGCAAAATATTACAGCAAAAATTAAAATTATACACGCCCCTGTTAAACAGGGGCAGAAAAATTGGGCTTTAGGCACTGGTGCTGGTGCCCAGAACCAAAAATATCAACATGAACATTGAGGAGGAATAGGATAGTCACTCAGCATAATAGGATAGTCACTCAGCAATCAGCATCAGCATAGGCAGTCTTGAAGGGATCTCATTCATAAAAAAAATAATCGGTTACATCATCATCAGGTGCTTGGTAGCTGGTGATCCAAGACTGATTCATTTTTATGAAGGTGAGATGATAAACCGAGTCGGTGGACAGGCACACTCTGATCGGTTACAAAGCCACCAGCAGCACTGAATGTGCGTTCCGAAAGAACGCTGGATGCAGGACAGGCCAGTCGCTCAATTGCATACTGTGCAAGCTCTGGCCAGTGATCCATCTTCAAGACTAAGTAACAGAGTGGATTTTCGGTTGGAAATGTGTCCAAGTTTGATCTTGGCCCTAGGTATTCCTGCACCATGTAAATCAAACGCTGGCAATGGTTGCTGGAACCGATCAGACCTTGGGGCTGCGGACTAAAAAATTGTCTGAACGCATCGGTCAGACGGCCACCTTCTCCACCGCTCCTTCTGTGACTGACCGAAGCCTCAGCAACACGTTGTCCAGGACCAGGAAATTGTAACCTCCCAGGCTCTGGAAATGCGTTGCACAAACCTTTCTGCAAGGCCTCCCAAAGATGTTTCATCCTCTGCTCCCTCTGCGATGGCAGGATAAGTTCTGCAACCTTACCCTTGTAACGTGGATCAAGAAGGGTTGCCAGCCAGTAATGATCCCTCTCCTTGATCACACGAATCCGAGGGTCCTTTCGCAGGCTTTGCAGGATCAGGGAGGCCTTGCAGCGTAGGTTTGCTGAGGCATTCGGTCCGGAGTCCTCTGGGTCACTAAGGATGACATGATCTGCAGCCACCTCCTCTCAGCCACGTACAAGTCCATGGGTTTCTGGGGACTGAAAACAATCCCTTGAAGACTGCTGCTGATGCTGAGTGCTAGGCTCCACCTCCATTCTACAACAATCTTCCTCCTCCTCCTCTTCCTGTGTGATTGGCGGACCCGCAGGAACACTGTCTGTATAAAGGGGGCCTTGAGAGGTAAGGAAGTCCTCCTCTTCCTCCCTCTGTTCTGCCTCAAGTGTCCTGTCCATTATTCCATACAGCGTGTGCGCCAACAGGTGGACAAGAGGGACAGTGTCACTGATGCATGCACTGTCACTGCTCACCATCCTCGTGGCCTCCTCAAATGGTGACAGGACAGTGCATGCATCCCTGATCATGGCCCACTGGCGTGGGGGAAAAAAACAAGCTCCACTGACCCTGTCCTGGTGCCATAGTCGCACAGGTACTCATTGATGGCCCTCTGCTGCGTGTGCAGCCACTGAAGCATGGTCAACGTTGAGTTCCATCTGGTGGGCATGTCACAGATTAGGCGGTTCTTGGGCAGGTTGTATTCCTTTTGGAGGTCAGCCAGCCAAGCGCTGGCATTATATGACCGGCGGAAATGCACACAGACTTTCCTGGCCTGCCTCAGGAGATCCTGTAAGCCTGGGTACCTGCACAAGAACCGCTGCACCACCAAATTAAGGACGTGAGCCAAACAGGGCACATGGGTCAGGTGTCCCTGTCGGAGGGCAGAGAGGAGGTTGGTGCCATTATCACAAACCACCATTCCTGGCGGAAGCTGGCGTGACGTCAACCACCTCTGGGCCTGCCCCTGCAGAGCTGAAAGAATCTCTGCCCCAGTGAGGCTCCTGTCCCCTAAGCACACCAGCTCAAGCACTGCATGGCATCTTTTTGCCTGAGTGCTTGCGTAGCCCCTTGAACGCCTACGCAGCACCGCTGGTTCCGAGGACAAATCAGCAGAGGAAGAGGCCATGGAGGAAGAAGAAGAGGAGGGGGTGGAGGAGAGAGGTGTGTCAGAATCACCACTAGTAGCATTTTGGAGGCGTGGTGGCGGAACAAGCTCCAACAAGACTGCACCCTGTCCTGCATCCTTCCCGGCTGCCAGCAGAGTCACCCAGTGCGCCGTAAAAGATAGGTAACGCCCCTGTCCATGCCTGCTGGACCATGAGTCAGTGGTAATATCCACCTTACCGCTGACCGCCCTGTCCAGCGAGGCTAAGACATTAGCTTCCACATGCCGGTAGAGAGCCGGAATTGACTTCCGTGAAAAAAAGTGCCAATTGGGAACCTGCCACTGAGGTACTGCACATTCCACAAATTCACGAAAGGGGGCAGAGTCTACTAGCTGAAAAGGCAGCAGTTGGAGGGCTAGCAATTTAGCCAAGCTAGCATTCAACCGCTGGGCATGTGGATGTCTGGGAGCGAATTTCTTTCGCCGGGCTGGGGTAGGGAAATTTGCCTGCTACAATCGGACGCTGGTGTAGCGATAGCAGATTGCCCGCAAGTACTTGCCACACCTAATTCTACACCTTCATTCCTCTCAGTGCAGGTTTCTGAGAGAACTGAAGGAATAGTGGGGTTGGAGATCCCAGCTGATGAGGAGCAAGGAGAGGTCCGCCTTGTTCTTTGGTGTGGATCTTTTAAGTACGCTTGCCAATGGACTGCATGGAACTTCGACATATGTCTGGTCAAGCATGTGGTGCCCAAGCGGCTACTGTTTTGGCCACGCTTGATACGCTTCAGACATATGTTGCAAATGGCAATGGTGCGATCTGCTGCACACGTCTCAAAAAAGTCCCACACCAAAGAACATTTGGAAAAAGACAGCAGCGCCCTGTACATTCGGAGCACTGCGGTGTGATGCAGTCGGTTGGCTGCCCTTAATCTGGCCCCTGGAGGGCATCCTGCCTCATTGGAGATGTGCCTCCTCCTCCTCTCTCCTATCAGGCACCCACGTAGAGTCAGTGACCTCATCATCCCCTCCCTCCTCGTCACTGGAGCAAACCTGGCAGTATGCTGCAGCTGGGGGAACATGACTGCCAGTTTCTTGTCCTTCTTGGGCACCTCCTCTCCCTGAGCTCACATTACTGCCTTCATCCTCAACCTGGATACCATCATCAGAGCCTTCAAAACGCTGCGCATCCTCCTGCAGCATGTACCCTACACTGTGGTCGAACAGTTCGGGGGACTCCTCAGGGCATGATGGTGGGGCTAGGGAAGGAGTAACTGATGACCTCGAGCCGATGGAATAGGCCACTTTGGCACCTGCATTGGCAGCCAAGGTACTCTGAGCCTGGGTGACAGAGGATGAGGAGGATGAGAACGGCTTGGTCATCCACTCTACCAACTCTTCTTCATGTTGTGGCTCAACATGGCCAGCTGCCGGAAAAAAGGACAAGCGTGCTCCACAGCCACGTTCTGAGGAGGCACCATGTCCACGACCAGCACTGTTGGCTCTAGACACAGTGCCTGCTTGCCCTCTTTTAATGGCCTGTGATTGTCTGCCTCTCCTTGTTGACCTTCCATACATACTGTATTTGATGTATTTGAATAGGTACACCAGGAATGACCTGCAGCGAGATGTAGCTGCACAAAGCTGGGATGTATATACAGTATATACTGAATATACTGCAACTAACTGAATCAACTGCCTGCCTGTAGTATTATAGGAAGAGAACAACAGGAATGGTCTGCAGTGAGATCTAGCTGAACACTGTGCACAGGATACAGTACTTTATATACCGAAGCTAACTGAATCAACTGCCTGCCTGTAGTATATTAGGAACATAACAGGAATGGTCTGCAGTGAGAGTTAGCTGAACACTGTGCACAGGATAAAGTACTTTATATACTGCAGCTAACTGAATCAACTGCCTGTCTGTAGTATATTAGGAAGAGAACAACAGGAGTGGTCTGCAGTGAGATCTAGCTGAACACTGTGCACAGAATATAGTACTGAATAAACTGCAGCTAACTGAATCAACTGCCTGCCTGTAGTATATTAGGAAGAGAACAACAGGAGTGGTCTGCAGTGAGATCTAGCTGAACACTGTGCACAGAATATAGTACTGAATAAACTTCAGCTAACTGCATCAATTGCCTGGCTGTAGTATATTAGGGAGAGAACAACAGGGATGGTCTGCAGTGAGATCTAGCAGAACACTGTGCACAGGATACAGTACTTTTATATACTGAAGCTAACTGAATCAACTGCCTGCCTGTAGTATATTAGGAAGAGAACAGGAATGGTCTGCAGTGAGATCTAGCTGAACACTGTGCACAGAATATAGTACTGAATAAACTGCAGCTAACTGAATCAACTGCCTGCCTGTAGTATATTAGGAAGAGAACCACATGAATGGTCTGCAGTGATATCTAGCTGAACACTGTGCAAAGAATATAGTACTGGATAAACTGCAGCTAACTGAATCAACTGACTGCAAGTAGTATATTAGGAAGAGAACAACAGGAATGGCCTGCAGTGAGATCTAGCTTAACACTGTGCACAGGATATAGTACTGAATAAACTGCAGCTAACTGAATCAACTGACTGCAAGTAGTATATTAGGAAGAGAACAACAGGAATGGCCTGCAGTGAGATCTAGCTTAACACTGTGCACAGGATATAGTACTGAATAAACTGCAGCTAACTGAATCAACTGCCTGCCTGTAGTATATTAGGAAGAGAACAACAAGAATGGTCTGCAGTGAGATCTAGCTGAACACTGTGCACAGGATACAGTACTTTATATACTGCAGCTAACTGAATCAACTGTCTGCCTGTAGTATATTAGGAAGAGAACAACAGGGATGGTCTGCAGTGAGATCTAGCTGAACACTGTGCACAGGATACAGTACTTTATATACTGAAGCTAACTGAATCAACTGCCTGCCTGTAGTATATTAGGAAGAGAACAACAGGAATGGTCTGCAGTGAGATTTAGCTGAACACTGTGCACAGGATACAGTACTTTATATACTGCAGCTAACTGAATCAACTGAGAAAAGAAAAACAATGCGCCTACTAAGTGCAGTATGTTAGTAATTTATTATTAAAAAAGTTAAAATAACAGCCAAATAGCTACTCACAAGATAGAAGTGGAGTACAGGCATAGATGTGTTCCTCTCTGTGAATTGTCTGCGGGGGGCATGAGTCAGTCCGTGCATCTGTGATCTCCCAGTTGTGGAGTGCTGCCAAGGTGTAGAAGTGCACTGTGTTAATGCTGCAGCAATGGGGAGGTTGCTGTGAAGCGATGGATGTAAGGCACTGTCGCTCTGTGACAGTGTGAACGTACAGTTCCCCGCAGTGTGCGGCGTGCGGTTCACGCTGGACGTGACGTCAATGGCAGGCCATTGACGTCACGTCCGGTCGCCGAAGCTGACTGCGCTCCAGCGTGAACCGCACGCCGCACACTGCGGGGAACTGTACGTTCACACTGTCACAGAGCGACAGTGCCTTACATCCATCGCTTCACAGCAACCTCCCCATTGCTGCAGCATTAACACAGTGCACTTCTACACCTTGGCAGCACTCCACAACTGGGAGATCACAGATGCACGGACTGACTCATGCCCCCCGCAGACAATTCACAGAGAGGAACACATCTATGCCTGTACTCCACTTCTATCTTGTGAGTAGCCATTTGGCTGTTATTTTAACTTTTTTAATAATAAATTACTAACATACTGCACTTAGTAGGCGCATTGTTTTTCTTTTCTCTACTGTATACAGAGTCCTCTTCGCTCTACAATTGCTGCCAACAGTGCATATGTTCTAAAGGACTTGAATTTTAGTATTCTCATCATATGGACTTCCTAATATAGAGATTTAATTTCATTGATTTTTATCTTATTCACCAGTTAGGTTTTTGTTTCTTTTTCTTGCGCCGTCATTTGTATTGTAACTGAATCAACTGCCTGCCTGTAGTATATTAGGAAGCGAACAACAGGAATGGTCTGCAGTGAGATCTAGCTAAACACTGTGCACAGGATATAGTACTAAATAAACTGAAGCTAACTGAATCAACTGCCTGCCTGTAGTATATTAGGAAGAGAACAACAGGAATGGTCTGCAGTGAGATCTAGCTGAACACTGTGCACAGGATACAGTACTTTATATACTGCAGCTAACTGAATCAACTGCCTGCCTGTAGTATATTAGGAAGAGAACCACAGAAATGGTCTGCAGTGAGATCTAGCTGAACACTGTGCACAGGATATAGTACTAAATAAACTGAAGCTAACTGAATCAAATGCCTGCCTGTAGTATATTAGGAAGAGAACAACAGGAACGCTCTGCAGTGAGATCTAGCTGCACACTGTGCCCAGAATACAGTACTTTATATACTGCAGCTAACTGAATCAACTGCCTGCCTGTAGTATATTAGGAAGAGAACAATAGGAATGGTCTGCAGTGAGATCTAGCTGAACACTGTGCATAGGATACAGTACTTTATATACTGCAGCTAACTGAATCAACTGCCTGCCTATAGTATATTAGGAAGAGAACAACAGGAATGGTCTGCAGTGAGATCTAGCTGAACACTGTGCACAGGATACAGTACTTTGTATACTGCAGCTAACTGAATCAACTGCCTGCCTGTAGTATATTAGGAAGAGAACAACAGGAATGGTCTGCAGTGAGATCTAGCTGAACACTGTGCACAGGATACAGTACTTTATATACTGCAGCTAACTGAATCAACTGCCTGCCTGTAGTATATTAGGAAGAGAACCACAGAAATGGTCTGCAGTGAGATCTAGCTGAACACTGTGCACAGGATATAGTACTAAATAAACTGAAGCTAACTGAATCAAATGCCTGCCTGTAGTATATTAGGAAGAGAACAGGAACGCTCTGCAGTGAGATCTAGCTGCACACTGTGCCCAGAATACAGTACTTTATATACTGCAGCTAACTGAATCAACTGCCTGCCTGTAGTATATTAGGAAGAGAACAATAGGAATGGTCTGCAGTGAGATCTAGCTGAACACTGTGCATAGGATACAGTACTTTATATACTGCAGCTAACTGAATCAACTGCCTGCCTATAGTATATTAGGAAGAGAACAACAGGAATGGTCTGCAGTGAGATCTAGCTGAACACTGTGCACAGGATACAGTACTTTGTATACTGCAGCTAACTGAATCAACTGCCTGCCTGTAGTATATTAGGAAGAGAACAACAGGAATGGTCTGCAGTGAGATCTAGCTGAACACTGTGCACAGGATACAGTACTTTATATACTGCAGCTAACTGAATCAACTGCCTGCCTGTAGTATATTAGGAAGAGAACCACAGAAATGGTCTGCAGTGAGATCTAGCTGAACACTGTGCACAGGATATAGTACTAAATAAACTGAAGCTAACTGAATCAAATGCCTGCCTGTAGTATATTAGGAAGAGAACAACAGGAACGCTCTGCAGTGAGATCTAGCTGCACACTGTGCCCAGAATACAGTACTTTATATACTGCAGCTAACTGAATCAACTGCCTGCCTGTAGTATATTAGGAAGAGAACAATAGGAATGGTCTGCAGTGAGATCTAGCTGAACACTGTGCATAGGATACAGTACTTTATATACTGCAGCTAACTGAATCAACTGCCTGCCTATAGTATATTAGGAAGAGAACAACAGGAATGGTTTGCAGTGAGATCTAGCTGAACACTGTGCACAGGATACAGTACTTTGTATACTGCAGCTAACTGAATCAACTGCCTGCCTGTAGTATATTAGGAAGAGAACCACAGAAATGGTCTGCAGTCAGATCTTGCTGAACACTGTGCACAGGATACAGTACTTTATATACTACAGCTAACTGAATCAGCTGCCCGCCTGTAGTATATTAGGAAGAGAACATGACCAGTGTACTCGAGATACCTCCCCACACCTTACCCCTACCAGTTACCCCTCTTAACCACTATCTTAACTTATCCAATCTATAGTAATTTAGACCACACCGGAGTTGGAGTATAAAATGGCCACAACAGCCTTTTTATTAAAACCATATCATGTGAAGAACTCCAATATAAAATATATATTTTCAATAACTTTATTAACACAATTTTACCATTATAACTCCCAGTCTGTTGGTCTCTGACGGCACCCCCAAACTTTTGAACCCCTTTTTACACCAATACACTGCGGTACAAAGTTTTTGAACCATACCAGGCCTCCAGCCGTATAACAGCTCGGAGACAACCCCTTCCCGCAGTGCAACCATACCCGTACTCCAGCGGACACCATTCCACTGGAATACACCAGAGGGGCACATACCACCGATGAGCCCCCACCACTTTAATACCATCTGTTTTCTGCCACCGTCAAAGACCAAAGACACCGCCAACACACAGCTGTTATGACGACCTTTTCCTTCACAACCTGAAAGACAAGAAAACAATAGCCAGAAAAACACCAAAACAACAGGGAGGGTGGGTGGGAAAAACTTCCTCTCCTTTCTGTCCCCACACAAAATGATGCCGAGTGCACCCGCCTCCAGCTATTTAAAGTGCCCCTCCCCTCACATTAAAATTCACCTCTGCCTCCACCCACTCACTTCTTCACCAAATGTTAACCCCGTCCTGTCTGTACACTCCACCTTGTCATGCATGGCCCTTCATTATATTCTTTTTTTGTCTCTTCATTCCGGGCCTCCCTTGACCAGTGTACTCGAGATACCTCCCCACACCTTACCCCTACCAGTTACCCCTCTTAACCACTATCTTAACTTATCCAATCTATAGTAATTTAGACCACACCGGAGTTGGAGTATAAAATGGCCACAACAGCCTTTTTATTAAAACCATATCATGTGAAGAACTCCAATATAAAATATATATTTTCAATAACTTTATTAACACAATTTTACCATTATAACTCCCAGTCTGTTGGTCTCTGACGGCACCCCCAAACTTTTGAACCCCTTTTTACACCAATACACTGCGGTACAAAGTTTTTGAACCATACCAGGCCTCCAGCCGTATAACAGCTCGGAGACAACCCCTTCCCGCAGTGCAACCATACCCGTACTCCAGCGGACACCATTCCACTGGAATACACCAGAGGGGCACATACCACCGATGAGCCCCCACCACTTTAATACCATCTGTTTTCTGCCACCGTCAAAGACCAAAGACACCGCCACAGCCTGCAAAGGGTAACCCCTTACCCTTAAGGGCCCCTCCACACCCGCAGGGCACCCTGGATCCCATCCTGACTCCCCAATGCCCACAAATCCATCCCACATCAGAAAGATGCACACCATCCCTCCGTAAATACATGCCCACATTAACCTCCAACTCCATGTGCCTACCACCAGCCCCCTGTTATTGGCAACCAACCTAACCACCAGTTTGTTAAACTTGATTCCCGCCTTGTTAATCTGCGCCACTGATCTCGCCCTCCGCCACGAGGTGTACTTCATAACGTCGGACTATACTACCAACGTCCCCAGGAAGACCTCTCTAAGAAATCCGACGTTATGGCCGAGAACAGAGCCCCAATGGCTCTGATCCCCAAGTCATCCTCCCCCCACATGTAGTACCCAAACGACCTGTTGTCTATCCAACCGGGCGTACCGATCCACTCCTGGCACCACCCTACTCCACTCTATGCCCGTGAAGCCTATTCCTCCCAACGCAAGCCTCCATCCTGGGTATCCCCAACAGCCTGCCCGCCTGTCATGTATCTGCCCTCCTTTTTCCCCCAAAAGACATATGAATGCCCTACCGTCCAGATGAGGCGTGTAGAACCTCCATCTGAACTGAAAATACCACAACACAATTCAAAAACCCCAGAAAATTACCCCATCATTGCCAATAACCTCACTTGCGCACCCCTTCACTTCCCACATATTTCCACTCACATCCGCTAATAAATGGGGGGGGCGTACCTAAGAACAAAACCACCTGGACTCCCATCTCAAGATCCATTTTACCGCCGCCAAATCCAACCCGCCCCGGGCAGCCCCAGTGGCCGCCCCGATGCGGAAGGAGTGTGAAGCGATATGCTTGCAGTTGTTCCCAACCGCCCACAGGCCTTTCCGGAAACCCAGCCATGCATTAAAAACGTACTAGAAAACGATCCATCCTCATGCACCAAAAAAGCCCACCCCCCGGCCGTCCTAACTTCCAGAACTTCTTACACCACCCTCACTGAACAGTCCTGATCCCCGGGCAATGAAGACAGCTGTACCATCACCCCTCACACAGGGAGGGTGGCCCATTTGATCCATCTGTAACCTCCTGAACCGCAAACTCACCCTTCCGCCCGATAACTCCACGTCCTGTACCAGTAACCCCTCCGTCCTCTGTTTTTGACAGGCCCACAAACTCCCCCACCCTAAATGCAACAAAAAACGCTGTATAGAACAACTTAACCCCTTAACAGATGAACACACCCCGGCCAATGCCCCGCAAATCACTTGAGAAAGAGAAACAGAAAACAGGCCTACCTGCATTCCTATGAGGGTGATCCTTTTGACACCCCTTTACCGCCTCCCTTACCCAGAAAACCGTAGTGAAATCTGCATGCCCTGGAGTTCGAATAGAAAACGCCAAGCCTGCCCACTTCTTCTCGATCCCTGCCACCGAACCCCTTGCCTCCATGCACCGAGTTACTAAGTAAACTACCAGCAACTCCGTCTCAGACACATCCCGCTAAGCATCCGCTAGCCGTCTGAATGCAGCCCATTCCCTCCAGATTATTTGTATATGCCACCCATGTCGACCCACTTCCTTACTTCCCAATCCGGAAAACGGGGACAGTGAAACAGCTAAAGTGTAGTCTAACCCCGGGATACGCCTAGCATAAAGAAAATGTTCACTTGTAAGCACTCCAGTCGATGACTTGCACCACCCCCAAATCGTCACCGTGCAATCTAAACTTCATGTCCTTACTCATTGCCTCCCACAGTTCTGTAGCCAATACCGCAGGAAACAGGTCCAGCAATACCAGGTGATGACTGAGCCCCTCTTCCCCCAAAGACTTAGTCCATGCCTCTGCACTCCATTACCCCTGGCAAATGCCCCAAAAAACCCAGTGAACTTTGCATCATCAGTACCCCATCCTAAATCAAAAATTGGTCACCGGGTCCCACATCCACCCCCATTGCCCGTTGTAAGTTTCCAAGAACGTGTGCCCCACCTTCAAAACATCCCTAAGCTCCTCATAGAGTCAAATAAAAATGCGTATTGGCCCGCACCCCCACTGCCGCAGCCGACCATCCTTTAACAAAAAACCCACCCATGGGAACAATTTCCCAGGAATTGGATCGCCTGACCCGTCACGGACCACCCTTTAACAAAAGGAAGCTAAATTGTCAGACATGGCGCCTGAGAAGGAGCATACCATGGGCAGACACAGATTCACATAAAATTCCCCCCCAGCAGGACCCCAACCGCCAAAACTGTCCGGATGAAACGGCAGCCGCCGGAATGCCGACTCAACGTCCGCCTTTGCATGAGTGCCCCCCACTGTGCCCACTTCAGGACCTATCAAGGAATTAACTCACCCCCTGTTTGAGAACAAGAGATAGTGAATAAGCAGAAGCTTGATCGATTCCTTCTTAACCACCACCCCCCATTGGTGACACCACCAGATACACGATTGGGCTCTCCCGAAATGGCCCCCCCCATACGATCTAAAGCCACCTTTTTAGCCAATGTTTTCTGAAACCACCCCCGGACTAACCAGTGAGGACCCCAAAATTTGCGCCAAGGGCGGCACGACCTCTTTAGCGAACGCACTTTTAAAAAACCTTCCTAGAAACCCGCTCTCAGCAACTCTGCCGACGCCCTAAACAAATATCTACTTCGAAAAAAAACGCATCCTTACCTCCTGCACCGGTGTCATCCTTCTTGAAGCAAAATCCCGGGGACGCTTTCCGTCTTTTGAAGCACCGAGACAAGGGGTGCGTCCCCCCGCATCCAGCATTCCTGTCAAAACGACAGGACCCCACCCAACTTGCCAGATTCCTTGCTAAACTGACAGTACACCCCCACCATGTTTCTCGTTCAGTGGTACAGAGTCATTTGTCCCCCCCGACTGACCCCCTTGAAAATTGGCTTGGTGTCCCAGCCGAGGACATCAAACGCAGCCAAAGGCTGATATCCTTATGCACCCAACAAAGCGTCTGACGAACTGCCCCCCGCTGCCGACTGTTCGTAATAACGCAGTAAAGCAGTCCCAACATAACCCCCTAGCCTCTCCCAGCGCATCCATATAACAGCACAGTGCCGACCAATGTTCCCGGGTTTACTCACCTAACACGCTGGCCAAGCTGGCGAATGGCTGCAGCCTCTTGCCAAACCTCCTTGGGACCAATCGACACCTCCTCATCCCCTCATCTTCCTTTCCGGAATCGTCCGGCTTACCTTTTTCCAAATAAATTTTTTCTAGGGGCAGTAATAAGAAAATCTCGACATACTCACCTTTCCAATTTTGTCTCTCACCCCCTGGTCAGGTGAGCCCCCCAAGGGGCCCTTCAAAGCAAACGCAAACCTCACACTTAGCGGCATCGGCGATACGTACTATAACCGCTATGGCCACCACAGCAGGATCCCCTGCGTTCACCCCCACGGCCCTACTCACCTGATCACCTCCAACAATGTTCCGTCACGTGCCCCGTAGTGAACACGGGTGCCACCACCTTAATTGACCCCTTTACCTGCCCGCCTACCCACAGCGCCACCTGCGGGGGACCCCCTTCACCCACGAACATCGCTGCACCAAATCCCTCAATAATCTGCAATAGGGCCACTGCCCCGGGAGAGGCAGGCTGGTTGCCCGCCACCCCCGCCACAGCATCCCTGACCCCCGGCATGGCCCCCACACCGTTGGCAATGCCCCCCAACCCCACACCCAACAACTCACACAGTGCATTCGTCAAATCAACAGGAGAAATGATAGTGGTAGACTTACCGGGCTGACAGGGCACGTCCCCCCCCCCACAGCCGCAGATCTCGCCTCCCCTGGTGCTGCGACCCCTCTGCGATCCTCCTCTACCGATCCGAACAGCTCCCCTTCCGACCTCCGCTCCCAGGCTGGAAGCATGGCGTGATGAGCCCCCCAGGCGAAACTTACCTGGAGGCCGCGACTCCCCTTGGCGCCGAATTGAAGTCCCCTCCTGGGGATCCACCACCACCTCTCTGCAGCGCCTGCGCCCTCTTGACGAGCCCCGGGTAGGCCGCGCACCTGATCACTGCTGTCCTGCACGTCCCTCAGCCCACTGCTTCACCAGACACCGCCAGCCTCGTCTGGTAGAGGCCCTGCGGATGTGGCACCGCTTCTCCCCCACTGAACCTCCCCTTCCCTGCCGCCTGCACATAAAGGGGGGGTCCCACTTTCCGAGGTCCTCCGCCGCGAGGGCGAAGCACGGGCGCCATTACAGTCCGTAGCTCCGCCCCCTGCCGTTGCCGCGTGTACCGTCCGGCTCACCCCACGGCTGAAGCAGGCTCACGCTTTTCCAGGGGTGGGCCGACGAGTCAGCCTGTGGGCTCCTGGTGTGGCAAATTTTTTATTTATTTTTGGGGGGGGGCAGCCGCGAATCGCGGGGGGGGGTGCCGCGAATTGCGGGGGGGGTGCCGCGAATCGCAGGAGGGGGGGTCGCGGGGGGGTGCCGCGAATCGCGGGAGGGGGGGGTGTGCCGCGAATCGCAGGGGGGGGGGGTGTGCCGCGAATCGCAGGGGGGGGTGCCGCGAATTGCGGGGGGGTTGCGGGGGGGTGCCGCGAATCGCGGGGGGGGGGTCGCGGGGGGGGGGGTGCCGCGAATCGCGGGAGGGGGGTCGCGGGGGGGGGGTGCCGCGAATCGCGGGAGGGGGGGGCGCGTCTGCTGAGGCCCCAGGCCAAATCGGGCCCCAAACAGACGTCCTGTTATGATGGCCCTGAATGAGGGCACTAACCTGGTCTCCCAGACAGTCTGGCCCCTTTGTCGCCGCAGCCGCCCGCAACCGAGCGAGGATCAAAGCCACGTCCGCCATTTTGTCTAAGGAGAGAAGTGAAAAAACTTCCTCTCCTTTCTGTCCCCACACAAAATGATGCCGAGTGCACCCGCCTCCAGCTATTTAAAGTGCCCCTCCCCTCACATTAAAATTCACCTCTGCCTCCACCCACTCACTTCTTCACCAAATGTTAACCCCGTCCTGTCTGTACTCTCCACCTTGTCATGCATGGCCCTTCATTATATTATTTTTTTGTCTCTTCATTCCGGGCCTCCCTACAGGAATGGTCTGCAGTGAGATCTAGCTGAACACTGTGCACAGGATACAGTACTTTATATACTGCAGCTAACTGAATCAACTGCCTGCCTGTAGTATATTAGGAAGAGAACAACAGGAATGGTCTGCAGTGAGATCTAGCTGAACACTGTGCACAGGATACAGTACTTTATATACTGCAGCTAACTGAATCAACTGCCTGCCTGTAGTATATTAGGAAGAGAACAACAGGAGTGGTCTGCAGTGAGATCTAGCTGAACACTGTGCACAGGATATAGTACTGAATAAACTGCAGCTAACTGAATCAACTGCCTGCCTGTAGTATCTTAGGAACAGTACACCAGGAACGCTCTGCAGTGAGATCTAGCTAAACTGTATACAGTATATATATATGTAGCGGGGGTCCTAAATTTAGGGATTGTTATACTAAATTTAGGGGTGATTCGAGTGGTAGTTGGCTCGAATCTTTCAATTTACTGGACTCTGCCTTGCTGCTGTTTCACCTGGTGTGCCGTTCCCCTAAGAAGTACGGGTGGCGCTGTCGCTTATACTCGGGGTTGAACCACAGGTGATGGAGTAGCGATTGGGTGTCCTCTCTCGGCAGCCGTGCAGTGGGTGTGGTCTACCCGCTGTGCATGTCGGGAGAGGATACAAAAGGGGCGGACGCCATTGGAGAGAGAGCAATTCCCGGGGCCCATGCCCAGAGGGAGAACCTACGGTCCAAGTTCAAGTGCATGGCCCTCCAGGCTATGGGGCCACATGCGCTTCAGTCCCAGGCACCTTTAGTCTGGGACTGCAACTTCAGCCCTGGGCCCAGCACCTTTAGCTGGAGCCTATTTCGGGGGGAGGAATCCCAGGGTGCCGCCTTGCGAGGGGACCCATTTCTAGAGGAGGAGGCTGGGGGAGGACCGTTCCGAAGGACTGGTGAGAGATCACAGTGAAGGAAGGGGCCCAGTAACTCTCTGGAGAGATGTCATCTATCCGAAACAGGGATCTAAACAACGGGACCATTAGGAGGTTCAGGACATTATAGATTCTGTGGCAGAGGATCTCCTGAACGCATCAATTAGGGAATCTGATAGACTGTTCGAGCTACATGCTGGCTGCTAGTGCCCTTGGGTGACTATCTGGGTGAGCTATACCCACTTGGGATCGAGTGGCGAAGAAGCCAGGAGTGCCTTTTCTCTCTTCTCAACTTTGTGGATGTTCATGCATAAGGAAAAATAAACTCTACGTTGGAGTTGGTGTGGACCTTGGAGTTACTTGGGGTATAGAGACTTTGTTCTTAAATTTTAGGGACAAAAACCAGCTTTGAGGGGAACCTTGCTGCAAGACCCGTAAGTTAAAACAAGTGTGCTTAACCTCTGCAAACCAGGGGGGACGGGCATGGTGGGACTGTGTGCCCTTTTCTCCTGTGAGCGAGCCAAGGACAGTGGGGAGAAAGAGGGTCAGTTGCTATATATATATATTTATATATATATATATATATATATATATATATATACATGCAAAGCCTGGAATGCATATATATATACTAAATATACTGAATCAACTGCCTGCTGAATCTAGCTAACTGAATCGCCTGCCTGCCCAATCTATCTAAATGAAACTAAATGACACTCTCTCTCTCTATCTCTCTCAACGCCGCAACACACTACACACTACAGAAGGCCGACGTGCAGGCTGGCTTATATAGTGTGGGGCGTGTACTTAATCCCCTGAGCCTGATTGGCCAAAGGCAACTTGCCTTTGCCCAATTATGGCTCTCTGTGCTGACGGCGCTGTGATTGGCCAAAGCATGCGGGTCATAGTGCATGCTTGGCCAATCATCAGCCAGCAATGCACTGCGATGACAGTGCATTATGGGCTGTGACGCGCCGCTCGAATTTGGTGCGAACGGCCCATAATGTTCGAAATTCGGCGAACGAGCGAACGGCCAATGTTCAAGTCGAACTCGAAGCTCATCCCTAATCTCTAGCATAGCTTTCACATAGTCACACATATGCTGGCCTTCTTCTAGTTTCATCTTATACAACTTTCTTAGTAAAAATAGCTTGCTGTTTAGACAGGAACACTCATGCAGTTTCTGAAGTCCACATACCTTTGGCCGTTTTCTCTGTTCTTATGTGGATAAGCTGGTCATCTTCCACTAGCAAGCTTATAGTTGCTTTTTCCTGTCTATCCTTCCTGTCCCAGTCCTCTATCTCTCCATTTGTGGGTCTGTCTGTATTTAGCACTTGCCACAAGTCATCCTTGCCGAGAAACATTTCTAACTTGAACTTCCACAGCTGGTAATTGGCATTGTTCAGCTTTGCAATTGCAATCTTCACATCTGAACCTCTTGCCATCTTTCCAGGTGTAGAATTTTTTGCAGTGCCTGGGCTTGCAGTATCCTCTCCAATGCCTGGGTGCCTGGACCCATAACTTATTATCAGAGTATTGAAATCATGGCTGGAAGCTTCTTTTTTGCAGAGATTATTTTACTTTTATGGAGAAATAGTTGAACATATCTTACAGCATGTCTTTATCATGGAACAGGAAGAGATTGAGAACAACAAACAAATGCACAGAGGAAAGCAAACACTTCCTCTTATTACATTATCATAGAATACACATTATAACTAGGGATGGGCCGGGTGCTCGATTCGAACCCATGTTCGAATCGAGCACCGGGCGTTCGCTCGCTCGTCGAGCCGAGAACTATTTGGGCCGTTCGCATCACATTCGTGTGATGCGAGCGGCCCCGCAATGCATTGCGGCCGGCGCGGCCGGCGCAGTGCATTGCTGGCTGATGATTGGCCAAGCATGCACTGTGACCCCGCATGCTTGGCCAATCACAGCGCCCGAAACTCGGAGAGCAATAATTGGCTACAGGCAGGACGCCTGTAGCCAATTACAGCTCAGGGGCTTTAGTACATGCCCCACCATTTAAAAGGCCGCCACGCCATCGGCCCCGGTCACATGAGTTCCGGCTTTAGGAGAGATCAGTCTGCTGATTCTGTCTTTGCTTGATACTGAAAGATTTGCTCTTCTTTGCTAAACCATTGGCTATTTCTTTGCTAAACCATTGCTACCTAAGTCATTGATCGTTCATTGCTGCTGATTGCACAGTTAGCGTGTTATTAGCTGCTGCTGGGGATTAGTCTGGTGCGTGCTTACTGTTAGTACAGTATTGCAGTAGTACCAACCGCAGTGCTGTTAGCACAGCATTGCACCCCAACAGCACCCATAGGACTTCTAGTGTGTTAGTGGCAGCAAACAGAGCTCCTATATTTTCTTCTCAGCAGCACCCATAGGACTTCTAGTGTGTTAGTGGCAGCAAACAGAGCTCCTATATTTTCTTCTCAGCAGCACCCATAGGACTTCTAGTGTGTTAGTGGCATCACACAGAGCTCCTATATTTTCTTCTCAGCAGCACCCATAGGACTTCTAGTGTGTTAGTGGCATCACACAGAGCTCCTATATTTTCTTCTCAGCAGCACCCATAGGACTTCTAATGTGTTAGTGGCAGCAAACAGAGCTCCTATATTTTCTTCTCAGCAGCACCCATAGGACTTCTAGTGTGTTAGTGGCAGCAAACAGAGCTCCTATATTTTCTTCTCAGCAGCACCCATAGGACTTCTAGTGTGTTAGTGGCATCACACAGAGCTCCTATATTTTCTTCTCAGCAGCACCCATAGGACTTCTAGTGTGTTAGTGGCAGCAAACAGAGCTCCTATATTTTCTTCTCAGCAGCACCCATAGGACTTCTAATGTGTTAGTGGCATCACACAGAGTTCCTATATTTTCATCTCAGAAGCACCCATAGGACTTCTAGTGTGTTAGTGGCATCACACAGAGCTCCTATATTTTCTTCTCAGAAGCACCCATAGGACTTCTAGTGTGTTAGTGGCAGCAAACAGAGCTCCTATATTTTCTTCTTAGCAGCACCCATAGGACTTCTAATGTGTTAGTGGCATCACACAGAGTTCCTATATTTTCATCTCAGAAGCACCCATAGGACTTCTAGTGTGTTAGTGGCATCACACAGAGCTCCTATATTTTCTTCTCAGAAGCACCCATAGGACTTCTAGTGTGTTAGTGGCAGCAAACAGAGCTCCTATATTTTCTTCTCAGCAGCACCCATAGGACTTCTAGTGTGTTAGTGGCATCACACAGAGCTCCTATATTTTCTTCTCAGCAGCACCCATAGGACTTCTAGTGTGTTAGTGGCATCACACAGAGCTCCTATATTTTCATCTCAGAAGCACCCATAGGACTTCTAGTGTGTTAGTGGCATCACACAGAGCTCCTATATTTTCTTCTCAGCAGCACCCATAGGACTTCTAGTGTGTTAGTGGCATCACACAGAGCTCCTATATTTTCTTCTCAGCAGCACCCATAGGACTTCTAGTGTGTTAGTGGCAGCAAACAGAGCTCCTATATTTTCTTCTTAGCAGCACCCATAGGACTTCTAATGTGTTAGTGGCATCACACAGAGTTCCTATATTTTCATCTCAGAAGCACCCATAGGACTTCTAGTGTGTTAGTGGCATCACACAGAGCTCCTATATTTTCTTCTCAGCAGCACCCATAGGACTTCTAGTGTGTTAGTGGCAGCAAACAGAGCTCCTATATTTTCTTCTCAGCAGCACCCATAGGACTTCTAGTGTGTTAGTGGCATCACACAGAGCTCCTATATTTTCTTCTCAGCAGCACCCATAGGACTTCTAGTGTGTTAGTGGCATCACACAGAGCTCCTATATTTTCATCTCAGAAGCACCCATAGGACTTCTAGTGTGTTAGTGGCATCACACAGAGCTCCTATATTTTCTTCTCAGCAGCACCCATAGGACTTCTAGTGTGTTAGTGGCATCACACAGAGCTCCTATATTTTCTTCTCAGCAGCACCCATAGGACTTCTAGTGTGTTAGTGGCAGCAAACAGAGCTCCTATATTTTCTTCTCAGCAGCACCCATAGGACTTCTAGTGTGTTAGTGGCAGCAAACAGAGCTCCTATATTTTCTTCTCAGAAGCACCCATAGGACTTCTAGTGTGTTAGTGGCAGCAAACAGAGCTCCTATATTTTCTTCTCAGCAGCACCCATAGGACTTCTAGTGTGTTAGTGGCATCACACAGAGTTCCTATATTTTCATCTCAGAAGCACCCATAGGACTTCTAGTGTGTTAGTGGCATCACACAGAGCTCCTATATTTTCTTCTCAGCAGCACCCATAGGACTTCTAGTGTGTTAGTGGCATCACACAGAGCTCCTATATTTTCATCTCAGAAGCACCCATAGGACTTCTAGTGTGTTAGTGGCATCACACAGAGCTCCTATATTTTCTTCTCAGCAGCACCCATAGGACTTCTAGTGTGTTAGTGGCATCACACAGAGCTCCTATATTTTCTTCTCAGCAGCACCCATAGGACTTCTAGTGTGTTAGTGGCAGCAAACAGAGCTCCTATATTTTCTTCTCAGCAGCACCCATAGGACTTCTAGTGTGTTAGTGGCAGCAAACAGAGCTCCTATATTTTCTTCTCAGCAGCACCCATAGGACTTCTAGTGTGTTAGTGGCAGCAAACAGAGCTCCTATATTTTCTTCTCAGCAGCACCCATAGGACTTCTAGTGTGTTAGTGGCATCACACAGAGCTCCTATATTTTCTTCTCAGCAGCACCCATAGGACTTCTAGTGTGTTAGTGGCAGCAAACAGAGCTCCTATATTTTCTTCTCAGCAGCACCCATAGGACTTCTAATGTGTTAGTGGCATCACACAGAGTTCCTATATTTTCATCTCAGAAGCACCCATAGGACTTCTAGTGTGTTAGTGGCATCACACAGAGCTCCTATATTTTCTTCTCAGAAGCACCCATAGGACTTCTAGTGTGTTAGTGGCAGCAAACAGAGCTCCTATATTTTCTTCTCAGCAGCACCCATAGGACTTCTAGTGTGTTAGTGGCAGCAAACAGAGCTCCTATATTTTCTTCTCAGCAGCACCCATAGGACTTCTAGTGTGTTAGTGGCATCACACAGAGCTCCTATATTTTCTTCTCAGCAGCACCCATAGGACTTCTAGTGTGTTAGTGGCAGCAAACAGAGCTCCTATATTTTCTTCTCAGCAGCACCCATAGGACTTCTAATGTGTTAGTGGCATCACACAGAGTTCCTATATTTTCATCTCAGAAGCACCCATAGGACTTCTAGTGTGTTAGTGGCATCACACAGAGCTCCTATATTTTCTTCTCAGAAGCACCCATAGGACTTCTAGTGTGTTAGTGGCAGCAAACAGAGCTCCTATATTTTCTTCTTAGCAGCACCCATAGGACTTCTAATGTGTTAGTGGCATCACACAGAGTTCCTATATTTTCATCTCAGAAGCACCCATAGGACTTCTAGTGTGTTAGTGGCATCACACAGAGCTCCTATATTTTCTTCTCAGAAGCACCCATAGGACTTCTAGTGTGTTAGTGGCAGCAAACAGAGCTCCTATATTTTCTTCTTAGCAGCACCCATAGGACTTCTAATGTGTTAGTGGCATCACACAGAGTTCCTATATTTTCATCTCAGAAGCACCCATAGGACTTCTAGTGTGTTAGTGGCATCACACAGAGTTCCTATATTTTCATCTCAGAAGCACCCATAGGACTTCTAGTGTGTTAGTGGCATCACACAGAGCTCCTATATTTTCTTCTCAGCAGCACCCATAGGACTTCTAGTGTGTTAGTGGCATCACACAGAGCTCCTATATTTTCTTCTCAGCAGCACCCATAGGACTTCTAGTGTGTTAGTGGCAGCAAACAGAGCTCCTATATTTTCTTCTCAGCAGCACCCATAGGACTTCTAGTGTGTTAGTGGCATCACACAGAGCTCCTATATTTTCTTCTCAGCAGCACCCATAGGACTTCTAGTGTGTTAGTGGCAGCAAACAGAGCTCCTATATTTTCTTCTCAGCAGCACCCATAGGACTTCTAGTGTGTTAGTGGCATCACACAGAGCTCCTATATTTTCTTCTCAGCAGCACCCATAGGACTTCTAGTGTGTTAGTGGCAGCAAACAGAGCTCCTATATTTTCTTCTCAGCAGCACCCATAGGACTTCTAATGTGTTAGTGGCATCACACAGAGTTCCTATATTTTCATCTCAGAAGCACCCATAGGACTTCTAGTGTGTTAGTGGCATCACACAGAGCTCCTATATTTTCTTCTCAGAAGCACCCATAGGACTTCTAGTGTGTTAGTGGCAGCAAACAGAGCTCCTATATTTTCTTCTTAGCAGCACCCATAGGACTTCTAATGTGTTAGTGGCATCACACAGAGTTCCTATATTTTCATCTCAGAAGCACCCATAGGACTTCTAGTGTGTTAGTGGCATCACACAGAGCTCCTATATTTTCTTCTCAGAAGCACCCATAGGACTTCTAGTGTGTTAGTGGCAGCAAACAGAGCTCCTATATTTTCTTCTCAGCAGCACCCATAGGACTTCTAATGTGTTAGTGGCATCACACAGAGTTCCTATATTTTCATCTCAGCAGCACCCATAGGACTTCTAGTGTGTTAGTGGCATCACACAGAGCTCCTATATTTTCTTCTCAGCAGCACCCATAGGACTTCTAGTGTGTTAGTGGCATCACACAGAGTTCCTATATTTTCATCTCAGAAGCACCCATAGGACTTCTAGTGTGTTAGTGGCAGCAAACAGAGCTCCTATATTTTCTTCTTAGCAGCACCCATAGGACTTCTAATGTGTTAGTGGCATCACACAGAGTTCCTATATTTTCATCTCAGAAGCACCCATAGGACTTCTAGTGTGTTAGTGGCATCACACAGAGTTCCTATATTTTCTTCTCAGCAGCACCCATAGGACTTCTAGTGTGTTAGTGGCAGCAAACAGAGCTCCTATATTTTCTTCTCAGCAGCACCCATAGGACTTCTAGTGTGTTAGTGGCATCACACAGAGTTCCTATATTTTCATCTCAGAAGCACCCATAGGACTTCTAGTGTGTTAGTGGCATCACACAGAGCTCCTATATTTTCTTCTCAGCAGCACCCATAGGACTTCTAGTGTGTTAGTGGCATCACACAGAGCTCCTATATTTTCTTCTCAGCAGCACCCATAGGACTTCTAGTGTGTTAGTGGCATCACACAGAGCTCCTATATTTTCTTCTCAGCAGCACCCATAGGACTTCTAGTGTGTTAGTGGCAGCAAACAGAGCTCCTATATTTTCTTCTCAGCAGCACCCATAGGACTTCTAGTGTGTTAGTGGCAGCAAACAGAGCTCCTATATTTTCTTCTCAGCAGCACCCATAGGACTTCTAGTGTGTTAGTGGCAGCAAACAGAGCTCCTATATTTTCTTCTCAGCAGCACCCATAGGACTTCTAGTGTGTTAGTGGCATCACACAGAGCTCCTATATTTTATTCTCAGCAGCACCCATAGGACTTCTAGTGTGTTAGTGGCAGCAAACAGAGCTCCTATATTTTCTTCTCAGCAGCACCCATAGGACTTCTAATGTGTTAGTGGCATCACACAGAGTTCCTATATTTTCATCTCAGAAGCACCCATAGGACTTCTAGTGTGTTAGTGGCATCACACAGAGCTCCTATATTTTCTTCTCAGAAGCACCCATAGGACTTCTAGTGTGTTAGTGGCAGCAAACAGAGCTCCTATATTTTCTTCTCAGCAGCACCCATAGGACTTCTAGTGTGTTAGTGGCATCACACAGAGCTCCTATATTTTCTTCTCAGCAGCACCCATAGGACTTCTAGTGTGTTAGTGGCAGCAAACAGAGCTCCTATATTTTCTTCTCAGCAGCACCCATAGGACTTCTAATGTGTTAGTGGCATCACACAGAGTTCCTATATTTTCATCTCAGAAGCACCCATAGGACTTCTAGTGTGTTAGTGGCATCACACAGAGCTCCTATATTTTCTTCTCAGAAGCACCCATAGGACTTCTAGTGTGTTAGTGGCAGCAAACAGAGCTCCTATATTTTCTTCTTAGCAGCACCCATAGGACTTCTAATGTGTTAGTGGCATCACACAGAGTTCCTATATTTTCATCTCAGAAGCACCCATAGGACTTCTAGTGTGTTAGTGGCATCACACAGAGCTCCTATATTTTCTTCTCAGAAGCACCCATAGGACTTCTAGTGTGTTAGTGGCAGCAAACAGAGCTCCTATATTTTCTTCTTAGCAGCACCCATAGGACTTCTAATGTGTTAGTGGCATCACACAGAGTTCCTATATTTTCATCTCAGAAGCACCCATAGGACTTCTAGTGTGTTAGTGGCATCACACAGAGTTCCTATATTTTCATCTCAGAAGCACCCATAGGACTTCTAGTGTGTTAGTGGCATCACACAGAGCTCCTATATTTTCTTCTCAGCAGCACCCATAGGACTTCTAGTGTGTTAGTGGCATCACACAGAGCTCCTATATTTTCTTCTCAGCAGCACCCATAGGACTTCTAGTGTGTTAGTGGCAGCAAACAGAGCTCCTATATTTTCTTCTCAGCAGCACCCATAGGACTTCTAGTGTGTTAGTGGCATCACACAGAGCTCCTATATTTTCTTCTCAGCAGCACCCATAGGACTTCTAGTGTGTTAGTGGCAGCAAACAGAGCTCCTATATTTTCTTCTCAGCAGCACCCATAGGACTTCTAGTGTGTTAGTGGCATCACACAGAGCTCCTATATTTTCTTCTCAGAAGCACCCATAGGACTTCTAGCGTGTTAGTGGCAGCAAACAGAGCTCCTATATTTTCTTCTTAGCAGCACCCATAGGACTTCTAATGTGTTAGTGGCATCACACAGAGTTCCTATATTTTCATCTCAGAAGCACCCATAGGACTTCTAGTGTGTTAGTGGCATCACACAGAGCTCCTATATTTTCTTCTCAGAAGCACCCATAGGACTTCTAGTGTGTTAGTGGCAGCAAACAGAGCTCCTATATTTTCGACTCAGCAGCACCCATAGGACTTCTAGTGTGTTAGTGGCATCACACAGAGTTCCTATATTTTCATCTCAGAAGCACCCATAGGACTTCTAGTGTGTTAGTGGCATCACACAGAGCTCCTATATTTTCTTCTCAGCAGCACCCATAGGACTTCTAGTGTGTTAGTGGCATCACACAGAGCTCCTATATTTTCATCTCAGAAGCACCCATAGGACTTCTAGTGTGTTAGTGGCATCACACAGAGCTCCTATATTTTCTTCTCAGCAGCACCCATAGGACTTCTAGTGTGTTAGTGGCATCACACAGAGCTCCTATATTTTCTTCTCAGAAGCACCCATAGGACTTCTAGTGTGTTAGTGGCAGCAAACAGAGCTCCTATATTTTCTTCTCAGCAGCACCCATAGGACTTCTAATGTGTTAGTGGCATCACACAGAGTTCCTATATTTTCATCTCAGCAGCACCCATAGGACTTCTAGTGTGTTAGTGGCATCACACAGAGCTCCTATATTTTCTTCTCAGCAGCACCCATAGGACTTCTAGTGTGTTAGTGGCAGCAAACAGAGCTCCTATATTTTCTTCTCAGCAGCACCCATAGGACTTCTAGTGTGTTAGTGGCAGCAAACAGAGCTCCTATATTTTCTTCTCAGCAGCACCCATAGGACTTCTAGTGTGTTAGTGGCATCACACAGAGCTCCTATATTTTCTTCTCAGCAGCACCCATAGGACTTCTAGTGTGTTAGTGGCAGCAAACAGAGCTCCTATATTTTCTTCTCAGCAGCACCCATAGGACTTCTAATGTGTTAGTGGCATCACACAGAGCTCCTATATTTTCTTCTCAGCAGCACCCATAGGACTTCTAGTGTGTTAGTGGCATCACACAGAGCTCCTATATTTTCTTCTCAGCAGCACCCATAGGACTTCTAGTGTGTTAGTGGCAGCAAACAGAGCTCCTATATTTTCTTCTCAGCAGCACCCATAGGACTTCTAATGTGTTAGTGGCATCACACAGAGTTCCTATATTTTCATCTCAGAAGCACCCATAGGACTTCTAGTGTGTTAGTGGCATCACACAGAGCTCCTATATTTTCTTCTCAGAAGCACCCATAGGACTTCTAGTGTGTTAGTGGCAGCAAACAGAGCTCCTATATTTTCTTCTTAGCAGCACCCATAGGACTTCTAATGTGTTAGTGGCATCACACAGAGTTCCTATATTTTCATCTCAGAAGCACCCATAGGACTTCTAGTGTGTTAGTGGCATCACACAGAGCTCCTATATTTTCTTCTCAGAAGCACCCATAGGACTTCTAGTGTGTTAGTGGCAGCAAACAGAGCTCCTATATTTTCTTCTCAGCAGCACCCATAGGACTTCTAGTGTGTTAGTGGCATCACACAGAGCTCCTATATTTTCTTCTCAGCAGCACCCATAGGACTTCTAGTGTGTTAGTGGCATCACACAGAGCTCCTATATTTTCATCTCAGAAGCACCCATAGGACTTCTAGTGTGTTAGTGGCATCACACAGAGCTCCTATATTTTCTTCTCAGCAGCACCCATAGGACTTCTAGTGTGTTAGTGGCATCACACAGAGCTCCTATATTTTCTTCTCAGCAGCACCCATAGGACTTCTAGTGTGTTAGTGGCAGCAAACAGAGCTCCTATATTTTCTTCTCAGCAGCACCCATAGGACTTCTAGTGTGTTAGTGGCAGCAAACAGAGCTCCTATATTTTCTTCTCAGAAGCACCCATAGGACTTCTAGTGTGTTAGTGGCAGCAAACAGAGCTCCTATATTTTCTTCTCAGCAGCACCCATAGGACTTCTAGTGTGTTAGTGGCATCACACAGAGTTCCTATATTTTCATCTCAGAAGCACCCATAGGACTTCTAGTGTGTTAGTGGCATCACACAGAGCTCCTATATTTTCTTCTCAGCAGCACCCATAGGACTTCTAGTGTGTTAGTGGCATCACACAGAGCTCCTATATTTTCATCTCAGAAGCACCCATAGGACTTCTAGTGTGTTAGTGGCATCACACAGAGCTCCTATATTTTCTTCTCAGCAGCACCCATAGGACTTCTAGTGTGTTAGTGGCATCACACAGAGCTCCTATATTTTCTTCTCAGCAGCACCCATAGGACTTCTAGTGTGTTAGTGGCAGCAAACAGAGCTCCTATATTTTCTTCTCAGCAGCACCCATAGGACTTCTAGTGTGTTAGTGGCAGCAAACAGAGCTCCTATATTTTCTTCTCAGCAGCACCCATAGGACTTCTAGTGTGTTAGTGGCAGCAAACAGAGCTCCTATATTTTCTTCTCAGCAGCACCCATAGGACTTCTAGTGTGTTAGTGGCATCACACAGAGCTCCTATATTTTCTTCTCAGCAGCACCCATAGGACTTCTAGTGTGTTAGTGGCAGCAAACAGAGCTCCTATATTTTCTTCTCAGCAGCACCCATAGGACTTCTAATGTGTTAGTGGCATCACACAGAGTTCCTATATTTTCATCTCAGAAGCACCCATAGGACTTCTAGTGTGTTAGTGGCATCACACAGAGCTCCTATATTTTCTTCTCAGAAGCACCCATAGGACTTCTAGTGTGTTAGTGGCAGCAAACAGAGCTCCTATATTTTCTTCTCAGCAGCACCCATAGGACTTCTAGTGTGTTAGTGGCAGCAAACAGAGCTCCTATATTTTCTTCTCAGCAGCACCCATAGGACTTCTAGTGTGTTAGTGGCATCACACAGAGCTCCTATATTTTCTTCTCAGCAGCACCCATAGGACTTCTAGTGTGTTAGTGGCAGCAAACAGAGCTCCTATATTTTCTTCTCAGCAGCACCCATAGGACTTCTAATGTGTTAGTGGCATCACACAGAGTTCCTATATTTTCATCTCAGAAGCACCCATAGGACTTCTAGTGTGTTAGTGGCATCACACAGAGCTCCTATATTTTCTTCTCAGAAGTAGGGATGAGCTTCGTGTTCGAGTCGAACATACGTTCGACTCGAACATTGGCTGTTCGATCGTTCGACGAAGATCGAACGATTTGGGCCGTTCGCGCCAAATTCGAGTGACGCGAACGGCCCACAATGCACTACGCCATCGCAGTGTCATCCAGGCGCTGTGATTGGCCAAGCATGCACTGTGACCCCGCATGCTTGGCCAATCACAGCGCCGGCAGCGAGGAGAGCAATGATTGGCCACAGGCAGGATGCCTGTGGCCAATTATTGCTGAGGGTGTTTAGTACACGCCCCACACTATAAAAGGCCGCCAGCACGGCGGCCTAGTGTAGTGTGTTCCGGAGCAGGGATAGAGTAGCATAGGCAGGGACAGTGACTGTTATTTCTTTCTTGCTTAACCTGGATTCCTTTAGTTTAGGGAAAGAGAAGGATAGGTAGGGAGAGTGTCAGTGTGTTTTGTGCTTCTGCTATAGTGTGCTTAAAAAAAAACATTTATTCTAGGGACAGAAAACTCTAGGTAGGGACAGTGTCAGTTTCTTTCACTCTGCAAGTCCTTGTTTCCAGGGACCTGGAAGGACAGTGAGTGAATTGTCCTTTTGCTATATTGTGATTAAAAAAAACATTTATTCTAGGGACAGAAAACTCTAGGTAGGGACAGTGTCAGTTTCTTTCACTCTGCAAGTCCTTGTTTCCAGGGACCTGGAAGGACAGTGAGTGAATTGTCCTTTTGCTATATTGTGATTAAAAAAAACATTTATTCTAGGGACAGAAAACTCTAGGTAGGGACAGTGTCAGTTTCTTTCACTCTGCAAGTCCTTGTTTCCAGGGACCTGGAAGGACAGTGAGTGAATTGTCCTTTTGCTATATTGTGATTAAAAAAAACATTTATTCTAGGGACAGAAAACTCTAGGTAGGGACAGTGTCAGTTTCTTTCACTCTGCAAGTCCTTGTTTCCAGGGACCTGGAAGGACAGTGAGTGAATTGTCCTTTTGCTATATTGTGATTAAAAAAAACATTTTTTTCTAGGGACAGAAAACTGTAGGTAGGGAGAGTATTTTTTTTCTTTCACTCTGCAAGTCCTTGTTTCCAGGGACCTGTAAGGACAGTGAGTTAATTGTCCTTGTGCTATATTGTGCTGAAAAAAACATTTATTCCAGGGACAGAAAACTCTAGGTAGGGACAGTGTCAGTTTCTTTCACTCTGCAAGTCCTTGTTTCCAGGGACCTGGAAGGACAGTGAGTGAATTGTCCTTTTGCTATATTGTGATTAAAAAAAACATTTTTTTCTAGGGACAGAAAACTGTAGGTAGGGAGAGTGTTTTTTTTCTTTCACTCTGCAAGTCCTTGTTTCCAGGGACCTGTAAGGACAGTGAGTTAATTTTCCTTGTGCTATATTGTGATTAAAAAAAACATTTATTCTAGGGACAGAAAACTCTAGGTAGGGACAGTGTCAGTTTCTTTCACTCTGCAAGTCCTTGTTTCCAGGGACCTGGAAGGACAGTGAGTGAATTGTCCTTTTGCTATATTGTGATTAAAAAAAACATTTATTCTAGGGACAGAAAACTCTAGGTAGGGACAGTGTCAGTTTCTTTCACTCTGCAAGTCCTTGTTTCCAGGGACCTGGAAGGACAGTGAGTGAATTGTCCTTTTGCTATATTGTGATTAAAAAAAACATTTTTTTCTAGGGACAGAAAACTGTAGGTAGGGAGAGTATTTTTTTTCTTTCACTCTGCAAGTCCTTGTTTCCAGGGACCTGTAAGGACAGTGAGTTAATTGTCCTTGTGCTATATTGTGCTGAAAAAAACATTTATTCCAGGGACAGAAAACTCTAGGTAGGGACAGTGTCAGTTTCTTTCACTCTGCAAGTCCTTGTTTCCAGGGACCTGGAAGGACAGTGAGTGAATTGTCCTTTTGCTATATTGTGATTAAAAAAAACATTTTTTTCTAGGGACAGAAAACTGTAGGTAGGGAGAGTATTTTTTTTCTTTCACTCTGCAAGTCCTTGTTTCCAGGGACCTGTAAGGACAGTGAGTTAATTTTCCTTGTGCTATATTGTGATTAAAAAAAACATTTATTCTAGGGACAGAAAACTCTAGGTAGGGACAGTGTCAGTTTCTTTCACTCTGCAAGTCCTTGTTTCCAGGGACCTGGAAGGACAGTGAGTGAATTGTCCTTTTGCTATATTGTGATTAAAAAAAACATTTTTTTCTAGGGACAGAAAACTGTAGGTAGGGAGAGTATTTTTTTTCTTTCACTCTGCAAGTCCTTGTTTCCAGGGACCTGTAAGGACAGTGAGTTAATTGTCCTTGTGCTATATTGTGCTGAAAAAAACATTTATTCCAGGGACAGAAAACTCTAGGTAGGGACAGTGTCAGTTTCTTTCACTCTGCAAGTCCTTGTTTCCAGGGACCTGGAAGGACAGTGAGTGAATTGTCCTTTTGCTATATTGTGATAAAAAAAAACATTTTTTTCTAGGGACAGAAAACTGTAGGTAGGGAGAGTGTTTTTTTTCTTTCACTCTGCAAGTCCTTGTTTCCAGGGACCTGTAAGGACAGTGAGTTAATTTTCCTTGTGCTATATTGTGATTAAAAAAAACATTTATTCTAGGGACAGAAAACTCTAGGTAGGGACAGTGTCAGTTTCTTTCACTCTGCAAGTCCTTGTTTCCAGGGACCTGGAAGGACAGTGAGTGAATTGTCCTTTTGCTATATTGTGATTAAAAAAAACATTTTTTTCTAGGGACAGAAAACTGTAGGTAGGGAGAGTGTTTTTTTTCTTTCACTCTGCAAGTCCTTGTTTCCAGGGACCTGTAAGGACAGTGAGTTAATTTTCCTTGTGCTATATTGTGATTAAAAAAAACATTTATTCTAGGGACAGAAAACTCTAGGTAGGGACAGTGTCAGTTTCTTTCACTCTGCAAGTCCTTGTTTCCAGGGACCTGGAAGGACAGTGAGTGAATTGTCCTTTTGCTATATTGTGATTAAAAAAAACATTTATTCTAGGGACAGAAAACTCTAGGTAGGGACAGTGTCAGTTTCTTTCACTCTGCAAGTCCTTGTTTCCAGGGACCTGGAAGGACAGTGAGTGAATTGTCCTTTTGCTATATTGTGATTAAAAAAAAACATTTTTTTCTAGGGACAGAAAACTGTAGGTAGGGAGAGTATTTTTTTTCTTTCACTCTGCAAGTCCTTGTTTCCAGGGACCTGTAAGGACAGTGAGTTAATTGTCCTTGTGCTATATTGTGCTGAAAAAAACATTTATTCCAGGGACAGAAAACTCTAGGTAGGGACAGTGTCAGTTTCTTTCACTCTGCAAGTCCTTGTTTCCAGGGACCTGGAAGGACAGTGAGTGAATTGTCCTTTTGCTATATTGTGATAAAAAAAAACATTTTTTTCTAGGGACAGAAAACTGTAGGTAGGGAGAGTGTTTTTTTTCTTTCACTCTGCAAGTCCTTGTTTCCAGGGACCTGTAAGGACAGTGAGTTAATTTTCCTTGTGCTATATTGTGATTAAAAAAAACATTTATTCTAGGGACAGAAAACTCTAGGTAGGGACAGTGTCAGTTTCTTTCACTCTGCAAGTCCTTGTTTCCAGGGACCTGGAAGGACAGTGAGTGAATTGTCCTTTTGCTATATTGTGATTAAAAAAAACATTTTTTTCTAGGGACAGAAAACTGTAGGTAGGGAGAGTGTTTTTTTTCTTTCACTCTGCAAGTCCTTGTTTCCAGGGACCTGTAAGGACAGTGAGTTAATTTTCCTTGTGCTATATTGTGATTAAAAAAAACATTTATTCTAGGGACAGAAAACTCTAGGTAGGGACAGTGTCAGTTTCTTTCACTCTGCAAGTCCTTGTTTCCAGGGACCTGGAAGGACAGTGAGTGAATTGTCCTTTTGCTATATTGTGATTAAAAAAAACATTTATTCTAGGGACAGAAAACTCTAGGTAGGGACAGTGTCAGTTTCTTTCACTCTGCAAGTCCTTGTTTCCAGGGACCTGGAAGGACAGTGAGTGAATTGTCCTTTTGCTATATTGTGATTAAAAAAAACATTTTTTTCTAGGGACAGAAAACTGTAGGTAGGGAGAGTATTTTTTTTCTTTCACTCTGCAAGTCCTTGTTTCCAGGGACCTGTAAGGACAGTGAGTTAATTGTCCTTGTGCTATATTGTGCTGAAAAAAACATTTATTCCAGGGACAGAAAACTCTAGGTAGGGACAGTGTCAGTTTCTTTCACTCTGCAAGTCCTTGTTTCCAGGGACCTGGAAGGACAGTGAGTGAATTGTCCTTTTGCTATATTGTGATTAAAAAAAACATTTTTTTCTAGGGACAGAAAACTGTAGGTAGGGAGAGTGTTTTTTTTCTTTCACTCTGCAAGTCCTTGTTTCCAGGGACCTGTAAGGACAGTGAGTTAATTTTCCTTGTGCTATATTGTGATTAAAAAAAACATTTTTTCTAGGGACAGAAAACTGTAGGTAGGGAGAGTGTTTTTTTTCTTTCACTCTGCAAGTCCTTGTTTCCAGGGACAGAGAAGGACACCTGAAGGTAGCCCTTATTGCTTTTTTCCCATCTCCCTGCAGGCCATCTATTAGAATGTCTGGAAGGCAAACAAGGAGAGGCAGACAGTCAGGAGGCAATAAAAGAGGGCAAGCAGGCTCTGTGTCTGGGGGCAACAGTGCTGGTCGTGGACGCGGTGCATTGTCATCAGCACATGGCCATGGGACACGCTTGTCCTTCTTTTCGGCAGCTGGACATGTTGAGCCACATCATGCCGAAGACTTGGTAGAGTGGATGACCAAGCCCTCCTCCTCCTCCTCATCCTCTCTCACCCAGGCTCAGGGTACTGGAAAAGCAGCTGCCAAAGCGTCGTCTTCCCTGGTATCAATGTCAGACAAATCATCAGTCACTCCTTCCCTAGACCCACCATGTCCTCCTCCTGAGGAGTCCCCCGAACTGTTTCAGCACAGTGTTGGGTACATGCTCCAGGAGGATGCCCAGCGTTTCGAAGGGTCTGATGATGAAACCCAGCTAGAGGAAGGCAGTAGCGTGAGAGCAGACAGAGGGGATGCTCAAGAAGGACACCAATCTGGCAGTCATGTTCCAGCAGCTGCAGCATACTGCCAGATTGGCTCCAGTGATGAGGAGGGAGGGGATGATGAGGTCAATGACTCCACGTGGGTGCCTAATAGGAGAGAGGAGGAGGAGGAGGATGAGGAGGAGGCACATCTCCAACGAGGCAGGATGCCCTTTGGTGGCCAGCGTAAGGGCAGTACACCGACGGAATCACACCGCAGAGCTCCGCCTGTGCAGGGCGCTGCCTCTGCCCGTCATTCAAAAAGTTCTTTGGTGTGGGCCTTTTTTGAGGCTAGTGCATCAGATCGCACAGCTGCTGTTTGCAACATATGTCTCAAGCGTATATCGCGTGGCCAAAACATCAGCCGCTTGGGTACCACATGCCTGACCAGACATATGTTGACCTGCCATGCAGCTCGTTGGCAAGCCTACCTCAAAGACCCACACCAAAGAACAAAGCGGACCTCTCCTTGCACCGCATCAGCTGGGATCTCCAACCCCACTATAACTTCAGTCCTCTCTGAAACATGCACTGAGAGGAATGAAGGTGTAGAATTAGGTGTGTCACAGCCAAGTACTTGCGCCCACTCTGCTAGCAGTACACCGACGTCCGATTCTAGCAGGCAAATTTCCCTGCCCCAGCTGCTGGACCGTCGAAAGAAGTTCACTCCCAGCCATCCACATGCCCAGCGGTTGAATGCTAGCTTGGCTAAATTGCTAGCGCTTCAACTGCTGCCTTTTCAGTTGGTAGACTCGGCCCCCTTCCGTGAGTTTGTGCAATGTGCGGTTCCTCAGTGGCAGGTTCCCAAACGCCACTTTTTCTCACGGAAGGCTATTCCGGCTCTCTACCGGCATGTGGAAGGCAATGTCTTGGCCTCGCTGGACAGGGCGGTCAGCGGTAAGGTGCATATTACCGCTGACTCATGGTCCAGCAGGCATGGACAGGGACGTTACCTTTCTTTCACGGCCCATTGGGTCACTCTTTTGGCAGCTGGGAAGGATTCAGGACAAGGTGCAGTAGTGTTGGAGGTTGTCCCACCGCCACGCCTCCAAAATGCTACTACTGGTTGTGACACACCTCTCTCCTCCACCCCCTCCTCTTCTTCTTCCTCCATGGCCTCTTCCTGTGGTTTGTCCTATGAACCAGCGGTGCTCCGTAGCCGTTCACGGGGCTATGCAAGTACGCAGGCAAAAAGATGCCATGCCGTGCTTGCGCTGGTGTGTTTGGGGGACAGAAGCCACACTGGGGCAGAGGTCCTGTCTGCTCTGCAGGGCCAGGCCGAGAGGTGGTTGACGCCACGCCAGCTTAAGCCAGGAATGGTGGTTTGCGACAATGGCACCAACCTCCTCTCCGCCCTCCGACAGGGACAACTGACCCATGTGCCCTGTGTGGCTCACGTCCTTAACCTGGTGGTGCAGCGGTTCTTGGGCAGGTACCCGGGCTTACAGGATGTCCTGAGGCAGGCCAGGAAAGTCTGTGTGCATTTCCGCAGATCTTATAATGCCAGTGCTCGCCTGGCTGAGCTGCAAAAGGAGTTGAACCTGCCCAAGAACCGCCTTATATGTGACATGCCCACCAGGTGGAACTCAACGTTGGCCATGCTGCAGCGGCTGCACACGCAGCAGAGGGCCATCAATGAGTACCTGTGCGACTACGGCACCAGGACAGGGTCAGGGGAGCTTGGTTTTTTTTCTCCACGCCAGTGGGGCATGATCAGGGATGCATGCACTGTCCTGGCACCATTTGAGGAGGCCACGAGGATGGTGAGCAGTGACAGTGCATGCATCAGTGACACTGTACCTCTTGTCCACCTGTTGGAGCACACGCTGCGTGGAATAATGGACAGGGCACTTGAGGCAGAACAGAGGCAGGAAGAGGAGGACTTCCTTGCCTCTCAAGGCCCCCTTTACCCAGACAGTGTTCCTTCTGTCCCACCCATCGCACAGGAAGAGGAGGAGGAGGAGGAGGAGGAGGAGGATTGTGTCAGCATGGAGGTGGAGGCTGGCACTCAGCATCATCAGCAGCAGTCTTTTAGGGATGATTTACAGTCCCAAGAAACCAGTGGACTTGTACGTGGCTGGGAGGAGGTGGCTGCGGATCATGTCGTCCTTAGTGACCCAGAGGACTCCGGAGCGAATGCCTCAGCAAACCTACGCTGCATGGCCTCCCTGATCCTGCAAAGTCTGCGGAAGGATCCTCGTATTCTTCGGATCAAGGAGAGGGACCATTACTGGCTGGCCACTCTCCTTGATCCACGGTACAAGGGTAAGGTTGCGGACCTTATGTTACCGTCGCAGAGGGAGCAGAGGATGAGACAACTCCGGGAGGCCTTGCAGAAAGGTCTGTGCAACGCGTTCCCAGAGACTGGGAGGTTGCAAACTCCTGGTCCTGGACAACGAGTTGCTGAGGCTTCGGCCAGTCAAAGAAGGAGCGGTGGGGAAGGTGGCCGTCTGACCGATGCGTTCAGACAATTCTTTAGTCCGCAGCCCCAAAGTATGATTGGTTCCAGCAACCATCGCCAGCGTCTGATAAACATGGTGCAGGAATATCTAGGGGCAAGGTCAGACTTGGACACCTTCCCCACCGAAAATCCTCTGGCTTACTGGGTCTTGAGGATGGATCACTGGCCAGAGCTTGCACAGTATGCAATTGAGCTACTGGCCTGTCCTGCATCCAGCGTTCTTTCGGAACGCACATTCAGTGCTGCTGGAGGATTTGTCACGGATCACAGGGTGCGCCTGTCCACCGACTCGGTTGATCGACTGACTTTCATCAAGATGAACCAGTCTTGGATCACCACCAGCTACCACACACCTGATGCTGATATAACAGACTAATTGATTTTAAAATGTCACATCCCTTCAAGACTGATGCTGATGCTGAGTGCCTGTGCTGTTATGTTGACTGCCTATCCTCCTCCTCCGAGTCCTCAATGATACGATTGATGATGATAGCTTGGAAGATCATTTTTGTTTATGGGTGCCGCCACCAGTGCCTAACGCCCAATTTTTCAGCCCCTGTTTAACAGGGGCGTGTAATTACAATTTTTGAAGCAATACTTTGCAACAGGGCTCATTGCTGTGCTCCAAGTACAGTATCTGTGAGGAGTTGCAGTGTTGTGCCACCAGTGCCTAAGGCCCAATTTTTCAGCCCCTGTTTAACAGGGGCGTGTCATTACAATTTTTGAAGCAATACTTTGCAACAGGGCTCATTGCTGTGCTCCAAGTACAGTATCTGTGAGGGGTTGCAGTGTTGTGCCACCAGTGCCTAAGGCCCAATTTTTCAGCCCCTGTTCAACAGGGGCATGTAATTACAATTCTTGATCTAATAATTCACAGCAGGGCCCATTGCTGCACCCACCAAGAGTAACTGTCAGGGCTTACAGTGTTGTGGCACCAGCACCACCATCAAAGGCCCAATTTTTACTACCACTGTTCAACAATTATATGTAATTAAAATTCCTGATATAATAGTTGACAGCAGGGCGTTCCAGCACCAACCAAGAGTAACTGTGAGTGCTTACAGTGTTGTGCCAACACCAACAACTAAGGGGCCTATTTCTGCAGAGTATATACGGCAGGTCCCTACTTTCAAACATCCAACTTACAAACGACTCCTACTTGCAAACGCAAGAAGACAACAGGAAGTGAGAGGAAATCTACCACTAGGAAGGAAAATTCTCTCCTGTAAGAATAAATATGGGAGAAAGGTGTCTCCTCTGTACTGATGCTTTATCAGCAATCCTTGTTTCAAGAAAAACACCACATTTCAAAAACAGTTGTCATTGGGACGGAAAGTGAGGTGAAATGTTCTGAACAGGGGCACAGACAGCAAAACAAATGTTACAGGGGTGATAACCCTTACCTATGTTTTCCAAAAAGTTTAAAAATAGATTTTTGGGCTGGAGCTACACTTCAACAATGTACCTGTTCAAAATTACAAACAGATTCTACATAAGAACAAACCTACAGTCCCTGTCTTGTATGCACCGCCTGTATACGGCTGTTCAGAGTATATAGGGCCTTTTTTATTTTATGTGCGGGGTTCCCCTTAATATCCATACAAGACCCAAAGGGGCTGGTAATGGGCTGGGGTAGGGGGGGGGGGGTCATGGGGTAGCTATGCCATTTTTCTTAAAGAATTTCATCCATATTACCGGGACCAGACATTACATTAAAGCCGCAAGCAGTTTTAAATGGCTTTTTTTTCCTTTAGAAGTGTCATTTTGTGCAGGGACAGTTCTAAACACGGGAAACACGTGGCACTTCACAGGCATACTTTAGACACCCCCCAGGTACGATATTTAAAGGAATATTTGACTTTTTTTTTTTCACTTTATGCATCATTAAAATGACTGCTCCCGAAAAACGACCGTTTTTAAAACTTCTTTTTGCATTGATACATGTCCCCTGGTGCAGAACCCGGGTTCCCAAACCCTTTTTAGGACAATAACATGCATAATAGTTGTTATAATTAGCACTTTAGAATTCGAACGTTCGCATCCATTGTATTTAATAGGGTTCTAATGTTCGTTCGAACTTCCGGTCCGTTCGCGGGTTCTGGTGCGAACCGAACCCGGGGGTGTTCGGCTCATCACTACTCAGAAGCACCCATAGGACTTCTAGTGTGTTAGTGGCAGCAAACAGAGCTCCTATATTTTCTTCTTAGCAGCACCCATAGGACTTCTAATGTGTTAGTGGCATCACACAGAGTTCCTATATTTTCATCTCAGAAGCACCCATAGGACTTCTAGTGTGTTAGTGGCATCACACAGAGCTCCTATATTTTCTTCTCAGAAGCACCCATAGGACTTCTAGTGTGTTAGTGGCAGCAAACAGAGCTCCTATATTTTCTTCTTAGCAGCACCCATAGGACTTCTAATGTGTTAGTGGCATCACACAGAGTTCCTATATTTTCATCTCAGAAGCACCCATAGGACTTCTAGTGTGTTAGTGGCATCACACAGAGTTCCTATATTTTCATCTCAGAAGCACCCATAGGACTTCTAGTGTGTTAGTGGCATCACACAGAGCTCCTATATTTTCTTCTCAGCAGCACCCATAGGACTTCTAGTGTGTTAGTGGCATCACACAGAGCTCCTATATTTTCTTCTCAGCAGCACCCATAGGACTTCTAGTGTGTTAGTGGCAGCAAACAGAGCTCCTATATTTTCTTCTCAGCAGCACCCATAGGACTTCTAGTGTGTTAGTGGCATCACACAGAGCTCCTATATTTTCTTCTCAGCAGCACCCATAGGACTTCTAGTGTGTTAGTGGCAGCAAACAGAGCTCCTATATTTTCTTCTCAGCAGCACCCATAGGACTTCTAGTGTGTTAGTGGCATCACACAGAGCTCCTATATTTTCTTCTCAGAAGCACCCATAGGACTTCTAGCGTGTTAGTGGCAGCAAACAGAGCTCCTATATTTTCTTCTTAGCAGCACCCATAGGACTTCTAATGTGTTAGTGGCATCACACAGAGTTCCTATATTTTCATCTCAGAAGCACCCATAGGACTTCTAGTGTGTTAGTGGCAGCAAACAGAGCTCCTATATTTTCTTCTCAGCAGCACCCATAGGACTTCTAGTGTGTTAGTGGCATCACACAGAGTTCCTATATTTTCATCTCAGAAGCACCCATAGGACTTCTAGTGTGTTAGTGGCATCACACAGAGCTCCTATATTTTCTTCTCAGCAGCACCCATAGGACTTCTAGTGTGTTAGTGGCATCACACAGAGCTCCTATATTTTCATCTCAGAAGCACCCATAGGACTTCTAGTGTGTTAGTGGCATCACACAGAGCTCCTATATTTTCTTCTCAGCAGCACCCATAGGACTTCTAGTGTGTTAGTGGCATCACACAGAGCTCCTATATTTTCTTCTCAGCAGCACCCATAGGACTTCTAGTGTGTTAGTGGCAGCAAACAGAGCTCCTATATTTTCTTCTCAGCAGCACCCATAGGACTTCTAGTGTGTTAGTGGCAGCAAACAGAGCTCCTATATTTTCTTCTCAGCAGCACCCATAGGACTTCTAGTGTGTTAGTGGCATCACACAGAGCTCCTATATTTTCTTCTCAGCAGCACCCATAGGACTTCTAGTGTGTTAGTGGCAGCAAACAGAGCTCCTATATTTTCTTCTCAGCAGCACCCATAGGACTTCTAATGTGTTAGTGGCATCACACAGAGTTCCTATATTTTCATCTCAGAAGCACCCATAGGACTTCTAGTGTGTTAGTGGCATCACACAGAGCTCCTATATTTTCTTCTCAGAAGCACCCATAGGACTTCTAGTGTGTTAGTGGCAGCAAACAGAGCTCCTATATTTTCTTCTTAGCAGCACCCATAGGACTTCTAATGTGTTAGTGGCATCACACAGAGTTCCTATATTTTCATCTCAGAAGCACCCATAGGACTTCTAGTGTGTTAGTGGCATCACACAGAGCTCCTATATTTTCTTCTCAGAAGCACCCATAGGACTTCTAGTGTGTTAGTGGCAGCAAACAGAGCTCCTATATTTTCTTCTCAGCAGCACCCATAGGACTTCTAATGTGTTAGTAGCATCACACAGAGTTCCTATATTTTCATCTCAGCAGCACCCATAGGACTTCTAGTGTGTTAGTGGCATCACACAGAGCTCCTATATTTTCTTCTCAGCAGCACCCATAGGACTTCTAGTGTGTTAGTGGCATCACACAGAGTTCCTATATTTTCATCTCAGAAGCACCCATAGGACTTCTAGTGTGTTAGTGGCAGCAAACAGAGCTCCTATATTTTCTTCTTAGCAGCACCCATAGGACTTCTAATGTGTTAGTGGCATCACACAGAGTTCCTATATTTTCATCTCAGAAGCACCCATAGGACTTCTAGTGTGTTAGTGGCATCACACAGAGTTCCTATATTTTCTTCTCAGCAGCACCCATAGGACTTCTAGTGTGTTAGTGGCAGCAAACAGAGCTCCTATATTTTCTTCTCAGCAGCACCCATAGGACTTCTAGTGTGTTAGTGGCATCACACAGAGTTCCTATATTTTCATCTCAGAAGCACCCATAGGACTTCTAGTGTGTTAGTGGCATCACACAGAGCTCCTATATTTTCTTCTCAGCAGCACCCATAGGACTTCTAGTGTGTTAGTGGCATCACACAGAGCTCCTATATTTTCTTCTCAGCAGCACCCATAGGACTTCTAGTGTGTTAGTGGCATCACACAGAGCTCCTATATTTTCTTCTCAGCAGCACCCATAGGACTTCTAGTGTGTTAGTGGCAGCAAACAGAGCTCCTATATTTTCTTCTCAGCAGCACCCATAGGACTTCTAGTGTGTTAGTGGCAGCAAACAGAGCTCCTATATTTTCTTCTCAGCAGCACCCATAGGACTTCTAGTGTGTTAGTGGCATCACACAGAGCTCCTATATTTTCTTCTCAGCAGCACCCATAGGACTTCTAGTGTGTTAGTGGCAGCAAACAGAGCTCCTATATTTTCTTCTCAGCAGCACCCATAGGACTTCTAATGTGTTAGTGGCATCACACAGAGTTCCTATATTTTCATCTCAGAAGCACCCATAGGACTTCTAGTGTGTTAGTGGCATCACACAGAGCTCCTATATTTTCTTCTCAGAAGCACCCATAGGACTTCTAGTGTGTTAGTGGCAGCAAACAGAGCTCCTATATTTTCTTCTCAGCAGCACCCATAGGACTTCTAGTGTGTTAGTGGCATCACACAGAGCTCCTATATTTTCTTCTCAGCAGCACCCATAGGACTTCTAGTGTGTTAGTGGCAGCAAACAGAGCTCCTATATTTTCTTCTCAGCAGCACCCATAGGACTTCTAATGTGTTAGTGGCATCACACAGAGTTCCTATATTTTCATCTCAGAAGCACCCATAGGACTTCTAGTGTGTTAGTGGCATCACACAGAGCTCCTATATTTTCTTCTCAGAAGCACCCATAGGACTTCTAGTGTGTTAGTGGCAGCAAACAGAGCTCCTATATTTTCTTCTTAGCAGCACCCATAGGACTTCTAATGTGTTAGTGGCATCACACAGAGTTCCTATATTTTCATCTCAGAAGCACCCATAGGACTTCTAGTGTGTTAGTGGCATCACACAGAGCTCCTATATTTTCTTCTCAGAAGCACCCATAGGACTTCTAGTGTGTTAGTGGCAGCAAACAGAGCTCCTATATTTTCTTCTTAGCAGCACCCATAGGACTTCTAATGTGTTAGTGGCATCACACAGAGTTCCTATATTTTCATCTCAGAAGCACCCATAGGACTTCTAGTGTGTTAGTGGCATCACACAGAGTTCCTATATTTTCATCTCAGAAGCACCCATAGGACTTCTAGTGTGTTAGTGGCATCACACAGAGCTCCTATATTTTCTTCTCAGCAGCACCCATAGGACTTCTAGTGTGTTAGTGGCATCACACAGAGCTCCTATATTTTCTTCTCAGCAGCACCCATAGGACTTCTAGTGTGTTAGTGGCAGCAAACAGAGCTCCTATATTTTCTTCTCAGCAGCACCCATAGGACTTCTAGTGTGTTAGTGGCATCACACAGAGCTCCTATATTTTCTTCTCAGCAGCACCCATAGGACTTCTAGTGTGTTAGTGGCAGCAAACAGAGCTCCTATATTTTCTTCTCAGCAGCACCCATAGGACTTCTAGTGTGTTAGTGGCATCACACAGAGCTCCTATATTTTCTTCTCAGAAGCACCCATAGGACTTCTAGCGTGTTAGTGGCAGCAAACAGAGCTCCTATATTTTCTTCTTAGCAGCACCCATAGGACTTCTAATGTGTTAGTGGCATCACACAGAGTTCCTATATTTTCATCTCAGAAGCACCCATAGGACTTCTAGTGTGTTAGTGGCATCACACAGAGCTCCTATATTTTCTTCTCAGAAGCACCCATAGGACTTCTAGTGTGTTAGTGGCAGCAAACAGAGCTCCTATATTTTCTTCTCAGCAGCACCCATAGGACTTCTAGTGTGTTAGTGGCATCACACAGAGTTCCTATATTTTCATCTCAGAAGCACCCATAGGACTTCTAGTGTGTTAGTGGCATCACACAGAGCTCCTATATTTTCTTCTCAGCAGCACCCATAGGACTTCTAGTGTGTTAGTGGCATCACACAGAGCTCCTATATTTTCATCTCAGAAGCACCCATAGGACTTCTAGTGTGTTAGTGGCATCACACAGAGCTCCTATATTTTCTTCTCAGCAGCACCCATAGGACTTCTAGTGTGTTAGTGGCATCACACAGAGCTCCTATATTTTCTTCTCAGCAGCACCCATAGGACTTCTAGTGTGTTAGTGGCAGCAAACAGAGCTCCTATATTTTCTTCTCAGCAGCACCCATAGGACTTCTAGTGTGTTAGTGGCAGCAAACAGAGCTCCTATATTTTCTTCTCAGCAGCACCCATAGGACTTCTAGTGTGTTAGTGGCATCACACAGAGCTCCTATATTTTCTTCTCAGCAGCACCCATAGGACTTCTAGTGTGTTAGTGGCAGCAAACAGAGCTCCTATATTTTCTTCTCAGCAGCACCCATAGGACTTCTAATGTGTTAGTGGCATCACACAGAGTTCCTATATTTTCATCTCAGAAGCACCCATAGGACTTCTAGTGTGTTAGTGGCATCACACAGAGCTCCTATATTTTCTTCTCAGAAGCACCCATAGGACTTCTAGTGTGTTAGTGGCAGCAAACAGAGCTCCTATATTTTCTTCTTAGCAGCACCCATAGGACTTCTAATGTGTTAGTGGCATCACACAGAGTTCCTATATTTTCATCTCAGAAGCACCCATAGGACTTCTAGTGTGTTAGTGGCATCACACAGAGCTCCTATATTTTCTTCTCAGAAGCACCCATAGGACTTCTAGTGTGTTAGTGGCAGCAAACAGAGCTCCTATATTTTCTTCTCAGCAGCACCCATAGGACTTCTAATGTGTTAGTGGCATCACACAGAGTTCCTATATTTTCATCTCAGCAGCACCCATAGGACTTCTAGTGTGTTAGTGGCATCACACAGAGCTCCTATATTTTCTTCTCAGCAGCACCCATAGGACTTCTAGTGTGTTAGTGGCAGCAAACAGAGCTCCTATATTTTCTTCTCAGCAGCACCCATAGGACTTCTAGTGTGTTAGTGGCAGCAAACAGAGCTCCTATATTTTCTTCTCAGCAGCACCCATAGGACTTCTAGTGTGTTAGTGGCATCACACAGAGCTCCTATATTTTCTTCTCAGCAGCACCCATAGGACTTCTAGTGTGTTAGTGGCAGCAAACAGAGCTCCTATATTTTCTTCTCAGCAGCACCCATAGGACTTCTAATGTGTTAGTGGCATCACACAGAGTTCCTATATTTTCATCTCAGAAGCACCCATAGGACTTCTAGTGTGTTAGTGGCATCACACAGAGTTCCTATATTTTCATCTCAGAAGCACCCATAGGACTTCTAGTGTGTTAGTGGCATCACACAGAGCTCCTATATTTTCTTCTCAGAAGCACCCATAGGACTTCTAGTGTGTTAGTGGCAGCAAACAGAGCTCCTATATTTTCTTCTCAGCAGCACCCATAGGACTTCTAATGTGTTAGTGGCATCACACAGAGTTCCTATATTTTCATCTCAGCAGCACCCATAGGACTTCTAGTGTGTTAGTGGCATCACACAGAGCTCCTATATTTTCTTCTCAGCAGCACCCATAGGACTTCTAGTGTGTTAGTGGTAGCAAACAGAGCTCCTATATTTTCTTCTCAGCAGCACCCATAGGACTTCTAGTGTGTTAGTGGCAGCAAACAGAGCTCCTATATTTTCTTCTCAGCAGCACCCATAGGACTTCTAGTGTGTTAGTGGCATCACACAGAGCTCCTATATTTTCTTCTCAGCAGCACCCATAGGACTTCTAGTGTGTTAGTGGCAGCAAACAGAGCTCCTATATTTTCTTCTCAGCAGCACCCATAGGACTTCTAATGTGTTAGTGGCATCACACAGAGTTCCTATATTTTCATCTCAGAAGCACCCATAGGACTTCTAGTGTGTTAGTGGCATCACACAGAGCTCCTATATTTTCTTCTCAGAAGCACCCATAGGACTTCTAGTGTGTTAGTGGCAGCAAACAGAGCTCCTATATTTTCTTCTTAGCAGCACCCATAGGACTTCTAATGTGTTAGTGGCATCACACAGAGTTCCTATATTTTCATCTCAGAAGCACCCATAGGACTTCTAGTGTGTTAGTGGCATCACACAGAGCTCCTATATTTTCTTCTCAGCAGCACCCATAGGACTTCTAGTGTGTTAGTGGCATCACACAGAGCTCCTATATTTTCATCTCAGAAGCACCCATAGGACTTCTAGTGTGTTAGTGGCATCACACAGAGCTCCTATATTTTCTTCTCAGCAGCACCCATAGGACTTCTAGTGTGTTAGTGGCATCACACAGAGCTCCTATATTTTCTTCTCAGCAGCACCCATAGGACTTCTAGTGTGTTAGTGGCAGCAAACAGAGCTCCTATATTTTCTTCTCAGCAGCACCCATAGGACTTCTAGTGTGTTAGTGGCAGCAAACAGAGCTCCTATATTTTCTTCTCAGCAGCACCCATAGGACTTCTAGTGTGTTAGTGGCATCACACAGAGCTCCTATATTTTCTTCTCAGCAGCACCCATAGGACTTCTAGTGTGTTAGTGGCATCACACAGAGTTCCTATATTTTCATCTCAGAAGCACCCATAGGACTTCTAGTGTGTTAGTGGCAGCAAACAGAGCTCCTATATTTTCTTCTCAGCAGCACCCATAGGACTTCTAATGTGTTAGTGGCATCACACAGAGTTCCTATATTTTCATCTCAGAAGCACCCATAGGACTTCTAGTGTGTTAGTGGCATCACACAGAGCTCCTATATTTTCTTCTCAGCAGCACCCATAGGACTTCTAGTGTGTTAGTGGCATCACACAGAGCTCCTATATTTTCATCTCAGAAGCACCCATAGGACTTCTAGTGTGTTAGTGGCATCACACAGAGCTCCTATATTTTCTTCTCAGCAGCACCCATAGGACTTCTAGTGTGTTAGTGGCATCACACAGAGCTCCTATATTTTCTTCTCAGCAGCACCCATAGGACTTCTAGTGTGTTAGTGGCAGCAAACAGAGCTCCTATATTTTCTTCTCAGCAGCACCCATAGGACTTCTAGTGTGTTAGTGGCAGCAAACAGAGCTCCTATATTTTCTTCTCAGCAGCACCCATAGGACTTCTAGTGTGTTAGTGGCATCACACAGAGCTCCTATATTTTCTTCTCAGCAGCACCCATAGGACTTCTAGTGTGTTAGTGGCAGCAAACAGAGCTCCTATATTTTCTTCTCAGCAGCACCCATAGGACTTCTAATGTGTTAGTGGCATCACACAGAGTTCCTATATTTTCATCTCAGAAGCACCCATAGGACTTCTAGTGTGTTAGTGGCATCACACAGAGCTCCTATATTTTCTTCTCAGAAGCACCCATAGGACTTCTAGTGTGTTAGTGGCAGCAAACAGAGCTCCTATATTTTCTTCTTAGCAGCACCCATAGGACTTCTAATGTGTTAGTGGCATCACACAGAGCTCCTATATTTTCTTCTCAGCAGCACCCATAGGACTTCTAGTGTGTTAGTGGCAGCAAACAGAGCTCCTATATTTTCTTCTCAGCAGCACCCATAGGACTTCTAGTGTGTTAGTGGCAGCAAACAGAGCTCCTATATTTTCTTCTCAGCAGCACCCATAGGACTTCTAGTGTGTTAGTGGCAGCAAACAGAGCTCCTATATTTTCTTCTCAGCAGCACCCATAGGACTTCTAGTGTGTTAGTGGCAGCAAACAGAGCTCCTATATTTTCTTCTCAGCAGCACCCATAGGACTTCTAGTGTGTTAGTGGCATCACACAGAGCTCCTATATTTTCATCTCAGAAGCACCCATAGGACTTCTAGTGTGTTAGTGGCATCACACAGAGCTCCTATATTTTCTTCTCAGCAGCACCCATAGGACTTCTAGTGTGTTAGTGGCAGCAAACAGAGCTCCTATATTTTCATCTCAGAAGCACCCATAGGACTTCTAGTGTGTTAGTGGCATCACACAGAGCTCCTATATTTTCATCTCAGAAGCACCCATAGGACTTCTAGTGTGTTAGTGGCATCACACATAGCTCCTATATTTTCTTCTCAGCAGCACCCATAGGACTTCTAGTGTGTTAGTGGCATCACACAGAGCTCCTATATTTTCATCTCAGAAGCACCCATAGGACTTCTAGTGTGTTAGTGGCATCACACAATGCTCCTATATTTTCTTCTCAGCAGCACCCATAGGACTTCTAGTGTGTTAGTGGCAGCAAACAGAGCTCCTATATTTTCATCTCAGAAGCACCCATAGGACTTCTAGTGTGTTAGTGGCATCACACAGAGCTCCTATATTTTCATCTCAGAAGCACCCATAGGACTTCTAGTGTGTTAGTGGCATCACACATAGCTCCTATATTTTCTTCTCAGCAGCACCCATAGGACTTCTAGTGTGTTAGTGGCATCACACAGAGCTCCTATATTTTCATCTCAGAAGCACCCATAGGACTTCTAGTGTGTTAGTGGCATCACACAGAGCTCCTATATTTTCTTCTCAGCAGCACCCATAGGACTTCTAGTGTGTTAGTGGCAGCAAACAGAGCTCCTATATTTTCTTCTCAGAAGCACCCATAGGACTTCTAGTGTGTTAGTGGTATCACACAGAGTTCCTATATTTTCATCTCAGAAGCACCCATAGGACTTCTAGTGTGTTAGTGGCATCACACAGAGCTCCTATATTTTCTTCTCAGCAGCACCCATAGGACTTCTAGTGTGTTAGTGGCATCACACAGAGCTCCTATATTTTCATCTCAGAAGCACCAATAGGACTTCTAGTGTGTTAGTGGCAGCAAACAGAGCTCCTATATTTTCTTGTCAGCAGCACACATAGTACCTATAGTGTGTTAGTGTCAGCACCCATAGGACCTACAGTGTGTTGTGAGCACACATAGGAGTTCTATTTTTTATACTATATACACTACCGACTACAATGGCTGGAAGACCGCCAAGGAGAGGCAGAGCGTGCCGAGGCAAGAACACAGGGCAGGCAGGCTCTGTTTCTAGAGACAACAGTGCTGGCCGTGGACGTGGTCGTGCATCGTCATCAGCACGTGGCCATGGGACACGCTTGTCTTTGTTTTCGGCAGCTGGACATGTGGAGCCGCATCATGCCGAAGGCTTGGTAGAATGGATGACCAAGCCCTCCTCATCCTCCTCATCCTCTCTCACCCAGGCTCAGGGTACTGGCAGAGCAGCTGCCAACGCGTACTCAATGGCATCATCAGCCACCCCTTCCCTAGACCCACCATGTCCTCCTGAGGAGTCCCCCGAACTGTTTGAGCACAGTGTTGGGTACATGCTCCAGGAGGATGCCCAACGATTCGAAGGCTCGGATGATGATACCCAGCTTGAGGAAGTCAGTAGTGTGCGCGCAGAGAGAGGGGATGCTGAAGGACAGCAATCTGGCAGTAGTGTTCCACCAGCTGCAGCTTACTGCCAGGTTTGCTCTAGTGGTGAAGAGGGAGGGGATGATGAGGTCACTGACTCCACGTGGGTGCCTGAAGGGAGAGAGGAGGAGGAGGAGGAGGATGCAGCGTCACATGTCCAACGAGGCAGGATGCCCCCTGGAGGCCAGCTAGAGGCCAGCACAGCAACTGTACCACACCGCAGAGCTCCGCCTGTGCAGGGCGCTGCCTCTGCACGTTATCACAAAAGTTCTTTGGTGTGGGCCTTTTTTGAGACGAGTGCATCAGATCGCACCACTGCTATTTGCAATATTTGTCTCAAGCGTATCTCGCGTGGCCAAAACATCAGCCGCTTGGGCACCACAAGCATGAGCAGACATATGTCGACCTGCCATGCAGCTCGTTGGCAAGCACACATAAAAGACCCACACCAAAGAACAAAGCGGACCTCTCCTTGCTCCTCATCAGCTGGGATCTCCATCCCCACTATATCTTCAGTCCTCTCTGAAAGCTGCTCTGAGAGGACTGAAGGTGTAGAATTAGGTGTGTCACAACCAAGTACTTGCAGTACACCGACGTCCGATTGTAGCAGGCAAATTTCCCTGCCCCAGCTGCTGGACCGTCGAAAGAAGTATACTCCCAGCCATCCACATGCCCAGCGGTTGAATGCTAGCTTGGCTAAATTGCTAGCACTTCAACTGCTGCCTTTTCAGTTGATAGACTCGGCCCCCTTCCGTGAGTTTGTTCAATGTGCGGTTCCTCAGTGGCAGGTTCCCAAACGCCACTTTTTCTCACGGAAGGCGATTCCGTCTCTCTACTGGCATGTGGAAGGCAATGTCCATGCCTCGCTGGACAGGGCGGTCAGCGGTAAGGTGCATATTACCGCTGACTCATGGTCCAGCAGGCATGGACAGGGACGTTATCTTTCTTTCACGGCCCATTGGGTCACTCTATTGGCAGCTGGGAGGGATGCAGGACAAGGTGCAGTAGTGTTGGAGGTTGTTCCGCCACCACGCCTCCAAAATGCTACTACTGGTTGTGACACACCTCTCTCCTCCACCCCCTCCTCTTCTTCTTCCTCCATGTCCTCTTCGAGTGCTCTGTCCTCGGAACCAGCGGTGCTCCGTAGGCGTACAAGGGGCTACGCGAGTACGCAGGCAAAAAGATGCCATGCCGTGCTTGCGCTGGTGTGTTTGGGGGACAGGAGCCACACTGGGCCAGAGGTTCTGGCAGCTCTGCAGGGGCAGGCCGAGAGGTGGTTGACGCCACGCCAGCTTAAGCCAGGAATGGTCGTTTCTGATAATGGCACCAACCTCCTCTCCGCCCTGCGACAGGGGCAGCTCACCCATGTGCCCTGTATGGCTCACGTCCTCAACCTGGTGGTGCAGCGGTTCTTGGGCAGGTTCCCAGGCTTACAGGATGTCCTGAGGCAGGCCAGGAAAGTCTGTGTGCATTTCCGCCGATCTTATAATGCCAGTGCTCGGCTGACTGAGCTGCAAAAGGAGCTGAACCTGCCCAAGAACCGCCTAATATGTGACATGCCCACCAGGTGGAACTCAACGTTGGCCATGCTGCAGCGACTGCACACGCAGCAGAGGGCCATCAATGAGTACCTTTGCGACTACGGCACCAGGACAGGGTCAGGGGAGCTTGGCTTTTTTTCCCCACGCCAGTGGAGCATGATCAGGGATGCATGCACTGTCCTCTCACCATTTGAGGAGGCCACGAGGATGGTGAGCAGTGACAGTGCATGCATCAGTGACACTGTACCTCTTGTCCACCTGTTGGAGCATACGCTGCGTGGGATAATGGACAGGGCACTTGAGGCAGAACAGAGGCAGGAAGAGGAGGACTTCCTTGTCTCTCAAGGCCCCCTTTATCCAGACAATGTTCCTTCTGTCCCACCCATCACACAGGAAGAGGAGGAGGAGGAGGAGGAGGAGGATTGTGTGAGCATGGAGGTGGAGCCTGGCACTCAGCATCAGCAGCAGCAGTCTTTTAGGGATGATGTACAGTCCCAACAAACCAGTGGACTTGTACGTGGCTGGGAGGAGGTGGCTGGCGATCATGTCATCCTCAGTGACCCAGAAGACTCCGGACCGAATGCCTCAGCTAACCTACGCTGCATGGCCTCCCTGATCCTGCAAAGCCTGCGGAAGGATCCTCGTGTTCTTCGGATCAAGGAGAGTGACCATTACTGGCTGGCCACTCTCCTTGATCCACGGTACAAGGGTAAGGTTGCGGACCTTATCTTGCCGTCGCAGAGGGAGCAGAGGATGAGACATCTCAGGGAGGCCTTGCAGAAAGGTCTGTGCAACGCGTTCCCAGAAACTGGGAGGTTACAAACTCCTGGTCCTGGACGACGAGTTGCTGAGGCTTCGGTCAGTAGCAGAAGGAGCGGTGGGGAAGGTGGACGTCTGACCGATGCGTTCAGACAATTTTTTAGTCCGCAGCCCCAAGGTATGATCGGTTCCAGCAACCATCGCCAGCGTCTGATATACATGGTGCAGGAATACCTAGGGGCAAGGTCAGACTTGGACACCTTTCCCACCGAAAATCCTCTGGCTTACTGGGTCCTGAGGATGGATCACTGGCCAGAGCTTGCACAGTATGCAATTGAGCTACTGGCCTGTCCTGCATCCAGCGTTCTTTCCGAACGCACATTCAGTGCTGCTGGAGGATTTGTCACCGATCATAGGGTGCGCCTGTCCACCGACTCGGTTGATCGACTGACCTTCATAAAAATGAATCAGTCTTGGATCACCACCAGCTACCAGACACCTGAAGCGGATATAACGGAATAATTTATAATGTCACATCCCTTCAAGACTGCCTATGCTGATGCTGAGTGACTGTCCTGTTATGTTCACTGACTATCCTCTTCCTCCTCCTCAATGATCCATGCCACCACACCAGTGCCTAAGGCACAATTTTTCAGCCCCTGTATAACAGGGGCGTGTAATTACAATTTTTTAAAAAGATGCTTCGCAACAGGTGTGACTGCTGTGCTCAGAGTACAGTATCTGTGAGGGGTTGCAGTGTTGTGGCACCAGCACCAGTGCCAAAGGCACAATTTTTCAGCCCCTGTTGGGGCGTGTAATTACAATTTTTAGGCAATGCTTTGCAACAGGTCTCATTGCTGTGCTCAGAGTACAGTATCTGCGAGGGGTTGCAGTGTTGTGGCACCAGCACCAGTGCCTAAGGCACAATTTTTCAGCCCCTGTATAACAGGGGCGTGTAATTACAATTTTTTAAAAAGATGCTTCGCAACAGGTGTGACTGCTGTGCTCCAAGTACAGTATCTGTGAGGGGTTGCAGTGTTGTGGCACCAGCACCAATGCCTAAGGCACAATTTTTCAGCCCCTGTTTAACAGGGGCGTGTAATTACAAATCTTGATCTAATAGTTCACAGCAGGGCCCATTCCTGAGCCCACCAAGAGTAACTATGAGGGCCTACAGTCTTGTGGCAACACCGTCCACCACCACCACCACCACCAAAGGCCCAATTTTTCTGCCCTGTTCAACAGGTGCATGCAATTACAAATCTTGATCTAATAACTCACAGCAGGGCCCATTCCTGCACCCACCAAGAGTAACTGTGAGGGCTTACAGTCTTGTGGCAACACCGTCCACCACCACCACCACCACCACCAAAGGCCCAATTTTTCTGCCCGGTTCAACAGGTGCATGCAAGTACAAATCTTGATCTATTAACTTACAGCAGGGCCCATTCCTGTGCCCACCAGTCTTGTGGCTACACCAACATCTAATAGGGCAAATTTCTGCAGAGTATATACGGCAGGCCCCTACTTTCAAACATCCAACTTACAAACGACTCCTACTTGCAAACGGCAAGAGAAAACAGGAAGTGAGAGGAAATCTACCCCTAGGAAGGAAAATTCTATCCTGTTAGATTTAATTTGGGAAAAATGTATCTCCTCTCTACTGATGCTTTATCACCAATCCTTGTTTCAATTAAAACCCCACTTTTCCAAAAACATTTGTCATTGGGACGGAAAGTGAGGTGACATGTTCTGAACAGATGTGCAAAGACAGCAAATGTTACAGGGGTGATAACCCCTCCCTATGTTCTCCAAAAAGCTTAAAAATTGATTTTTTTGGGATGTAGCTACACTTCATAATGTACCTGTTCAGATTCTACTTAAGAACAAACCTACAGTCCATGTCTTGTTTGCACCACCTATATACTGCTGTTCAGAGTATATAGGGTTGTAGGTATAGGGTTTTATTTTGGGTGCGGGGTCCCCCTTAGTATCCATACAAGACCCAAAGGGGCTGGGGTGGGGGGGGGGTGATGGGGTAGCCATGCCATTTTTCTCAAGGATTTTCAGCCATATGGCGGCCAGGACAAGACATGACATTAAAGCCGCAAGTGGTTTTAAATGGCTTCTTTTTTTCCTTTACAAATGTCATTTTGTGCAAGGACAGTTCTAAACACGGGAAACACATGCCACTTCACAGGCATACTTTAGACACCCCCCAGGTACCATATTTAAAGGAAAATTTCACTTTTTTTTTTTTCACTTTATGCATCATTAAAATGACTGCTCCCGAAAAAACTTTAGTTTTTAAAATTTCTTTTTGCATTGATATATGTCCCCTGGGGCAGGACCCGGGTCCCCAAACCTGTTTTATGACATTAACATGCATATTGGCCGTTGTAATTAGCAATTTTGATTTCGAACGTTCGCGTCCATTATAACGAATAGGGTTCGAAAATTCGCGCGAACTTTCGGTCCGTTCGAAGGTTCTGGTGCGAACCGAACCCGGGGGTGTTCGGCTCATCCCTAATTATAACACTGCAGTGCCACCTGCTGAATAGAAAGGTATAATGCATATATATATGTAGCGCTACCCCCAGTTAAGAGAGCCGCTGGATTTGTTTGCGGGCCCTGAATGCAGCACCGCCAACCCCTGGCAATTTACTCGACCCACCCTGGCACAGTTAGCCTAGGGGTTATTCTAGTATCACGGTCTAACAGTACATGCACACAATCTATCTGTATTGTAAAGGTAACCTCTTTGCATAATGATAACACATTGATAGCAAGTGATGAAGTATAACGGTTTCTTTACTTTGGGTAAAAGGCACAAGGTTAACACATCACACAGATATGTCTGCAGAGCCCTGCAGCAGAAATATAGTACACCCTGATAATACAGGCTATTTCCCTTCTAGTGCAGCTATCTCTATCTATGCGCCCTTATGGCGCAGCAGCAAAAGTTCTAACTCCTGGTCAGGCCTGACTCAGATCTAACTCAGTCTCTAGTAGAACGATTTCTTTGCATGCAACTTGACTGGTGGTGCACAACAGGAACAGTATTTGTAATCCAAGGGGTGGACAATAAAGAACACTTCACCGGAGACTAACGCAACTTAGTTCCGCCACTAGTCTCCAGTGGAACAGTAAATAAAGGCCGATGGGCCAAGGCAGTCTCTAGGCCTAACAACAGTACAGCCTATAGGATTGAGCAAGTGCTTGCTCACCACTCCGGACGCGATCCCAGTCCGGGACTTCCACCTGCTGTGTCTACACACACAGCGTCTGCAACGGTCGGGTCTCCGATCCAACTGATGTAAGTAGTCAGCGAAGTCAGGTGTCACCCAGGTTCCGCAGTGGGTGGAAGGCTCTCTGGAAGTTGTGCAAGGCCCAGGCTTCAGGCCCTGCACTGCAGCAGATCCGCACAGGAAGACCTGTTGATTGCAGCGCGGTGTCCAAAGAGGCCAAGCTCAGCCTCGCCCTCCTCTTATATAGCCCCTCCCATCAGTCTCTGCGGTGGCTGAATGCACCCTTGGTGCCGAACGGGGTCCTGGGTAACGTAGTCCCCGGGCCTTAAAGGAGACCCCGCTACACACTCCCCCCACTTAAACTCTTTGGTCCCCAAAGATAACATTAAATTACCGTACACACAACATTAGCCAAAGTAGCGTATGATGTTGGCAGAGGAAATTCCCACCAAAAACAAGGAGGTGAACTCCCCTGCCCACAGGTCACACTGTCATTAGTGTCCTGCCTAACTGTGCCAGAGAGTGAGTTGGGGTTGCCCCCCACCAAATGAACAGTGGAGGGATTAGGGTCTTCCAAACTCCTCCTGGCAGTAACCACAGTGTCTTCCGAGCTCCTCCCCATCTGTGGGTAAGTCAATCTTCTAGGAGGTTTTATGGCCCTTCTCATCCTTTGTCCTCTTGGGCTTTCTGGTTCGGCTAAAAGAGGTTCCTCTTCTGGAACCGACTTGGGAGTGTCCACTGGTTCTGGGACACCTGAGTCCGGAGCAGGGAGGTACATGGAATCTCTCGGATCCTCCTCTGGGAGTAAGACACAGGCATCTTCCCAAGAATCCGACAAAGGACTGGACGGGATGAACTCAGTAGCTTCTGCATTCAGTGTTCTGTCTATGGTGTCTTCATCAGGTGGAAGATCAATAGCAGAAGTTTCTGGGGCCTGGGAAGGCCAAAGCCAATCAAGTTCTTCTCCCTCATCTTCACTTAGCTCCGAGGTCTCTATATCCCCAATCTGAGGGGTCTGGGACCGAGTGTTTGGCCTGGGAGTATCCAGGATGGAGGTTGGCTCAGGGGAACCCATCGCAGGGGGAATCCGAACTGCTTCAGCTAGTGGGAGTAGGTGGTTCCGATGCCAAGTCTTTAAGGGCCCCACCTTCCCCTCTGGCTTTAGTCTGTAAACAGGTAGGCCCGGTAGTTTCCTGCAAATAACATAGGGTTCAGGTCTCCATCTGTCTGCAAGCTTGTGTTTTCCAGGGACCCCCAAGTTCCGTAGCAACACTCTATCTCCAGGTTGTAAATCTTGGATCCGAACTTTCAGATCAAAGTTTTTCTTGTTGCGAGCCCCCCTTTGGTCTGAGGCTGCTTGGGCCTGTTCATAGGCCAACTTTAAATTGTGTCTGAGCCTATCAACATATCCTTTGTGGGAAGTGGCAGAACAATGGTCTATGGAGGTGCCAAAGGCCAGATCTACCGGTAGTCTTGCTTCTCTTCCGAACATAAGTCGATAGGGTGAGTACCCTGTAGCGTCACTTGTGGTGCTGTTATATGCATGCACAACTGCTGCAATGTGGTTGCTCCAATGCTGCTTCTTTTCACTGCTTAAGGTCCCCAGCATGTTAAGCAGGGTTCGGTTGAACCTCTCCGGCTGAGCATCACCTTGTGGTTGATAGGGGGTAGTTCTTGTCTTCTTTATCCCCAAGGAATCCAGGAGCTTCTGGATCAACCGACTTTCAAAGTCCCTTCCTTGATCTGAGTGAAGCTGTTGTGGTAGCCCGTAGTGTATGAAGTATTTCTCCATAAGTACTTTGGCTACAGTGGAAGCCTTCTGGTCTTTGGTTGGAAAGGCCTGGGCATACCGGGTGAAATGGTCGGTTACTACCAGAACATTTCCTAGTCCACTCAGGTCGGGTTAGAGGCAGAGAAAATCAATCCATACCAGATCAAGTGGGCCTTGACTTTGCAGATGGCCCATTGGGGCAGCTTGATGGGGTAAAGTCTTTCTCTGGATGCATCGTGCACACAAGTGGCAGTATTCTTCAACTTCAGCCCTCATGCAGGGCCAATAGAAACGGTTCCTAACGAGTTGGAAGGTCCTTTCCGCCCCTATGTGGTCATGGTTGTCGTTGCAGAGCAACCATGACAGTCTCCCGGTGTTTCTAGGGCAGGAACAACTGCCATTTGTCTTCCAGGTCATCAGAGGGGCCCCTTCGGTAGACCACTCCCTGATGCACCTGCAACCTGTCTCACTCCTTCCTCAACAGGCTAGCTTCCTTTGAAGGGTGACGTAAAAGTCTATTCGGATCCTGATTCTCCAGGGCCTCTAGGACCAATTTCCCCATCGGGTCATCTAATTGGTCACATCTCAACTCCCTCTTTGACAGTTTTGGCAAGTTATCTTCTTCCAACTGGGTTACCCCACAGTATTGTTTGGGGACTCCTACTATGGTAACCCCTTTCTCTTCTGCTCTTGAGCCGCCACTGGCCTGGAGTTCAGCCCCCTGACAGAGGGCCCGCACCCCGTCAGGTGCTACTTGGGTCCAGTCTTCTGTGCTGCTGGTGGGGACATGAGATCTTCTAGACAAGGCGTCTGCATCTCGATTTCCAGCCCCAGGCCTGTATTTTAGGCTGAAATTGAAGGCAGACAGTGCCCCCAGCCATCTATGTCCTGTGGCATCCAGCTTTGCTGTGGTGAACAGATAGGTGAGGGGGGTTTTGTCGGTTTTCACTGTGAACTCTGCCCCATACAGATAATCTCAGAGTTTGTCAACTACTGCCCACTTGAGGGCCAGGAACTCCAGCTTATGAGTAGGGTAGTTCTTTTCAGAGGAAGTCAGACTTCTGCTCACATATGCAACGGGTCTCAGTTGCCCTTCGTGCTCCTGATAGAGCACTCCTCCCAGACCATCATGACTGGCATCGACGTGGAGCTCATAAGGCTTCTTTGGGTCTGCATAGGCCAGGACAGGGGCAGTGGTTAGGTTTTTCTTCAACATCTGGAAGGCTCCTTCACACTTCTCGTTCCACTGGTCCTTGACTGACTCCCCTGGCTTCCTGGGCCCCAGGTCATCCTCTTCCCCCTCCGTCTTGAGCAGCTCATTCAGAGGCCTGGCTATCCGAGCAAACCCCTCCACGAACCTCCTGTAATAGGAACAGAAACCCAGGAAGGATCTGAGCTCTGTCACAGTGGTGGGTCTTGGCCAGGAGATGACTGCCTCCAATTTTTCGGGGTCTGTGGCTACCCCATCTTCAGACACTATGTGTCCCAGATAGTTGACTGATGACTGATAGAATTGGCATTTTTCAGGTGAGAGCTTGAGTCCTTCTTCACTCAGTCTCTTCAAAACTTTCTCCAGCCTCTCTTCATGCTCTTCCAAGGTTCTTCCGAAGACAATGATGTCATCTAAGTATACAAGGACTTCGATGAGGTTCATGTCTCCTACAGTCTTCTCCATGAGACGTTGGAAGGTAGCTGGGGCTCCAGACAGACCTTGAGGCATCCGGTCAAATTCAAAGAACCCCACTGGGGTTATGAAAGCTGTCTTCTCCTTGTCTTCTGGATGCATAGGGATCTGATAGTACCCGCTCTTGAGGTCCATAACGCTGAACCACTTGGCTCCAGACAAGCTCTGTAGGGCATCCTCTATCCTCGGAGTGGTGTACTGGTCGGGTATGGTTCTCCTGTTGAGGGTCCTGTAGTCTATGCACAGCCTCAATGACCCATTCTTCTTCCTGACCACCACTATAGGGGAGGCATAGGGGCTTCTAGATTCTCGAATCACACCAGTTCGCTTGAGCTCGGCGAACTGTTCCCTCAAGTCTTCGAGGTCTGCTAACGGAACTCGCCTGACCCTCTCCCTGAAGGGCTTGTCTTCCTGGAGGCGGATTCGATGGGTGGCACTCCTTGCACACCCCACATCGAACTCATCTTGGGAGAAGATCTTTTCCCACCTGGTCAACTGGGCCTTTGCTCTCTCCTTCCAAGCCCTGGGCAGGTTTGGGTTCTCCATGGAAACCTTCTCCCACACAGTTCTTCTCCCTCTGTCTTCTCCACATCTGACAAAGCAACTGGGGTAGCAGGGCTCACCTGGCCCAGCAAGATCCTGGCTGGGATCTCCATGGGGCCATCCGTAGTATTCCTGACACTCACAGGTACATTACAATGTGCTTTCTTCAGGGCCCTCAATGGGACCACTTCTGGGACTACTTCCAGGCCCAAGTGTTCCCCCTTTGGGTCGGGTTCCAACATGACAAAGGGCCCTGGCTGCTCCCAAGTGAGTTTCACAGTGGCTTTTAGACAGGCTACTTCACCGGGTTGTAGCACTATTCCTCTTCTTCCCAGCCTCCAGACATTTCCTACCCCCTCTTCCGGGGCCTTCTGCTCCAAGATCAATCGCTGGTAGGCTGTCTTCAGCAATGGGTGGATCTTGGTGACTGTGGGCCCTTTTCTTCTTGTTAGAGGGGCCAAGAGTCTTCGGACCAGATCCGTGTTGGTCCCTATTATTAAGGAACTCTTGTTAGCTCCAGGCGGTCGGGGACATACCACAGCCAAGGTATCGAACACTTCGACCTTCCCGGCTATGGACGGGTCAAAGGTCAGTTTTATAGGCAGATATCCATCATAAGGGAAACTCTCGGTCCCAATCCCCCATATTTCCAGCTCCTCAATCTTCTGGATGGGTAAGTGACTTAGATGCTTGTCATAAAAGTCCCTGTACAACAGGGTCACTTGTGCCCCAGTATCCAATATGGCTCTGGTGTAGACTCCCTCCACTTGGACAGGTACTATCGGGGAGAGGCCTACCAGCTTCTCTGGATATCGCTTCAAAGGGGTCTTTTTTTTGGATCTTTGCATTTTCCTTTTGGACTTTCTTTCTTCCATTTCTCTTTGGACTTAAGTCTCTCTTGGGCCTGGTATGCATTGATCTCCCTCCTTCTATTGGGTGTAACTACCCGCTGAGGGACATTACCCTCTCTCTTTGGGGTACTTTCCCACTGAGGAACCTTGTGTCTCTTCTGAGGGGTCTTCTCCACTCATTTTATGTGCTTCTCATTCAGTTTGGAGTTTACTGGAGATGATGGGCACCCGGTTGACTCCTTCACCGGGGCCCGCTGAAGTTTCCCGGCGGCTTGCGGTTATTCATTTTTTTTTCTTTGGACTGGCACACACTTTGGCCGCATGGCCAACCCCTCCGCAGTTGAAACAAGTCGTGTCCCCCCAATCTTGTAGGGATGCGGGCGCTGAGGTATTTGGAAACAGCTCCCTCCTCGGACTTTCCCTCTCTGGTTCCCTTGACTTCTTTTCCATCAGGGAGGTCAGCATCCCCAATATTTGGGACATTTGTGACTTCAAGGTATCCACCTCTGAGTCTCTTTCCAAGGTCATGGCCGTCCTGACCATCACCGGAGGAGGATTAACTGACTCAACTGGTTGGTTCCTCTTCTTCTCCTTCAGCATCGCTTCTTCCTCCCTGACCACTCGGATCAAGTCAGGATACTCCAGGCTCTTCCCGTCCTGTCTTGTGCGTAACGCCAATGCGATGGGGTCCAGGGGCTGAGATCCTCTCATCACCTGCTGAACACGGGCCTCATCCACCTTCCGCGGGTCGATCCCCTTCTTTAGGATCATCTTATGCAGGATCTTATCCAGGCGTCTCATGAACTCCGACAGTTTCTCTCCCGTCTTTTGGTAGCAGTGCTCCAGCTGGTAAGTGAGCTCAGTGATTTTCTCTGTTCCACCGAACACATTCTGTAGAATGTCCAGATAATCCTGTGCATCACAGTCTGGTTTGCTCATCTTGAGATTGCGTATGGCCTCTAGAGCAGGCCCCTTCAAGCTCTCAGCAATTCTCTGCTTCTTTCTGTGATCTGGGACTTCCCATTCTTCTAAGGCCTGGGTGGCGCCATCTAACCACTCCTCAAACCCCTCTTCACCCGAAGGTACAGGCTTCCTTCCAGAAAATATTCTAAGTTTTCTGTATCCTGACATTTGGTAGTCTGTAGGATCCTTCTTACACTGGGCTACAATTTCCCCCAGGACTGCGCATAATTCTGCGCTAAGGGTGGCAGGTGGAGACCCGGGACTCTCTTTCTTCTCCCGTTTTTCTGCTTTTGGGGACGATGGTGGAGATAGTTTCGGTGTCTGAAACCATCCTCCTGACTTGAGTGGCAGCGCATGTATTAGGCTGTAAGTCTGATCATCTATTGCTTCTATACTTGGATTCTTGAAATGCTCTGGGATTCCATTCTTCCACTCTATTAGTGCATGGGTCAGTGAAGAATTCGACCTGACATCCACCACCCATACCTTCTGGTGCGGGGACAGTGACATCACTAGCTGCTTCACCGCTTCTTTTTGCCAGATCCCTGGGAGTTCTATGACTAATACCCCGGCTGAATCTGTGCCGACCGCCTTGCACCACTGTCCTACTTCTAGTGGGTCCATGCTGGTATTTTGGCACGTTACTTGCTGTATCAGGATCCCGGACTCGAGAGCCCCCACGTGTAGCGCTACCCCCAGTTAAGAGAGCCGCTGGATTTGTTTGCGGGCCCTGAATGCAGCACCGCCCACCCCCGGCAATTTACTTGACCCACCCTGGCACAGTTAGTCTAGGGGTTATTCTAGTATCACGGTCTAACAGTACATGCACACAATCTATCTGTATTGTAAAGGTAACCCCTTTGCATAATGATAACACACTGATAGCAAGTGATGAAGTATAACGGTTTCTTTACTTTGGGTAAAAGGCACAAGGTTAACACATCACACATATATGTCTGCAGAGCCCTGCAGCAGAAATATAGTACACCCTGATAATACAGGCTATTTCCCTTCTAGTGCAGCTATCTCTATCTATGCGCCCTTATGGCGCAGCAGCAAAAGTTCTAACTCCTGGTCAGGCCTGACTCAGATTTAACTCAGTCTCTAGTAGAACGATTTATTCGCATGCAACTTGGCTGGTGGTGCACAACAGGAACAGTATTTGTAATCCAAGGGGTGGACAATAAAGAACACTTCACCGGAGACTAACTCAACTCAGTTCCGCCACTAGTCTCCAGTGGAACAGTAAATAAAGGCCGATTGGCCAAGGCAGTCTCTAGGCCTAACAACAGTACAGCCTATAGGATTGAGCAAGTGCTCGCTCACCACTCCGGACGCCATCCCAGTCCGGAACTTCCACCTGCTGTGTCTACACACACAGCGTCTGCAACGGTCGGGTCTCCGATCCAACTGATGTAAGTAGTCAATGAAGTCAGGTGTCACCCAGGTTCCGCAGTGGGTGGAAGGCTCTCTGGAAGTTGTGCAAGGCCCAGGCTTCAGGCCCTGCACTGCAGCAGATCCGCACAGGAAGACCTGTTGATTGCAGCGCGGTGTCCAAAGAGGCCGAGCTCAGCCTTGCCCTCCTCTTATATAGCCCCTCCCATCAGTCTCTGCGGTGGCTGAATGCACCCTAGGTGCCGAACGGGGTTCTGGGTAACGTAGTCCCGGGGCCTTAAAGGAGACCCCGCTACATATATATAGTCAGTTTATATGCAATCATGCTGTTGTTCTTTCAACAGTGGAGCATGTGCAGAAGCTCCTTTGTCAAGTCACTTGACTTGTGAACAAAAAATATCCCTTGGCACATTTTAATTTGGACAATATATCTGCATACCATTTCTGTACTGATACAAGGCCTGAACCGCCATCTTTTCTCATAGCTAGGGATGAGCTTCGTGTTCGAGTCGAACATACGTTCGACTCGAACATTGGCTGTTCGATCGTTCGACGAAGATCGAACGATTTGGGCCGTTCGCGCCAAATTCGAGTGACGCGAACGGCCCACAATGCACTACGCCATCGCAGTGTCATCCAGGCGCTGTGATTGGCCAAGCATGCACTGTGACCCCGCATGCTTGGCCAATCACAGCGCCGGCAGCGAGGAGAGCAATGATTGGCCACAGGCAGGATGCCTGTGGCCAATTATTGCTGAGGGTGTTTAGTACACGCCCCACACTATAAAAGGCCGCCAGCACGGCGGCCTAGTGTAGTGTGTTCCGGAGCAGGGATAGAGTAGCATAGGCAGGGACAGTGACTGTTATTTCTTTCTTGCTTAACCTGGATTCCTTTAGTTTAGGGAAAGAGAAGGATAGGTAGGGAGAGTGTCAGTGTGTTTTGTGCTTCTGCTATAGTGTGCTTAAAAAAAACATTTATTCTAGGGACAGAAAACTCTAGGTAGGGACAGTGTCAGTTTCTTTCACTCTGCAAGTCCTTGTTTCCAGGGACCTGTAAGGACAGTGAGTTAATTGTCCTTGTGCTATATTGTGCTTAAAAAAAACATTTATTCTAGGGACAGAAAACTCTAGGTAGGGACAGTGTCAGTTTCTTTCACTCTGCAAGTCCTTGTTTCCAGGGACCTGTAAGGACAGTGAGTTAATTGTCCTTGTGCTATATTGTGATTAAAAAAAACATTTATTCTAGGGACAGAAAACTCTAGGTAGGGACAGTGTCAGTTTCTTTCACTCTGCAAGTCCTTGTTTCCAGGGACCTGTAAGGACAGTGAGTTAATTTTCCTTGTGCTATATTGTGATTAAAAAAAACATTTTTTCTAGGGACAGAAAACTGTAGGTAGGGAGAGTGTTTTTTTTCTTTCACTCTGCAAGTCCTTGTTTCCAGGGACCTGTAAGGACAGTGAGTTAATTGTCCTTGTGCTATATTGTGCTTAAAAAAAACATTTATTCTAGGGACAGAAAACTCTAGGTAGGGACAGTGTCAGTTTCTTTCACTCTGCAAGTCCTTGTTTCCAGGGACCTGTAAGGACAGTGAGTTAATTGTCCTTGTGCTATATTGTGATTAAAAAAAACATTTATTCTAGGGACAGAAAACTCTAGGTAGGGACAGTGTCAGTTTCTTTCACTCTGCAAGTCCTTGTTTCCAGGGACCTGTAAGGACAGTGAGTTAATTTTCCTTGTGCTATATTGTGATTAAAAAAAACATTTTTTCTAGGGACAGAAAACTGTAGGTAGGGAGAGTGTTTTTTTTCTTTCACTCTGCAAGTCCTTGTTTCCAGGGACCTGTAAGGACAGTGAGTTAATTGTCCTTGTGCTATATTGTGCTTAAAAAAAACATTTATTCTAGGGACAGAAAACTCTAGGTAGGGACAGTGTCAGTTTCTTTCACTCTGCAAGTCCTTGTTTCCAGGGACCTGTAAGGACAGTGAGTTAATTTTCCTTGTGCTATATTGTGATTAAAAAAAACATTTATTCTAGGGACAGAAAACTCTAGGTAGGGACAGTGTCAGTTTCTTTCACTCTGCAAGTCCTTGTTTCCAGGGACCTGTAAGGACAGTGAGTTAATTTTCCTTGTGCTATATTGTGATTAAAAAAAACATTTATTCTAGGGACAGAAAACTCTAGGTAGGGACAGTGTCAGTTTCTTTCACTCTGCAAGTCCTTGTTTCCAGGGACCTGTAAGGACAGTGAGTTAATTGTCCTTGTGCTATATTGTGCTTAAAAAAAACATTTATTCTAGGGACAGAAAACTCTAGGTAGGGACAGTGTCAGTTTCTTTCACTCTGCAAGTCCTTGTTTCCAGGGACCTGTAAGGACAGTGAGTTAATTGTCCTTGTGCTATATTGTGATTAAAAAAAACATTTATTCTAGGGACAGAAAACTCTAGGTAGGGACAGTGTCAGTTTCTTTCACTCTGCAAGTCCTTGTTTCCAGGGACCTGTAAGGACAGTGAGTTAATTTTCCTTGTGCTATATTGTGATTAAAAAAAACATTTATTCTAGGGACAGAAAACTCTAGGTAGGGACAGTGTCAGTTTCTTTCACTCTGCAAGTCCTTGTTTCCAGGGACCTGTAAGGACAGTGAGTTAATTTTCCTTGTGCTATATTGTGATTAAAAAAAACATTTATTCTAGGGACAGAAAACTCTAGGTAGGGACAGTGTCAGTTTCTTTCACTCTGCAAGTCCTTGTTTCCAGGGACCTGTAAGGACAGTGAGTTAATTGTCCTTGTGCTATATTGTGCTTAAAAAAACCATTTATTCTAGGGACAGAAAACTCTAGGTAGGGACAGTGTCAGTTTCTTTCACTCTGCAAGTCCTTGTTTCCAGGGACCTGTAAGGACAGTGAGTTAATTGTCCTTGTGCTATATTGTGATTAAAAAAAACATTTATTCTAGGGACAGAAAACTCTAGGTAGGGACAGTGTCAGTTTCTTTCACTCTGCAAGTCCTTGTTTCCAGGGACCTGTAAGGACAGTGAGTTAATTTTCCTTGTGCTATATTGTGATTAAAAAAAACATTTATTCTAGGGACAGAAAACTCTAGGTAGGGACAGTGTCAGTTTCTTTCACTCTGCAAGTCCTTGTTTCCAGGGACCTGTAAGGACAGTGAGTTAATTGTCCTTGTGCTATATTGTGCTTAAAAAAAACATTTCTTCTAGGGACAGAAAACTCTAGGTAGGGAGAGTGTTTTTTTTTTTTCACTCTGCAAGTCCTTGTTTCCAGGGACCTGTAAGGACAGTGAGTTAATTGTCCTTGTGCTATATTGTGCTTAAAAAAAACATTTATTCTAGGGACAGAAAACTCTAGGTAGGGACAGTGTCAGTTTCTTTCACTCTGCAAGTCCTTGTTTCCAGGGACCTGTAAGGACAGTGAGTTAATTTTCCTTGTGCTATATTGTGATTAAAAAAAACATTTTTTCTAGGGACAGAAAACTGTAGGTAGGGAGAGTGTTTTTTTTCTTTCACTCTGCAAGTCCTTGTTTCCAGGGACCTGTAAGGACAGTGAGTTAATTGTCCTTGTGCTATATTGTGCTTAAAAAAAACATTTATTCTAGGGACAGAAAACTCTAGGTAGGGACAGTGTCAGTTTCTTTCACTCTGCAAGTCCTTGTTTCCAGGGACCTGTAAGGACAGTGAGTTAATTTTCCTTGTGCTATATTGTGATTAAAAAAAACATTTTTTCTAGGGACAGAAAACTGTAGGTAGGGAGAGTGTTTTTTTTCTTTCACTCTGCAAGTCCTTGTTTCCAGGGACCTGTAAGGACAGTGAGTTAATTTTCCTTGTGCTATATTGTGATTAAAAAAAACATTTTTTTCTAGGGACAGAAAACTGTAGGTAGGGAGAGTGTTTTTTTTCTTTCACTCTGCAAGTCCTTGTTTCCAGGGACCTGTAAGGACAGTGAGTTAATTGTCCTTGTGCTATATTGTGCTTAAAAAAAACATTTTTTCTAGGGACAGAAAACTGTAGGTAGGGAGAGTGTTTTTTTTTTTTCACTCTGCAAGTCCTTGTTTCCAGGGACCTGTAAGGACAGTGAGTTAATTGTCCTTGTGCTATATTGTGCTTAAAAAAAACATTTATTCTAGGGACAGAAAACTCTAGGTAGGGACAGTGTCAGTTTCTTTCACTCTGCAAGTCCTTGTTTCCAGGGACCTGGAGAGACATTGAGTGAATTGTCCTTGTGCTATATTGTGATTAAAAAAAACATTTATTCTAGGGACAGAAAACTCTAGGTAGGGACAGTGTCAGTTTCTTTCACTGTGAAAGTCCTTGTTTCAAGGGACAGAGAAGGACACCTGAAGGTAGCCCTTATTGCTTTTTTCCCATCTCCCTGCAGGCCATCTATTAGAATGTCTGGAAGGCAAACAAGGAGAGGCAGACAGTCAGGAGGCAATAAAAGAGGGCAAGCAGGCTCTGTGTCTGGGGGCAACAGTGCTGGTCGTGGACGCGGTGCATTGTCATCAGCACATGGCCATGGGACACGCTTGTCCTTCTTTTCGGCAGCTGGACATGTTGAGCCACATCATGCCGAAGACTTGGTAGAGTGGATGACCAAGCCCTCCTCCTCCTCCTCATCCTCTCTCACCCAGGCTCAGGGTACTGGAAAAGCAGCTGCCAAAGCGTCGTCTTCCCTGGTATCAATGTCAGACAAATCATCAGTCACTCCTTCCCTAGACCCACCATGTCCTCCTCCTGAGGAGTCCCCCGAACTGTTTCAGCACAGTGTTGGGTACATGCTCCAGGAGGATGCCCAGCGTTTCGAAGGGTCTGATGATGAAACCCAGCTAGAGGAAGGCAGTAGCGTGAGAGCAGACAGAGGGGATGCTCAAGAAGGACACCAATCTGGCAGTCATGTTCCAGCAGCTGCAGCATACTGCCAGATTGGCTCCAGTGATGAGGAGGGAGGGGATGATGAGGTCAATGACTCCACGTGGGTGCCTAATAGGAGAGAGGAGGAGGAGGAGGATGAGGAGGAGGCACATCTCCAACGAGGCAGGATGCCCTTTGGTGGCCAGCGTAAGGGCAGTACACCGACGGAATCACACCGCAGAGCTCCGCCTGTGCAGGGCGCTGCCTCTGCCCGTCATTCAAAAAGTTCTTTGGTGTGGGCCTTTTTTGAGGCTAGTGCATCAGATCGCACAGCTGCTGTTTGCAACATATGTCTCAAGCGTATATCGCGTGGCCAAAACATCAGCCGCTTGGGTACCACATGCCTGACCAGACATATGTTGACCTGCCATGCAGCTCGTTGGCAAGCCTACCTCAAAGACCCACACCAAAGAACCAAGCGGACCTCTCCTTGCACCGCATCAGCTGGGATCTCCAACCCCACTATAACTTCAGTCCTCTCTGAAACATGCACTGAGAGGAATGAAGGTGTAGAATTAGGTGTGTCACAGCCAAGTACTTGCGCCCACTCTGCTAGCAGTACACCGACGTCCGATTCTAGCAGGCAAATTTCCCTGCCCCAGCTGCTGGACCGTCGAAAGAAGTTCACTCCCAGCCATCCACATGCCCAGCGGTTGAATGCTAGCTTGGCTAAATTGCTAGCGCTTCAACTGCTGCCTTTTCAGTTGGTAGACTCGGCCCCCTTCCGTGAGTTTGTGCAATGTGCGGTTCCTCAGTGGCAGGTTCCCAAACGCCACTTTTTCTCACGGAAGGCTATTCCGGCTCTCTACCGGCATGTGGAAGGCAATGTCTTGGCCTCGCTGGACAGGGCGGTCAGCGGTAAGGTGCATATTACCGCTGACTCATGGTCCAGCAGGCATGGACAGGGACGTTACCTTTCTTTCACGGCCCATTGGGTCACTCTTTTGGCAGCTGGGAAGGATTCAGGACAAGGTGCAGTAGTGTTGGAGGTTGTCCCACCGCCACGCCTCCAAAATGCTACTACTGGTTGTGACACACCTCTCTCCTCCACCCCCTCCTCTTCTTCTTCCTCCATGGCCTCTTCCTGTGGTTTGTCCTATGAACCAGCGGTGCTCCGTAGCCGTTCACGGGGCTACGCAAGTACGCAGGCAAAAAGATGCCATGCCGTGCTTGCGCTGGTGTGTTTGGGGGACAGAAGCCACACTGGGGCAGAGGTCCTGTCTGCTCTGCAGGGCCAGGCCGAGAGGTGGTTGACGCCACGCCAGCTTAAGCCAGGAATGGTGGTTTGCGACAATGGCACCAACCTCCTCTCCGCCCTCCGACAGGGACAACTGACCCATGTGCCCTGTGTGGCTCACGTCCTTAACCTGGTGGTGCAGCGCTTCTTGGGCAGGTACCCGGGCTTACAGGATGTCCTGAGGCAGGCCAGGAAAGTCTGTGTGCATTTCCGCAGATCTTATAATGCCAGTGCTCGCCTGGCTGAGCTGCAAAAGGAGTTGAACCTGCCCAAGAACCGCCTTATATGTGACATGCCCACCAGGTGGAACTCAACGTTGGCCATGCTGCAGCGGCTGCACACGCAGCAGAGGGCCATCAATGAGTACCTGTGCGACTACGGCACCAGGACAGGGTCAGGGGAGCTTGGTTTTTTTTCTCCACGCCAGTGGGGCATGATCAGGGATGCATGCACTGTCCTGGCACCATTTGAGGAGGCCACGAGGATGGTGAGCAGTGACAGTGCATGCATCAGTGACACTGTACCTCTTGTCCACCTGTTGGAGCACACGCTGCGTGGAATAATGGACAGGGCACTTGAGGCAGAACAGAGGCAGGAAGAGGAGGACTTCCTTGCCTCTCAAGGCCCCCTTTACCCAGACAGTGTTCCTTCTGTCCCACCCATCGCACAGGAAGAGGAGGAGGAGGAGGAGGAGGAGGAGGAGGAGGATTGTGTCAGCATGGAGGTGGAGGCTGGCACTCAGCATCATCAGCAGCAGTCTTTTAGGGATGATTTACAGTCCCAAGAAACCAGTGGACTTGTACGTGGCTGGGAGGAGGTGGCTGCGGATCATGTCGTCCTTAGTGACCCAGAGGACTCCGGAGCGAATGCCTCAGCAAACCTACGCTGCATGGCCTCCCTGATCCTGCAAAGTCTGCGGAAGGATCCTCGTATTCTTCGGATCAAGGAGAGGGACCATTACTGGCTGGCCACTCTCCTTGATCCACGGTACAAGGGTAAGGTTGCGGACCTTATGTTACCGTCGCAGAGGGAGCAGAGGATGAGACAACTCCGGGAGGCCTTGCAGAAAGGTCTGTGCAACGCGTTCCCAGAGACTGGGAGGTTGCAAACTCCTGGTCCTGGACAACGAGTTGCTGAGGCTTCGGCCAGTCAAAGAAGGAGCGGTGGGGAAGGTGGCCGTCTGACCGATGCGTTCAGACAATTCTTTAGTCCGCAGCCCCAAAGTATGATCGGTTCCAGCAACCATCGCCAGCGTCTGATAAACATGGTGCAGGAATATCTAGGGGCAAGGTCAGACTTGGACACCTTCCCCACCGAAAATCCTCTGGCTTACTGGGTCTTGAGGATGGATCACTGGCCAGAGCTTGCACAGTATGCAATTGAGCTACTGGCCTGTCCTGCATCCAGCGTTCTTTCGGAACGCACATTCAGTGCTGCTGGAGGATTTGTCACGGATCACAGGGTGCGCCTGTCCACCGACTCGGTTGATCGACTGACTTTCATCAAGATGAACCAGTCTTGGATCACCACCAGCTACCACACACCTGATGCTGATATAACAGACTAATTGATTTTAAAATGTCACATCCCTTCAAGACTGATGCTGATGCTGAGTGCCTGTGCTGTTATGTTGACTGGCTATCCTCCTCCTCCGAGTCCTCAATGATACGATTGATGATGATAGCTTGGAAGATCATTTTTGTTTATGGGTGCCGCCACCAGTGCCTAACGCCCAATTTTTCAGCCCCTGTTTAACAGGGGCGTGTAATTACAATTTTTGAAGCAATACTTTGCAACAGGGCTCATTGCTGTGCTCCAAGTACAGTATCTGTGAGGAGTTGCAGTGTTGTGCCACCAGTGCCTAAGGCCCAATTTTTCAGCCCCTGTTTAACAGGGGCGTGTCATTACAATTTTTGAAGCAATACTTTGCAACAGGGCTCATTGCTGTGCTCCAAGTACAGTATCTGTGAAGGGTTGCAGTGTTGTGCCACCAGTGCCTAAGGCCCAATTTTTCAGCCCCTGTTCAACAGGGGCATGTAATTACAATTCTTGATCTAATAATTCACAGCAGGGCCCATTGCTGCACCCACCAAGAGTAACTGTCAGGGCTTACAGTGTTGTGGCACCAGCACCACCATCAAAGGCCCAATTTTTACTACCACTGTTCAACAATTATATGTAATTAAAATTCCTGATATAATAGTTGACAGCAGGGCGTTCCAGCACCAACCAAGAGTAACTGTGAGTGCTTACAGTGTTGTGCCAACACCAACAACTAAGGGGCCTATTTCTGCAGAGTATATACGGCAGGTCCCTACTTTCAAACATCCAACTTACAAACGACTCCTACTTGCAAACGCAAGAAGACAACAGGAAGTGAGAGGAAATCTACCACTAGGAAGGAAAATTCTCTCCTGTAAGAATAAATATGGGAGAAAGGTGTCTCCTCTGTACTGATGCTTTATCAGCAATCCTTGTTTCAAGAAAAACACCACATTTCAAAAACAGTTGTCATTAGGACGGAAAGTGAGGTGAAATGTTCTGAACAGGGGCACAGACAGCAAAACAAATGTTACAGGGGTGATAACCCTTACCTATGTTTTCCAAAAAGTTTAAAAATAGATTTTTGGTCTGGAGCTACACTTCAACAATGTACCTGTTCAAAATTACAAACAGATTCTACATAAGAACAAACCTACAGTCCCTGTCTTGTATGCACCGCCTGTATACGGCTGTTCTGAGTATATAGGGCCTTTTTTATTTTATGTGCGGGGCTCCCCTTAATATCCATACAAGACCCAAAGGGGCTGGTAATGGGCTGGGGTAGGGGGGGGGTCATGGGGTAGCTATGCCATTTTTCTTAAAGATTTTCATCCATATTACCGGGACCAGACATTACATTAAAGCCGCAAGCAGTTTTAAATGGCTTTTTTTTCCTTTAGAAGTGTCATTTTGTGCAGGGACAGTTCTAAACACGGGAAACACGTGGCACTTCACAGGCATACTTTAGACACCCCCCAGGTACGATATTTAAAGGAATATTTGACTTTTTTTTTTTCACTTTATGCATCATTAAAATGACTGCTCCCGGAAAACGACCGTTTTTAAAACTTATTTTTGCATTGATACATGTCCCCTGGTGCAGAACCCGGGTTCCCAAACCCTTTTTAGGACAATAACATGCATAATAGTTTTTATAATTAGCACTTTAGAATTCGAACGTTCGCATCCATTGTATTTAATAGGGTTCTAATGTTCGTTCGAACTTTCGGTCCGTTCGCGGGTTCTGGTGCGAACCGAACCCGGGGGTGTTCGGCTCATCACTACTCATAGCTAAGGTCTTCCATGCCTTTTATTGGTATTATGATTTTTTTTTTTTAGCCCTTACTACGCCATAAACAACAGTGTCAGTTTTCAAAATCCAAAAAATGATGACAGACTGATAGTTGGGGACCATTGAAATGTCACACTGATACTTAGGGCCACAATATAAATACGGTTAAATGCCTGGGCTCCAAATTACTATCCTAACCAAGGATCTATAAGTAAATGTTCTCTAAATTAAATTGGGTCATGGCTGTATGAAGGAGCTTGAATTATAAAGAGTGATCTCTCTGACCCAAGATTGTAATCATTCTAGATATACAATGTACATTGCCAAAGACAGATGCAAAGCAGGAACTCTGGAATAAAAATGCCTAGTTTATTGATGTACACAAGAAAAAGATAACCATTCTGGCACTGTCATCCTGTCTAGCCATAGGAAAGTCCATTTTCTAGCAAGTGACAGAAGAAGAAAAGAATTAGAATATAGGAATGCAAGCAAAATAGAGGAAATATAATAAGGTACTTGCAAATGATGACAAAAGAACTTGGCAAACAGAGAAAATATTGTTGATAATTAGATTGCAAATGTAATATAGCATACCAACCTTGGAATGGCAGTAGGCCACACATTACAAAGAAAAACAACACTGAACAGTGCAGGAAGTAAAAATTCTCTTGCAGGCTGGCGATATTTTTTAAACACTTCAGTGCCTGTTACTGTTTTTTTCTCTACTTTATATTTATTACATGTATTTATATAGCACCGACAATTTTCGCAGCGTCTTACATACAGTATACAGTACATTCACAACAGTCCCGGCTCTCAAGGAACTTACAATCTAAGGTCCTTAACATAAATTCACCAGCATGTTTTTGTAGTGTGAGAGGAAACTGGAGTACCTAGCAGGCACAGGGAGACCATGCAAACTCCATGCATGTAGTGCTTTAGTTGGGATTTAAACCAACAACCCTAGCTGCTAGGCGGAAGTGCTACCCACTTAGCTAGTGTGCTGCCCTTTTTACTTTCTACTTTTTTTCACATTAGGGGGAAGCTTGGCCATATTTGATGCTTTAAACCATTGATTGTTCAAAAAGTCCTTCAAATGAGATAAACATTTGCACCAGACGTGGTGCTCCTCAGTACACATATAAGTCAATACTTATGTAGAATCTAGCAAACCCTGGTACAGCTCCCCTTGGGGGGACCTCAGTGGTGTTGCCCACATGTGGGTAGGTGCAACATGGTGCAGTGGGCATAAAACACACATGTTCAGTAATAGGAATATATTGTCACAGAAGTCCAGCAATACACAACAGGCCCAGGGGGAAGGCAACCTTACTAGAAATACTCACAAGTAGTAACAGCAATGGGACAGTAGACTGAAGACTCAGACAGTGGCTGCCACAAGGAGCAGAATGAGCACTGGCTGGTCCATACCCAAAGGGGAAGCTTTCCAGAGGTTTGGCGTGGTCCCTGAACTTTACTTACTCCACAGAAACCTTTCCCTGTCAGATGAGTGACTTGTCCCTATTCTAGCTACTCCCCAAACCCGTGAGCCAGGGTCCTAAATAGACTATTAAACAAACAAACAAACGGCCTTCACGCAACACTCAGCGCTATGGTGCCTTGAAGTACCCTTTATTGCTGGATAAAACCGCAATCTTATGCAGGGGAATAAATAAAATTATATTACATAAAAGCAGCCGTTTAAAAGATCATAGAATATATACACATGAATAAAACAATCCTTAGACACAGTCTCTAGATATTTGTATTCTAAACAGTGCTAAATAGACTCTGCCTGACCCAAGATGGCTTCCAAAGTCAAATGGGGTGCCAGCATCCAATCGGCCCATCAGTGCCACCCATTAGTGCCCATCACTGCCACCTATAAGGGCCCATCAGTGACACCTATAGGTGCCCATCAGTGCAGCCTTTCAGTGCCCATCAGTGTCACCCATCAGTGCTGCCTATCAATGCCCAGTGCTGCATATCAGTGCTGCATATTAGTGCCCATCAGTACCACCCCATCAGTGTCCATCAGTGCTGCATATTAGTGCCTCATCATCAGTGCCCATCAGTACCATCCCATCAGTGTTCATCAGTGCTGCATATCAGTGCTGCATATTAGTGCCTCATCAATCATCAGTGCCCATCAGTACCACCCCATCAGTGTCCATCAGTGCCACCTTATCAGTCCAGCCTCATCAGTGCCCATCAGTGAAGGAGAAAACTTACTTATTTACAACATTTTATAACAGAAACAAAGAAACTTTTTTTTTCTTCAAAATATTTCAGGCTTTTTTTGTTTGTTTAGCAAAAAATAAAAATCCCAGAGGTGATCAAATACCACAAAAATAAAGCTCTATTTGTGTGAACAAGATGATAAAAATGTTGTTTTGGGTGCAGTGTTGCATGACCGAGCATATGTCATTTAAATTGCTACAGCGCTGAAAGATGAAAATTGGCCTGGGCAGGAAAGGGGGAAAGTGCCCAGTATTGAAGTGGTTAAATAAGAAACACTTAGTGAGTACTCTGTTGGCTAGCTGGACTGATGCCGTGTACACACGATCGATTTTAATGTCATTGAAAAAAACTACATTTTTCTCTACGTGAATTTTCGTGTTTCCTCTCAAGCCTGCCTTGCCTACACACTATCGTGGAAAAAAATGTTCGAGTAAAGTGCGGTGACGTACAACACGTACGACGGCACTATAAAGGGGAAGTTCCATTCGGATGGCGCCACCCTTCATGTTAGTAAAGTTTGTTGAGAGACGATTCGCGCTTTTCAGCCTCGTGCTTTTCAGTCCGTTACAGAGTGATGAATGTGCTATCTCCATTATGAACGCTAGTTTTACCAGAACGAGCGCTCCCGTCTCATACTTGATTCTGAGCATGTGCATTTTTTCTCACGTTGTTAAAGCCTACACACGGCCGTTTTTTATGACGAGAAAAACGACGATGTAAAAAACGACATGAAAAATTAGAGCATGTTCCAATTTTTCTCGTCGTGATTCTCTGCGTTTTTCTCGTCGGGAAAAATGCTGGAAAGCCCACACACGATCATTTTTAATGACCATTTAAAAAAATGTAATTTTTCACATCATTAAAAACGATTGTGTGTATGCGGCATGAGAGCTGGGGAATTCTTCATTATGTATTGTTCTCCTTTACATCTATGACCGGTTTTGCCTTCACTCCATGCTGCTCTGCGACCTGACATTACAAGAGTAATGTGGCCATTGCTTTACAGTGTTGCAATCCGCAGCTCTCGGTTGAGATGCCGGCAGCTCTCAAAATTGCTCTGGATCCTCTAGAGATACCTTATATCATTTTGCCATACTGGCTTTTTCATTTGTAAGACATGTATTGGTAAAGGGGAGGGGGGGAGTTGGCTGAATTGATAGCATGCATGTAGGACTGGAAGGAGCTTTGGAATTATCTGGCGCACGTCTCTAAAAAGAGTTATAGATTTAGCATTCCATTAACTTGGCCACTGCAGCACAGGCAGTAATCTGTACAGCAAGGCTCCCCTCACCACCAACAGTACAACAGTACAGTGTGTGCACCCTCTTACCCTTTTTTTTCTTTCCTGCTCCCTGTCTCTCCACTGAGCTCTGCACAATTCAATTTGCAACTCATCTTTATGGATCCGGCATGATCATTCATCATTTAGCACAAGCAGGGAGCATTAAAGAGAAAATCAGTGAAAGAGGTAGGGTACCTTCCACAACACGCAGGCAACCCCTGCACTAGAAGAGGAAGCAGATAAACAGAATTGTTACGAGGGCTCTGGGGACCAGGATGCAAGTGGCAGTCAGGGAACAGCAGAAGCCTCCAGAATATAAATGGGGAGATGCATTAACAAGAAGGAGTTGTCAGCTGTTCCTGAGAGAGAAGGGAATAGCTAAAATAGGGGTTTAGATTGCAATAATAAAGAGTCAGCATTTTCAGAGAATAGTATAGCGCAGAGCAGGAGCACAACAAAATAAACAGTTACATAGTTAGTATAAAAAAGACACAAGTCCATCTAGTTCAACCAGTAAAAAAAAAACAAAAAAAAACACGTCCATATACACAATCTTATATCCACAGTTGATCCAGAGGAAGGCAAGAAAAAAAAATTAAGCATATTCCAATTTGGTCCAGCAGGGGCAAAAAAAAATCCCATTCTGATCCCCTAAGACAGTGGTCTCCAAATCTTTTTGGCACCGAGGACCGGCATTGTGGAATAAAATCCTGCTAAGGCCCAGGAAAAGGGAGGGGGGGGGGGGGGGCAATCGCGGGCAATTTGTCGGGGAAATGGCTGGTGTTAGCGCTGCAATCATCACAGCACCATGGCTGATATGGTGTCAGGATGATTGTAGCACATTATTTCTGTCATTACATTGTAATATAAAATTAAATACTTCAACTCACCATAATGCAGCCTCTGCCACCAGATGCTGAGTGTCACTTGCCACCTTGCCTGCCACCAGATGTGGATTGTCACTTTCCATGTCGCCTGCCTCCAGATGCGGTTTGTCATTTGCCACGTCATCTGCCATCAGATGTGGATTGTCACTTGCCACGTCGCCTGCCACCAGATGTGGATTGCCACCTGCCACCAAATATGGTTTGCCAGCTGCCACCAGATTTGGTTTGTCACTTGCTTCGTCACCTGCCACCAGATGTGGATTGTTACTTGCCACATCGCCTTCCACCCGATGTGGTTTGCCACCTGCCACCAGATGTGGGTTGCCACCTGCCACTAGATTTAGTTTGCCACCTGCCACCAGATTTGGTTTGCCACCTGCCACCAGATTTGGTTTGCCACCTGCCACCAGATTTGGTTTGCTACCTGCCACCAGATGTGGTTTGCTACCTGCCATCAGATGTGGTTTGTCACCTACCACCAAATGAGGTTTGTCACCTGCCGTGGTGGCAGCACATGACAGTGAGGGAAAACAACGGTGATGCGGGGCCGGCGGTGAGAGATGATCTCATCTCTCTGCTCCCCCGCCCCACCGCAGTGTAGCGGCCCTGCTGCGAGGGCGGAAGAGCAGTGATCTGGGCGGGCGGTGAGAGATGATATAATCTCTCTGCTGCCCCGCCTTATCTCAGTGTAGCGGCCCCTCTGTGTGGGCAGAAGAGCAGCCACCACACATCAGACAGTACAGCCTTCACAGTCCGGCTGCAAACAAGCCATGGCCCAGCAGTGGCTTGGTGTTATTAACTATAAATGTAAGTATGCTAATATTTTTATTGGTGGCTTTTAAAGGATTTACCTAAAAATGTGGATTAGGTAGACACCTTTTGAGCTTTAAAACTTAAAGTAGTCTGCAGACTGGAGATGTTAGGATTGACACCCCTGGCAGGTAATATGGGCTCACCCGAGGCATGAAGTCTAAGTGCCAGCTGGGTCTTCTCTAGAGCACCTAGGGCTGGTGGCCCAAATGGCTCATGAGCTTCTTTACTTCGAGATGGTCTCAGCCCTCACAATCATCCCACCAAGTGTTTGCAGGAACAAAGCTACGATATGGAGACAGGATAAAGCAGTAGGAGTAGGAGGTTTCAAAGATGAGGCAAGGTCAGCACAGGCAGCAGGCAAGTGTGCAGTCAGTATCCAGGCAAAGGTCAAGACAAGCTGCAGGCAATAAAGTGCCCTCTGCTGAAGTCAAGGTGGGTGGCAGGTGGGAGAGTGGTTGGTGTCAGGCTGAGGCCATGCAGGTAAGAGTATCAGGAACTGGCAGAGTTGGTAATGGGCGTAGGATACAGAAGCAAAGTCAGGCAGTCTGGATAAGTAACAGGCAAATTAGGAATAACAGGGATGCAAAGTAGCTTGCAAGAAGACACAGCACCATCAACCAGAGGGGAAGGTATTTAAATACCCTTCAAAGCCTACGAGAAAAACCAGCATCAAGGAAGCACGGCGATGCATGCTAACACACGGAGTGGCAATGCGTGCTCACACATGCAACCAGTAATGGGAAAAATGTTGTGAACTGCCACACACTTGACATACTGCAAACGTATAGGACAGGCCAAGTCCCACGCTGTGCAGATATAGACCCTGAAGGTTCTGTAAAAAACACATATATGTGCACTGTTTATCTAACAAAAGATTAGCCAGACTTTTTATTCAGACACCTCTACCAGACTGCCAGCCTGATCAGTGATTCCTGCCTACAGCTTCCCGTTCAGACATTGAATCAGCATAAATATGAGGTCTTTCCACCTGTCAGCAAGCTTTCAGCATTATATTGGCAACATTGTGGAATGCAATAGAGCTGTTACAGAAAGGCCCAGAGCAAAAAGAAAGAACGCAATAGGCAGAGGGCAGACATGACTGAGTGAACAGGGGATAGTGAGCAAAGATGGTATGTGGGGTGTCATTGGATAGCAGGCAGAGCGGGAGGGGAAAGGAATTGGCCCCTCCTCCTGGGTAACACAGCACGGGGGAAAGTTCAGTAGCAGGAACCATGTCAGGTGTGGAGCAGCTTCTGGCCCAGCTTAGGGCAGAAGCAGACACGGGGCGCAGCTTGGCTCCAGGTAGGGTGACCACATTTCCAAACTACCATTCAGGGACACCCCCCCTTCCCAAAAATCAGCTTGTGCTGTAACGAATCACAGCACAGTGATTGGACACAAGAGGCGGGATTTATGATTTCTCCAATCACAAGCAGGGGGCAGGGATTGTGCTCCTCTAGGCATTCCCGGCCAGGAGAAGTACTGTCAGTGAGTAAAGAGGTGATGTGGCGGCCGTTTTTGAGGACATCAGATTGGCCCGGGGGCCCCCGGCCAAGTGTACTGCTTTGCCTGCGGCTGGGGGTCCCAGGAGGAATCCCCCACGTGATCAGAGCTCGGCGGGGGGGGCCTTACGGGAGCTCCGGAGCGGCCACTAGGCCCGTACGGTGAGTGGAGTCGGAAGGCGCGGGCTCCTCCCCTGGCGTGATGCTGCTGAACACGGAGCCTCGGCGTGGGATGTCGGCGGCGGCGGTGGTGACTGGGCCACCTTCCTCCTCGGCCAGTGACCGGAGCAATGTGGTGCAGACGGGCACACCCGGGCGGGGTGTAGAAAGCAATGCGGTTCAGCACCAGCGAGGTCGGGGAAGGCGTCGATGAAGTCCGTGAGCGGGTCCAGGGTGCAGAGGAGGAATCGGTCGGACGCAGGACCCTCGGCAGCCAGGGACGGGTCGCCTGGTGGGCTTTCATCTGGTGAGGAGGAGAGGTCTGTTCTGCTATCGGAGGGGGAGCTGTCAAGTTCGGAGGACAATCGAGAACCCAGGAGGTGGCTCCGTTATGATGAACAGTTCAGGCAGAGGAGGGCGATTCGGCCAGACCTGTGGTGGGATCACAAGGACATTAGTCTGTGGATGCGGCTTATGACTTCTGCGAGGGCCCCTAGTCAGTTTTTTCAGGGAGGGGCCGGTGGAACTTCTTCCCCTGGACAATCGCTGGTAAGAAAAAGGGGGTTTGCTGGCAATACAACGAGGGCACATGCAAGTTTAGGGGGTCTTGCCGCTACAAGCATGAGTGTTCCGGTTGCGGAGGTGCTCACATGCAGGCCAGATGTTACAAGCAAGGAAAGGGTCGTCCCGGAGAGTCTGCGCAAAAAAGGGAGGACGCCGGTGAAGGTGGAAAGGATGCGGTCGTTTCTCGGTAGGTATCCCGATAGATTGGCGGCTCGCTTGTTAGACAGGGGTTTTTCGGAGGGGTTTCATATACCGTGTTCATTGGAGGTGATTCCCCCAGTGTCGTGGAATTTACGTTCGGCCCTGCAACATTCGGAGGTAGTTTCTGAGAAACTGCGTAAGGAAGTTGCGCTGGGCCGCATGGGCGGCCCTTTCCAATCCCCTCCTCTGGTATATTTGGTGGTCTCCCTGTTGGGCGTCGTGCCAAAGAAGGAGCCCAACAAATTTAGGCTTATTCATTACCTGTCCAATCCAAATGGTGGGTCGGTCAATGACATTGACCCGGAGGAGTGTACTGTGAGTTATACTTCTTTCGATGCCGCGGTTGGCTGGGTGCGTCGGTATGGACAGGGGGCATTGATGGCAAAGGCCGATATCGAAGCGGCTTTTCGGCTGCTGCTGGTGCACCAGGACAGCTTTCGATTGCTCGGTTGTCACTGGAATGGCGAGTTTTATGTCAACTAGTGCTTACCGATGGGTTGCTCCATTTCCTGTGCCCTGTTTGAACAGTTCAGCTCTTTTGTGGAATGGGTGGTCAGGGATGTGTCAGGTGTGAATTCCATTATTCATTACTTAGACGACTTCCTTTGTGTGGGCCCGGGCCTCGTCCACGATCTGCACGGTGCTCCTGGCTACGTTGGAGCACGTCACGGATCAGTTTGGGATACCATTGGTACCTGACAAGACTGCAGGACCTCATATGGTTATCACGTTTCTGGGCATTGTCCTGGACTCAGGTGCCATGGAGTGTCGTCTGCCTCTGGATAAGCTGAAGGCTCTCAAGGCGGAGATTACGGGCATGCTAGGAATGCGTAAAGTGCAGCTTTGGGTATTACAGTCGCTGTTGGGAAAGCTTAACTTGCCGCATACTTCCGATGGGGAGAGTGTTTTGCAGGCTGCTGTCGGCTAGCACGGTGGGGATCAGGTCCCCCAAGCATTTTGTGCGTTTGGTTAAAGCACAGAGGGAGGATTTTCTAGTGTGGCATGCCTTCTTGGAGTCCTTATACGGGAGGGCATTGTGGATGTCCGGCCCAGTCAGCAATTTCGATCTGGAGCTCTACACGGACGCGGCCGGAGCGTCAGGTTTTGGAGCGTTCTTTCAGGGCAGGTGGTGTGCAGGTCCCTGGCCGCAGTCATGGATTGACACGGGATTTATAAAGAACTTTGTGTTGCTGGAATTTTTTACGGTGGTGCTAGCTGTGGAATTGTGGTAGTCCCTGCCGGTAGTGCGGCTCTTGCGACACTTGGTGTTGAGATGCTTACAACTTAATGTCTTTGTGTATGCGGTGCATCTTCCGGGGGTGGAAAATGTCATAGCTGATGCTCTCTCTCGCTTTCAGTGGGACAGATTCCGAGAGTTGCTGCCGGAGGCGGAGCAACAGGGGGTCCCATGTCCCGGGTGGCTATGGAAAATTCAGTTGGAATAGTTTCCGGATGGGTCAAAAACTCGGTGAGTGAGGCTACGTGGGCAGCGTACGAAAGGGTGTGGCTGGAATGGCAGGCGTTGGTTCAGGAGGCAGGAGTTGATCCGCTGAGCCAGGATGTGCGTTTGTTGGTATTGTATTTTCTCGACAGAAACATGGAGGCTGGGGTGTCTAGGTCGGCACTCAGTAAAAAGCTAGCAGGGTTAGCGTTCCTATTTAAGTGGCAGGGGTGTCCAGATTTTACGAAGGGTTTTTGGGTGCGACAAGCGTTCAAAGGGTATCGTCGCTTAGGGCAGCACAGGGACGTTAGGCGCCCGATGTCGTTTGATATCCTCGAGGGGGTCTTGGGGCAGTTGATGTTTTTTTGTTTATCAGGGTACGAGGTCACCTTGTTCAGGGTGGCTTTTTTGTTGGCGTTTTTTGGGGCCTTTAGGATTGGTGAACTGGTTAGTCCTTCTAAGCAAGTGCACGGGGGTATCTGGGGCAGTGAGGTGCAGTGTACAGAAGACGGGGTGTCGTTGATGCTACGAAAATCAAAGACGGATCAGTTGGGCAAGGGTAAGGTGGTACAGATTTTTCCCATTCAGGGCTCGCCGTTGTGTCCAGAGGGGGCCGTGCGGGGATTTTTTGAAGTTCGCCCTGCAGTCTCGGGCTCTTTCTTGCTACACACAGATGAGTCTCCGTTATCCAGATATCAATTTGTTTCTGTATTCCGGAAATGTCTGCGGGCATTGGGGTTGAAGGAAAAGGAATTCTCCTCTCACTCATTCTGGATAGGGTCGGCAACGGAGGCGACAAGGTGTGGGATAGATGCAGAGGAGGTTAAGCGCATCGGGAGGTGGGAGTCTAGGAGATTCCAGCTATATATTCGCCCCCACTTACTGGTGGGGTTGGCATGAGGGGAGCTGCTGGGTGGTGTGTAAATAGCTGTGTTATGAGTTGGGCTTCCTGAGGTCATGGTGGTTGTTTGTCTTTCTTTTCTTTCAGGTGCTGCGCAAGGGTTGGTCTGGATACTGGGCCATTCCTTTGTGTTTTGGGGGGCTAAGAGGGCTGATGTTAGGCCTGAAGGTCAGCAGCTGGGGTTTTCGAGGCAGGAAGCCTGCATTCGCTGGCTGGGAGTTCCGGGTATGCTGTGGAGCAGAATGGTTCCGGAGGTGCAACGTTTTGCACGTTTGGACAGACCACCTGACATTTTAGTCTTGCACGTAGGTGGAAATGATTTTGGGGGTCAGGTCGATGCTAGACGTCATGAGGGACATCAAATTTGATTTCCTGCTTCTGCGTATGGCATTCCCGGATATGATCATAGTGTGGTCCGACATGGTGGCTCGTACCACCTGGAGGATTGCGAAGTCGATTGACTGCATTAACAGGGCTCGTAGAAATATTAATCGGGATGTAGGTAGATTTGTGGTTAAAAATGGGGAGTTGCCGATTAGGCATTTGGAGCTGGAAGTGGATACCTGGAGGTATCTGCGGGGGGACGGTGTAGACCTGAATGATGTGCGGACGGATATGTGGGCCTTGGGGTTGCAAGAGGGCATACAGAGAGCTCTGAGGGTGTGGAGGGGCACCCAAGGGTAAGGTGTTGCCCTTGTGTGCTGTTGCGGGTGTTGCTCTTTGCGGGGAAAGGAAGATACCTCAAAGGAAGTGTTCAGGACCCATTGGTGGTATGGGTCCTGAGGGTGGTATTACAGTTAACCACGATTTAGCTGGAATATTTTGGTAATTGTGGGGCACTGCGGTCAGTGGTCGTCTCTGAGCCAGCCTTTATTCGTACTGGTGGGACTGGTTTATTCGATAACAGTTGTTTATGTTATGTTTTGAATTTTTGAATTTGAAAAAAGATGTTATTTAAAGAAATAAGGCTGCTATGGCCTATGTTTTACTCCAAAACTGCAGTGTGGTCTCGTTACTTAGGTGTAAGTAAGGAATTGGAGTTAAAATGGGTTATGCAGCAGTATACATCTGTTATACAATAGTCATGTCTCACATTGCTTCATAGGTGCATAAATACTCACAAGGCATGCTTTTAAACCTGTATGCATGTAGTCTTACTGTGATTGCACATGTAGCGGGGTCTCCTTTAAGGCCCCTGGACTACGTTACCCAGAACCCCGTTCGGCACCCAGGGTGCATTTGGCCACCGCAGAGACTCATGGGTGGGGCTATAAAGGAGGGGGGGCGAGGTTAAGCTCGGCCTCTTTGGACACTGCGCTGCTATCAACAGGTCTTCCCGTGCGGATCTGCGGCAGTACAGGGCCTGAAGCCAGGGCCTTGCACAACTTCCAGAGAGCCTTCCACCCCACTGCGAGCCTGGGTGGCATCCGACTTCTCCAAGTTGCTGACATCAGTTGGACTGGGGACCCGGCCATTGCAGACGCTGTGTGCGGAGACACAGTCGGTGGAAGTCCCGGACTGGGATCGCGTCCGGAGTGGTGAGCGAGCACCTGCTCAATCCAGAAAAATACACTTTACTCTGATTAGGCCTAGAGACTTCCTTGGCCCACCAAGTTTGTCTGTTGTTCCACCGGAGACTAGTAATAGAACTGGGTCGTGTAGTCTCCGGTGAAGTGTTCTTCTATTACCTATCGTGTGGATTACAAATACTGTTTCTTTCTATATGTGCACCACCGTTCAAGCTGCATGCAAAGAAATTGTTCCGCAAGAGACTAAGTTATATCTGAGTCAGGCCTCACCAGGAGTTAGAACTTTTTGTTGCTGCGCCATAAGGGCGCATAGATAGGGATAGCTGCACTTGGCGCGTAATCGCCAGCATCCTCAGTGTGTACTATACTTACCGTTGCAGGGCTCTGCAGACAATATATGTGTTATGTGTTAATCTATGCCTTTTACACAGAAGTAAACTAGTTATACTTTAACACTTTGCCCTCAGTGTGTTTTCATTGTGCATATATTGCTAGATTGTGATAAGATAATAACCCTTAGACTAACTGTACCAGAGTGGGCTGAGTAGATTGCCGGGGGTTGGGGGTGCTGTGTTCAGGGCCCGAAACAAATTCAGCGGCTCTCTTAACTGGGGGTAGCGCTACCCCCAAAGGAGCCGCTGTGATTCACCGGTTCTTCATAACAGTGCAGTGGCAGCCAGCACACAGCAGCAATCCATTCACTCCGGCTCACTGAGCACTCTAAGTGGGGTCTGTCTTTTTGTAGTTTATTTGCTGGTAGAAATGTGGGAGGGTATTAGGGGTGATGTGAGATACTCTAAAACGCTTGAGCACAATTCTGCAGAGGACAACGTTCTTTTCCTTTAACCACTTGCTTACTGGGCACATATACCCCCTTCCTGACAAGGCGAAATTTCAGCTTTCGGCACTGTCACACTTTAAATGAAAATTGCGCAGTCATGCGACGTTGCTCCCAAACAAAATTGACGTCCTTTTCTTCCCACAAATAGAGCTTTCTTTTGGTGGTATTTGATCACCTCTGCGGTTTTTATTTTTTGCGCTATAAACAAAAAAAGAGCGTAAATTTTTTAAAAAACACAATATTTTTTACTTTTTGCTATAATAAATATCCCTATTTTTTTTCTCAGTTTAGGCCGATACGTATTCTTCTACATATTTTTGGTAAAAAAAAAATCGCAATAAGCGTATAGTATTTGGTTTGCGCAAAAGTTATAGCGCGTACAAAATAGGTGATAGAATTATGACATTTTTTTTTTATTCTTTTTTTTTTTACTAGTAAAGAGAAGCCCGGAGCAAAAAAGTAAAGCGAAGGGCTGGGCATGACTAGGGAAACAGGGGACTGAGAGAGGGAGCCATTGGCTAAGTAGGTGGGGTGTAGGATTGGCTGAGCTGGAGTGGGGGGTAGGGCCAGAGGGCACATAAATATGTGGGGACCCCTCCCCCTGGCAACACAGCGGGGGTGAAAGCTCGCCATGTAACACGTGGAGGACTTGCTGGCCCAGCTACGGGCTGAGGCGGCGCAGCATGGCCCAGGTTGGCTCCAGGAGACCTTGGGGCCAATGCTGGCGGTGCCGGCGGCGGATGCGGCCACGAAGGGGAGGGCATCGGCGCGAGCTCGGCAATCCAAGGCGCCGGAGCGCTTCTCTCCCGACCCCCCCCACGAGCTCAACGTCGTTCTGGGAGTCCCTATTCGAGGGCCCCTTCGGCCCCCCCCCGCAAAGCGAACAGCCAAGCCGGCGGGGGGGGGGGGGAGCGCCGGAAGGAATCCCCATCGTGGACGGAGCTCGGCGGGCGGTCGTTCCGGGAGCTCCGGAGCGGCCACGCGGCCCGCGCATTGTGTGGAGTCGGACGCGGCGGGCCCCGCCCCCCGTGTGACGTCACCGGGGCGGGCGCCTCGGCGGGGGAGATCGGAGAGTGCGGTGGTCGGGCCTACCACCGCGGCCGGCGACCTGGCTACAGCGATGGGGGTGCGGCACTGCGTGGCAGGAGGTGGAGCGGCAGAAGATGAGGCGGAACGTGGCGTCGGTGGAAAAGCGACGCGGAAGTCGGTGAACGGGTCTGGAGGGCGGAGTCGGATGGCGTCAGGACCCGCGGCAGCCAGGGATCCTTCACCTGGTGGGCCTTCTTCGGAAGAGGACGAGTTGGCAGTTCAGTTGGAGGGAGAACTGGTGGACTCGGAGGGCGATGGCGTTCCACAGACAAGGTCGGCGGCGGTGGAGTCGGGACGATCGGCTGGTGGGTCACTTCCTGGGCAGCCTGGTAAGTCAGTTTCTCATTTATTTTCCATGGGGTTCTCTGATGTGCGGCCGGCTAAGGTTGGTTCGTCAGGGGGTAATCAGGGGGTTCCCCGGGGGGAGGTTGCTGGGGCCGGTTTATTGCAGGGAGCTGAGGAGTTGGATACCGGTTTTAGGGGGTTTTTGGCGGGGATTAAGGAGCTAGTGGGTAAGTTTGAAAAACAGGGCAGTGTCCCCGTTAACCCGGCTGCGACGTGGGTCCCGCCGCATGATGGGGAGGGGGGTCTGGTGGTGGCTGCGGCGGCGCCAGCGTTTTCGGTGGCGGCGGTGCAGACAACAGCAGTGGTGGACGCGCAGCAGGCTGCGGTTGGCAAAGGGGATGCGGGCAGACAGGACCTGGTTAGGTTGGCGGATTCAGCTAGAGGTGAGATGTACATTTGTTTTGCGGGGCCGCTTGGGGCGCATTTGAAGTCGGAAGTTCGGGACAAGATTTGGAAAGGTGAGTATGTGGAGATTTTCTCACTGCTTCTGCTGGGGAAGTTTAATTTAGACAGGGTCAGGCCGGACGATTCCAAGAAGGAGGATGAAGAAAAGCGTAGGTATCGCCTGATTCCGCGGACGTTCATGAATTGGCTGCACGCCTTTGCCATCCTAGCTAGCGTAATTGGGCAAAAGGAGCCTGAACATTGTTCGGGCCTTTTTTGCTATCAGGATGCGGTTGGAGAGGCCTATAGGGTGTATGGGGGTTCGGCTTGGTTGAGGTATGACGAGGAGTTCAGACAAAGGATGGCGGTGCGTCCAGAGTTGAGGTGGGACCACAAGGACATTAATCTGTGGATCCGTTTGATGAACGCGCCGAGGGCTCCGAATCAGTTTTTTCAGGGGGGGGCGGTGGATCGTCATCCCCAGGACAACCGGCCGGTAAGGCAAAAGGGGTCTGTTGGCAATACAATTCGGGATCCTGCAAGTTTGGAGGGTCGTGCAGATTCAAGCATGAGTGCTCCGGTTGTGGGGGTTCCCATGCCCTGTCCAGATGTTTTAGGCAGGGGAAGGGGCGAGCTGGGGAGTCTGCGAATAAGAGGGAGGACTCCAGTGATGGTGGCAAGGATGCGCCCGTTTCTCGGTAGGTATCCGGATAGACAGGCCGCTCACTTGTTGGAAAAGGGTTTTACGGACGGGTTTGAAATTCCGTGTGTTTTGGGGGCGGTTCCACCAGTGGCTCGTAATCTGCGCTCAGCTTTGCAACACCCGGAGGTGGTTTCGGAGAAACTGCGGAGGGAAGTTGCATTGGGCCACATGAGTGGCCCTTTTGCGGTTGTTCCACTGGCTGATCTGGTGGTGTCCCCACTGGGAGTGGTGCCTAAGAAGGAGCCCAACAAATTTCGGCTCATCCACCACCTTTCGTTTCCAAAAGGGGGGTCGGTCAACGATGCTATCGATCCTCACGCTTGCACGTGGGTTATACGTCCTTTGATGCGGCGGTGTTTTGGGTTAGGCACTATGGGCAGGGGGCATTGATGGCAAAATCGGATGTGGAGGCGGTGTTCCGCCTGCTGCCAGTGCATCCCGATAGTTTCCGTTTTTTGGGTTGCTCATGGAAAGGCGAATTCTATGTGGATCGATGCTTACCGATGGGTTGCTCCGTATCCTGCGCGCTGTTTGAGAAGTTTAGTTCTTTTCTGGAATGGGTGGTCAGGGATGTGTCGGGGGTAGGTTCGATCATACACTATCTGGATGACTTTCTCTGCGTGGGCCCAGCCTCGTCCAAGATTTGCGCGGTGCTGCTGGCGACATTGGAACACATCGCTGAACGCTTCGGGGTGCCGTTGTCTCCCGACAAGACGGAAGGGCCAAGTACGGTCATGACGTTCCTAGGGATTACGTTGGATTCGGACGCAATGGAGTGCCGCTTGCCGGTGGACAAATTGGAGGCGTTGAAGGCAGAGATCAGAGATATGTTGGGTTTACGGAAGGTTCAGCTGAGAACGTTGCAGTCATTGCTGGGAAAGCTCAACTTCGCCTGTCGCATTCTGCCAATGGGCAGGGTATTTTGCCGACGGCTGTCGGCAAGTACGGCCGGGGTACAGTCACCGAGGCATTTTGTGCGCTTGGTGAAGGCGCACAGGGAGGATCTACAGGTATGGCATACGTTCCTGGAATCTTTTAATGGCAGAGCGTTGTGGATGACAGGCCCTGTTAGTAATTTCGACCTGGAACTTTTTACGGACGCGGCTGGCTCCGCTGGTTTTGGAGCTTTTTTCCAAGGCAAGTGGAGTGCTGGTCCATGGCCGGTGTGTTGGGTGGAAGCTGGTTTCACAAAAAACCTGGTGCTGCTGGAATTGTTTCCGGTGGTGTTGGCAGTGGAACTGTGGGGCGAGGCTTTCAGGGATCTGAAGGTACGTTTCCACGGTGACAACCTTGGGGCGGTGCAGGTGATCTACAGGGTGTCGGCTTCATCTCCTCCGGTAGTTAGGCTGCTTCGGCATTTGGTGTTGCGATGCCTGCAATTGAATGTTTTTGTATATGCGGTTCATCTTCCCGGGGTGGAGAATGTTATTGCTGACGATTTGTCTCGCTTTCAGTGGGACAGGTTCCGAGAGTTGGCGCCGGAAGCGGAGCAACTGGGGGCGCCTTGTCCCGACTGGCTGTGGAGGATTGCATTGGCGTAGTCTCCGGATGGATCAGAAGGTCGGTGAGTGAGACGACGTGGGTTGCCTATAACAAGGTATGGCAGGAATGGGTGGCTATGGGTCGGATGACGGGGGTGGATACATCAGGACCTGAAGTGCGTTTGCTGTTGTTGTATTTTATATCTAGACAGATGGAGGAAGGTGTGTCCGTCTCGATGTTGGGTAGGAAGTTGGCTGGGTTGGCCTTTTTGTTTAAGTGGCAGGGTGGCCCGGACCTTACTAAGGATTTTTGGGTGCGTCAGGCGCTTAGAGGTTATAGAAGGTCCAGGCCGAGCAGGGACTCCAGGCGACCAGTGTCGTTTGAGGTTCTGCAGGGAATTTTGGCTCGGTTATCGGAGGTCTGCGCCTCGGTATACGAGATTTTCTTGTTCAGGGCTGCTTTTGCGTTAGCATTTTTTGGGGCATTTAGGATATGCGAGCTGGTCAGCCCTTCCAAGAAAGTTCAAGGGGGTATTTGGGGTTCGGAGGTGCGCTGCCAAGGAGAGAGTGTGGCTGTATGGTTGCGGAAGTCCAAAACTGACCAAAAGGGGAAGGGTAAGTCTGTGCGGGTCTTCTCGCTGCCGGGCTCTCCACTTTGTCCAGTGGGGGCCGTGAGGGAGTTCATGGGGGTACGGCCGCCGGCGGAAGGGTCGTTTTTGATACACGCCGACGGGTCCCCGTTATCAAAATTTTAATTTGTGTCTGTGTTCAGAAAATGTTTAAAGGTTCTTGGGTTAGACGATAGGGAGTTCGCGTCGCACTCTTTTAGGATAGGGGCGGCAACGGAGGCAGCTCGGTGGGGGTTGGACTCTGAGTCAGTAAAGCGCATTGGTAGATGGGAGTCCAACAGATTTCGCCTATACATCCGTCCCCAGCTATTAGTGGGGGTGTGAGGGTTGGGGGCGGGGCTGATTGTCAAGCATTTTGGGGGATTGCATGCTGGGTTTGTTGGGTCGGCTGTTGGTTACGGTGGTGTGCTTGTTCTTTCTTTCAGGTGCGGCGCCGGCCCTGGTCTGGATTTTGGGCGACTCATATGTGTTCTGGGGGGCGAAGAGGGAAGATGTTAGGCCAGGGGGCCGGCAATTGGGGTTTCCTAGACAGGAGGCCTGTGTCCGCTGGCTGGGAGTGCCGGGGATGTTGTGGAGTAGAATGATTCCGGAGGTGCATCGATTTGCACGTCTTGATCGGCCGCCTGACGTTCTAGTCCTGCACGTAGGCGGCAATGATATAGGAGCCAGGTCTATGTTGGATGTGACGAAGGATATCAAGTTTGATATACTTCGTCTGCGCATGGCATTCCCGGACATGGTGATTGTGTGGTCCGACATGGTGGCTAGGACATCATGGAGGATGGCTAGGTCGTTAGAAGGTATCAATAGGGCCCGGAGAAAGATCAATCGGGATGTGGCTAGGTATTTAGTGAGGAATGGGGGGCTGGTGATACGGCATATGGAGTTGGAGGTGGATACATGGCGCTACCTTCGGGGCGACGGGGTGCACCTGAATGATGTGGGTATAGACATGTGGGCGTTGGGGATACAAGATGGCATCCAGAGGGCTCTTAGGGTGTGGAGGAGCACTCAATTGTAAAGGTTTTTTCAATTGGGTGCTGTGGCGGGTGTCTGGTCTTTGCAGGGGAAGGAGGAGACCTCGGGAAGAAGAGTTCAGGACCCGTCGTTGGTATGGGTCCTGATTGGGGGTTGCCAGTTAACAGAGGTTTAGCTGCAAGCATGGATAAAGAGGGCACTGTGGTCATGGTTGTCTCTGAGCCAGCATGTCGGATTGAGGCCTATTAACAGATTCGAGAGGTACCGCAGTGCAATAGTTACACAGATGGAAAAGAAATCGAGGTTCCTGCAAAGATCGACACTGGGATTTTTGACTGATGGGTTTTTTCATAACTGACGTTTAGGTTATTGTTAATTAAAATATTATTTGAATAAATAAGGCTGCTACGGCCTATGTTTTCCCCAACGCCAGTGTGGTCTCGTTTACTTAGGTAAGGAGGGTTAATGTGGGGATTGTGAAGGGTTAAGTTAATGGAAGGTACATCTGTTATACTTTAGTCATGGTGGTTGTAACGGGAAGGCCCGGGGGACTCAGAATCGCTTAGGAAGTATGAAATACCCTCGCGCCAGCTTCCCCAATGGCTCTTATGTGTCAATCACCCTGTGTCTCTATTAGGGGCACAGGGTGAATGAAAACCCCAATATGGTCTATGATAGCCATATTCAAGGCTGTATATACATTGTATATAGATTGGATGTATACTGTATGTGGGGGTTAAGTATCATTGCTGTGAGGAATTAAGTTGTTTTGCATTTCTATTGTTCAGTATGACTTGGGAAGGTCTGGTGTGAATAGAAGTAATTAACCCTATACTTGTGTGTATTGTAAAGGCAGACTGGGATTTACAATACAAAGGGATTTAAGATGTAAAGGGTTTAGAACCTGTTGTCGCCAGACAGACTGGCTGCCAACCCTTTGTGGGAAGATGTGTATTGGAGATCGTATATTCTATTGTGTTGGGATCTTTTGAAGCCTAGCAGACGTCAGGATGAGGTGTTGAGTTTTGGGATGTGTGGGTGGAGCTGGGCCCTTGTTCATGTTAAATCATGTGCCCTGAATTGTGTATAAAGTTACAATGTTTGGCATTAATAAATTGATTCCTACTACAGAAGAGACAGAGTGCGTCTCGTCTTCTTCCAGAGGGGTCGGCTCCTATAGGAAAGGGTCGTTTAGCTGTGGATATCGGTAGCGAGTGGATGTGTGTCTAGGAGAGGGAACCTCGTAAACGGCGTTAATACCCCTTGAGATTGGGGTGCCGTTACATTGGTTGGCAGCAGCGGGATTTTCCCTCCAGTTCCTGGGACACTCCAAGCCACCACAGTGAATGACCAAGCTATGCAGCCTGCAGGAAAGTCACGCTGAAAGACTTACTTGAGAGCCGAGATGAACCAGAGGAATGGTGATGCAGGACCCCGGTCAGTTGAAGATTTGTTTCAGCAACGAGTTCGAGAGCGCTTGGCATTATATGGTGCTAACCCATCAGAGACCGCCATACAGGAAGCCATTAGAGAAATCGAGCGGCAGGATGAGCGACAACATGAGCAGAGAATGGCGAAAATACGGCAATCAGAGACAACACCTAAAAAAGCAGCACCAACTGAAAGGAGAGGAGAGATACAGATACCAGCCGACATGGAAAAGGAATTCAGAAGGAGGTTGCAAGAGATGCAGATACAGCATAGAGGACCAGTATCAGAGGAGGTCCTGCTGGGATGGTCGGATTCGATCCGCTGCGAACTCTGGAAGAAAGTGCTAGCCCTCGAGCAGCAACACCAGGGAAAAGTTCTCCCCTCCATCCATGTAAGGTACTGGTCGCAGTATGAAGTACGAATGCTGTTATTGGGGGAACAACCGAAGCAGGAGTGGACAGCTGAGTTAAGCAGGCTGATCCGGGCAGAGATGCGGTTGGACGAGAGCTACAGAGCCCTCCGGTGGTATGTAGCCCAAGAGTGCCCATGGTCAGCGGATGACAGCCCCACGGAAGGCTTTGACTATAATGGCCTGGGATTGTTGTATTGGAGGCTGTCCGAGGACCCTGACTTTGGGAGTGATCAGGAGTGGCGTTTGGAGGAAATAATGGAGCACAGAGAACAAAGACTGAATGTCTCGGAAGGGCACTGGGCACAGGAAGATTTGGAGTTTCTGGCCGTTCAGGAATGGGAGCTGGAGATCGCCTACAAACAGCTGCTAGACTCCGCTCAGCAGCAGGGTGGGGCTCCCTTTGCCTGGGACTATCAGGAAATACCAGTTGACAACTATGAAATCCTGGCCGAAGAATCAGCAGTGGAAAATCTGAAGATTGCCCTCCCTAAAGCCGAAGTGAATGATACAGAGTTCCAGGGAGCTAACCTGGCTGAAGAATCGGCAGTGGAAAAGATGAAGATTGCCCTCCCTAAAGCCGAAGTGGATGATATGGAGTTCCAGGGAGCTAGCCTGACTGAAGAATCGGCAGTGGAAAAGATGAAGATTGCCCTCCCTAAAGCCGAAGTGGATGATATGGAGTTCCAGGGAGCTAGCCTGACTGAAGAATCGGCAGTGGAAAAGATGAAGATTGCCCTCCCTAAAGCCGAAGTGGATAATATGGAGTTCCAGGGAGCTAGGGCAGTTGGCTCATCTCCCCAGCCACAGATTACAGAAGGTATGGACTTAATGGACTGTGCAGAGGATGTTATGAATTATGCATCGCCCGCTCAAGTACTGGCAGCAGGACAAAGTACTGCAGACCCCTGCTCTACACCCGTGGCAGTGTTGGAGGCCCGAGTTGAGAAGGTGATGGTTCCTCTTTCTGAGTGGATTTCAGAGATACAGGGAGGAGAAGCAGCCATTTTCCATCCCCAACAGGTAGCCAGAGCAGATGGTGTGGAGTCCCCAGCAGAAGTGCTGGCAACAGGGCAGAGTGATACCCACCTCTGCCCAGCACCGGAAACAACTGTGGAGTTTCAGGGAGCCGGGGCAGTTGGCCCCTCTCCCCAGCAACAAGCTGAGGCAGTAAAGCTTTTACTCCCAGCTGAATCACTGGCAGCAGGGCAGAATGCTACTGGCCGCTGCACACAACTGCCACTTGAGCGGATATCGGTGGATGGGACTGCGGTCTCCACTCACAGCAACCCAGCAGAAGAGCTGGCAACAGAGCCGAGCGCCACGGGCCTCGGCTCCCAACTAACAGAAGAGGGAGTTCCTGTGGTATTGGATGGGACTTCAGTCCTCACTGACACAACCCCAGAAAATGGTGTGACACTGAGACAGGAGGATGTCAGCCTTGCTTTGCAAGCACTGGGAGATTTTCACCTACCACAAGTGGATGGGACTTCAGTCTCCACTTGTATACCACAGGGATGCCGGGCAGTCGACCCAGATCCCCAACAGCATGACGGACTGAGCCCAGTCACCCTGTCTTCTCTCCAGCGGCAGAAAGGACTCCAGGGAGAAGGGCCAGTCCAGGCCTCTCCCCAGCGGCGGGTGTGTTCTCTGAGAGAGGCAGAGGTTGGCTGGGTAAGCGATTCTCTGTTTGGAGAAATTTATTTGGGGTACTGTGTGGATACTGGCATTAGAAGAAGGGACCTATGGACTAACTTCGGAGTCAACCCGTCTGGGGTTCCCCCCTCTGTTAGTCTCCTGCCGAAAGGGGAGAGATGTAACGGGAAGGCCCGGGGGACTCAGAATCGCTTAGGAAGTATGAAATACCCTCGCGCCAGCTTCCCCAATGGCTCTTATGTGTCAATCACCCTGTGTCTCTATTAGGGGCACAGGGTGAATGAAAACCCCAATATGGTCTATGATAGCCATATTCAAGGCTGTATATACATTGTATATAGATTGGATGTATACTGCATGTGGGGGTTAAGTATCATTGCTGTGAGGAATTAAGTTGTTTTGCATTTCTATTGTTCAGTATGACTTGGGAAGGTCTGGTGTGAATAGAAGTAATTAACCCTATACTTGTGTGTATTGTAAAGGCAGACTGGGATTTACAATACAAAGGGATTTAAGATGTAAAGGGTTTAGAACCTGTTGTCGCCAGACAGACTGGCTGCCAACCCTTTGTGGGAAGATGTGTATTGGAGATCGTATATTCTATTGTGTTGGGATCTTTTGAAGCCTAGCAGACGTCAGGATGAGGTGTTGAGTTTTGGGATGTGTGGGTGGAGCTGGGCCCTTGTTCATGTTAAATCATGTGCCCTGAATTGTGTATAAAGTTACAATGTTTGGCATTAATAAATTGATTCCTACTACAGAAGAGACAGAGTGCGTCTCGTCTTCTTCCAGAGGGGTCGGCTCCTATAGGAAAGGGTCGTTTAGCTGTGGATATCGGTAGCGAGTGGATGTGTGTCTAGGAGAGGGAACCTCGTAAACGGCGTTAATACCCCTTGAGATTGGGGTGCCGTTACAGTGGTTATCTGCGTGTAGCACACAGACCCCTTATTCCTCAACTTTGGCTCACTTGTAAGAAAAGGGGCACACCATGCCACATGCCCGTACCCTCCTGTGTGAAGTGGTTGAGCGGTGTAATGTACCTGGGTCTCTATGGTCAGGTTCTCCAGAGAATGGTTCCCGTCTTCACTGCAATAAAGACAAGTCTCTATTCCCCAATAACTCCAAGGTCCACACCAATTGCAACTCCAACGTAGAGTTTATTTTTCTCTTACGCATAGTCATTTAAAAAGGAAAGGTTGGAGGAAGATCAGGACAGCAAGAGGTGTTGGAGTAGGTCCAGGCACAAACGAATACTTATTCACTACCTATATCTTGAGGTAGTCTCAGCTCATCCGGATAGTCTCCCATTAAGGTGGATCCTAGCAGTCGGAGTGATGCTCGAATTAGATTACACACAGTTTCTGCACAAACTCTGCCACAGATCTGGTGAACGTTAGATCCCTGCCACAGACCTGATGGACGTTAGGTCTCTGCCACAGACCTGGTGAACGTTTGGTCTCTGCCACAGACCTGGTGAATGATGGTTCTGATACTAGGCCTCTAACAGGAAGATGACATCCCTCCAGAGAGTTACCGGGCCCCTTCCTTCACTGTGATCTCTCACCAGTCCCTCGGAACGGTCTTCCCCTGGCCTCCTCTTCTAGATAAGGGTCTCCTCGCAAGGCAGCACCCTGGGTTCCTCCTCCCTCCGTGGGCTCCAGCCAAAGGTGCTGGACCCAAGGCCTTCAGTTGCAGCCCCAGGACTAAAGGTGCCTGGGACTGATCCACCAGTGTACCGGACCAGGAACTCCACCCCAGGGCTAAAGGTGCCTGGGGTGGCCACGAACAGGACAACACACTCCCGGGGTCGGACCCCTGGGAACTCACACCTTACAGACAGGGTCTGCCCCTTTTATATCCTCTCCCGGCATGCACAGCAGGCCGACACGCCCACCATACCACCGCAAGAGGGGACATCCAAGACGCAGCACTGTACCAGCGGTTCAACCCTAGCCTCCGATGGCAGCGCCATCAACAGGCCACAGGGAACTATACACCAGCATCCCACCTGTAATACAAAAAAGGGTTTTACAGGACCCTATCAAATAGTGTGTCTGAGTACAACTACCACTCAAACATTCCCTTAAATTTAAAGCCCCGCTACATGCGATTTTTGTCAGGACTGCGATATTACGGCGGACAGATCGGACACTTTTGACACATGCACTAATTACTGTATAAATGTGACTGGCAGGGAAGGGGTTAACACTAGGGGGGCGAGGAAGGGGTTAAATGTTTTCTCCTAGGAGTGATTCCTACTGTGGGGGGAGGGACTGACTGGGGGAGGTGACCAATGGTGTGTCCCTATGTACAAGGGACACACCATCGGTCTCCTCTCCCTGACAGGACGTGGATCTCTGTGTTTACACACAGAGATCCACGTCCCTGGCTCTGTGACTGCCAATCGCGGGTACCTGGCGGACATCACGGTCGCCAGGCACGCGCATCGGCATCTCAGTGACGCGGCGGGCACGTGCCGCCGTCGGCGCTCGCACGGTCCCCAGTGGCCGGAGGAGCCGAGGCCGTCAATATACGGCCTCCCGGACCTGTAGAGCCACCTTGTGGCCGTCATTTGACAATGGCCCAGGCTCCAAGAAGTTAGCCACTTGCCGACCGCCGCACGCACTTTTACGTCGGTAGAATGGCACAGACAGGCAAATGGGCGTACCTGTACTTCCCTTTAAATGTGGCGGCCTGTGTGACCGTGCCCGCGGGACCCGCGGACTCGATGTCCGCCAGTGTCCCGCGATCATGTCACGGAGCTTCAGAACGGGGGGATGCCTGTGTAAACAAGGCATCTCTTTGTTCTGCCTAGTGACAGGACACTGATCGTCTGCTCCCTGTCATCGGGAGCAGTGATCACTGTCGTGTCACAGTAAGCCCAGCCCCCACACTGTTAGAATCACTCCCTAAGACACACTTAACCCCTTCCTAGCTCCCTAGTGATTAACCCCTTCCCTGCCAGTGTCATTTACACAGTACTCAGTGCATTTTTTTAGCACTGATCGCTGTATAAATGACAATGGTCCCAAAATAGTGTCAAAAGTGTCCGCCATAATGTCGCAGTCATGATAAAAATCCCTGATCGTCACCAATACTAGTAAAAAAAAAAAAAATATTAATAAAAATGCCATAAAACTATCCCCTATTTTGTAGACGCTATAACTTTTGTGCAAACCAATCAATAAACGCTTATTGCGATTTTACCAAAAATATGTAGAAGTATACATATCGGCCTAAACTGAGGAAAAAAAATGTTGTTTTATATATTTTTGGGGGCTATTTATTATAGCAAAAAGTAAAAAATATTGCTTTTTTTTTCAAAATTGTCTCTCTATTTTTGTTTATAGCGCAAAAAATAAAATCCACAGAGGTGATCAAATACCATCAAAAGAAATCTCTATTTGTGGGAAAAAAAGTACGACAATTTTGTTTGGGAGCCACGTCGCACGACCGCGCAATTATCAGTTAAAGCGACGCAGTGCCGAATCGCAAAAAGTGGCCCGGTCATTTGGCAGCCAAATCCTCCGGGGCTGAAGTGGTTAAACAGCAGCAAAACAGTCTTTCACACACAGCTGGGGACCATGGGATACAGTATGTTTGCAGAAGAGGTAGAGCTAGTCAGGTTCAGTGCTGAAGACCATTAAGTAGCTTTAACACACATACAGAGAGTCCTGGAGCAAAGACAAAAATGAAATGAGCATAGGGACGGCATGACAGGTGGGACAGGCAGCAGCCTAATAGGGCTGTGGTCCCTTTAAGGAAAGGGGGTGGCCGTGGGGTGAAAGGGGAGGGGGAGCACAGTTCAGCAGGGAGGAAGTGACGTTTTCTCACTTCCTCCATCACTCACGAGGCAAAAAAACTTCACTGCCTGAGCTATGGCTGCTGTGGCTGAACTATTGGAGCAATTGCGGGCCGCTGTGGCCACGCAGGGGGCAGAGTGGCTGCAGGACCAAGTGGCTGCAGTTTTAGTCGAGCGGGCGGCGGCGCCCGCCGGGGGGGGTCGCTCCAGCGCGCGCTAGGCGGTCCAGGCCGCCTGAGCGGTACAGTCTGGACGCATCCCCGAGTATGGCGACTTCCGTCCGGAGACCCGACAGGGGCCCTCCGGCTGCATCCCCTTGCCGCACGCAGCCGGTGTTGGCGGGGGGGGGCCGGGAGGAATCCGCGCCGTGGACGGAGTTCGGCGGTGGGGGAGATGAGTGGCCCTCTTGCCCCTCCCCCTCCCGCGCGTCGGAGATGCGGTGACATCACGGCCGAGGCTGCGGGGGATGCCCGGAACAGCCGTGCGGCCCAGCGTGGAGGATCCAGTTTGCGGGCCAGTGGCCGGGAGTCGGTGGCGGTCAGGGGTCCGGCAGTGGCAGCGGGACGATCGGTGAGGGGTTCGGCGATAAGAGTGATGGATGGGAGTCGAGCGGATGACACCCGTGCCAGGGGGCGGACCCGCAGTCTGTCGGTGGAGGTCGCGAGTGGGTCGGGTGTGCCAGGATCAAGAGGGCGTGATGCACAGCCACGACAGCCCTTGCCACGCGGGTCGCGTCCGCACGGTGTGCAGCCAGCGCTTGTGTTGGCAGAATCGGATGACGACAGGTCGGAGGGGGAGCTGTCCGGGTCAGGCGGTGGCGAGGACTCGAGACAACGGGCTTCCATGGAGAACAGTTCTGCGGCTGGTGGACCCAGTCCTGGGCAGCCCGGTAAGTCTAACTCTTCTGTTATTTGTTCTCTATTGCAGGATTTACTGGGTCACGGTGGTGTTGGGGGGGGTTTAAACGCGGCACCTGGGGCGAGTGCTTCCCCGCCGAGGCAGAGGGCAGCAGGGGGGACACTGGATTTGTGGTCTGGGTTAGAGGAGTTGGTCAGGCGTTTTAAGCCGGGCGGGGGCGACACAGCGTCGCCCGCGGCGGCGTGGGGGCAAACAGGGGGTTCGTCTCAGGTAGCGGGGCCTACAGCGGCTACGTTTGTCCCGGGCGTACAGGTGGGGGAGGTGTCAGGGGAGGTGCAGGCCCCATTGGAAGGGGGGACCGCCACGGCAAGTGGGCAAGTTGTTGCGGGGGAGAAGAACAAGGAGGTGATCAGGCTGGCGGATGCCGCTATGAACGAGATGTACATTTGTTTTGAGGCACCGTTAGGAGCTCACCTCAAGCCGGAAGTCAGAGAAAAGCTGTGGAAGGGTGAGTATGTGGAGATATTCACATTGCTCCCCTTGGACAAATTCAACCTGGATAGGTTGAGGCCGGAGGAGAGCAAGAAGGAGGATGAAGAAAAGAGGCGTTATCGTCTTATACCTCGTACATTCACCAATTGGTTGCAAGCATTTGCGATCATGGCTTGCGTGATAGGGGAGAAAGCCCCGGAACATTGTTCTGGGCTGTTCATTTATTTGGAGGCGGTTAGCGAAGCGTACAGGACGTATGGTGGCGTAGCTTGGTTGAGGTATGACGAACAGTTCCGGCAGAGGATGGCCATGAGACCTGGAATGCGATGGGATCACAAGGACATTAACTTGTGGATGCGGCTGATGACAGCGTCGCGGGCCTCCAATCAGTTTTTTCAGGGGGGGGGTCGGAGGTGCTGCGGCCTCAGGACAACCGACCGGAAAAAGGTGGGGCTACTGCTGGCAGTTCAACGAGGGCACGTGCAAGTACGGAACGAGCTGTCGCTTCAAGCATGTGTGTTCAGGATGTGGGGGTAGTCATGCCTTTGCCAAATGCTTCAAGCGAGGCAAGGGTCGCCCCGGTGATTCTGCGGGAAAAGGGAACGACGCCAATTCGGGTGGAAAGGATGCTCCCCTTTCTCAATAAGTATCCCGACGGGTGCGCGGCTCTGTTGTTAGAGGAGGGTTTCACCAGTGGTTTCAGGATCCCTTGTGCGCCTTTTGCAGTTCCCCCGGCAGCCAAGAACCTCCGTTCCGCCATGCTCCACCCGTTGGTGGTTTCTGAGAAGCTGGCTAAGGAAGTACAATTAGGGCACATGGCTGGACCGTTCACGGATGCGCCCATGCCTGATTTGGTGGTTTCTCCCTTGGGGGTTGTCCCCAAGAGGGAACCTCAAAAATTTCGATTAATTCATCACCATTCCTTTCCGAAGGGTGGGTCGGTTAATGATGCTCTGGCGCCGGAGGACTGCACGGTATCGTACACCTCCTTCGACGCGGCAGTGGCATGGGTGCACAGGTGTGGACGGGGAGCGCTGTTGGCCAAAGCTGATGTCCAATCGGCTTTTCAGTTGCTACCGGTACACCCGGACAGCTTTTGTTTCTTGTGCTGCATGTGGGAGGGCGCTTATTACGTGGACCGTTGTTTGCCCATGGGTTGCTCCAACTCTTGCGCGCTCTTTGAGACGTTTAGTTCGTTCCTAGAATGGGTGGTCCGGGACGTGTCGGGGATCAGTTCGATCATCCATTATCTGGATGATTTTTTGTGTGTGGGCCCCCCGGGGTCTACCGTTTGCAGTGTCCTGCTGGGGACGTTGCAATACGTGGCCGATCGTTTTGGGGTCCCGTTGGCCCCCGAGAAGACGGAGGGCCCCACGTCGTCCTTAGTTTTTCTGGGCATAGAGCTAGATTCTGTGAAGATGGAATGCCGACTGCCAGAGGATAAGCTGGAAGCGTTGAAGGCGGAAGTGCGTGGTGTTATCGGCCGGCACAAGATTCAGCTGCGCCAGATGCAGTCACTGTTGGGTAAGTTGTGTTTCGCCTGCAGGATAATGCCTATGGGCAGGGTCTTTAGCCGCAGGCTGTCGGGTGCGACAGCAGGGGTGCAGGTTTCTACTCATTTTGTAAGCCTAACGAGAGAGCTTCGCGAGGATTTGGAAGTGTGGCATGGATTCTTGGAATCCTTCAACGGGCGGGCTTTGTGGATGGCTGGGCCCGTTAGCAATTTCGATCTGGACTTGTTTACGGATGCGGCTGGCTCCACGGGGTATGGGGCGTTCTGTCAGGGTAAATGGAGCGCGGCTCCGTGGCCGAAGGAGTGGGAGGAAGCGGGGTTCCTGAAGAACCTGGTACTATTGGAACTTTTCCCAATTGTGGTGGCGTTTGAACTTTGGGGGGATTCCTTTCGGAATCTCAAGGTACGCCTAAACTGCGACAACATGGGAGTGGTTCAGGTAGTAAATCGTGTGTCGGCCGCGTCACAACCAGTGGTGCGTTTGCTGAGACATTTGGTTTTGCGCTGCTTGCATTTGAATGTATTTGTTTACGCAGTACATCTTCCGGGCGTAGAGAACACTCTGGCTGACGCTTTGTCTCGTTTTCAGTGGGACAGGTTCCGGGAGTTGGCACCAGCAGCGGAGCAGCGTGGGGTTACCTGTCCCGACTGGATGTGGGACATTGCTTTGACAGCGCAGCACAGTGGATTAAACGGTCGGTGAGTGGGGCCACGTGGAAAGCCTATGCTAAGGTTTGGCAGGAGTGGAGGTCATTTGTTCAGGGACTGGAAGTTTCCCCGGTGGGGGGTGAAGCGGGAGTGGCTCTGATTTATTTTCTTACGTTGAAAATGGAGCGAGGCGTTTCTGTGTCTGCGGTGGACCGTACACTAGCGGGTTTGGCTTTCCTGTTCAAATGGCATGGTTGCAGGGACCATACAAAAGACTTTTGGGTGAAACAGGCAGTGAAGGGGTACAGGAAAGGCCAGAGGGCGGCTGATAGCCGCAGGCCGGTCTCGTTCGTAATGTTGCAGAAATTGTTCCTGCATTTACATTCCGTGTGCAGTTCGGAATATGAGTGTCAGTTGTTCCGGGCAGCATTCGCGCTTGCCTTTTTTGGGGCCCTAAGGGTAGGAGAGCTGGTCAGTTCTTCCAGACGGGCGCCGGGGGGCTTGTTGGCCCGGGATGTGGAGTGTTCGGGAGACTCGGTGGGGATATGGGTGAGTAGGTCCAAAACGGATCAAGTTGGAAAAGGTATGCGGCTTCAGTTGTTTCGCATCCCTGAGGCGTCAATCTGTCCTGTACGGGCGGTGGAATCCTTTTGTTCCATGCGTCCGGGACTCGAGGGTTCTTTTCTGATGCACCGGGATGGGTCAGCGCTGTCTAGGTTTCAATTCATAGCAGTGTTCAAAAAATGTTTGGTGGCAGCGGGGTATGACCCGAAGGGTTATGCTTCTCACTCCTTCCGCATTGGGGCAGCTACAGAGGTGGCTAGGGCAGGACTGGAGGCGGACGCAGTAAGGAGGATTGGGAGGTGGGAGTCTGATAGGTTTCGACTTTATATTCGCCCACAGCTGTTACAGGAGTAGGGTGCATTGGGTTGGGGGCCGTGTGTGGAATGGGGGGTGTATGGACTGTACGTGCCAATAAATCGTTGTTTTGTTTTATTTCCATGTTTTTTTCAGGTGGTGAACCCATACTAGTTTGGATTCTGGGTCACTCGTACGTGTTCTGGGGGGCAAGACGGGCTGATGTTCGGCCCAATGGAAGGCAGTTGGGGATTCCCCTTCGAGAAGCCCAGGTCCATTGGATCGGGGTGCCGGGCATGACGTGGAGTGGGGTAATGCCAGAAATACAGAGGTTCGCAGGTCGGGAGAGGGCACCGGATATACTGGTGCTGCATGTGGGAGGTAATGACATGGGGGCCAGATCTATGCACCAACTGATACGGGATAAAAAATTTGATTTTTTAAGATTGCGCACAGCATACCCGGGTATGGTGGTGGTTTGGTCGGATATGGTGGGCAGGACGTCTTGGCGTTGGGCATGGTCGGTGGAAAAAGTTAATAAGGCCCGGATTAAAGTTAACAAAGAAGTGGGGAGATTTTTTTATGAGGAATGGTGGCCTCGTGGTGCGCCACCGAGAGTTGGAAGTCGATACTTGGAGGTACCTAAGGGGAGACGGGGTCCACCTGAATGCAGTGGACATTGACCTGTGGAACCTGGGTTTGCAGGAGGGAATTCAGCTGGCCCTGAGGGTGTGGGGTTGCACGCAAGGGTAAGGCTTTACCCCTTGCGAGCTGTGGCGGTGTTTTGTTGCTGGAAGAGGAGGTAAAGTGGAAGTTCTGGAGAAAAAGGTGGTACCCATACGTGGTATGGGGTTATTGAGTACCTTCTGGTCAACAAGGGTTAACCAGGAAGGGGGGAAAATGGTAGGGCACTGCGGCCAGGTGTACCACCTCCGAGTCGGTGTCTTGCGACTGGAGGCCTAAGGGATATGTTAGTCCCAGTGCCCAAGTTGGGAGTTGGTGGTCTATAAGACCACCAGGGGTATTGTAAGTGTTAAAATGTTATTTAAACGGTTATTTAAATGGTTATTTATTTCATGTAAAAGTTGTTAAATAAATAGGCCGGAAGGCCAATTTTACTCCACAACCTTGTCAGTCGTTATTTATGAGGATTGGTACAAGGGGTGGGTAAGATATATAGAGGGTAAGTCAGAGCGGAGGATCGGTCCTTAACATGTCAAGGTAGTCCGGCTCGTGGCTGAGGACCATGAAGTAGCTTTAAGGTGCATCACAGAAAGGAGGCTCTACTCAGTCTCACAGAATGCTGTAACAGGATCAGTCCCCAGATGCAGCCTCTTGTACAGTAATTTAGCATGCAGTCCCAGGGTGCCAAGGGCAAACAGCCCATCTCCCTCTCAGCTCACTGATCCATCCCCTCAGGGCTCCAAACTATTTCTCCTGAAGGGGAGAAGAGACAATCTCCACGGGGCTCCAAACTATTTAACAGGTCTCCCGGCCACCAACTGGGCACACCTCCCCAGGGATTTGGTGGGCCCTGCTTTTGGTACAATTAAAGGCAAAACTTAGAGTTTTAATGGAGATGAGTGGGGAAAGATTAGAACCCCTGTCAGTTTTTATTGCTGTCTGTTTCCCATTATCATTGAAAGTGACAGTAAAAGAAAATCCCAAATTTTGGGTTGTCCCCACCTCATCATCTTTGTCACAATGGACATACAGGTCCTTCTCAAAAAATTAGCATATTGTGATAAAGTTCATTATTTTCTGTAATGTACTGATAAACATTAGACTTTCATATATTTTAGATTCGTTAAACACAACTTGAAGTAGTTCAAGCCTTTTCTTGTTTTAATATTGATGATTTTGGCATACAGCTCATGACAACCCAAAATTCCTATCTCAAAAAATTAGCATATCATGAAAAGGTTCTCTAAACGAGCTATTAACCTAATCATCTGAATCAACTAATTAACTCTAAACACCTGCAAAAGATTCCTGAGGCTTTTAAAAACTCCCAGCCTGGTTCATTACTCAAAACCGCAATCATGGGTAAGACTGCCGACCTGACTGCTGTCCAGAAGGCCATCATTGACACCCTCAAGCAAGAGGGTAAGACACAGAAAGAAATTTCTGAACGAATAGGCTGTTCCCAGAGTGCTGTATCAAGGCACCTCAGTGGGAAGTCTGTGGGAAGGAAAAAGTGTGACAGAAAACGCTGCACAATGAGAAGAGGTGACCGGACCCTGAAGAAGATTGTGGAGAAGGACCGATTCCAGACCTTGGAGGACCTGCGGAAGCAGTGGACTGAGTCTGGAGTAGAAACATCCAGAGCCACTGTGAACAGGCGTGTGCAGGAAATGGGCTACAGGTGCCGCATTCCCCAGGTCAAGCCACTTTTGAACCAGAAACAGCGGCAGAAGCGCCTGACCTGGGCTACAGAGAAGCAGCACTGGACTGTTGCTCAGTGGTCCAAAGTACATTCAGAAATCAAGGTGCCAGAGTCTGGAGGAAGACTGGGGAGAGGGAAATGCCAAAATGCCTGAAGTCCAGTGTCAAGTACCCACAGTCAGTGATGGTCTGGGGTGCCATGTCAGCTGCTGGTGTTGGTCCACTGTGTTTTATCAAGGGCAGGGTCAATGCAGCTAGCTATCAGGAGATTTTGGAGCACTTCATGCTTCCATCTGCTGAAAAGCTTTATGGAGATGAAGATTTCATTTTTCAGCATGACCTGGCACCTGCTCACAGTGCCAAAACCACTGGTAAATGGTTTACTGACCATGGTATTACTGTGCTCAATTGGCCTGCCAACTCTCCTGACCTGAACCCCATAGAGAATCTGTGGGATATTGGGAAGAGAAAGTTGAGAGACGCAAGACCCAACACTCTGGATGAGCTTAAGGCCGCTATCGAAGCATCCTGGGCCTCCATAACACCTCAGCAGTGCCACAGGCTGGTTGCCTCCATGCCACGCCGCATTGAAGCAGTCATTTCTGCAAAAGGATTCCCGACCAAGTATTGAGTGCATAACTGAACATAATTATTTGAAGGTTGACTTTTTTTGTATTAAAAACACTTTTCTTTTATTGGTCGGATGAAATATGCTAATTTTTTGAGATAGGATTTTGGGGTTTTCATGAGCTGTATGCCAAAATCATCAATATTAAAACAAGAAAAGGCTTGAACTACTTCAGTTGTGTGTAATGAATCTAAAATATATGAAAGTCTAATGTTTATCAGTACATTACAGAAAATAATGAACTTTATCACAATATGCTAATTTTTTGAGAAGGACCTGTATTTGCCCATTTGCTATTTAGGGGTTATCTCTGCCCGATATACGGGCATAGACATCCATATCAAAGGCAATGTTTAAATAATTGTGGTTTCTTTTTGTCGGTTTCCACTTTGAAATGACAAACAGCTCCACTTAAATGCACTATTACTTCTCTTACAGATATCCCGACGCTACAAGCTTTTTCACCTATCAGTGCTATCATTTCAACCTGACTCAATGCATCTCTAGACACGTAAAATCATTGATTATTTACAGTTATTATTACTAAGTTGTATACCAACTTTGATCTTGCATTCCCCTACGGCATCTCCTGTGACTCTACAACCGTACTCCATCATTCGGCATAGTACCTGGAGGTATATATATAGTGCAGGCTTTCTTCGATCGATCGGTAGGTTTCTTCCCAAGCATGGCCTCAATGATGCTCCCTTTTCTCTGCCCCTGACTATGATTGTAATGTGCAATTGTTGTTGCTTTGAACTACCCTGATGAAGGGACCTTACAGTTGTCCTGAAACGCATCGGGATGAACATCAACAAATACCAGACACCTACGATCAAATTTTGTACTTTGTTTTTATATGCTCTACATATGGTTATGTTTGCACCTGAATAACTTTTATATTTCATTAATAAAATGTATAATATTTTTTCAGATTCTTTTTCTTCTGTTGCCTTCAAAGTCCCTAGTACCTACTATGAGCGGGTACTCGTTCTTTATAAACTTATATTGGGATTGGAAACTCTTTGGGTCCCTTTGGTGGATTTCTATACAAAAGTAATAAAGGGGAAATCTTCCAAAGGGGACACTAGTTCTGGTGACCTGGGGGTCCCCAAGGGATTCCCTTCATTTGCATTGATTTCCTCTCACTTCCTGTTTTGGCTATGGGACAGGATGTAAAGGGAAATTTCCCAAATGGGACACAGATGGCAAAAAAAAACTGTCAGTGGTTTTGACCCTCTCTTACTCTATCCAAAATTAGAAGAAAAAAAAAAAGAAAATTGTACCATACTTACCGTAATTTTCTTTTCCTTGTGCCTATCCATGGCAGCATACCTGTGACAAGCTCTGCCTTGGCTCCTCCCTCAGGACTAGTGAATGTCATAAAAGAAATGGTTAGCACAGCCCCAGCATTCTCCGTAATATAGAATACCGAGGGTGGGATTGTATACTGTTATGGATAGGCACCAGGAAAAGAAAATTTCGGTAAGTATGGTACAATTTTCTGTTTTCCTGGTGCCTCCATGGCAGCATACCTTCGACAAATAACTAGCTGATATGGGTGGGATGATGCTTAGAAAGAAGTTTATTTGAAAGGTTTGCAGCGGGGGTTTAAGTTTAGGGGGATACACCTGGGTGGTAGTATGACCCAGGTGTGTATAAATCATGAGAGGATTTAGACCATTTAAATCGAGGAGGACATGGTGGTGTACTATTCTCCTTGGCCTGTGGGTGGCGGTGTTCCCACGGGTCAGGGTAGAATCACTGCCGCAGTGCTGTCCTTTTTGTCCCGTTTCGGCGGTGGTACAGCGGGGGCGGAGAACCTGCTGTGGCGTCCCGGGAGGGGATAAAGGGGAGAGACGCCCTCGCCACGAGGTCTTGTCGAGCGCGCGCCCAGGCACCTTAGGCCTGCGTGCGGGCGGTCCGGAGTTCCAGGCCAGGCGCCCTAGGCCTGGTCGGAGCGGAGTTGGCATCCATCCCAGGCACCTTAAGCCTGGGGTGACGTACTACACCGGAGGCCTGGGGCCCAGTGACTTTGACTGGGCTCTGCAAGGGCGGATGAGTCCGAGGGACCCTGAGGTGGATGGGGCCCATGTCTGAGGTGAGGAGGCCAGAGAGGTTACCCGTCTGAAGAGTCCGGAGCAGCATCAACCCGGTGACGGAGGGGCCTCTGGTAACTCCCTTGGAGGGACATCTTCCCTCTGACAGGGGCCACAACGCAGCGAAGGTACTCCAATTCATATTCTTCAGAGTCGCTGGTAGAGACTCACAAGTTTCAAGTTTCTCTCTCTAGCCAATGGCTATAGCAACCGCTGGTGAAACCACAGTGGTTTAGTTTATCGTTAGGACAGTGCCTCGACCTGCTCACCCCACCGTATTGAACTGTTTATGGGTCTCAACCTATCGGCTGATAAAGAACTGTTTTAATTGTGTGCTACAATAAAACAAGTGTTGGATCCTTATCGGTGTGTGGAACTCTGGTTAATGGGAGTGAAGGGGAGTGTCAGCACAGCAAGACTTGGTTTTTAATAGAAACACACAGTCCCGAGAAGAATAACTGGTACTGGCTTTCACCTCACCTGCTGCAATGGGGAGGACATGGGCCGTAGCACATCTCACTCTCACAGACAAGATACCCCTAGAAGAGAGCTATCGGAAAACCGATTCACAAGAGGAAGGAGTGAGGCCGCTACACGTGGGGGCTCGTAAGTCCAGGATGATGTGTGTTTTAACCATGGAACTGAGAACGGCTGTGTTTGAACTTTGCTGCCCGGAGGAGTTCCGAGTGGGTCGGCCATGTGATCGGCCAGAGTGCATCCCTGCTCAAAGTCGTGGACATGACCCTAAGAGGGGAAATGCCCATGCAGAAGAGCGAGAAGAGGGAGAAGTCCAGCCGTGTGACGTACTACATGTGGGGGCTTTTACTGCACTGCGCCATGAGGCACCCCATAGCTGCGCAGTTCGTGGGCGGAGACTGGTGGAAGCCTGCGAAAACGTGCAAGTTGTGGGAGGAGTCTGGCCATGTGAGGAGATACACGTGGAGACTTCGGCGCGTGGTCAGTGCGGGATGGAGCAGCAGATAGTCGGGATGACCTCAAGTTCCCCGTGGATTCCGGTTCCCTACCCCACGAAGATGACTGCTTTTGCTGCTCCCCTTACAGACACGGGGATAAGACTTAGACCCCGAGGGCAGTTGGCTCTGTACACCTGCAGAGACACGGAGGCCCTCGGCGTGATCTGTCCCAGGTGCTCGGGACTGGTGATCAACCTGAAGCCATTCGGGCGTTGCAAAGCATGCAAGGAGTTTCTATTCGAAGTGGAGCCATCCACAGTAAGGCCCCGGGCCCTTCGCCTCAACTGCCTCACAGGTACCGCTACTCCGGAAGGGGAGATCCAGGCCTTTGCGGAGGTCCCCGTACGCACTGACCAGGGCGACGTGACTGCCCAACCAGAGACTGGGAAAGAAAAATCAGAGGATGCTGCTTCGGTCGCCACAGATTCCCTGCTCCCACCTCCGAAGAGGAAAGTCTGCCTGGTACAGGCGTCCTGTGGTCGTGGTCGAGTTTCACCCCGTCGCTTGCCGGGCCTGGATGGATCCGGTTGGAAGAGTCCTGGACATCCCAGTTCTTCGAAAGGTCAAGGTGAGCCAGGGGCTGGGACTGTGGTGGTGGTTGGAGGTGTCGGGAGTCCACAGCCGGTGGAGCCCACTAGGGAGGGTAGTTCCACATCTACTAGGGACTACCTCCCCGCAGAGATGTATGACACCTCCGACCTAGAATCGCTGTCGGACTGTGGAGATGACGGTGAAATAGACAAACTTTTTCACCGCAAAGGCTGGGACAAAATGCCATTGCCTGTGTTACGTGCACCACGGGATCTGCCTATGTCCACGGGAGACAGCACGCCCCGGGCGGAAGCCCCGGAGCTCACGAGGAAGCCTAGTCCTTCGCTTGTCATTTCACCACCTGCAGCATCACCCGGTCCAGTGGCGGGGACACAGCGCGCATCACTACGGGCACCAAGATTCAAACCGACGGAGGTAGTGAAAGTACCTCGGCATCCAGAGGCCCTTGTTCCGCCAGGAGAAGGTGAGCGGGCCACAATGCCTCCTTTGGCCCGACTGCAGCGGCTCTTCTGCCAGAGGGTCGCCCGTGAGTAGTGATGAGCCGAACACCCCCGGGTTCGGTTCGCACCAGAACCCGCGAACGGACCGAAAGTTCGAACGAACATTAGAACCCTATTAAATACAATGGATGCGAACGTTCGAATTCTAAAGTGCTAATTATAAAAACTATTATGCATGTTATTGTCCTAAAAAGGGTTTGGGAACCCGGGTTCTGCACCAGGGGACATGTATCAATGCAAAAATAAGTTTTAAAAACGGTCGTTTTCCGGGAGCAGTCATTTTAATGATGCATAAAGTGAAAAAAAAAAAGTCAAATATTCCTTTAAATATCGTACCTGGGGGGTGTCTAAAGTATGCCTGTGAAGTGCCACGTGTTTCCCGTGTTTAGAACTGTCCCTGCACAAAATGACACTTCTAAAGGAAAAAAAAGCCATTTAAAACTGCTTGCGGCTTTAATGTAATGTCTGGTCCCGGTAATATGGATGAAAATCTTTAAGAAAAATGGCATAGCTACCCCATGACCCCCCCCCCCCTACCCCAGCCCATTACCAGCCCCTTTGGGTCTTGTATGGATATTAAGGGGAACCCCGCACATAAAATAAAAAAGGCCCTATATACTCTGAACAGCCGTATACAGGCGGTGCATACAAGACAGGGACTGTAGGTTTGTTCTTATGTAGAATCTGTTTGTAATTTTGAACAGGTACATTGTTGAAGTGTAGCTCCAGACCAAAAATCTATTTTTAAACTTTTTGGAAAACATAGGTAAGGGTTATCACCCCTGTAACATTTGTTTTGCTGTCTGTGCCCCTGTTCAGAACATTTCACCTCACTTTCCGTCCTAATGACAACTGTTTTTGAAATGTGGTGTTTTTCTTGAAACAAGGATTGCTGATAAAGCATCAGTACAGAGGAGACACCTTTCTCCCATATTTATTCTTACAGGAGAGAATTTTCCTTCCTAGTGGTAGATTTCCTCTCACTTCCTGTTGTCTTCTTGCGTTTGCAAGTAGGAGTCGTTTGTAAGTTGGATGTTTGAAAGTAGGGACCTGCCGTATATACTCTGCAGAAATAGGCCCCTTAGTTGTTGGTGTTGGCACAACACTGTAAGCACTCACAGTTACTCTTGGTTGGTGCTGGAACGCCCTGCTGTCAACTATTATATCAGGAATTTTAATTACATATAATTGTTGAACAGTGGTAGTAAAAATTGGGCCTTTGATGGTGGTGCTGGTGCCACAACACTGTAAGCCCTGACAGTTACTCTTGGTGGGTGCAGCAATGGGCCCTGCTGTGAATTATTAGATCAAGAATTGTAATTACATGCCCCTGTTGAACAGGGGCTGAAAAATTGGGCCTTAGGCACTGGTGGCACAACACTGCAACCCTTCACAGATACTGTACTTGGAGCACAGCAATGAGCCCTGTTGCAAAGTATTGCTTCAAAAATTGTAATGACACGCCCCTGTTAAACAGGGGCTGAAAAATTGGGCCTTAGGCACTGGTGGCACAACACTGCAACTCCTCACAGATACTGTACTTGGAGCACAGCAATGAGCCCTGTTGCAAAGTATTGCTTCAAAAATTGTAATTACACGCCCCTGTTAAACAGGGGCTGAAAAATTGGGCGTTAGGCACTGGTGGCGGCACCCATAAACAAAAATGATCTTCCAAGCTATCATCATCAATCGTATCATTGAGGACTCGGAGGAGGAGGATAGCCAGTCAACATAACAGCACAGGCACTCAGCATCAGCATCAGTCTTGAAGGGATGTGACATTTTAAAATCAATTAGTCTGTTATATCAGCATCAGGTGTGTGGTAGCTGGTGGTGATCCAAGACTGGTTCATCTTGATGAAAGTCAGTCGATCAACCGAGTCGGTGGACAGGCGCACCCTGTGATCCGTGACAAATCCTCCAGCAGCACTGAATGTGCGTTCCGAAAGAACGCTGGATGCAGGACAGGCCAGTAGCTCAATTGCATACTGTGCAAGCTCTGGCCAGTGATCCATCCTCAAGACCCAGTAAGCCAGAGGATTTTCGGTGGGGAAGGTGTCCAAGTCTGACCTTGCCCCTAGATATTCCTGCACCATGTTTATCAGACGCTGGCGATGGTTGCTGGAACCGATCATACTTTGGGGCTGCGGACTAAAGAATTGTCTGAACGCATCGGTCAGACGGCCACCTTCCCCACCGCTCCTTCTTTGACTGGCCGAAGCCTCAGCAACTCGTTGTCCAGGACCAGGAGTTTGCAACCTCCCAGTCTCTGGGAACGCGTTGCACAGACCTTTCTGCAAGGCCTCCCGGAGTTGTCTCATCCTCTGCTCCCTCTGCGACGGTAACATAAGGTCCGCAACCTTACCCTTGTACCGTGGATCAAGGAGAGTGGCCAGCCAGTAATGGTCCCTCTCCTTGATCCGAAGAATACGAGGATCCTTCCGCAGACTTTGCAGGATCAGGGAGGCCATGCAGCGTAGGTTTGCTGAGGCATTCGCTCCGGAGTCCTCTGGGTCACTAAGGACGACATGATCCGCAGCCACCTCCTCCCAGCCACGTACAAGTCCACTGGTTTCTTGGGACTGTAAATCATCCCTAAAAGACTGCTGCTGATGATGCTGAGTGCCAGCCTCCACCTCCATGCTGACACAATCCTCCTCCTCCTCCTCCTCCTCCTCCTCCTCTTCCTGTGCGATGGGTGGGACAGAAGGAACACTGTCTGGGTAAAGGGGGCCTTGAGAGGCAAGGAAGTCCTCCTCTTCCTGCCTCTGTTCTGCCTCAAGTGCCCTGTCCATTATTCCACGCAGCGTGTGCTCCAACAGGTGGACAAGAGGTACAGTGTCACTGATGCATGCACTGTCACTGCTCACCATCCTCGTGGCCTCCTCAAATGGTGCCAGGACAGTGCATGCATCCCTGATCATGCCCCACTGGCGTGGAGAAAAAAAACCAAGCTCCCCTGACCCTGTCCTGGTGCCGTAGTCGCACAGGTACTCATTGATGGCCCTCTGCTGCGTGTGCAGCCGCTGCAGCATGGCCAACGTTGAGTTCCACCTGGTGGGCATGTCACATATAAGGCGGTTCTTGGGCAGGTTCAACTCCTTTTGCAGCTCAGCCAGGCGAGCACTGGCATTATAAGATCTGCGGAAATGCACACAGACTTTCCTGGCCTGCCTCAGGACATCCTGTAAGCCCGGGTACCTGCCCAAGAAGCGCTGCACCACCAGGTTAAGGACGTGAGCCACACAGGGCACATGGGTCAGTTGTCCCTGTCGGAGGGCGGAGAGGAGGTTGGTGCCATTGTCGCAAACCACCATTCCTGGCTTAAGCTGGCGTGGCGTCAACCACCTCTCGGCCTGGCCCTGCAGAGCAGACAGGACCTCTGCCCCAGTGTGGCTTCTGTCCCCCAAACACACCAGCGCAAGCACGGCATGGCATCTTTTTGCCTGCGTACTTGCGTAGCCCCGTGAACGGCTACGGAGCACCGCTGGTTCATAGGACAAACCACAGGAAGAGGCCATGGAGGAAGAAGAAGAGGAGGGGGTGGAGGAGAGAGGTGTGTCACAACCAGTAGTAGCATTTTGGAGGCGTGGCGGTGGGACAACCTCCAACACTACTGCACCTTGTCCTGAATCCTTCCCAGCTGCCAAAAGAGTGACCCAATGGGCCGTGAAAGAAAGGTAACGTCCCTGTCCATGCCTGCTGGACCATGAGTCAGCGGTAATATGCACCTTACCGCTGACCGCCCTGTCCAGCGAGGCCAAGACATTGCCTTCCACATGCCGGTAGAGAGCCGGAATAGCCTTCCGTGAGAAAAAGTGGCGTTTGGGAACCTGCCACTGAGGAACCGCACATTGCACAAACTCACGGAAGGGGGCCGAGTCTACCAACTGAAAAGGCAGCAGTTGAAGCGCTAGCAATTTAGCCAAGCTAGCATTCAACCGCTGGGCATGTGGATGGCTGGGAGTGAACTTCTTTCGACGGTCCAGCAGCTGGGGCAGGGAAATTTGCCTGCTAGAATCGGACGTCGGTGTACTGCTAGCAGAGTGGGCGCAAGTACTTGGCTGTGACACACCTAATTCTACACCTTCATTGCTCTCAGTGCATGTTTCAGAGAGGACTGAAGTTATAGTGGGGTTGGAGATCCCAGCTGATGCGGTGCAAGGAGAGGTCCGCTTTGTTCTTTGGTGTGGGTCTTTGAGGTAGGCTTGCCAACGAGCTGCATGGCAGGTCAACATATGTCTGGTCAGGCATGTGGTACCCAAGCGGCTGATGTTTTGGCCACGCGATATACGCTTGAGACATATGTTGCAAACAGCAGCTGTGCGATCTGATGCACTAGCCTCAAAAAAGGCCCACACCAAAGAACTTTTTGAATGACGGGCAGAGGCAGCGCCCTGCACAGGCGGAGCTCTGCGGTGTGATTCCGTCGGTGTACTGCCCTTACGCTGGCCACCAAAGGGCATCCTGCCTCGTTGGAGATGTGCCTCCTCCTCATCCTCCTCCTCCTCCTCTCTCCTATTAGGCACCCACGTGGAGTCATTGACCTCATCATCCCCTCCCTCCTCATCACTGGAGCCAATCTGGCAGTATGCTGCAGCTGCTGGAACATGACTGCCAGATTGGTGTCCTTCTTGAGCATCCCCTCTGTCTGCTCTCACGCTACTGCCTTCCTCTAGCTGGGTTTCATCATCAGACCCTTCGAAACGCTGGGCATCCTCCTGGAGCATGTACCCAACACTGTGCTGAAACAGTTCGGGGGACTCCTCAGGAGGAGGACATGGTGGGTCTAGGGAAGGAGTGACTGATGATTTGTCTGACATTGATACCAGGGAAGACGACGCTTTGGCAGCTGCTTTTCCAGTACCCTGAGCCTGGGTGAGAGAGGATGAGGAGGAGGAGGAGGGCTTGGTCATCCACTCTACCAAGTCTTCGGCATGATGTGGCTCAACATGTCCAGCTGCCGAAAAGAAGGACAAGCGTGTCCCATGGCCATGTGCTGATGACAATGCACCGCGTCCACGACCAGCACTGTTGCCCCCAGACACAGAGCCTGCTTGCCCTCTTTTATTGCCTCCTGAATGTCTGCCTCTCCTTGTTTGCCTTCCAGACATTCTAATAGATGGCCTGCAGGGAGATGGGAAAAAAGCAATAAGGGCTACCTTGAGGTGTCCTTCTCTGTCCCTTGAAACAAGGACTTTCACAGTGAAAGAAACTGACACTGTCCCTACCTAGAGTTTTCTGTCCCTAGAATAAATGTTTTTTTTAATCACAATATAGCACAAGGACAATTCACTCAATGTCTCTCCAGGTCCCTGGAAACAAGGACTTGCAGAGTGAAAGAAACTGACACTGTCCCTACCTAGAGTTTTCTGTCCCTAGAATAAATGTTTTTTTTAAGCACAATATAGCACAAGGACAATTAACTCACTGTCCTTACAGGTCCCTGGAAACAAGGACTTGCAGAGTGAAAAAAAAAAAACACTCTCCCTACCTACAGTTTTCTGTCCCTAGAAAAAATGTTTTTTTTAATCACAATATAGCACAAGGAAAATTAACTCACTGTCCTTACAGGTCCCTGGAAACAAGGACTTGCAGAGTGAAAGAAACTGACACTGTCCCTACCTAGAGTTTTCTGTCCCTAGAATAAATGTTTTTTTTAAGCACAATATAGCACAAGGACAATTAACTCACTGTCCTTACAGGTCCCTGGAAACAAGGACTTGCAGAGTGAAAGAAAAAAAACACTCTCCCTACCTACAGTTTTCTGTCCCTAGAAAAAATGTTTTTTTTAATCACAATATAGCACAAGGAAAATTAACTCACTGTCCTTACAGGTCCCTGGAAACAAGGACTTGCAGAGTGAAAGAAACTGACACTGTCCCTACCTAGAGTTTTCTGTCCCTAGAATAAATGTTTTTTTTAAGCACAATATAGCACAAGGACAATTAACTCACTGTCCTTACAGGTCCCTGGAAACAAGGACTTGCAGAGTGAAAGAAAAAAAACACTCTCCCTACCTACAGTTTTCTGTCCCTAGAAAAAATGTTTTTTTTAATCACAATATAGCACAAGGAAAATTAACTCACTGTCCTTACAGGTCCCTGGAAACAAGGACTTGCAGAGTGAAAGAAACTGACACTGTCCCTACCTAGAGTTTTCTGTCCCTAGAATAAATGTTTTTTTTTAATCACAATATAGCACAAGGACAATTAACTCACTGTCCTTACAGGTCCCTGGAAACAAGGACTTGCAGAGTGAAAGAAACTGACACTGTCCCTACCTAGAGTTTTCTGTCCCTAGAATAAATGTTTTTTTTAAGCACAATATAGCACAAGGACAATTAACTCACTGTCCTTACAGGTCCCTGGAAACAAGGACTTGCAGAGTGAAAGAAAAAAAACACTCTCCCTACCTACAGTTTTCTGTCCCTAGAAAAAATGTTTTTTTTAAGCACAATATAGCACAAGTAAAATTAACTCACTGTCCTTACAGGTCCCTGGAAACAAGGACTTGCAGAGTGAAAGAAAAAAAACACTCTCCCTACCTACAGTTTTCTGTCCCTAGAAAAAATGTTTTTTTTAATCACAATATAGCACAAGGAAAATTAACTCACTGTCCTTACAGGTCCCTGGAAACAAGGACTTGCAGAGTGAAAGAAACTGACACTGTCCCTACCTAGAGTTTTCTGTCCCTAGAATAAATGTTTTTTTTAAGCACAATATAGCACAAGGACAATTAACTCACTGTCCTTACAGGTCCCTGGAAACAAGGACTTGCAGAGTGAAAGAAACTGACACTGTCCCTACCTAGAGTTTTCTGTCCCTAGAATAAATGTTTTTTTTAAGCACAATATAGCACAAGGACAATTAACTCACTGTCCTTACAGGTCCCTGGAAACAAGGACTTGCAGAGTGAAAGAAAAAAAACACTCTCCCTACCTACAGTTTTCTGTCCCTAGAAAAAATGTTTTTTTTAATCACAATATAGCACAAGGAAAATTAACTCACTGTCCTTACAGGTCCCTGGAAACAAGGACTTGCAGAGTGAAAGAAACTGACACTGTCCCTACCTAGAGTTTTCTGTCCCTAGAATAAATGTTTTTTTTAATCACAATATAGCACAAGGACAATTAACTCACTGTCCTTACAGGTCCCTGGAAACAAGGACTTGCAGAGTGAAAGAAACTGACACTGTCCCTACCTAGAGTTTTCTGTCCCTAGAATAAATGTTTTTTTTAAGCACAATATAGCACAAGGACAATTAACTCACTGTCCTTACAGGTCCCTGGAAACAAGGACTTGCAGAGTGAAAGAAACTGACACTGTCCCTACCTAGAGTTTTCTGTCCCTAGAATAAATGTTTTTTTTAAGCACACTATAGCAGAAGCACAAAACACACTGACACTCTCCCTACCTATCCTTCTCTTTCCCTAAACTAAAGGAATCCAGGTTAAGCAAGAAAGAAATAACAGTCACTGTCCCTGCCTATGCTACTCTATCCCTGCTCCGGAACACACTACACTGGGCCGCCGTGCTGGCGGCCTTTTATAGTGTGGGGCGTGTACTAAACACCCTCAGCAATAATTGGCCACAGGCATCCTGCCTGTGGCCAATCATTGCTCTCCTCGCTGCCGGCGCTGTGATTGGCCAAGCATGCGGGGTCACAGTGCATGCTTGGCCAATCACAGCGCCTGGATGACACTGCGATGGCGTAGTGCATTGTGGGCCGTTCGCGTCACTCGAATTTGGCGCGAACGGCCCAAATCGTTCGATCTTCGTCGAACGATCGAACAGCCAATGTTCGAGTCGAACGTATGTTCGACTCGAACACGAAGCTCATCCCTACCCGTGAGTACGGATGGGAATATCCTTACTTGCCTCGGGACTTACTTTTTGAGGTCGAAGTCCTGCGACAGAGATGGTATGACGAATTTGTTTGGGAGAAGCTTAAAGTGCCGCATGCCCGCCGGTACTTGTCCTGCTCACCATCAGTGTCCAAACAATTCAGGGACTGCAGAGCAGAATGGATGTGGGGCCGTCATATCCACGCAGACAAGGTGCTTATCTGCCGGAAGGATGGAGAGGACATTGATTATTCGGTTGAAACTTTTGATAAGCATCTGAAGCCCCTGTTCTTGCCGCATCCGAAATTTTATTTGTGAGGAGAGAAAATAAAAAAACTCTCCTGTATGTTCTTTCTGCTGCTGAACTTTCTGGAAGTGTTTTTGCCAGAATATCAGAACTGGGACCTAGTTTTTATTTGGGCTTTTCTACTCTTTGGAGGAATGAGAGCTGTTTGTTTTGTTCTCTCTTTCTTCATACATCAGAGACAAAGACTTTGGGGTAGAATCAGAGTAGGGACGCAAGAAGAGGGAAGGTTGCCTGGAAGATTTCACCAAGTGCCATTACCGCGGCACTGTCACCAGGAGGCAGTGTTGCGCAACGGCTGTTTGTTGTTTTTTTACATTTGCATCACCTTACTCATTGGAGCGAATGGGTCCCTCGGTTGATGGACCCATTCATTCCAAGTTAACACAAATGTGTTAGGATGTTGTGTTTTTTTGTTTCCCTTCTGCAGGAGATTCATCTGTCAAGACTGCTGAGTATGGGGTGGTTCTTAGACAGTGATGGGAGGGATTGTATATGTGTATATGTTCAGATGGTTTTATTGAAAAGTTTTATTATTTTATGTTCCCCTTCCCTTGAGCAGGTTGTGGCACAATTGGAAATTTTTTTTTTTTTGAGGGATGGCCTCTGGGGTCAGGCTTATGTTACCACTCCATGGAGACATGGGCTTGCACCAGACGCTGAGGACCAGCGTCAAATCACTAGGGGGAGAGTGTAGCGGGGGTTTAAATTTAGGGGGATACACCTGGGTGGTAGTATGACCCAGGTGTGAATAAATCATAAGAGGATTTAGACCATTTAAATCGTGGAGGACTTGGTGGTGTACTATTCTCCTTGGCCTGTGGGTGGCGGTGTTCCCACAGGTCAGGGTAGAATCACTGCCGCAGTGCTGTCCTTTTTGTCCTGTTCCGGCGGTGGTACAGTGGGGGCGGAGAACCTGCTGTGGCGTCACGGGAGGGGATAAAGGGGAGAGAAGCCCTCGCCACGAGGTCTTGTCGAGCGCGCGCCCAGGCACCTTAGGCCTGGGTGCGGGCGGTCCGGAGTTCCAGTCCAGGCGCCCTAGGCCTGGTCGGAGCAGAGTTGGGGTCCATCCCAGGCACCTTAAGCCTGGGGTGAGGTACTACACCGGAGGCCTGGGGCCCAGTGACTTTGACTGGGCTCCGCAAGGGCGGATGAGTCCGAGGGACCCTGAGGTGGATGGGGCCCATGTCTGAGGTGAGGAGGCCAGAGAGGTTACCCGTCTGAAGAGTCCGGAGCAGCATCAACCCGGTGACGGAGGGGCCTCTGGTAACTCCCTTGGAGGGACATCTTCCCCCTGACAGGGGCCACAATGCAGCAAAGGTACTCCAATTCATATTCTTCAGAGTCGCTGGTAGAGACTCACAAGTTTCAAGTTTCTCTCTCTAGCCAATGGCTATAGCAACCGCTGGTGAAACCACAGTGGTTTAGTTTATCGTTAGGACAGTGCCTCGACCTGCTCACCCCACCGTATTGAACTGTTTATGGGTCTCAACCTATCGGCTGATAAAGAACTGTTTTAATTGTGTGCTACAATAAAACAAGTGTTGGATCCTTATCGGTGTGTGGAACTCTGGTTAATGGGAGTGAAGGGGAGTGTCAGCACAGCAAGACTTGGTTTTTAATAGAAACACACAGGCCCGAGAAGAATAACTGGTACTGGATTTCACTCCACCTGCTGCAATGGGGAGGACATGGGCCGTAGCGCATCTCACTCTCACAGACAAGATACCCCTAGAAGAGAGCTATCGGAAAACCGATTCACAAGAGGAGGGAGTGAGGCCGCTACAGGTTATTATAAGAAGAAGAAGAAGAAAAGGAAGTAGAAGAAGAAGCAAAGGCTGATTTTATAGCTTGTCTGCCAAACTAAACTGATGAGAGAGCTCCTGGATCCACCCTGTAATGTTTTAGAAACGTATGTTGGGAGGACCAAGTTGCTGCCCTACATATGGTTTCAATTGACACATTGGCTCTTGCTGCCCAAGTGGCAGAAACTGACCTGGTGGAGTGCGCCCTGACAGCCGAAGGGGGTTCCAGTCCTTTTGCCCTGCACACCTTGTGGATGAGTTTAACAATCCATGAGACAATTGTTCTTGCTGACGGCTCCTTGCCTTTGTTCTTGCCCCAGGGAATTATAAACAGCCTAGATGAATCCCTGAAGGACGCCGTGCCTTGCAGAGAGCATCTGAAAGTGGAGGCAATATCCAGCTCGTGAAGTGAACTGAGTCCTGCTCCGAAAACGTTGGAAGTGCCCAAGATTCCGACATACTTGAGAAGATGCGACTTTGGGGATAAATCCTCGCACCGTTCTGAGTTGCACTCTGTCGGGATAGAAGATGATAGGATTATGATCTGCTCCCAAAGCTTGAAGCTCTGAAACTCTTCTGCCAGAAGCTATGGATATTAGAAAAGTCAGTTTTAAGGTTATATTCCACAGAGACGCTGACTCTGAAGGGGCAAATGGTTGGCTAAAGATTCTAGGATGATAGACAGGTCCCAGGTGGGAAAAATTTGTTTAGTTGGTGGGCGGATCTTTTAACGGCTTTGAAGAATTGGATTATTAAGGAATCCTTGGCCCATCTCTTACTGGTTGCTGCTGAAATTTCCGCTACCTGTACCTTCAGTGTACTTAACCCTAGGCCTAAGTCTAGGCCTGCCTGCAAAAAATCGAGAAATTGAGAGGATGATGGCAAATCCGGATTGAAGCTTCTGCCAACCGTGAAAGCCCTGACTTTGTTCCATGCCTTGTCATGCATACTGTTTGTTGATGGCTTTCTTGCCCTGAGCAGGGTTGAAATAACTTTGGTGGAGCACCCTAAGGATTGGAACCTTTGCCTCACAGCCGCCAGATGTGAAGATTGAACCTGTGGGGATCCGGATGGGTGCGACATTCCTCTGACAGGAGAAAAGGTATTATTGGAATCTTGACTGGAGGCTGGATACTCAGGTACATTGCCGTGGGGAACCAAGGGTGTCTCGGCCAGTACGGTAGGAAAATCTTTGGGTGCAGAGACCATTCGTTGGCATCCACGAACCTGCAGAATAGACGGTCGGCTCTTGAGTTTAGACGACTGGGAAGATAGACTGCTCTTAGGTCACTTAGATTCCTTTCTCTATAAAGAGAGATAAGATAAAGCTAACCAGTGTGCTGAGGTCAATTCAAAGCATCCAATCACATCTCAAAAAATTACTGGAAAAATAGAAACTGGACTGCCCCTGGGATAATATGGACTGGTGCAATAATATGGACTGACCAACGGAGTGTATAAAAGTAGAAAGAGTTTTATTACACATAAGTAATCACAAAAATAGACAATGAGGATAATTTGTATAGAAAATTCCATAAAAACATGATTCATATGCTGACATATACGCCAATATACATGATTTGCACATCCATGGTGTTAGACAATTTGTGTCAATACAGAGGGAGGCGAATAGATACCAACATGTTTTGGATACAGATGGCAATTCAAAGCCAATATGTATATATTACTTCTTCAGGGTTTGTATATGGGCGAAGCAATATGTTAGATTTATTCTGTAATTTAGAGAAGCAAAAAAGCAGTGTATGAAAAGTGGAGTAGATGATTTTGTATATTTCACTACATTTCTATCTGGCATCACATTAGAAACACACTGCATAATATCATACAACATCCATTAAATATCCAAGTATGTATGTATAAAAAAAGGGAGAGAAAAAGAAATGTATGCTACTTACATCTCACAGGAGATCTTAAAACATGGGGATGTAAGATAGGACACGTCAGTTGGGTGAACTCCCAGGAACTTGTAAAGTCCAATCCAAGGGGTAGAATGCATAGTCCCAGAGGATAATGAATGAAGCCTTGAAAGTAAACTAGCAGCCTGGCCCTTTAAAAAAAGGGGGAAATATAGAGGTGTAAGTACACCAATGTCCAAATGGATATTAGGGACTTAGGGCATTTCCCACCAGGACAATTTGGATATATTGTGATATCCTTGACCCAGTATGTCCACACGGCACGTCAAGAATCAAAGGGATGGGAAGACAGGGACAGCGTGTGTTCTGAAAAACAGATTGGTAAAAATAAAAAGTAGAAAAATTGAGTCTTAGAGAGTGGCTGAAATTGCCACTCTCAGACAAGTATCAAAGTTCAAAAAAGTAACAATATTTGATCTAAGGATGGCCATTTAAGAAAAATTCCCCTTACCTTAACTTGTGTCTAAGCGCCATGCATGTGGATCTCAGCTGTGCAGCGAGATCTCGGTAAACACAGTTGACGTTTAAATAGGTCAGCTGTGTATGGATTAGCCAATCAGGTAGATTGGATATTGGAGCCAAGAAAAGGGGGGAGGAATGGACAAATAAGAGTGAATGATATGCAGTCACTCAATTTAACCCAATCGTAAGAATGTACCGCCCTGTCAAGATGAAATCCATCCCTCGGTCCACGTGGCGTCCGGCGTCACCGCACTTGGATTGCGCGGTGCCGTTAGACGTCGACGTGACCGCCGGCGCGTTGGATGGCAGAAATGGCTGAGTCAAAAATACTCAGCGCGCATGCGCATCGGAGCAGAAGTCCGAAAAACATCCCTGCATGTCGGACGCCATGAAAGGTGGAAAAAAGAGGAGGGCAGAACTAAGGGGCAGGGGCAGCAAAGGTGGATAACGCCGAGGCGCTGTGGGCAGGAAGAGAACGACACCTGTAATTGACAACCGTCTTGTTGCACTCTGAAAAGAGAGTGCTGCCCTGAAAGATAAAATAAATATCTAAGGGGGCTCCGATGTGCCGGGGAGTCTCGGCTAGCCATGCATGAACTGGGAGGATTGTCCAGAAAAGCATAAGTTGGGTTGGATAGGTCACAAGGAGTTCACCCATTACATGTATGACGAGTCCCATACATTGCAGTATCTGAAAACACAATAGAGCAAACAGCAAAGGGGAGAGGGTTAATTAAAAAGCATATACAATTGGATAAATCAAAAATGAAATTGTATACAATAAAAATGTCATTCAAACAAAGACATTTGTTAGTATATTGTATAGAGCATACATTTAAAGAATACAGTATTATATAGATGTATGATGTTGGACACTAGATGAAATGTTGTAGATCATGCAGGGTGGGAAGAGAACAGAAAAATGGGGGGGAAGAAAGAAGGGGAAGAATAAAATACAGTTCTAATGTAGCATTTCTCTATCAAAGGTTCCAGAGTGCAACCAGGCAAGAAAGGTTTAAAATTAAAATCTTGATTTAGTCCCGGAGGTGTAGTAGCATTTAAATTCGAAATCCACCTCAGTTCTCGTTGAAGGAGGAGCTTGTCAAAGTCCCCTCCCCGAGAACTGTGGTGTATTCGATCCAGGACTAATATTTTGATTTTGGGACATATACCGGCATGAGTTTGGAGGGCATGTCTACCCAGAGTGGTATCTGGGTCATTGTCTTTCATGGCCTTCAAATGTCGATAGAGCCTCTGCCATAATTTTTGAATGGTTTTCCCTGTGTAGCGGGGTGTTCCCCTTTAATCAGAGACAGGAAATTCCAGAGAGAGGGGAGTCGGGGGGAAGGAATATAAGGAGGGGGCGAGGCCTAGCTCTTGCTCTTTGGACACGGGGAGGCAGAGAGAGAGATACACCTGTGCGGATCTGTGCTGTTCCAGGCCTGAAGCCTGGGGCCTGGGGAGCGAACCAAAGAGCCTTCCACCCCCTTTGCGAGCCTGGGTGGCATCCAGACTCATCTCTTCTGAAGTTATCTGGATCGGGGATCCGATCGCAGAAGCCGCTGTGGACGAGAACCGACACAGCCGGTGGAAGTTCCGGACTGAGGGAAGTGTTCCGGAGTGGTGAGCGAGCGAAAGCTCATCTTTAAACTGTTACTTTTCTACTTTGTGCCTACTAGACTTCCGAGGCCTAACACCTCCGGTGAGGGAGAATTACCCCCCCCCCTATTGGATTACAAATACATGGTTTTAAATACTTCAAGTGCACCACCTTTACAGATCCTGTGCCGGTGAAGATTTGTGTTTCTTCTAAGACTGAGTTTCATGGTTAGGGATCAGGCCTGATCCGTTAGATAGTTATAAGTTAGTTATCACACCACAGGGTGTTTAGGTAACGGTCGCCCCACGTGGCGTTCCGTCCCCTTTCCATTGCTGGTACACACGCACACAGTATTGTGATTTATAACTGCAGGGACCTGCTTATGTGCTGTGAACCAAATGTTACATGCATGTTATCCCCTTTTATCTTACCACTAGCAGTAAAGTCAGTTATTATTTACAACATTGTCTATGAGTCTGAGTTATCAATTCACACACCCACATTTAAAGCATAAGTGATTGTTTATGTGAAATTGCTGTGGGTTAACTGTGCCAGAGCGGGTAGAGCAGATTGCCGGGGGGTTGGGGAAGCTGTACTCAGGGCCCAAAATCAAAACTTGCGGCTCTCTTAAGTTGAGGGTATCGCTACACGTGGGGGCTCGTACATCCGGGATTACTGAGACAGCGGTGAAACCGCCAGAAGCTACCGGCATGGACCCGATAGAGGTGGGACAGTGGTACAAGAGATGGGGCGTAGACCCAGCCAGGACGGCAGTTATAGAACTCCAGACACAAGCAATGATACAACTCATAATGTCCCTATCACCGATTCACAAACCATGGGTGATAGACGTGAAAACTAATGGGGGACTTTCACATGTCTTACTGGAATGGCAGGCAGAAATTCCTGAACAGTTTAGAGGCAACAGCATACAAGATGAGGACGATCAGGTCTATCATTTGCTGCATGCGCTGCCGCGCACAAGAGACAGCCCTCAGACAAAAATAACACTGTCACCGCAGCCATCTTCCCCGTCATCCCCACAGAAGGACACAAAGAGTCCCAGGACAAGCCCAGGCACCCTTAGTGCAGAATTATGCGCTGTTCTGGGGGAGATTGTAGCTCAGTGCAAGAAAGAGCCCACAGATTACCCGATGTCGGGGTACAGGAAACTCCGGATGTTTTCAGGGAGGAAACCAGTACCCTTGGAAGAAGAGGGATTTGAGGAGTGGCTAGACAGCGCAACTCAGGCACTAGAGGAATGGGAAGTTCCGGACCGCAGAAAGAAACAGAGGGTTGTGGAAAGTTTGAAAGGGCCTGCTCTAGAGGCCGTATGCAACCTGAAGATGAGCAAGGCAGATTGTACTGCACAAGAGTGCCTCGATGTGTTACAGAATGTGTTTGGTGGGACAGAGAAAGTCACGGAGCTTGCTTATCAGCTGGAGCATTGCTACCAGAAGGAAGGTGAGAAACTATCAGACTATATGGGACGCCTGGACAAAATACTGCATAGGATGATCCTAAAGAAGGGGATCAGCCCAGGGAAAGTAGATGAGGCCCGTGCTCAACAGGTAGTGAGGGGAGCTCAACCCATGGATCCAATTGCATGGACACTGCGTGCCCGGCAGGATGGGAAGAATCTGGAGTACCCTGACCTCATCCGAATGATTAGAGAGGAAGAGGCTATATTGGAAGAAAAAAAAAAAGAACGCCTGATAGAGCCCGTCAAACAGCCGGTAGCAATAGTTACACCGGCCATGACTCCCGATAGGGGAGCGGAGGTGGACACTTTGAAGTTGCAGATGTCCCAGATGATGGAGATGATGACTGCTATAATGGCGAAAGGTCAAGGTGGAGCAGAGAAACCAAGCCCCAGAAAGGAGTTGTTCCCAGATACGTCAATACCGAGTCCCACTCGGGACCGAGAAGAGATGTTATGCTACAACTGCGGAGGCAGTGGCCACTTTGCCAGTAGGTGTTCCAGTCCTAAGAAGAAGAAAATGGATAATCGCCAGCCGGCGGGAAACGCCAGAGGGCCCCGGTGAGGGAGTCAACCGGGTGCCCATCTCTTTCAGTGAGCTCCAAACTGAATAGAAGGAAGAGGAAGAGAGAGAACAAAACTCCTCAGAAGGAATCTAGGGTCTCTCAACCAAGATACACACCAGAGAGAGGGGACAAGACCCCTCAGAAGAAATTTAGCACTCCCAAGAAGGAATGCCTACAACCAAGAGACAATAACATCCCTCAGCGGGTTTGTACTCCCATTAGGGTGGGGAAGGTCAATGCATACCGGGCTCAAGAGAGAATAAAGTCAAAAACAAACTGGATGAAGACAAGTCCTCAGAAGAAAGTGACCTCAACCCGGCCGTACCCAGAAGAATTGGTCGGCCCGTCCCCCACTGTATCTATCCAGGTGGAAGAAGTATATACGAAGGCCCTCCTGGACACTGGAGCTCAAGTGACTTTGTTGTACAGAGACTTCTACGATAGGCACTTAAGCCATTTGCCTATACAGAAGATAGAAGAGCTGGAGATATGGGGCCTGGGAACGCAGAGGTTCCCCTATGATGGTTATCTGCCCATAAAGCTGACATTCGACCCCTCTGTGGCTGGGAAGACAGAAGTGTTCAACACCCTGGCAGTTGTGTGTCCTAGACCACCCGGGGCCAGCAAGATGTCCCTCATCATAGGCACCAATACGGATCTAGTGAGAAGACTTCTGACGCCCCTGGTGAAGATGAGGAGCCATCAAGATCCAAACATCCATCCCATGCTGAAGACAGCCTACCAACGGTTAGTGTTGGAGCAGAAGACCCCAGGAGAGGGGATAGGGAAGGTGTGGAGACTGGGGAGAGAAGGAGTGGTGCTGCAGCCCGGACAGGTGGCTTGCCTCAAGGCCACTGTGAAGCTCACCTGGGAGCAGCCTGGCCCCTTTGTCATGCTGGAATCCGACCCAAGGGAAGATCACTCAGGCCTGGAAGTGATACCGGAAGTGATTCCAATCAAGGCCTTGAAGAAAGCCAGGGGAAGAGTCCCGGTGAGTGTAAGGAACTCTACAGGAAGGGCCATAGAGATACCTGCCCGGATGTTGCTGGGACAGGTGAGTCCTGCTGTCCCAGTCAGCTGGTCAGAAGTGAAGCAAGCGGGTGAAGAAGAAGATGTTTGGGAAAAACTTTCCATTGAGAACCCGAACTTGCCTGGGGCCTGGAAGGAGAGAGCCAAGGCCCAGCTGACTAGATGGGAGAAGATTTTCTCAAAAGATGAATTCGATGTGGGGCGTGCGAGGAGTGCTACCCACCGCATCCGCCTGCAAGAAGACAAACCGTTCAGGGAGAGAGTCAGGCGGGTTCCGCTGGCAGATCTGGAGGATCTGAGAGAACAGCTTGCAGAACTGAAAAGGACTGGGGTGATTCGAGAGTCCAGAAGCCCTTATGCCTCTCCAATAGTGGTGGTCAGGAAGAAGAATGGGTCGCTGAGGCTCTGCATTGACTACAGAACTCTCAACAGGAGGACCACCCCTGATCAGTACACCACGCCAAGGATAGAGGACGCCTTACAGAGTTTGTCTGGAGCTAAGTGGTTCAGCGTGATGGACCTCAAGAGCGGGTACTATCAAATTCCCATGCACCCAGAGGATAAAGATAAGACCGCTTTCATAACTCCTGTGGGGTTCTTTGAGTTTAATAGAATGCCTCAGGGCCTATCTGGGGCCCCAGCTACTTTTCAACGTCTCATGGAGAAGACTGTCGGAGATATGAACCTCATAGAAGTCCTTGTGTACCTGGACGATGTCATTGTCTTCGGGAGAACTTTGGAAGAACATGAGGCCCGATTGGAGAAAGTGTTGAGAAGGCTTAGTGAAGAGGGACTAAAGCTTTCCCCCGAGAAGTGTCGGTTCTACCAGTCTTCGGTGAACTATCTGGGACACATAGTGTCTGAAAAGGGGGTGGCTACTGATCCTGAGAAGTTGGAGGCAGTTACCTCCTGGCCAAGACCCACAACAGTCACTGAACTTAGATCTTTCCTGGGCTTCTGCTCCTACTATAGGAGGTTTGTGGATGGGTTTGCCCGTATTGCCAAGCCCCTAAATGAACTGCTCAAGACTGAAGGGGAAGAGGATGGCCAGGGACCCAGAAGACCCGGGGAGTCGGTTCAAGATCAGTGGACCCCCAGGTGTGAAGAGGCCTTCAGAACCCTGAAGAGGAGCCTCACCACAGCCCCAGTATTGGCCTATGCTGATCCCACCAGACCATACGAGTTACATGTTGATGCTAGTCATGAAGGCCTCGGTGGAGTGCTCTACCAAGAATATGAAGAGCAACTGCGACCAGTGGCCTATGTGAGTCGGAGTCTGACCCCCTCGGAGAAGAACTACCCCACTCATAAGTTGGAGTTCTTGGCCCTCAAATGGGCAGTGGTGGACAAACTAAGAGACTACCTCTATGGGGCAGAGTTTACAGTAAAAACAGATAACAACCCTCTGACTTACCTATTCACCACTGCCAAGTTGGATGCCACAGGACACAGGTGGCTGGCTGCATTATCTGGGTTCAACTTCAGTCTTAAATCCAGACCAGGGACTGGAAATAGGGATGCAGATGCCCTGTCCCGAAGATCTCATACCATGGCTGATGACTGGGAGGACTGGACTCAGGTAGCACCGGAGGGAGTGCGAGCCCTTTGTCAGGGGGCTGAATTTCAAGCCAGAGGGGGCTCCAGAGCCGAGGAGATAGGAGTTACCACAGTGGGAGTCCCAAAACACTACTGCGGGGTGACTCAACTTGAAGAGGAATGCTTACCGAAGCTGTCTAAGAAGGAACTGAGGTGCGACCAATTGGAAGACCCCATGGGGAGATTGGTCTTTGAAGTATTGGAAAACGAGAGTCCAGAGAAACTTCGACATCACCCCTCCAAGGAGGCTCGTCTGCTAAGGAGAGAGCTAGACAGGCTACAGGTCCATCAGGGAGTGGTCTACCGAAGGGGCCCCTCTGATGACTCCGAGGATAAATGGCAGTTGTTTCTCCCAGAGAAGCACCGAGAGACTGTGCTGGTTGCCTTACATGACCAGCATGGTCACCTGGGAGCTAAAAGAACCTTCCAACTTGTCAGAAGCCGGTTCTATTGGCCCTGTATGAGGGCTGAAGTGGAGGAATATTGCCACTCCTGTGCACGATGCATCCAGAGGAAGACTCTACCCCATCAAGCTGCCCCAATGGGCCACCTACAGAGTCAAGGCCCAATGGATCTGGTATGCATTGACTTTCTCTGCCTCGAACCCGATTTGAGTGGATTGGGAAATGTTCTGGTGGTAACCGATCATTTCACCCGTTATGCACAGGCGTTCCCCACCAGAGACCAGAAGGCTTCCACTGTAGCTAAGGTGCTTCTAGAAAAATACTTCGTCCACTATGGATTACCACAGAGAATCCACTCCGACCAAGGAAGGGACTTTGAGAGTCGCCTGATCCGGAACCTACTGGACTCCCTGGGAGTGGAAAAGACCAGGACTACCCCTTATCATCCACAAGGAGATGCCCAGCCTGAGAGGTTTAATCGGACTTTGTTAAACATGCTGGGGACTCTGGAGACAGAGAAGAAGCAGCATTGGAGTCAACACATATCCACTTTGGTGCATGCCTACAATTGCACCACCAGTGATGTGACGGGTTACTCTCCCTACCGCCTCATGTTTGGGAGAGAAGCAAGATTGCCAGTGGATCTGGCCTTTGGCATTTCTCTAGACTATACCTCTGCTACCTCCCACAAAGGATATGTAGACAGACTTAGGTATAATTTGAAAGCGGCCTATGAACAAGCCCAAGCGGCCTCAGACCAGAGAGGGGCCCGAAATAAAAGGAACTATGATTTGAAGGTTCGAGTGCAAGACCTGCAGCCTGGAGACCGTGTTCTGCTACGCAACCTAGGGATCCCAGGGAAGCACAAACTTGCTGATAGGTGGAGGTCTGAGCCTTACGTTATTTGTAGGAAACTCCCTGGACTACCGGTGTACAAGTTAAAGCCAGAGGGGAGAGTGGGACCCTTGAAGACCTGGCACAGAAACCACTTACTCCCGCTTAAAGAAGCAGTCAGGATACCTCCAGTGAGGAACCTACCAGAATCTGTTTCCATCTTGGATACTCCCAGACCCAACACTCGGTCTCAGACCTCTCGATCTAGAGGTGGACAGGTTTCTCAACCAAGTGAAGATGGGAGAGGAGAACTGGAGTGGCTATGGCCTTCCCCAACCCCGGAAAATCCCACCATAGACCTTCCACCCACTGAGGATATGCAGGATGGGACCCTGAACCCAGAAGCTACAGAGTTCATTCCATCCAGTGGCGTGCCTGAATGCTGGGAAGATATTCCGGGCCTGTACTCAGATGAAGAAGAGACAGAGGCCCCAGAACCAGTGACGATGTCAGAGAGTGTTCCTGAAACAAAGCCTGTGGCACCAAAGCCTGAAGTCCCAAGGGAGCAGAGAGCTCGCAGAGTCGTGAGGCCTCCCATGAAGTTAACCTACCCTCAATTGGGAAAGAGCTCAGAGGACTCTGTTACCACCGCTAGAAGAAGTACCGAGTGCTCCAATCCTTCCACTGTTCATTTGGTGGAGGGCAACCCCAGCTCACTCTCTGGCACAGTTAGGCAGGCCACTCATGCCAGTGTGACCTGTGGGACAGGGAATCCCACCTCTGAGTTTTGGTGGCAATTCCCTGTACCAACATCATACTCCGCACCCTCTAAAATGGTTCAGAAATTTTGTTGAAATGTTTATCTTTGGGGACCAAAGAGTTTTAGTGGGGGGAGTGTGTAGCGGGGTGTTCCCCTTTAATCAGAGACAGGAAATTCCAGAGAGAGGGGAGTCGGGGGGAAGGAATATAAGGAGGGGGCGAGGCCTAGCTCTTGCTCTTTGGACACGGGGAGGCAGAGAGAGAGATACACCTGTGCGGATCTGTGCTGTTCCAGGCCTGAAGCCTGGGGCCTGGGGAGCGAACCAAAGAGCCTTCCACCCCCTTTGCGAGCCTGGGTGGCATCCAGACTCATCTCTTCTGAAGTTATCTGGATCGGGGATCCGATCGCAGAAGCCGCTGTGGACGAGAACCGACACAGCCGGTGGAAGTTCCGGACTGAGGGAAGTGTTCCGGAGTGGTGAGCGAGCGAAAGCTCATCTTTAAACTGTTACTTTTCTACTTTGTGCCTACTAGACTTCCGAGGCCTAACACCTCCGGTGAGGGAGAATTACCCCCCCCCCTATTGGATTACAAATACATGGTTTTAAATACTTCAAGTGCACCACCTTTACAGATCCTGTGCCGGTGAAGATTTGTGTTTCTTCTAAGACTGAGTTTCATGGTTAGGGATCAGGCCTGATCCGTTAGATAGTTATAAGTTAGTTATCACACCACAGGGTGTTTAGGTAACGGTCGCCCCACGTGGCGTTCCGTCCCCTTTCCATTGCTGGTACACACGCACACAGTATTGTGATTTATAACTGCAGGGACCTGCTTATGTGTTGTGAACCAAATGTTACATGCATGTTATCCCCTTTTATCTTACCACTAGCAGTAAAGTCAGTTATTATTTACAACATTGTCTATGAGTCTGAGTTATCAATTCACACACCCACATTTAAAGCATAAGTGATTGTTTATGTGAAATTGCTGTGGGTTAACTGTGCCAGAGCGGGTAGAGCAGATTGCCGGGGGGTTGGGGAAGCTGTACTCAGGGCCCAAAATCAAAACTTGCGGCTCTCTTAAGTTGAGGGTATCGCTACACGTACATAGAAACAATTGCAACTGCAAGTTATTATATAGACCACTCCTGTGGTCTGGCAATTGGCATAATGTTTTGGGAAAAATTTGGTGCCATTAGGTAAATAGATGTCTCTGTCGGTGTCCATCTACTTACAATAAGTACAAGAACCACATGGGAAAGTTCCTCTATTTTTGCATGGATCTCCCCTGTTGGAGCCTCGAAATTCACTTTGGACGAGTATATCTCCAATGGAGGTAGCTCGTCTGTAGGTTATGGCTGGTTTAGGTGGCACAAGGGGTCCCACCACAGGGTCTGAAGTCAAAAGGTGCCAGAACTTCTTACAAATATTGGTAACATTTGCATAATCGTTAGAATAGGTGGTAATAATACGATTACCAATCTCATTGATTTTTGCTTGTTTAGGTGCCAGAAGTTCATGTCGACTTTTTTAGTTTGGGTACGTTTAAAAGCTTTTTTAAGACATTTGTGGCTATAGCCTCGTTCTAGAAGACATTTTCTTAATTTGTTTGCTTCCCTTTTATAGTCCATTGGGTCAGAACAGTTGCGTTTGATCCTCAAATATTGTCCATAAGGAATGGAATCTATTAGAGGTTTGGGGTGGGAACTTGAGGAATGCAGTATGGTGTTGCCCGCTGTGGGTTTGCGAAAAAGTTTAGAAGATAACATATTTTCGCCATCCTTGAAAATCTCCACATCCAAAAATGTGATATTGGATGGATCAGAGGTCATGGTGAATTTTAGGTTAAATTGATTAATATTGAGGGCCAAAAGACATTCGTCCAGTAATTGTTGGGAACAGCTCCATACGACGAGTATGTCATCAATGTACCTGTGCCACATAACAACGTGGCACAGGTACATGGAGAGACGCTCGTCAGAAAAAATGGCACGTTCCCAGTCCCCCAGGTACAAGTTGGCGTAGCCAGGGGCACAACAAGTGCCCATGGCTACTAACTGTACCTGGAGGAATGCCCCACCGTCAAACATAAAGACATTGTGTCTAAGTATGAAATCAAGCGCTGAAATAATGAAATTGTTGAATAAATATTCATGATGGCTAGTTTGGGAAAGTATTTAGTTAACAGATGCTATGCCTAAAGAATGTGGTATAGAACTATATAGGGCTTCTACATCGATACTAACCAAAATCGATCCCTGAGGTACCTGGACCCCTTCAATGATGCGTAATAGATGAAGGGTATCGCATACATAGGAGGGTAAGCTGGAAACAAAAGGTTTTAAGTGTTCGTCTATCAAACAGGATACATTTTCTGTAATGGCTCCATTTCCTGATATTATGGGGCGACCGGGGGGATTTTGTGCATTTTTATGAATCTTGGGAAGAGAGTAAAATGTAGGTATTTTTGGAAAAGGAGTACGAATAAAGTCTAGTGTTTGCCTGGAGTTAATTTTGTCCCGGAACGCAGTATCCACAAGATCATAAAATTTAAGATTAAAGGCTTTGATAACATCGGTACTTACTGGACGGTACCAATCCTGATTACTTAGGATATTGGAACACATTTGATTATAGTAATCGTTATCCACTAGTACTATGTTGCCTCCTTTGTCAGAAGATTTAATCGTTATATTATGATTATCATATAAATTCTTTAAAGCAAGTTTTTCATTCCGGGTAAGATTTATATGGTCTAGGGATAAGGGTTCCAAAGCTTGGATCTCCCGGCAAACATTTTTCAAAAAATTAGAAACTCCATGATTGGAGCTTGGGGCGGGATATAGTGATGAAGTTTTTTTTAGGGATGATTTGGTGGTGATGATTAGGGATGAGCTTCGTGTTCGAGTCGAACATACGTTCGGCTCGAACATCGGCTGTTTGATCGTTCGACGAAGATCGAACGATTTGGGCCGTTCGCGCCAAATTCGAGTGACGCGAACGGCCCACAATGCACTACGCCATCGCAGTGTCATCCAGGCGCTGTGATTGGCCAAGCATGCACTGTGACCCCGCATGCTTGGCCAATCACAGCGCCGGCAGCGAGGAGAGCAATGATTGGCCACAGGCAGGATGCCTGTGGCCAATTATTGCTGAGGGGGTTTAGTACATGCCCCACACTATAAAAGGCCGCCAGCGCGGCGGCCTTGTGTAGTGTGTTCCGGAGCAGGGAAAGAGAAGCATAGGCAGGGACAGTGTCATTTTTTTCCTTTACTAATCCTGGATTCCTTGTGTTTAGGGACAGAGAAGGATAGGTAGGGAGAGTGTCAGTGTGTCATTCTGTGCTAAACCTTGTTTGTAGGGACAGAGAAGGACAGTGAGGGAAAGTGTCAGTGTGCTATTCTGTGCTAATCCTTGTTTGTAGGGACAGAGAAGGACAGTGAGAGAAACTGTTAGTGTGCTATTCTGTTCTAAACCAATCTTGCTGAACCGAGTTTGAAATCCTTGAGTTTAGGGACAGAGAAGGACACTCGGGGAAACTGTCAGTGTGCTATTCTGTGCTAAATCTTGTTTGTAGGGACAGAGAAGGACAGTGAGGGAAAGTGTCAGTGTGCTATTCTGTTCTAAACCAATCTTGCTGAACCATATTTGAAATCCTTGAGTTTAGGGACAGAGAAGGACACTCGGGGAAACTATCAGTGTGCTATTCTGTGCTAAATCTTGTTTGTAGGGACAGAGAAGGACAGTGAGGGAAAGTGTCAGTGTGCTATTCTGTCCTAAACCAATCTTGCTGAACCATATTTGAAATCCTTGAGTTTAGGGACAGAGAAGGACACTCGGGGAAACTGTCAGTGTGCTATTCTGTTCTAAACCAATCTTGCTGAACCATATTTGAAATCCTTGAGTTTAGGGACAGAGAAGGACACTCGTGGAAACTATCAGTGTGCTATTCTGTGCTAAATCTTGTTTGTAGGGACAGAGAAGGACAGTGAGGGAAACTATCAGTGTGCTATTCTGTGCTAAACCAATCTTGCTGAACCATATTTGAAATCCTTGAGTTTAGGGACAGAGAAGGACACTCGTGGAAACTATCAGTGTGCTATTCTGTGCTAAATCTTGTTTGTAGGGACAGAGAAGGACAGTGAGGGAAACTATCAGTGTGCTATTCTGTGCTAAACCAATCTTGCTGAACCATATTTGAAATCCTTGAGTTTAGGGACAGAGAAGGACACTCGGGGAAACTATCAGTGCGCTATTCTGTGCTAAATCTTGTTTGTAGGGACAGAGAAGGACAGTGAGGGAAAGTGCACAGGCGTGCGCACAGGGTGTGCCGAGTGTGCCTGGGCACACCCTAATCACCCCATGCACACTAGCATTATTACTCTGTGTGCTGCCAGGAAGATGGGAAAGATCTCCCTTTTACCGGCTCTGCCAAAAGAAAAGTGCTTACGCTCTTCTCTGTGCCAGCACGAAGATCAATGTGGCGGGGGCCATATACAGTGTATATATGTATATATATATATATATATATATATATATATATATATATATATATATATATATGTGACAGCAGGAAGGTAAAGTCACCTGGTTGCATCCAGGGGGGTAGATATATTTCTCCCAGATTCAGGCTTTATGCCAACTTATACAACTAGGGAGGGAGTTGATGAAGCCCAGCTGAGGCTAGTGGGCTCATGGATGATTCATACCTCTAGGGAGAGTGCTGGGCGTCGTGCAGGCAGGGAGTTGATGAGACCAGCTGAAGCTTGTCAGCTCGTTTAAGGCCTCTATAAAAACTCCCAGCTTCATTAGGTGTTTGCTCATGCCTGGAACCAGACCTGTGTGGACTGTCTAGGGAGAGTGAACCCCTGTGCGGTGAGACAAAGCCTGTGTGGCTATTTGTTTGGACATTTACTAAACCAGGGACTTAGGGACTAGGACAGCACCAGGCTGATCCCAGTTGTTAGTTAGGAAACCTGCATGTTTAGTCAGAGGTCAAGCTGACCAGGGTTTATTTTGTTTATGTTTCTTTTTGCTTTGCTGTGTTTTTTGTCACTGTAAATAGAGAAATAAACCGCACCTTTTTGATCTTGAAAAGCACAACCTCCGTCGGCTGGGCCTGTTTTTGTGTGGGGAGCCCATCCAGGGGATCACACACACCCGCTGCCGAGCTAACCCCCCCACAGTTGGTGGAGAATGCAGGTAGCAGTTTTTTTTTAAGCCAGCATGGAGGAGATACTGAAACAGCTGGCTCTAGCAAATGCCAATCAACAGCAGACAAATGCAGGTTTGCAAAAGAGCCTTGCAGCCCAACAACAGAGCTTCGCAGCCCAGCAGCAAGCTCACCAACAGAGCCTTGCAGCCCAGCAGCAAGCTCACCAACAGAGTCTGGAAGCTCAGCAACAAGCCCAGCAGCAATCTGAGGCCCGCTTCATAGACCTGTTACAGAAGCAAGAGCAGAGACTACAACAAATGGAAGCAGTAATGCAGCAACGTCCGCAGACCAGTGAGGAAAGCCGTCCCACTAATACCGCGTCCTTTGGGGTGAGTGGTTTATTGACAAAAATGACTGGAGAGGATGATCCAGAGGTATTTTTGACCACATTTGAAAGGACTGCTGAAAGAGAAAAGTGGCCTGAGGAGCAGTGGGCTGGACTGGTGGCTCCTCTGTTAACTGGTGAGTCGCAGAAGGCTTACTATGACCTAGAGCCTGACCAAGCAAAAGACTATGTGATGCTAAAAGCTGAAATATTGGCAAGGCTGGGTGTCACCCTGGCTGTCCGGGCTCAGCGTGTGCATAACTGGACTTTCCAGCTTGGAAAACCCCCCCAGGTCTCAAATGTATGATCTCATTCACCTGAGCAGGAAGTGGCTACAGCCAGAGACTTTGTCCGCACCAGAGATTGTGGAACGTGTTGTAATGGATCGGTTTTTGAGAGCTCTTCCTACTGCCATCCAAAAGTGGGTAAGCCATGGAGACCCAGAGACGGCCGGTGGTCTTGTGGATCGTGTAGAGAAATACTTGGCTACAGAGAACCTGACGGCCTCTTCCAGAGACACTCGGACTTTCCACCCTAAGACCAGACCATCCCCAGGGGCGGATAAGAGGATTCCAAGGGGTGAGGGTGGAGAGAGTGAGAGGGTGGGAGCTCTACCCAAAGTTTGGCGAGAACAGCCTGGGAAGTCAGGGGCTCAACAGGCAGCCAAATGGATTGTTTGCTACCGCTGCCGGCAAGCGGGACATATTGCAGCAAATTGCCCGGTTGTGGAGGAACCCATGCAATGTGACTTTCTGACGGACAGACGTCAGTCGCTGTGTGCGACAGTCGCATGCACTGCCATTCGGGGAACTGAGAAACATTTATGCAAAATGTGTATTAATGGTAGAAATGTTGTGGTATTACTGGATTCAGGTAGCCTTGTGACCCTGATAAAGGCTGAATTAGTTAAAACAGAGGTCTCTGGGAATAGCAAGGTAGCTGTGATTTGTGTGCATGGGGACACCCGAGAGTATCCAGTGACTACAGTGTGTTTCAAGACCCCCAAAGGTACCCTCTCTCATCCAGTGGGGTTAGTATCTCAATTACCGCATGATGCCATTGTGGGAAGGGATTTTCCGAAGTTCTGGGAACTGTGGGATGATCCTGAGCCCCCCACTGGTGCCCCTATGTACCAGGAAGGTGATAGCCAGAACTCCTCTGAGAGTGGTGAGGACTCTCCAGAATTTCCCTTGTCAGTATTGGCAGGCGAGACTCAAGAAACTGGAGAGGAGCCCACCTCCTCAGACGAAAACCTACCGTCTGTGGAGTTTTCTGATCTTGAGGTTCACAGGGAAAATTTTGCCACAGAACAGTTAAAAGACCCCGCCCTAATAAAGGCACGGGAAAACGTAGTGGAAATAGATGGCGAGTTAGTGAACCCAGATAATACCTGCACTTACCCATACTTCAGCGTAGAGAAGGACCTACTGTATCGGGTGGCAAAAAGGGCAGAAGAAACCGTGGAGCAGCTTGTGGTGCCCAAACCTTACAGGAAGTTGGTGTTGGAGTTGGCCCATGGGCACATTCTTGGAGGTCATCTGGGGACAGAGAAAACCCGAGAGAGGGTATTACAGAGATTCTATTGGCCTGGGGTGATGAAGGACATAGAAAATTATTGTTCCTCCTGCCCTGTGTGTCAGAGGTCGGCCCCGATGCCACATTTCCGTAGCCCGCTGGTCCCTCTACCCATCATTGAGGTCCCGTTTGAGAGGGTCGCAATGGATTTGGTAGGTCCTATAATCAAGTCCGCTAGGGGGCACCAGTACATATTAGTTATAATGGACTATGCCACCCGTTATCCAGAAGCGATCCCTCTCCGAAATACCTCGGCCAAAACCATAGCCAAAGAGCTATCTCTTGTTTTTAGCCGGGTGGGTATTTGTAAAGAACTGCTTACGGACCAAGGTACACCCTTTATGTCCCGGGTTATGAAAGAGCTGTGTAAATTGTTCAAAGTGACGCAATTGCGTACGTCTGTGTATCACCCCCAAACCGATGGGCTGGTTGAAAGATTCAACAAAACCCTAAAACAAATGTTGAAGAAAGTGGTGGATAGAGATGGAAAGGATTGGGACTGTCTACTTCCTTATTTGATGTTTACTATTAGGGAGGTGCCCCAATCCTCTACGGGATTCTCCCCCTTTGAGTTACTGTATGGGAGACACCCAAGAGGGCTGTTGGATATTGCCAAGGAAACTTGGGAGAGTGAGAGTTCTCCCCACAGGAGTGTGATTGAGCATGTCGCCCTGATGCAAGATCGAATTGCACAGGTAATGCCCATCGTGAAGGAACATTTGGCCCAAGCGCAGTTGGCACAGCAGAGAGTGTACAACCGTGGAGCCAAGACCCGTACCTTTTCCCCGGGGGATAGGATATTGGTACTTGTCCCTACGGTTGAAAGTAAATTCCTTGCCAAATGGCAAGGCCCCTACGAGATAATGGAAAAAGTGAGCGAAGTGAATTACAAGGTCAGACAACCAGGAAGGCGAAAGCCCGAACAGATCTATCACGTTAATCTGTTGAAAGCCTGGAGGGATAGAGAGTCCCTAGTCGCAGAAACTTGGTCACCAGCTCAAACTGGTTGCGTGATTCCGGAGGTTGGAATAGCAGCCACCTTGTCACAACCCCAACAACAGGAGGTGAAGGAGTTTGTGCTTCGCAACAAGGAGGTGTTCTCTGAGCTGCCGGGACAAACATCTGGGGTAGAGCATGATATTATTACCCCGCCCGGTGAAAGGGTGAAGTTAAAACCCTATCGGATCCCAGAGACCCGACGGGAGGCAATACGGGAGGAAGTACAGAAAATGCTGAACTTAGGGGTGATAGAGGAGTCCCAAAGTGATTGGTCTAGTCCCATTGTGTTGGTGCCTAAACCGGATGGGAGCTGGCGATTTTGTAACGATTTTCGTCAGTTGAACAAAGTTACAAAATTTGACACCTACCCCATGCCACGTATAGATGAGTTGATCGACCGGCTGGGAACAGCCCGATACATGACGACTCTTGACCTCACAAAAGGGTATTGGCAAATTCCCCTGGCCAAGTCGGCCAAAGAGAAAACCGCATTTGTAACCCCAGACGGGGCGTTCCAATATAAGAGAATGCCGTTCGGGTTACAGAATGCGCCGGCCACATTCCAGCGGAAAATGGACCAGATACTGAGGCCCCATCGGAAGTATGCTGCGGCTTACCTGGATGACGTAATTGTCCATAGCACAGATTGGGCCTCACATCTGCCAAAAGTGCAAGCAGTCCTAGACTCTATCCGGGAAGCGGGGTTTACGGCTAACCCCAAGAAGTGTACCATTGGGCAGGAGGAGGCCAAATATCTTGGGTACACCATTGGCAGGGGAGTAATAAAACCCCAACTCAACAAAGTCGAGGCCATCCAGAGTTGGCCACGTCCCAACAGCAAGAAGCAGGTACGGGCCTTTCTGGGAATTGCGGGTTATTATCGGCGCTTCATTCCCCACTTTGCTTCTAAGGCTGTGCCCCTAACCAACCTGACGAAAGGGAATGGGTCGGTCATGATTAAATGGACCCCCGAGGCTGAGGCAGCATTCCAATTCTTGAAACAAGCCTTATGTAGCCAGCCAGTGTTGTACTCACCCGACTTCTCTAAAGACTTTGTCGTACAAAGTGATGCGTCAGATGTGGGGTTAGGAGCAGTATTGTCCCAGGTCTGGAACGGGGAAGAGCACCCAGTCATTTACCTCAGCAGGAAGTTGAAGTCCCATGAGGTAAATTACGCCACGGTTGAAAAGGAGTGTTTAGCGGTGAAGTGGGCTCTAGATTCCCTTCGGTACTATCTGCTAGGTAGGCACTTTGACATGGTTACGGATCACGCTCCGTTAAAGTGGATGGCTCAAAACAAGGAGACAAATAGAAGAGTGAATAGGTGGTTCCTGGCCCTACAGGAATTCAACTTCACAGTAAAGCATCGCCCTGGCGTTCAAATGGGGAATGTGGATGCTTTGTCTCGAGTACATGAATGCCTGATTGCTGGTGTTCCAACCCCAAGGTTAAAACAAGAGGGGGGGGTATGTGACAGCAGGAAGGTAAAGTCACCTGGTTGCATCCAGGGGGGTAGATATATTTCTCCCAGATTCAGGCTTTATGCCAACTTATACAACTAGGGAGGGAGTTGATGAAGCCCAGCTGAGGCTAGTGGGCTCATGGATGATTCATACCTCTAGGGAGAGTGCTGGGCGTCGTGCAGGCAGGGAGTTGATGAGACCAGCTGAAGCTTGTCAGCTCGTTTAAGGCCTCTATAAAAACTCCCAGCTTCATTAGGTGTTTGCTCATGCCTGGAACCAGACCTGTGTGGACTGTCTAGGGAGAGTGAACCCCTGTGCGGTGAGACAAAGCCTGTGTGGCTATTTGTTTGGACATTTACTAAACCAGGGACTTAGGGACTAGGACAGCACCAGGCTGATCCCAGTTGTTAGTTAGGAAACCTGCATGTTTAGTCAGAGGTCAAGCTGACCAGGGTTTATTTTGTTTATGTTTCTTTTTGCTTTGCTGTGTTTTTTTTGTCACTGTAAATAGAGAAATAAACCGCACCTTTTTGATCTTGAAAACCACAACCTCCGTCGGCTGGGCCTGTTTTTGTGTGGGGAGCCCATCCAGGGGATCACACACACCCGCTGCCGAGCTAACCCCCCCACAATATATATTAGACACACACACGTGTGTGTTTGAGCTTTAGGGTGCACACCCTAATGCAACAGGCTGTGCACACCTATGGGAAAGTGTCAGTGTACTATTCTGTCCTAAACCAATCTTGCTGAACCATATTTGAAATCCTTGAGTTTAGGGACAGATAAGGACACTCGGGGAAACTATCAGTGTGCTATTCTGTGCTAAACCTTGTTTGTAGGGACAGAGAAGGACAGTGAGGGAAAGTGTCAGTATGCTATTCTGTCCTAAACCAATCTTGCTGAACCATATTTGAAATCCTTGAGTTTAGGGACAGAGAAGGACACTCGGGGAAACTGTCAGTGTGCTATTCTGTGCTAAATCTTGTTTGTAGGGACAGAGAAGGACAGTGAGGGAAAGTGTCAGTGTGCTATTCTGTTCTAAACCAATCTTGCTGAACCATATTTGAAATCCTTGAGTTTAGGGACAGAGAAGGACACTCGGGGAAACTATCAGTGTGCTATTCTGTGCTAAATCTTGTTTGTAGGGACAGAGAAGGACAGTGAGGGAAAGTGTCAGTGTGCTATTCTGTCCTAGACCAATCTTGCTGAACCATATTTGAAATCCTTGAGTTTAGGGACAGAGAAGGACACTCGGGGAAACTGTCAGTGTGCTATTCTGTTCTAAACCAATCTTGCTGAACCATATTTGAAATCCTTGAGTTTAGGGACAGAGAAGGACACTCGGGGAAACTGTCAGTGTGCTATTCTGTTCTAAACCAATTTTGCTGAACCATATTTGAAATCCTTGAGTTTAGGGACAGAGAAGGACACTCGGGGAAACTATCAGTGTGCTATTCTGTGCTAAATCTTGTTTGTAGGGACAGAGAAGGACAGTGAGGGAAAGTGTCAGTGTGCTATTCTGTCCTAAACCAATCTTGCTGAACCATATTTGAAATCCTTGAGTTTAGGGACAGAGAAGGACACTCGGGGAAACTATCAGTGTGCTATTCTGTGCTAAATCTTGTTTGTAGGGACAGAGAAGGACAGTGAGGGAAAGTGCATAGGCGTGCGCACAGGGTGTGCCGAGTGTGCCTGGGCACACCCTAATCACCCCATGCACACTAGCATTATTACTCTGTATGCTGCCAGGAAGATGGGAAAGATCTCCCTTTTACCGGCTCTGCCAAAAGAAAAGTGCTTACGCTCTTCTCTGTGCCAGCACGAAGATCAATGTGGCGGGGGCCATATACAGTGTATATATGTATATATATATATATATATATATATATATATATATATATATTAGACACACACACGTGTGTGTTTGAGCTTTAGGGTGCACACCCTAATGCAACAGGCTGTGCACACCTATGGGAAAGTGTCAGTGTATTATTCTGTCCTAAACCAATCTTGCTGAACCATATTTGAAATCCTTGAGTTTAGGGACAGAGAAGGACACTCGTGGAAACTATCAGTGTGCTATTCTGTGCTAAATCTTGTTTGTAGGGACAGAGAAGGACAGTGAGGGAAACTATCAGTGTGCTATTCTGTGCTAAACCAATTTTGCTGAACCATATTTGAAATCCTTGAGTTTAGGGACAGAGAAGGACACTCGGGGAAACTATCAGTGTGCTATTCTGTGCTAAATCTTGTTTGTAGGGACAGAGAAGGACAGTGAGGGAAAGTGTCAGTGTGCTATTCTGTCCTAAACCAATCTTGCTGAACCATATTTGAAATCCTTGAGTTTAGGGACAGAGAAGGACACTCAGGGAAACTATCAGTGTGCTATTCTGTGCTAAATCTTGTTTGTAGGGACAGAGAAGGACAGTGAGGGAAACTATCAGTGTGCTATTCTGTGCTAAACCAATTTTGCTGAACCATATTTGAAATCCTTGAGTTTAGGGACAGAGAAGGACACTCGGGGAAACTATCAGTGTCCTATTCTGTGCTAAATCTTGTTTGTAGGGACAGAGAAGGACAGTGAGGGAAACTATCAGTGTGCTATTCTGTGCTAAACCAATCTTGCTGAAGCATATTTGAAATCCTTGAGTTTAGGGACAGAGAAGGACACTCGGGGAAACTATCAGTGTGCTATTCTGTGCTAAATCTTGTTTGTAGGGACAGAGAAGGACAGTGAGGGAAAGTGTCAGTGTGCTATTCTGTCCTAAACCAATCTTACTGAACCATATTTGAAATCCTTGAGTTTAGGGACAGAGAAGGACACTCGGGGAAACTATCAGTGTGCTATTCTGTGCTAAATCTTGTTGGTAGGGACAGAGAAGGACAGTGAGGGAAAGTGTCAGTGTGCTATTCTGTCCTAAACCAATCTTGCTGAACCATATTTGAAATCCTTGAGTTTAGGGACAGAGAAGGACACTCGGGGAAACTGTCAGTGTGCTATTCTGTTCTAAACCAATCTTGCTGAACCATATTTGAAATCCTTGAGTTTAGGGACAGAGAAGGACACTCGGGGAAACTATCAGTGTGCTATTCTGTGCTAAATCTTGTTTGTAGGGACAGAGAAGGACAGTGAGGGAAACTATCAGTGTGCTATTCTGTGCTAAACCAATCTTGCTGAAGCATATTGCAAATCCTTGTGTTTAGGGACAGAGAAGGATAGGCAGGGGACAGTGTCAGTGTCTTTGTTGCTAAGCCTCCTGCACAGTATACACCTGAAGGTAGCCCTTATTGCTGTTTTTCCCATCTCCCTGCAGGCCATCCATTAAAATGTCTGCAAGGCAAACAAGGAGAGGCAGACAGTCAGGAGGCAAAAAAAGAGGGCAAGCAGGCTCTGTGTCTGGGGGCAACAGTGCTGGTCGTGGACGCGGTGCATTGTCATCAGCACGTGGCCATGGGACACGCTTGTCCTTCTTTTCGGCAGCTGGACATGTTGAGCCACATCATGCCGAAGACTTGGTAGAGTGGATGACCAAGCCCACCTCATCCTCCTCATCCTCTCTCACCCAGGCTCAGGGTACTGGCAGGCAGCTGCCAAAGCGTCCTCTTCTCTGGTATCAATGTCATCATTAGTCACTCCTTCCCTAGACCCACCATGTCCTCCTCCTGAGGAGTCCCCCGAACTGTTTGAGCACAGTGTTGGGTACATGCTCCAGGAGGATGCCCAGCGTTTCGAAGGATCTGATGATGATACCCAGCTAGAGGAAGGCAGTAGCGTGAGAGCAGAGAGAGGGGATGCTCAAGAAGGACACCAATCTGGCAGTCATGCTCCAGCAGCTGCAGCATACTGCCAGATTGGCTCCAGTGATGAGGAGGGAGGGGATGATGAGGTCACTGACTCCACATGGGTGCCTAATAGGAGAGAGGAGGAGGAGGAGGATGAGGAGGAGGCACATCTCCAATGAGGCAGGATGCCCTTGGGTGGCCAGCGTATGGGCAGCACACTGACGGAATCACACCGCAGAGCTCCGCCTGTGCAGGGCGCTGCCTCTGCCCGTCATTCAAAAAGTTCTTTGGTGTGGGCCTTTTTTGAGGCGAGTGCATCAGATCGCACAGCTGCTGTTTGCAACATATGTCTCAAGCGTATATCGCGTGGCCAAAACATCAGCCGCTTGGGCACCACATGCTTGATCAGACATATGTTGACCTGCCATGCAGCTCGTTGGCAAGCCTACCTTAAAGACCCACACCAAAGAACAAAGCGGACCTCTCCTTGCACCGCATCAGCTGGGATCTCCAACCCCACTATACCATCAGTCCTCTCTGAAACCTGCACTGAGAGGAATGAAGGTGTAGAATTAGGTGTGTCACAGCCAAGTACTTGCGGCCACTCTGCTAGCAGTACACCGGCGTCCGATTCTAGCAGGCAAATTTCCCTGCCCCAGCTGCTGGACCGTTGAAAGAAGTTCACTCCCAGCCATCCACATGCCCAGCGGTTGAATGCTAGCTTGGCTAAATTGCTAGCGCTTCAACTGCTGCCTTTTCAGTTGGTAGACTCGGCCCCCTTCCGTGAGTTTGTGCAATGTGCGGTTCCTCAGTGGCAGGTTCCCAAAAGCCACTTTTTCTCACGGAAGGCGATTCTGGCTCTTTACAGGCATGTGGAAGGCAATGTCTTGGCCTCGCTGGACAGGGCGGTCAGCGGTAAGGTGCATATTACCGCTGACTCATGGTCCAGCAGGCATGGACAGGGACGTTACCTTTCTTTCACGGCCCATTGGGTCACTCTTTTGGCAGCTGGGAAGGATGCAGGACAAGGTGCAGTAGTGTTGGAGGTTGTTCCACCGCCACGCCTCCAAAATGCTACTACTGGTTGTGACACACCTCTCTCCTCCACCCCCTCCTCTTCTTCTTCCTCCATGGCCTCTTCCTGTAGTTTGTCCTCGGAACCAGCGGTGCTCCGTAGGCGTTCAAGGGGCTACGCAAGTACGCAGGCAAAAAGATGCCATGCCGTGCTTGCGCTGGTGTGTTTGGGGGACAGGAGCCACACTGGGGCAGAGGTCCTGTCTGCTCTGCAGGGGCAGGCCGAGAGGTGGTTGACACCACGCCAGCTTAAGCCAGGAATGGTGGTTTGCGACAATGGCACCAACCTCCTCTCCGCCCTCCGACAGGGACAACTGACCCATGTGCCCTGTATGGCTCACGTCCTTAACCTGGTGGTGCAGCGGTTCTTGGGCAGGTACCCGGGCTTACAGGATGTCCTGAGGCAGGCCAGGAAAGTCTGTGTGCATTTCCGCAGATCTTATAATGCCAGTGCTCGCCTGGCTGAGCTGCAAAAGGAGTTGAACCTGCCCAAGAACCGCCTTATATGTGACATGCCCACCAGGTGGAACTCAACGTTGGCCATGCTGCAGCGGCTGCACACGCAGCAGAGGGCCATCAATGAGTACCTGTGCGACTACGGCACCAGGACAGGGTCAGGGGAGCTCGGGTTTTTTTCACCACGCCAGTGTGGCATGATCAGGGATGCATGCACTGTCCTGGCACCATTTGAGGAGGCCACGAGGATGGTGAGCAGTGACAGTGCATGCATCAGTGACACTGTACCTCTTGTCCACCTGTTGGAGCACACGCTGCGTGGAATAATGGACAGGGCACTTGAGGCAGAACAGAGGCAGGAAGAGGAGGACTTCCTTGCCTCTCAAGGCCCCCTTTACCCAGACAGTGTTCCTTCTGTCCCACCCATCGCACAGGAAGAAGAGGAGGAGGAGGAGGAGGAGGAGGAGGAGGATTGTGTCAGCATGGAGGTGGAGGCTGGCACTCAGCATCATCAGCAGCAGTCTTTTAGGGATGATTTACAGTCCCAAGAAACCAGTGGACTTGTACGTGGCTGGGAGGAGGTGGCTGCGGATCATGTCGTCCTTAGTGACCCAGAGGACTCCGGACTGAATGCCTCAGCTAACCTACGCTGCATGGCCTCCCTGATCCTGCAAAGTCTGCAGAAGGATCCTCGTATTCTTCGGATCAAGGAGAGGGACCATTACTGGCTGGCCACTCTCCTTGATCCACGGTACAAGGGTAAGGTTGCGGACCTTATGTTACCGTCGCAGAGGGAGCAGAGGATGAGACAACTCCGGGAGGCCTTGCAGAAAGGTCTGTGCAACGCGTTCCCAGAGACTGGGAGGTTACAAACTCCTGGTCCTGGACAACGAGTTGCTGAGGCTTCGGGCAGTCAAAGAAGGAGCGGTGGGGAAGGTGGCCGTCTGACCGATGCGTTCAGACAATTCTTTAGTCCGCAGCCCCAAAGTATGATCGGTTCCATCAACCATCACCAGCGTCTGATATACATGGTGCAGGAATACCTAGGGGCAAGGTCAGACTTGGACACCTTCCCCACCGAAAATCCTCTGGCTTACTGGGTCTTGAGGATGGATCACTGGCCAGAGCTTGCACAGTATGCAATTGAGCTACTGGCCTGTCCTGCATCCAGCGTTCTTTCAGAACGCACATTCAGTGCTGCTGGAGGATTTGTCACGGATCACAGGGTGCGCCTGTCCACCGACTCGGTTGATCGACTGACTTTCATCAAGATGAACCAGTCTTGGATCACCACCAGCTACCACACACCTGATGCTGATATAACAGACTAATTGATTTTAAAATGGCTATCCTCCTCCTCCTCCTCAATGATACGATTAATGATGATAGCTTGGAAGATCATTTTGGTTTATGGGTGACGCCACCAGTGGCTAAGGCCCAATTTTTCAGCCCCTGTTTAACAGGGGCGTGTAATTACAATTTTTGATGCAATACTTTGCAACAGGCCTCATTGCTGTGCTCCAAGTACAGTATCTGTGAGGGGTTGCAGTGTTGTGCCACCAGTGCCTAAGGCCCAATTTTTCAGCCCCTGTTCAACAGGGGCATGCAATTAGAATTATTGATCTAATAATTCACAGCAGGGCCCATTGCTGCGCCCACCAAGAGTAACTGTCAGGCCTTACAGTGCTGTGGCACCAGCACCACCATCAAAGGCCCAATTTTTACTACCACTGTTCAACAATTATATGTTATTACAATTCCTGATATAATAGTTGACAGCAGGGCGTTCCAGCACCCACCAAGAGTAACTGTGAGTCCTTACAGTGTTGTGCCAACATCAACACCTAAGGGGCCAATTTCTGCAGAGTATATACGACAGGTCCCTACTTTCAAACATCCAACTTACAAACGACTACTACTTGCAAACGGAAGAAGACAACAGGAAGTGAGAGGAAATCTACCCCTTGGAAGGAAAATTCTCTCCTGTAAGAATTAATATGGGAGAAAGGTGTCTCCTCTCTACTGATGCTTTATCACCAATCCTTGTTTCAATAAAAACACCACATTTCAAAAACAGTTGTCATTGGGACGCAAAGTGAGGTGAAATGTTCTGAACAGGGGCACAGACAGCAAAACAAATGTTACAGGGGTGATAACCCTTCCCTATGTTTTCCAAAAAGCTTAAAAATAGGTATTTGGGCTGGAGCTACACTTAAACAATGTAGCTGTTCAAAGTTACAAACAGATTCTACATAAGAACAAACCTACAGTCCCTGTCTTGTATGCACCGCCTGTATACGGCTGTTCAGAGTATATAGGGCCTTTTTTATTTTGTGTGGTTCCCCTTAATATCCATACAAGACCCAAAGGGGCTGGTAATGGGCTGGGGTAGGGGGGGGGTGATGGGGTAGCTATGCCATTTTTCTTAAAGATTGTCATCCATATTACCGGGACCAGACATTACATTAAAGCCGCAAGCAGTTTTAAATGGCTTTTTTTTCCTTTAGAAATGTAATTTTGTGCAGGGACAGTTCTAAACACGGGAAACACGTGGCACTTCACAGGCATACTTTAGACACCCCCCAGGTACAATATTTAAAGGAATATTTGACTTTTTTTTTTCACTTTATGCATCATTAAAATGACTGCTCCCGGAAAACGTCCGTTTTTAAAACTTCTTTTTGCATTGATACATGTCCCCTGGTGCAGAACCCGGGTTCCCAAACTCTGTTTAGGACAATAACATGGATAATAGTCATTATAATTAGCACTTTAGAATCCGAACGTTCACATCCATTGTATTTAATAGGGTTCTAATGTTCGTGCAAACTTTCGGTCCGTTCGGGGGTTCTGGTGCGAACCGAACCTGGGGGTGTTCGGCTCATCACTAGTGATGATCCTGTCTGTGTTGGAAGGATCAGTGTTTAGGAGAAGGGATTCCAAATCCACAGTATCTATCAGATCTGTAGGTTCGTTTTCCTTCAATAAGGATTTTACGTTTTTTAGTGCCTGTCTTTCACTAAAGGAATGGAATTCCCGTGCATCGTGGTTAATTTTTTCAAACATGCTCTGAAGTAATAGGTTCCGAGTATATAGATGTAAATCTTTGGTAACTTCGAATTTATCAATAGATTTATTAGGGCAAAAGGTTAACCCTTTAGATAGATTCCTTTCTGCCCAAAGAATAATGGGTTCCACCTCCCTCAGTAGGGAGTTTCTGTGTGTCCGCCCTTGTCAGTGTATGTAAGATACCGCAGCCTTGTTGTCCATTCGAAGCAGTACTGGTTTCCCCGTAATCTCGAATTTTAGGGCTAGTAACGCAAGGTTTCCAGGATGTTTGATACCAGGCCTGTTGTGCGGAAGGACCATCTTCCCTGCACTGAAATCTGGTTGCAGCGTGCCCCCCAGCCTGCTGCACTGGCATCTGTGGTAATTGTGATCAAGTTGATGCCCTAATGGACACGATTTCATAAGCGTGTGTTTTTTCATCCACCAATGTAGACTCCTGAGCATTAGACTTTTCAGGTGTATGGGTTGGGACAGATGCCGTCTGTTCCAAAGTCTCAAGAATTCCAACTGAAAATGTCTCAGGTGCCAATGGGCCCAAGGAACCATAGGGATACACGATAACATCAGTCCTATCAGGCTCAGGCAATTTGAAGCTGTTACGCAGGACCTCACACTCATTTTCTTCATCTTTCGAATGATGCATGTCACCTTCTGAGGTGAGAGGGATACCTTTCCATTCATTGCATTAAATAATGCGCCTAGATAAACCATCTTCTGAGTCGGAGAAAGGTGATTCTTCTCCTGATTTATCTTCCAGCTGAATTCTGCTAGCATTGACAACAAAACGCTCTTGTTTGTCCACTAACTGGACTGAATCCTTTGCCAGTAGGAGAATATTGTCCAAGTCGTGATATACTCTGAGACCTAATTCTCTTAGAGGGGCTATGATAGCGATTAGGGTCTTCGTGAAGACTCTGGACGACATGCAGAGACCGAACGGGAGGCTCTCGAATCAAAGGTGTACTTGCCCCACCACAAACCTCAGATACAGTCAGGTCCATAAATATTGGGACATCGACACAATTCTAATCTTTTTGGCTCTATACACCACCACAATGGATTTGAAATGAAATGAACAAGATGTGCTTTAACCGCAGACTTTCAGCTTTAATTTGAGGGTATTTACATCCAAATCAGGTGAACAGTGTAGGAATTACAACGGTTTGTATATGTGCCTCCCCCTTTTTAAGGGACCAAAAGTAATGGGACAATTGGCTGCTCAGCTGTTCCATGGCCAGGTGTGTGTTATTCCCTCATTATCCCATTTACAAGGAGCAGATAAAAGGTCCAGAGTTAATTTCAAGTGTGCTATTTGCATTTGGAATCTGTTGCTGTCAACTCTCAATATGAGAGCCAAAGAGCTATCACTATCAGTGAAGCAAGCCATCATTAGGCTGAAAAAACAAAACAAACCCATCAGAGAGATAGCAAAAACATTAGGGGGTTATTTACGAAAGGGACAAATCAACTGTTTGGAACATCCTTAAAAAGAAAGAACGCATCGGTGAGCTCAGCAACACCAAAAGACCCGGAAGACCACGGAAAACAACTGTGGTGGATGACCGAAGAATTATTTCCCTGGTGAAGAAAACACCCTTCACAACAGTTGGCCAGATCAAGAACACTCTCCAGGAGGTATGTGTGTCAAAGTCAAAAATCAAGAGAAGACTTCACCAGAATGAATACAGAATACACCACAAGATGTAAACCATTGGTGAGCCTCAAAAACAGGAAGGCCAGATTAGAGTTTGCCAAACAACATCTAAAAAAGCCTTCACAGTTCTGGAACAACATCCTATGGACAGATGAGACCAATAGCAACTTGTACCAGAGTGATGGGAGGAGAAGAGTATGGAGAAGGAAAGGAACTGCTCTTGATCCAAAGCATACCACCTCATCAGTGAAGCATGGTGATGGTAATGTCATGGCGTTGGCATGTATGGCTGCCAATGGAACTGGTTCTCTTGTATTTATTGATGATGTGACTGCTGACAAAAGCAGCAGGATGAATTCTGAAGTGTTTCGGGCAATATTATCTGCTCATATCCAGCCAAATGCTTCAGAACTCATTGGTTGGCGCTTCACAGTGCAGATGGACAATGACCCGAAGCATACTGCGAAAGCAACCAAAGAGTTTTTTAGTGGAAAGAAGTGGAATGTTATGCAATGGCCAAGTCAATCACCTGACCTGAATCCAATTGAGCAAGCATTTCACTTGCTGAAGACAAAACTGAAGGGAAAATGCCCCAAGAACAAGCAGTAACTGAAGACAGTTGCAGTAGAGGCCTGGCAGAGCATCACCAGGGATGAAACCCAGCGTCTAGTGATGTCTATGCATTCCAGACTTCAGGATGTAATTGACTGCAAAGGATTTGCAACCAAGTATTAAAAAGTGAAAGTTTGATTTATGATTGTTAATCTGTCCCATTACTTTTGGTCCCTTAAAAAGTGAGAGGCACATATACAAACTGTTGTAATTCCTACACCGTTCACCTGATTTGGATGTAAATGCCCTCAAATTAAAGCTGAAAGTCTGCAGTTAAAGCACATCTTGTTTGTTTCATTTCAAATCAATTGTGGTGGTGTATAGAGCCAAAAAGATTAGAATTGTGTCGATGTCTCAATATTTATGGACCTGACTGTATTTCTGAAATGGTGGGAGTATGGGTATGTGCAAGCAGGTCCTGCAGATCTATGGACAGCACCCAGTCCCCAGGTTAGATTACACGGATAATTGTTTGTAGCGACTCCATCTTTTCTAGAAATATATAGTGATTTAGTATTTTTAGATATATCACGGGTCTCCAACCTCCGTTTTTCTTGGGAACTAGAAACCGGGTAGAGTACAAACCTGAAAACCTCTTAAATGGAGGCAGCGGTACCACTGCTTGTTGTTCCTGCAGAGAGAGAAGAAACTGATGTAGAGCTTCCGCTTTTTGAGGAGACTTTGATACCCTTGTGAGAGTAAAGACGTCCTTGGGGGGTTTGTCTAGAAAGGTCCAAAAGTGACCATATTTGACTGTGGAGACCACCTAGAGATCTCTGCACTTTTGATCCCAGATTTTTGAGAAGTGTTTGAGCCTGGCACCCACTGGGATCGCCTGGGTTGGCCTGGCGTCAAAAGGATTTTTTAGGATCCTGTGGGGTAGGCACTGTCTACGAGTCTTGAGGAAGGTGGACTGCGTGCTTCTCCAATTCTGTAAAAAAGCCTTTCCCCTGTCTGGACTGCCTGTAGTCCTTGTTCTTAAAGTGTTGAAATCTGGGCGTGAATGCCCTGGTGCGCCTGTATTGTCTGTTTTGGGGTAACAGGCCTGATTTTCCACCTGTGACACAAGAGATGGCCTCATCCAATTTCTCTCCAAACAAGGCTTTGTCGTCAAATGGTATCTTACACCAGTTTTTTTTTAGGCGACATCAGCCCACCATGGCTTCAGCCATAAGGCCCGTTTGGCCATCACTGTGTGGAGCATTGACCTTGCAGAGCATCAGACTGAGTCCCCAATAAAGTCTGCCGAGAGCTTTAGCTCATCCAAGGCCTTGATTATGTCCTCCTTTGGGATATCTTGCCGGACTGCGGTTTCTATGCTATCTGTCCAAACGTGCAGGGCATTGGATATTGAAGTCAGGGCTATTACAGATTTACAGGCTGTTGGGTGGGAGGTTTCACCTGTGGACGGACCGGGAAGAGACGCATTAGTCGTTTCTTCTTGAGGAGGAGAGGCTGGCCGTTGCGATGGCATTGTTGCCACTAACGCTGCCAGAGAATCTTTGACTGCATTCTTAAGTGGGTCCGCCACCTGCAGTCCTTCAGACTCTCTGTCTGCTGCATAGTCCCTGAGACAATTTCAGCAGACCAATTTGTCTGGTAGTGGGGTGGCCCCACAGGCCCGACATCTTGGGGATCTAGGTCTCGGAGAACGTGAATGTTGGCGTTCTTTGGTCGATGATTTCCTGACACTTCTATGATGTCCGGGCCTGGGTGACCTTTCCCTGCTGGACTAGAATCATCAGAGTCTTCATGTCGCCTTGAGGTCCTGTTGGACGTCTTCTGACATACAGGGCTGAAATACATAAGAGTACCAGCCTAAGTGCACTCTTTTTTTTTTTACATGTGTAAACTTACCTGTACGTAGGCCCTTACCTTAAATGTAGAGTAGGATCTTGTTCGGGCGGAGAATGGCTCATCTTAGGTGGCTAGCAGAAGAAGAAGAAAAGAATAGGAAAGGGTTAATGGGCTAGGTCCTGTTTTGACTAAGGGGATATTTTCCTATATTGTTTTTTTTTATATATATACCGGTACCCCTTTTTAAAAAAATATATATATATTTTTTTTAAAGAAACGTTTTTTTTTTTTAAAGATTTTTTTTTTTTTTACCTTTGTAAAATATTTTCCACTCCCTGGAACTCTCAACAGGACAACCTTTTCAGGCAGCGTCAGGCATCCCACTAAGGCTGCCAGGGGATAAGTAGGGAAAACAGGAGGGGCAGAGGCAGAAGAAACGCCTCTGTCCTGACCTTAGTGCATGAGGGCAACGACACACAAGTTTAACCAAAATTCACTGCCATGAGGTATGAGGAAAAAAAGGAGAATGCTTGGGCTGTGCTAACAATTTATTTTATGATATTCTCTAGTCCTGAGGGAGGAGCCAAGGCGGAGCTTGTAACAGGTATGCTGCTATGGAAAAGGTAAACACTATTCACTTGGGATTATAAAAGCTTGCTTGTCAAAGTAGCCAGAGATTTGGTCATAGCAAGAAGGTTTGCTGCCCTTGCTCTGAGTGGCAAATTCATTATATTGTAAACCTCTGGGCTAATGTATTATACAACTAAAAATGGAAAAATTCCCCCAGGGGGTTTTTTAGGCAGCAAAAAGTTTGTAAGAGGGTAATTATGTAAAAATCTTTTATTGAATCAGGAAATAAATGATAGATTCAGATATACAATAAATTTATTTTTAAAATACAAGCTCTGGTTTTCGACACAAACAACAACATAAAACATCACTCATGGCAAAAAACACCCCAAGGAAAAATAGGATTTTTTACTCACCGTAAAATCCTTTTCTCTGAGTCCATGGACCGACACAGCTTCTCTATTGACAAAGTGGGTATTATCCATTAATTAGGAGTGACTAGGCAGAAAAACTTGTAAAAAGTGTTGCATCACACCTTCTACAGTACCGCCCAGGGGGCGGACCCTCTGGGTATACCCTCTCAGTCTGCATCTTCGCAGATCAGTTCGTCAAAAAGCAGTACAAACTTAAAAGGAGGGGTGGGTGCTGTGTCGGTCCATGGACTCAGAGAAAAGGATTTTACGGTGAGTAAAAAATCCTATTTACTCTTTCGTCCATGGACCGACACAGCTTCTCTATTGACAAAGTGGGACGTCCCAAAGCAGTGTCAGAGAAAAAACGAGGGGTGGTAACAGCATAAAAATAAACTTCACCCCAAACACAAAACAGCACTTCTCCAACGGAGGAGTTGCAACTCTAAACAGCGGCTTGCAAAACCTTGCGGCCAAAAGAGGCATCCGAAGATGCACCTACCTCAATTTTGTAGAATTTTGTGAAAGTGTGAGCGGACGACCAAGTCGCCGCTTTACATAATTGGGAAACAGACGCTTGATGTCGGAAAGCCCAAGAGGCACCTATTGCCCTGGTCGAATGCGCCGTGACAGGAAAGGGGGGCGCCTGACCCTTTAAGGCGTAAGCCTGGATTACTATCTGTCGGATCCACCTAGAGATGGTGGCCGATGAGACTGCTTGGCCCTTCTTGGGACCAGCCACCGAAACAAACAGTGAGTCTGACTTCCGGAACAGGGAAGTAGCAGATAGGTATACTCTCAAAGCTCGGACAACGTCCAAGGAATGCAACGCCGACTCCTTAGGATTCGACGGCTGAGGACACAAGGATGGAAGTACAATGTCTTCGTTGAGATGAAAAGCCGAAACGACTTTCGGAAGAAAGGAAGGCTGCGGCCGCAGCACCACCTTATCCTTGTGGAAAATCAAATAGGGAGCCTTGCAGGACAAGGCTGCCAGCTCAGAGACTCGTCTAACTGACGTAACAGCCACCAAAAAGACCACTTTCTGAGAAAGTGTCAACAGGGGAATATCTCTAATATTCTCAAACGGTGCCTTCTGAAGCACCGAGAGGACCAGGTTCAAGTCCCACGGAGGTAACGGGGGACGGACCGGAGGGGCCACCTGTCGGACCCCCTGCACAAATGTACTCACGAGAGAGTGAGTCGCCAGGGGTCGCTGAAAAAAGACAGCCAGGGCAGATATCTGTCCCTTAAATCGTACTTAGGGCAAGCCCTTGGTCCACCCCATGCTGTAAAAACAGCAGGATTCTGGAAACCAAATAGGTACGCGGATGCCATTTCATTTCCTCACACCTGGAGATGTAGGCCCTCCAAGTGCGGTGATAGACCTTCCTAGAGGACGGTTTTCGAGCACTTCTCATAGTAGAGATTACTGAGTCTGACAGGCCCCGGTCTCTCAGTACCCGGTTCTCAACAGCCATGCCGTTAAAGCCAATGACTGTAAAGCAGGATGGAATATGGGACCTTGCGATAGCAGGTCCTTCCGTAGTGGTAGGCGCCAAGGGACGTCTGCTACCAGACGTACTAGATCGTCGTACCAAGGACGCTGAGGCCAATCTGGAGCGATTAGGATCATTGGAATTCCCTCTGCCTCCACTCTGCGGAGCAGAAGAGGAAGAAGCCTTAAGGGAGGGAAGGCATAGATTAGCCGATACTGACCCCACGATGCTACCAACGCGTCCGTTGCGTCTGCCCATGGGTCTCTTGACCGGGCCACAAATCTCAATACCTTCCGATTGAGTCGGGAAGCCAGAAGATCTACGTCTGGTGTGCCCCATCTTTGGCAGAGGAGTTGGAACACCTCCGGGTGTAAGGACCATTCTCCCTGGTCCAGCATCTGGCGGCTCAGGTAGTCCGCCTGCCAGTTTTCCACACCCGGAATGTACACGGCCGACAGTGCCGGTACGCTCCTCTCTGCCCACTTCAGGATGCGAGCGATCTCCGATGCTGCAGCTGAGCTTCTTGTTCCTCCTAGATGATTGACATATGCCACTGCTGTGGCGTTGTCTGACTGGATCCTGACTGGACTCCCTTGCAGTCTCTGAGACCATTCCATGTCCTACTCCTTGCTAGACAGAAAAAAAACTGATCTGCGAAGATGCAGACTGAGAGGGTATACCCAGAGGGTCCGCCCCTGGGCGGTACTGTAGAAGGTGTGATGCAACACTTTTTACAAGTTTTTCTGCCTAGTCACTCCTAATTAATGGATAATACCCACTTTGTCAATAGAGAAGCTGTGTCGGTCCATGGACGAAAGAGTAACATGGTTTGCCAATTACATTTACAACATTACTATCCACATGAATACCCCAATGCATTTCGACCCTTTAATTTCTGGTCTTGTTCAGGGGGATTTTTATTCTCGGGAAATATATTTAAAAATTCTAATTAAAGGCATCTGATAGTATACAAAACATTGTTAAAACATTTTAAATTGTGCAAAAGATATACAGTCAGGTCCATAAATATTGGGACATCGACACAATTCTAATCTTTTTGGCTCTATACACCACCACAATGGATTTGAAATGAAATGAACAAGATGTGCTTTAACTTCAGACTTTCAGCTTTAACTTGAGGGTATTTACATCCAAATCAGGTGAACGGTGTAGGAATTACAACAGTTTGTATATGTGCCTCCCACTTTTTAAGGGACCAAAAGTAATGGGACAGATTAACAATCATAAATCAAACTTTCACTTTTTAATTCTTGGCTGCAAATCCTTTGCAGTCAATTACAGCCTGAAGTCTGGAACACATAGACATCACCAGACGCTGGGTTTCATCCCTGGTGATGCTCTACCAGGCCTCTACTGCAACTGTCTTCAGTTCCTGCTTATTCTTGGGGCATTTTCCCTTCAGTTTTGTCTTCAGCAAGTGAAATGCATGCTCAATCGGCTTCAGGTCAGGTGATTGACTTGGCCATTGCATAACATTCCACTTCTTTCCACTAAAAAACTCTTTAGTTGCTTTCGCAGTATGCTTTGGGTCATTGTCCATCTGGACTGTGAAGCGCCGTCCAGTGAGTTCTGAAGCATTTGGCTGGATATGAGCAGATAATATTGCCCGAAACACTTCAGAATTCATCCTGCTGCTTTTGTCAGCAGTCACATCATCAATAAATACAAGAGAACCAGTTCCATTGGCAGCCATACATGCCAACGCCATGACACTACCACCACCATGCTTCACTGATGAGGTGGTATGCTTTGGATCATGAGCAGTTCCTTTCCTTCTCCATACTCTTCTCTTCCCATCACTCTGGTAAAAGTTGATCTTGGTCTCATCTGTCCATATGATGTTGTTCCAGAACTGTGAAGGCTTTTTTAGATGTTGTTTGGCAAACTCTAATCTAGCCTTCCTGTTTTTGAGGCTCACCAATGGTTTACATCTTGTGGTGAACCCTCTGTATTCACTCTGGTAAAGTCTTCTCTTGATTGTTGACTTTGACACACACCTACCCCCTGGAGAGTGTTCTTGATCTGACCAACTGTTGTGAAGGGTGTTTTCTTCACCAGGGAAAGAATTCTTCGGTCATCCACCACAGTTGTTTTCCGTGGTCTTCCGGGTCTTTTGGTGTTGCTGAGCACACCGGTGCGTTCTTTCTTTTTAAGGATGTTCCAAACAGGTGATTTGGCCACACCTAATGTTTTTGCCATCTCACTGATGGGTTTGTTTTGTTTTTTCAGCCTAATGATGGCTTGCTTCACTGATAGTAGCAGCTCTTTGGATTTCATATTGAGAGTTGACAGCAACAGATTCCAAATGGAAATAGCACACTTGAAATGAAATGTCCCATTACTTTTGGTCCCTTAAAAAGTGGGAGGCACATATACAAACTGTTGTAATTCCTACACACTTCACCTGATTTGGATGTATATACCCTCAAATTAAAGCTGAAAGTTTGCAGTTAAAGCACATCTTGTTCGTTTCATTTCAAATCCATTGTGGTGGTGTATAGAGCCAAAAAGATTAGAATTGTGTAGATGTCCCAATATTTATGGACCTGACTATATCCCTTAAGTTTTGTGTCTGAGGCACCAGCTAGCTGAGTTGCAACCCCAGCCGCAACACATTGGCTCAGGCCTAACCCAGCTGACCTCAGCCATCCAGGGTTCTTAACACTACACGGTCACTATGCAGTGAACCGTACCAACTCGAGGTCACCTTCCCTCGGATGGTTCCCCACCGTTTACCAAATGACCAGATTTAGACCGCAGTCAAGGACCCCAAACCGCCACAGTGACACACATGAAAAGCCCACTGTACGTCATCCTCCAAACCCAGAAACCATAGGTCAGTACCCACAGCATTAAGGTGAATTCCATTACCCCTCGGGAACTGCCAAGTGCCAGATTCCAAATCCAAGTGTCTGATGACCAGGCCCCCATTCCTAACAACAAACCTCCCCACCTCCTTATTCACCTTGACCCGAGCCTTATTAAGCTTCTCCACCAATCTGCCCGCCCGCCATACCGTGCGGGCTACTATGTCCGACCAGAGTATAATCGTACCAGGAAAGCCTGAGAAAATCAAACCTGAAGACCTAACTGTCTACCATTGGGCCTAACATCAGCCCTTTTGGCACCCCAAAACACATAAGAATGCCCCAGGAATCAGACGAGGCATCTCCGACCCAAAATTAAACAAATAACCACAGTACTACCCACCAAACAGGAAGACAAAGAGACAAACATAAGAAAAAAGAACAGAAAAAGGAAAAATCTTACCAAGCCACCTAGGGCCTACAATAAGTGGGGCCTAATGTACAAACGGAATCTATTTGACTCCCACCTGCCGATCTGCTTGACCACGCTATCATCCAAACCCCACCAAGACCAATGCGGAAGGAGTGAGAAGCATAATCCGAAGGGTCAAAACCCAACAATAACAGACATTTGCAGAAGACTGCCACAAATTGAAACCTGAATAAGCAAGAACCATCCGCATGCACCAACAGGGTGCCACCAATATGTGGCCACCAGGGCCGGACTGGCCCACCGGGAAACCGGGAAAACTCCCGGTGGGCCGGCTGCCTGGCTGCTTCTGGGGCCTCTGTGAGGGCAGCGGCACCTGAAAAAAAAATGGCGGCGGTGCCGGGCCGACATGCAACTGCGCATGCACCAGCGCAGTTCCGAGACTAGCCGTGCTCGGGAAAGCCCGCCCACGCTCGGCAAGTTCCGGAAATGCGGGCGCATGCGCAGTGACACGATGGCGCCGAGCGGCGCCATTTTTAAAAGTTTAGCCGTAGCGCACCGGCCAGCCTCTTCCTTCCTACGTCCCCCGCAGCCTCTGAATGCCTGCCCCCCTCCCCCCGCAGCCTCTGACCTCCTATTTCCCCTGCAGCCTCTGACCTCCTGTCCCTCCGAAGCCTCTGGCCTCCTGTCCCCCCTCCGCATCCTCCGACCTCCTGCCCCCCCTCCGCATCCTCCGACCTCCTGACTCCCCTTCCGCAGCCTCCGACCTCCTGTCCCCCCCTCCGCAGCCTCCGACCTCCTGCCCCCCCTCCGCAGCCTCCGACCTCCTGTCCCCCCTCCGCAGCCTCCGACCTCCTGTCCTCCCCCGCAGCCTCCGACCTCCTGTCCCCCCCCGCAGCCTCCGACCTCCTGTCCCCCCCTCCGCAGCCTCTGACCTCCTGTCCCCCCCCGCAGCCTCCGACCTCCTGTCCCCCCCCTCCGCAGCCTCTGACCTCCTGTCCCCCCTCCGCAGCCTCTGACCTCCTGTCCCCCCCTCCGCAGCCTCCTGTCCCCTCCCTCCACAGCCTCCGACCTCCTGTCCCCCCCCTCCGCAGCCTCCGACCTCCTGTCCCCCCCCCTCCGCAGCCTCTAACCTCCTGTCCCCCATCCGCATCCTCTGACCTCCTGTCCCCCCATCCGCATCCTCTGGCCTCCTGTCTCCCCCTCCGCAGCCTCCGGCCTCCTGTCTCCCTCTCCGCAGCCTCCGGCCTCCTGTCTCCCCCTCCGCAGCCTCCAGCCTCCTGTCTCCCCCTCCGCAGCCTCTGACCTCCTGTCCCCCCCCTCCGCAGCCTCTGACCTCCTGTCCCCCCCCTCCGCAGCCTCCTGTCCCCCCCTCCGCAGCCTCCTGTCCCCCCCTCCGCAGCCTCCTGTCCCCCCCTCCACAGCCTCTGACCTCCTGTCCCCCCCCTCTACAGCCTCCGACCTCCTGTCCCCCCCCTCCGCAGCCTCCGACCTCCTGTCCCCCCCTCCGCAGCCTCCGACCTCCTGTCCCCCCCCTCCGCAGCCTCTGACCTCCTGTCCCCCCCTCCGCAGCCTCTGACCTCCTGTCCCCCCCATCCGCATCCTCTGACCGCCTGCCCCCCCCTCCACAGCCTCCGGCCTCCTGTCTCCCCCTCCGCAGCCTCTGACCTCCCCTGTACCATCCACAGCCTCTGACCTCCCCTGTACCATCCGCAGCCTCTGACCATCTCTTGTCTTATATCACGTCTGGAGAGGAGTCAAGAGTGGGAGTGCCGCCAGGATGGGGGTCATTGGAGAAGTCAGACATGTATGGACTGTGGAGAGGAAACTATGGGATAAAACCAGAGCCACCAAGCTGGAGCCGAGTGACTGAGAGGAGGTCAGTGACAGCGCCGCCAGGCCAGTCTGAGGGGGGAGTCAATACAATAATGTAAGGGGGCACTGATAAAGGTTTCCCCCTTATATCAGTAAACCCCCTTACCTTAGTGTTTTCTTTTTGCGGAAGGTGGTCTCTGGTCACCAGAGTCCTCCCCACATTCCCAGAGTTCCCCTTTACATCATAGTCTGCAGGATTCCACCCTTCAGTGCAAGAGGGCACTCTGATGTAAAGGGGAATGCAGTGGACTCTGATATAAGTGGGATCTCTGGTCACCAGTGCCCCCTTTATATCAGAGTGCGACCCCTTTCACACTGAGGCGCTTTGCAGGCGCTATAACGCTAAAAATAGCGCCTGCAAAGCGCCCTGAAAGAGCCGTTCCGCACACTCCAGTGTGAAAGCCCCGAGGGCCTTCACACTGGAGCGCTGCGCTGGCAGGACGCTAAAAAATGTCCTGCTAGCCGCATCTTTGGAGCGGTGTGTATACCGCTCCTCCACCGCTCCTGCCTTTTGATATGAATGTGCACCGCGGCTATACCGCCGGAAAAGCGCATTTTGCTGGTGGTTTTAACGTCCGTTAGCGGGGATTAAAAGCGCCCCGCTAGCGTCCGAATAGCGCCGCAAAATTGACGGTAAAGCGCCGCTAAAATTAGCGCCGCTTTATCGCCGACGCATGGGGCTGGTATGAAATTATTTCCAGGGCTGGTTTTTATTCCCAGTCCGGCCCTGGTGGCCACAACAAAGAGAACTGTTCCAGAGCAAAAACTGGACAAAAGCCTGGATTATTGCCCCCGAACAATTGCAACTGCACGTCCTTACCGCCCAGATCAGTCTTGGAACGACAGATCCTAATCTGTACAGAGGAAGCAGTAACTACAATATCGTCCATCAGCAACTCCCCAGCCACCCGTTTGGAAGGACTGACCAATTCGCCAATCCGGAGAGCTCCGAAAAAAGCCAGCAAAAAGACCGCCCTAAACAAAGTTTGTTCATAAACTGAAGAACAAACCGATTGCAGATGTTCCAAGATGGCACGCAATATGGAAAAAGACAGTGGGCGACGAGCGTCGCAGGAACGACGACCCCTGCGGTACCCCTTCATAGCCTGCCTGACCACGTAAGCTTTTGTAAAATCCCCAACTCCATCTAACTTGAACCAGAAAGCTTACCCAATTAAGGCTACTTTCACACTGAGGCGCTGGATGCGCTGGCGGTATAGCGGCGCTATTTTTAGCGCCGCTATACCGTTTTTTTTGCCGCGATTTGCGGGCGCTAGCGGGGGTATTTTAACCCCCGCTAGTGGCAGAAAAAGGGTTAAAAACGCCCGCAATAACGCCTCTTTGAGGCGTTTTGCGGGCGTATTAGAGGCGGTACCCCATTGATTTCAATGGGCAGGGGCTCTATAGGAGCGCTATTTTTAGCGCTCCTATTGCGCCTCAAAGATGCGGCTTGCAGGAGTTTTTTGAGCCTCCTGCAAGCGCAACGCTCCAGTGTGAAAGCCCTCGGGCTTTCACATTGGATAGTATTGAGAGGCTTTTTTGGGGTGCATTGCAGGCGCTATTTAGAGCGCAATAGCGCCTGCAAAGCGCCTCAGTGTGAAAGGGGCCTAAGACTCACCAGCTTAAATGTGAGTCAGAGTATTGTTTACCTACACTTACTTCTAAGCGCACACTAGAGGGTGCTACACAGGTATGGTATATTTTTACAAAGTTACATTGGTCCAGCTTAGACCAATGTAACTATGCATATAGCATACTTATGGGATCCCTCTAGATCAGGGGTCTCCAAACTTTTGAAACAAAAGGCCAGTTTACTGCCTTTCAAACTTTGGGGGGTCCAGACTGAGGACAGGGAAGTAGAAAATGCCCCAGCATAGGTGGGAGTAAACAATGCCATAGGCTTGGTGGTCAGTAGGGGTAAAACATTTACATAATTGGTGTCAGAGGAGAATTAGGTTCCCATCTCTGGTATCAGTGGGAGGGATAATATCCCCTTGTTGGTGTCAGTGGGAGAAATAGTGCTCCAAGGGCCAGATAAAGGCAAGCAAAGGGCCAAATTTGACCCACCAGTTTGGAGATCCCGGCTTTATAAGCAGGAAATCACTGTAGCAGACATCACTACTCCAGTCATCTCCACTTGCTTCCTCCTGTGTGGATCAGCTGCCCTGCTGCATTGTGAGAACAGGAGGTTGCCTACTTGACACTGGCATCATTCCGAGAATGCTTTGCATTTTATCAATGAATGCAAAACATTTTCTGAATTCACGAGGTGGAGAGGCGAGGCAAGGCGGTGACATTATACTCTCCCCCTCGTCCAATCAGAGAATGCTTTACATTCATTGAGAAAATGCAAAACATTATCTAAATGGTACCATGCCGAGCAAGCAACCTCCTGTGTCAAGTAAGCATTAGGGTAGCCATTTGGCACAGGACCCGGAAATTAGTTGAGCTCAGCGGTATCTACTACAATGATTTCCAGCTTCCGGAGGGATCCGCCAGGGTTGGTATATGTCCAAGCTGGACTAATGTAACTATGTAAAATATCCAGACCAGGAATTCTTCTTTAAAATAAAATAATTGGTGAAGAAAAGGGGGAGTACTTTGCAAAGCAACAAATCAGATCACACCTACACTGGGTAAAACATGCAAAGTGACAATTCATTGGCTATTTGGTGCAGAATCAAACATATTTGCACATAAGCAATGGGAAAGTTCACCCCAGAAGCATACCTCCCAACTTTCAGAAATGGGAATGAGGACACCTATTAGCAAAAGTATGCAGGTATAGGACACACCCCCTGCTACGCCCCCTTAAAGGAGCATTGTATATAAAAAAAAATGATTGGTTAAACCCAAAAGTGCTTTTTACCACTACTATTCCTTTATATTGGCTTTTGGTATTTACAAATGCAGCAATTTAGAAATTGGATGAAAGGTTTAGAACTGGGAAACACTTTTTGAAAGATAAATAGTGCATTTTATATACAACTATATAGATCAGACCAAAATGAGGGACACATGAGGAGGAATGAGGGACAGAGGAACATTGTTCTAAATCAGGGACAGTCCCTCAAAATCAGGGACAGTTGGAAGCTATGCAGAAGTGATAACACTGTAAAGGGTTAAACTTGACAGTGACAGCATTGTCATATGCTAGACGGATGTGCTATGTATTATTGTATCTGTACAGAGAGATTTGTCATTAGGGGCTAATGGAATGGAAAGCTGTAGCAGGATAATGGGAGGCAGCAAACCTTACATACTATAAGTAACAGAATCCACACTGTATAGATGTCAGGATGTTAACAAAGGACAGAGAGGGGAGTCATGTTCTTGCTAAGCACGCAAACTTCCCCTGTAGCTTTTAATAGGAGTTACACACCGAGACACTTGGAAATGACAGCAAGGTAATTGACCATTTGCAGACTACATATTGGAGTAGTAGTCATCAAATTTCTACAGCCAGTCAAACCCTCCTCCTAGAATCTGTATGATGTATATTGTCATGAAGTCATGAATGGGGATATCCACTGCCACACTGCAATTATAATTTACTATCTCTCTGTAGAAGTCTGTATGTTCCGGTTCTTCAGGGTCCCTTGGTCCTGTAGCTATTTTGAAAAAAAATGAAACATCCATATTCTGTACCTGCAGTTGTTTCTATTGTTTCTATGTGTGTTTCAGCTCCATTCCTGTAAACACGGCCAAGATCTTTGCCTGGCTAATACCTACTGGGAAACACTCTACAGTGGCGTCACCAAAATTGGTGTCACCCTCCCTCCACCAACTACAGTCCCCCTTCAGTACAGACCCCCTCCCTCAGTATAGACCCCCCACTAAGCACAGACCCCCCTCCAGCAGTAGAGATCCCCCTCCCTCTGTACAGACCCATACCTCCCAACTTTCCCATTGTCCACTGCGGGACTTTAATTCAAAATGTTTTCCCCCTCTCATCAAAGTTGTTGAGCGGGGGGGGGGGGGGGGGGTGCCATGGGGGACTCACCGACTCACCTGCTTTTCGCTGCCGCTCTGTGCGGGAAAGCAGTGTCCCGCACGGGTACGCGGGAAGATGATGTCCCTGCAGGAGAAACTAAGTACACTGAGTACAGACCCCCCTCCATCAGTATAGACCCTCCTCATCAGTATAGACCCCCCTCAGTACAGAACCCCTTCCTCAGTACAGACCCCCCTCAGTGCAGACTTCCCTCCATCAGTATAGACACCCCATCAGTGCAGACCCCCCTCCTCCATCAGTGCAGACCCCCCTCTCCATCAGTGCAAACCCCCCTCAGTGCAGACCCCCCTCCATTAGTGCAGACCACCCCCTCTGTCAGTGCAGACCCTCCCCTCCCATAGCATCCCCCAGAACATGTCTATTTGCATTACATTTTTAAAGACCTCAGAACAGTGTGTGCTAGGCACAGCAGTGTGTCCCTTGGACTCCCTCCTCCTGTGTAGATGTGGGAGGCGGCTTCGGTCTGCTCTGCTGTGTGAGACAGGGAGACAGCCGGAGAGATGCGAGAGATCAGGGTAGGGGTGATTGAGGACCGTGCGGCATTAGCAGTGCCAATGCCCGCAGGTGTCACCCGGTGCAGGTTCCAACATTTAATACATTTTAAAATGTATATTATTTACTATGTAGGAACACTTATGTGTGTGTATACATTTATTTGTATTTATTATGTTATTTATTACATGTTATTTACTGTCCCACATGCATCCATGTGCACCATTAAATAGTATCTACTAATTGATTCATTTGGTTCTGGTGTTGTGCTTCATTTAAAGTCCCACCATTCCCCTTTCCCCTCTTTTTTCTATCCCCTAAAAGTGGATAGATTTGGAGATAGTATGACAGATTGGGGTAGGGAATTCCAGAGGATGGGAGAGACTCGGGAGAAGTCCTGGAGGCGTGTATGAGAGGAGGTGATGAGGGAGCTAGAGAGCAGGAGGTCTTCGGAGGAACGAAGAGGACGAATAGGTTGGTTTTTTTGAGACTAGGCTAGTGATTTAGCTGGGGGCTAAATTGTGAATGGCTTTGTAAGTTGTTGTTAGTGTTTTTAATTTAATTTGTTGGGTGAGTGTCAGGATAACTTAAGTGCTCCTGCTCCTCATTCCAGCATCCAGCGTCTGTTTTGGCTTATGCATTCTCCCTGTCTGTGTCCACCTGCAATGTGATTGATACGGTCAGTCACCTGTTATAAGCAAGCCAAACGCTCTGTCCCTTGCTTGTGATAGAGACAGTGATACCTGCGTTGTTCCTGATCTAGCCCCCTGTCTGCCCTGTTTTGCTATTTGGATTTCCCTGTGTATGACTTGGATTGAATATTGGACTATTCCCTGAACTCAGCCTGCCTTTTACCTGGACTGTAATAGAATCACGCTATCTGTCTGCTAAACTGCAAGTATCTGTTTGCTTTGCTCAGTTGGCATCTGCCCTGGCATGGTGGCCAGGCACTATAGCATTATGTATAAGTCCTGGGGGCAACCAAGTCCAGGTAGGCCTGCTTGCCTTAAGGGAAAGGGGGGTTTCTATAGGTGAAGCACACAGTAGCTGGCTATAGTGTCTGGACACCTGCGTTGGGGTAGACGTGACACTATCACAAACCTTTAACAAAAAAAAATTCTGGCCAGATAGACTCTACACAGGCTCGCCTATTTGCTGAGGAAATTTGCAAACTGACACGCCAAGTCCAGGAACTGTCTGTGTGTGTAAACGCACCTCCAGCAGTAACACAGGAGCCAGAGCCCAAAGTTAAACCGCCTGATCGTTTTTCTGGTGACCCCCATATGTTTTCCAACTTTAAAAATAGTTGTATGCTATACTTTAAGCTTAAGCCACACTCCTCTGGTTCTGAAGCACAGCGGATCAGCCTAATTATTACATGGTTGCAGGGGGATCCCCAGTCTTGGGCGTTTAGTCTCCTTGCAGATGACCCAGCCAGAGGGTCCGTTGAAGCTTTTTTCAAGGCCTTAGGTTTACTGTATGATGATCCTGACCGTGCCCATTCAGCTGAAGCTAACCTTAGGTTATCACGTCAGGATAAACGCACCGCTGAACAATACTGTTGTGATTTCTGCCGCTGGGCACCTGACTCATGGTGGAATGACCCAGCTCTAAGAAGCCAGTTCAGGTTAGGCTTATCAGACTCCATCAAAGACTCCTTAGTACACTACCCTGAACCAAAGTCATTGAATGAAGCCATGCAAGTAACCATCTGTATAGACAGGCGTTTACGGGAAAGGCGTACAGAGGTTTGTTTTTTTGCTCCCTTGTTACGCTGCCCACCTTTTTTTCATTGGTTGAGCCCATGCAAATTAGCGCTATCCATTTATCCTCTGGGGAAAATGCTAGAAGGAGATCTAAGGGACCCTGCTTATACTATGGCAACCACAGCCACTTTGTCTCTAGCTGTCCTAATAAGCCGATTAATGCCAAGAGTCTAGTGTGGGTGGGGTCCGCTACTATAGACTATACTGTGTCAGTTTACCTCAAAGATAAACTATTTGTACCTGTACAACTTAGCTCTGCCATGTTTTCTCACCGCCTCTCAGCTTTCATAGATTCTGGTGCTGCTAGCAATTTCATTGATAGGGACCTAACACACCTTCTACAGATTCCGGTGAGTGACTAAGGTGCACAGACCCTTCTCAGTCTTAGCTGTTGATAACTCTCCCTTAGCAATGGACCTGGTGACCTTCTGCATTGTACCCATTACCCTGACCATTGGGGAATTTCATAGGGAGACAATTGGCTTCTACTTGGTCTCATTTCCCACCTATCCCCTTATCTTAGGGTATCCCTGGCTTAAACTTCACAACCTGCACATAGACTGGGCTACAGAGGAGATTAGGTCCTGATCCCAGACCTGCATCCAGAATTGCATTAAAACTGCTTACCAGTTGCCCATTTTTTAACTCTTGTGTGGCCAGTACCAGTCATGTGCCTTTTTACAGTCCTATTGAGATCCTGATCATGACAATGTTTCCAAATGTGACTCCAGTTTACATAACCATGTGCCTTTATATGACTCTGTTATAGCAAAAGACGCTGATAAGTCTATTGAATTCTCTACAGGTCACCTCTCCAGCCAATTGCCACAGCCTGAATCCTCTCCTCCTAAAAGCCAAACATCCGTTGTCTCGCAGCGGGAAGAGGCAAGTGGGGGAGGAAATATTATGAGCTTGGTTTTGGACAAATTGAGTTTGAGGAAGTGGTGTGACATCCAGACAGATATGTCTGTTAGTAAGTTAGTGATGCGTGAGGAGACTGATGGGGTGAGCTGAGGGGTGGAGAGATAGATTTAGGTGTCATCAGCATAGAAATTATATGTAGCGACCTCACCTCTCTCACCCCTTCTCATTCGCGGCTTGTCTGTCTCGTCTAGGGGTTAACACCGGGGGGAGGGATGAGATACACCACGGCCCATGTCCTCCAATGCGTAGAGGTGAAGGCCAGAACTATCGGGCTTTGTGTATGTGTCACAGAGTCAAATCCTCTCCTCGGATTGACTCCACTTTGCTCCTAGTAACCAGAGTTCCACACACTGAAAGGGTCCAACTCGTATTTATTCTTCTCAATAAATAGTCATACAGCACAGACAGGTTGAGACTAGGCTTGTGCAATTCGTTTCGTAACGAATTGAAATTCGTCCGAATTTAGCAACTTTCGGACATTCGGAAGCATTCGAATTTCCGAACAAAGCAATTACGAATAAGACCGAATCCGAAATAAATTATACCGCAAATAGCGAATGCCCGAATGTCTTCGGCATAATTCGTTATGAAAAAGTTACGAATGTACGAATCCATACGAAGCACAATAACACTCACTCTGCTCTGCTCTCTGTTCACCGTGCTGAACTCCCTCTCAAAATGGTGTACAGGGGCGGAGGTTATAGCCGCATGTAAAAAACGAAAGTAAAATACGAGATTTCGAATCCATTCGAAGCACAATAACACTCTGCTCTGCTCTCTGCTTCTCCCTCACCATGCTGAACCCTCTCAAAATGGTGTACAGGGGCGGAGCCTATAGCCGCATGTAAAAAACGAAAGTAAAATACGAGATTTCGAATCGTTACAAATAACCGCTATGTATTTAGAAAAGTACAAATCCATTCGAAGCACATTAGGCATAATAGGCAGCGTCGTTGTGAGAGAGACACGGAAAATTACGAATCAACGAACCCAAAAAAAGTTACGAAAGTAGGAGTTGTGTCCAGAATCAACGAAAAACAACGTACTCTACCGAAAGTACGAATTATAAAGCAACAAAAAATTCAACGAAAAATGTCGCTTGCAAAAATACGAATGAGTCCGAACACGAAAAATCCCGTCTAGCAAAATTACGAATGATTACGAATCAACAGGACCGGAAAGAAACGAACCGAAACGGAACGAATTTTTCCGTTGTGCACAAGTCTAGTTGAGACCCATATAACACTTCAGTCTTTGTGGGGAGTAGGCCAAGGCACAATTCTTTTAGATAGAGCTAACCACTGTGGTGTCACCAGTGGCGAATAGTCACTGCCACTGACTATATAGAACAAGAACATGGATTACCTTCGCTAACGTAGCCCCATCAGGGGAAGGACATCCGTCCAAGACAGTTTCCGGAGGCCTCTCCGTCACCAGCAATGCTGCGCTGGACCCTCCAGAGAAGTTCCGCTCACCGGCCTCCTCGTCTCAGACACGGGCACCGAAGGAGTTAGGGCCCCCTCGGATTCCTCCACCCTCGCGGAACTCAGTCGAAGGTACTGAGCTTTAGGCTTCCGCCATAGTACCTCACCCCAGGCTAAAGGTGCCTGAGATGGACTCCATCTCCCGCTCCGGCCAGGTCAAGGGCACCTGGGCCCGGAACTCCAGAACGCCTGCACCCAGGCTGAAGGTGCCTGGGCGCGGCTGCATCCTCTGACTCTGAACCCCGAGGTCAGGGCGTCCACCCCTTTTATCTCCTCTCCCTTTGCGTCACAGCGGGTTCCCCGCCCCGCTGTACCAGCGCCAGGAAAGGATAAAAAGGGAAGCAGTCTTGCGGTGAGTGTTCAACTCCGGCCAGGGCGACATTGCCACCTGCAGGCCGCAGGGAACCTCACACCACCAGAGTCCTCCAAGAACCCCAAAAGGGTCTCAGATTCCCTGACAATCAATGCATCTGGGTTACACTAGCACCCTGATGCCTCCCCTAAATTCAAACACCCGCTACATATATTAAAGCCATGGGAGGCTATCAGCTGACCCAGGGAGGAGGTGTAGATTGAAAATAGGAGAGGCCCAAGAACAGAACCTTTGGGGACCCTGGCGGAGAGGAGGAAGTAGAATTGTAAGTGATACTGAAGGTGCGGTGGGATAGGTAGGATGAGAGCCACTAAAAAGCACAGTCACAGAGACTGAGGGAGTAAAGTTTTTTTAAAAAGGAGGGAATGGTCAACCATATCAAAGGCAGCCGAAAGGTCCAGAAGTAGGAGTACAGAATAGCGTCCGTTGGTTTTTGCTGTTAATAAGTCCTTTGTGAGTTTTAGAGCAGTTTCTGTGGAGTGTTTAGGGTGAAATCCTAATGGAAGGGGATCAAGAAGGTTATTCCTAATGTGGTGGTCACTCAATTGGTTGTAGACCAGGCGTTCAAGGAGTTTAGAGGAAAAGGGGAGCAAGAAGATAGGGCGTAGATTGTTAACCACGTGCTGACTGGGCCATAGCCGAATGACGGCTATAGTGCGGTCGGATAATTCTGGGAGGGCGTACAATGATGTCCTCCCAGAATCGGAGCATGCACACAAGAGTGTCCTAATTGTCATTCAAAGTGTGACAGCACTGAAAGCTGAAAATTGGCCTGGCTAGGAAGGGGATTTAAGTGCCCAGTGGGCAAGTGGTTAACAGTGATAGGGTCCATGGGCAGATTTTTGAATCATTAAAATACATGGGCAGCAAATGGCGATATGTAGACGATCAATGGGCAAATATGATAATATGCTGGCAACAAACAAGTCATCATGACTACAGTTTATAAAGGCCACCCCCAAGACAAAAGTCCCCTCTCCCTAATGTAGCGCCCATCTCAAATGGTTGGGATGCTATTCAAATTTAGAGAGATATCTGAGCCAGTAGACGGGCTCAGATGGTTGATGATTATATTTAAATTCGCCTCTGTCTCAGTGATGGTTAGCCTGGTAGTGATTTCCCTTTTTGCCTGTAGGTGGCGTTACCACCTCAGGCACCTGTTGGAACATGGGCCGATCATGGTACATTGAGTGGCCCCTCTCGGCAGTGGTATAGTGGGAGTGGTTAACCCGCTGTGCCAGCTGGGAGGGGATACTTAAGGGGCAGACGCCATTGTTCGGGGTCCGTTCTCACCCCGCAGCCCTCTGGGTGCGAGGTGTGTGTGTGTGGTCCTGGTTTTGGGGCCAAGTTAGCCCGAGGCTGCATCGCTACTAAGTAGGCCCAGCTAGTCTGTCTGGGGCCTATATCCGGAGAAGGGATCTCAAGCTTTCCACTCAAATGAGAAGGAAGAATCTTAGTGAAAAAGTCCAGGGGAGGATCTGCCCCAGAGAGGCCTGGCAACTTCAGTAAGGAGGGATCCATTATGCTATGAGCCCTACAGTTTGCCGGATCGGCTTAAAGGTTCTTAAAACTGTATGGCTGGAAGTTTGGGACTTTGAAATCCTGTGGCAGAGGGTTCCTGGACTATCCAATTGATTACTTTAGCACAGGTCTGTGGCAGAGACTTTTTTACACTTAAAACAGGTCTGTGGCAGAGACCCAACTCATCTTGGGCAATCTGTGGCAGAGACTGCCCTCGGGCTGATCTGTGAGTCATCCCGGCTGCTAGGCCATGTGAGAGGGGACTATCCGGGTGACCAATACCCACTCTAACATTGAGAGTGGTGAGTGACTTTGAACTTCTACCTTTGTCAACTTTTAGTGGCGAGTGCCTGAACCTTCCCCTGCTCTTCTATACCTTCTAATTCTCAACGTTTACAGCATATAAAAAATAAAGTCTAACTGTTTGAGGTTTTACATCTGTGCGGACATTGCATTACTGCAGTCTTTCCTACCCGGACAACACAGCAGAAGAGGTAACGTGCAAAACCCATAACTAATCAGCGGCCCTGAAGAGGGTATTGCTACTCTAGGGGGCTCGTCCGGGATATTTGTCGTTGCCTCTGACAACCGGATTACTGTTCTTTTGCTATTTGGAAAGTCTGCCATTGAGAACAGTGTTGGACTGTGCTTTTACGAGAGAAGAAGGGGTCAAGGGGCACTGATTGCTTTGTGAGCTGCATAGTTCATGGGCAGGGCCGAAAAGAAGAAAGCCTGCGAGCTACGTGCAAAAAGAACTAACTAGGAGGAGTTCCCGCCACCTGCGTGCTACACGTGGGTGCATTTGGCACCAAGGGCAGAGATTGTGGACTGAGCATGTCGTCGGTTCTATGGGCGCCAGCTATAACGGGACCCAGGATGCTTCACGTACCTACAACCATGGAGCATTTGGCACCAAGGGCAGAGATTGTGGACTGAGCATGTCGTCGGTTCTATGGGCCCCAGCTATAACGGGACCCAGGATGCTTCACGTACCTACAACCATGGACGCTGCTCAGCTTGGAGCCCCGCTTACTGATATGGGGATCCGGCTAAAGCCCCGGGGGCACTTTACTCTGTACACGAGTCGGGATGTGGAGACCCTGGTCATGCGCTGCCCTGGGTGTAATGGACTGGCCATGCAGTTGCGCCCCTTTGAACGATGCCTATCCTGTGGGGAATTCCTTTTTGAAGTGGAACAACCCACTTCACCACCCCGTGCTTATCGTGTGAACTGGATATCAGGTATCGTTACTCCCGAGGAGGCAGCCTTCGCCTCGGCGGTCCAGCCCGCCTTCGCCTCGGCGGTCCAGCCCGCGCGCACTGCAGATGCTACGGCAAGTGAGTCCGGAGTGGATGTCGCCACAACCACGGAGCCTACGGCAGACATCGCAGCAGACGCTGCCACCGCCTCTACTTGTGTCTCCATCCCACCTGCAAAACGGAAGGTGGGCTACGTGAAGGCCTTCCACGGCCGCGGTCGAAGCCTGCTTCAGCGCCTGCTGGAACCGGACCTCGTGAGCGGTGAAGTCTCCGGGAAGTCCACGACAGGGACCGGTAAGGAGGCTGGGGATAAAGTGACTGTCATTGCCCTAAATTACTTGCCTGCCGAGGAGTTGGATTCCTCAGAATTGGGATCCTCCTCAGATGTTGGGGATGATGACATAATTGAGGCCATATTTCTGGAGAAGGGCTGGGACAATTGAAGATGTATTACCCCGCTCCGCAGCCTCCGAGAGGGTTCACCCATGAGTTCTGGGGACACTGCACCCCGGGTGGAAACCCCTACCCCCTGATGTAAAGAGGGAGGCTGTACCCAATGTTGGGCCCTGGCCTCATCTTGCTACGGCCTTAGTCCGGAGGTCACCGGACTCATATGTGCTACCTGGGATGGGAGACCCTGGGACTTTACCTAGGCTCACTCGCCTGCAGCGAATCCAAATGAAGCGGGTGGCTACTGAGTATGTCTTGGAGTTCCCCTACGTACCCAAAGAACTTATGCTGGATATCGAGGCTCACCGCGAGCAATGGTACAGGGATGCCACCTGGGACTACCTTAACGTGCCCAAGCCGTACAGAAATCTGGAACACTCGGTCACTATGTCCGACCGATTTAGAGGGTGCCGATTGGACTGGAGCTATGGCCGGCACATTCATGCTGATCGGGTTGTACTCCGCTGTCCAGGAAGGGAGGATGTAGAGTACTTTATTACAACCCTGGACAAACAGTGGGAATCTGGGACTTTGACTGATCCAAGTTTCTATCTGTGACATTTTATTATGGAAACTTGACTGTATTCTTTACCTCCTGTTTTCCTACTAGTGGAGAACGCTCTGAAAAAAGGTGACTTTGTTCTCCACCCTAAAAACAGTATTGCTTTGAGAAAAAAAAAGAGAGACAGAGAACGTTTTTTTCCTCATACCTCTGAAGGACAGTCTTTCCTTCCTCTATTGAACTTTAAGGGTTTAGCCCGATAGAGAAGGGCTGCAGAAAGACGCCATGTTCAACAGTGGTTCTCTGTATGCATATAATTCAACCCCTGCTTAAAATGGACATTTTGATGCCTTTAACACATTTTGATGCCTTTAACACTAGGTGGCAGTGGTTTGCTGAATCAGGGAAAGACTTTCATTGCTATTACAGCACTTACAACTTAAAGAAGGAAGCTGCATCCTCTTGGGGATACAGTTTTACTTCTGTGTAGAGTTATTTGATAATTTAGGATTATGTGTTGCTATGTATGTGTTTTTTTGTCTTCTCTTAGGTACCAGACCTGCTGTCAAGACCATCGGAGAATGGGGTGGGATTAGACAGATAGTGCTGGGTGGTAGTGTAAATATACATGATGTGTAATATATCTAGATGTCAAATATGGAGAGTTATACTATTCCTTTTATTGTGCATTTTTTCCTTCCCAGTTTTTTTGGTTCAGGCACCATAACCTCAGGCTTGAGGTTTTTGTTTTTGTCCAGCCACTGGGGACAGTGTCTTTTTGAGAGGGGGGTGTGTGTAGTGCCCATCCTAAATGGTTGGGACGCTATTCAAATTTAGAGAGATATCTGAGCCAGTAGATGGGCTCAGATGGTTGATGATTATATTTAAATTTGCCTCTGTCTCAGTTATGGTTTGCCTGGTAGTGATTTCCCTTTTTGCCCGTAGGTGGCGTTACCACCTTTGAGCACCTGTTGGAACACGGGCAGATCATGGTACATTGAGTGGCCCCTCTCGGTAGTGGGATAGTGGGAGTGGTTAACCTGCTGTGCCTGCTGGGAGGGGATACTTAAGGGGCAGACGCCATTGTTCGGGTCCGTTCTCGCCCCGCAGCCCTCTGGGCGCGAGGTGTGTGTGTGTGGTCCTCATCTCTGTGCCAAGTTAGCCCGAGGCTGCATCGCTACTAAGTAGGCCCAGCTAGTCTGGCTGGGGCCTATATCTGGAGAAGGGATCTCAAGCTTTCCACTCAAATGGGAAGGAAGAATCTTAGTGAAGAAGTCCAGGGGAGGATCTGCCCCGGAGGAGACCGGCACAGCACTGATGTCTCGGGAGAGGCATGGCAACTTCAGTAAGGAGGGATCCATTTTGCTACGAGCCCTACAGTTCGCCAGATCGGCTTAAAGGTTCTTAAAACTGTACGGCTGGAAGTTTGGAACTTTGAAATCCTGTAGCAGAGGGTTCCTGGACTATCCAATTGATTACTTTAACACAGGTCTGTGGCAGAGACTTTGTACACTTAAAACAGGTCTGTGGCAGAGACCCAACTCATCTTGGGCAGTCCGTGGCAGAGACTGCCCTCGGGCTGATCCTTGAGTCATCCCAGCTGCTAGGCCATGTGAGAGGGGACTATCCAGGTGACCAATACCCACTCTAACATTGAGAGTGGTGAGTGACTTTGAACTTCTACCGATGTCAACTTTTAGTGGCGAGTGCCTGAACCTTCCCCTGATCTTCTATACCTTCTACTTCTCAACGTTTACCGCATATGAAAAATAAAGCCTAACTGTTTGAGGTTTTACATCTGTGTGGACATTGCATTACTGCAGTCTTTCCTACCCGGACAACGCAGCAGAAGAGGTAACGTGCAAAACGCAAAACGAATCAGCGGCCCTGAAAAGGGTATTGCTACACGTGGGGGCTCGTCCGGGATATTTGCCGTTGCCTCTGACAACTGGATTACTGTTCTTTTGCAAGCCCCTTGGGGTGGGCTCCTTGCTCGTGGGAGGGTGAGGGCAGCCGTGAGCCCCTCCGGATCATCCAGCGGCTTCAAACATCTCTGGTCACAGGATCACTAATTCCATGATTTAGCGGTAAATATATCACTATGGTACACTCAATGTGATGTATGATGACATGTTCCTTTTTTAATTCTGAACTTATGTAATATTTTTTAGAACCAATTATCCCCCTGAAGAGACCACAGACAGGTCCATACACTGTATAACATATGGAATACAATGATATGTATAACTGTTTTTGTCTACTGTATCATGGAATGTGTCATTTTCCATTGGATTTGATTTTTACATATTGTAATCAATCGTGACATCTGTTATTTTTACAACAAACATTAAATAAATTTACAGTAATAAGCATCCTACTCTTTTGACAGCGCTGCCTAAAAGCCCCATTGGGAATCTTTCCATAGTAGTGACTTTGAACTTCTACCTTTGTCAACTTTTAGTGGCAAGTGACTGAACCTTCCCCTGCTCTTCTATACCTTCTACTTCTAAACGTTTACCGCATATGAAAAATAAAGCCTAACTGTTTGAGGTTTTACATCTGTGTGGACATTGCATTACTGCAGACTTTCCTACCCGGACAACACAGCAGAAGAGGTAACGTGCAAAACCCAAAAATAATTAGCGGCACTAAAGAGGGTATTGCTACACTAATAAAAATCCCCTCTCTCCAGCAAAAATCTCCCCCCCTCAAGAAAAAAATCTCCCTCTTCCGCATATTTAAATACTTATCAGACTTCAGATGCAGATTATCCTTATCTTTGTGAGATGTGACATGTCAGAGCCAAGGATAAACCTGCAAGAGCTTCCCTCTGCTCCGAGCCGTTCTGCATCTGGAGTTTGCACAGGGCAGGTGGGTGCTCGTGCACAAACATGGGAAACACAACTCTTGCAAAATGGTAATGTGCAGTCCGGGCAGCAATTGCATTCCTAAAGTACCCAAATGATTGCAACCAAGGTGGACCCTATAGGTGAACTAATGGTTCACACCAACTTTCAGGCCGAGAAGTGAGGATGAAATCTCCCCAGTGATACCTAAACCTATCAAAAAAAATCAGCAGTTTTACTTAATCATTTAGTAGCATAAGGTTAACCTTTAACTGAGAAATCCCTAATTGCACCATGAAATTGGTGATTTGTATTTTAGCAAGCACCACTGGTTCTTGTAGTTTTGTAGTATCCTTATTTACTGAGACTGACTGTAGAGGTGTATAATAGCAATCAAATACATTTTTAACCACTTGCTGACCGCCGCACGACGATATACGTCAACAGAATGGCACGGGCAGGCAAATGGGCGTACCTGTACATCCCTTTAAATTTGCCGCCCAGCGGGAGCACGCGCCCGCCACGTGCCTCGTGAGTGCGGCCGCAGGTCCCGGGAACTCGATTGCGGTCTGCAAGGGCAGAAAAGGGGAATGCCTTTGTAAACAAGGCATTCCCCTATTCTGCCTAGTGACATTGTCACTGATGACCGTTCCCCGTGATCAGGAACGGTCATCAGTGACGTGTCACGTGTAGCCACGCCCCCTAACAGTAAGAATCTCTCCCTAGGGCACACTTAACCCCTTCAGCGCCACCTAGTGGTTAACCCCTTCGCTGCCAGTGTCATTTTCACAGTAATCAGTGCATTTTTATAGCACTGATCGCTGTAAAAATGACAATGGTCCCAAAAATGTGTCAAAACTGTCCGATGTGTCCGCCATAATGTCGCAGTCATGATAAAAATCGCTGATCGTCTCCATAACTAGTAAAAAAAAATATTAGCAAAAATGCCATAAAACAGTCCCCTATTTTGTAGAAACTATAACTTTTGCGCAAACCAATCAATAAACGCTTATTGCAATTTTTTTTTACCACAAATATGTAGAAGAATACGTATCGGACTAAACCGTGAAAAAAATATGTTTTTTTTATATATTTTTTGGGGATATTATAGCAAAAAATAAAAAATATTGCATTTTTTTCAAAATTGTCGCTCTTTTTTTGTTTATAGCGCAAAAACTAAAAACCACAGAGGTGATCAAATACCACCAAAAGAAAGCTCTATTTGTGGAAAAAAAGGACGTAAATTTTGTTTGGGAGCCACGTCGCAGGACCACGCAATTTTCAGTTAAAGCGACGCAGTGCCGAATCACAAAAAGTGGCCTAGTCTTTGACCACCAAAATGGTCCGGGGCTGAAGTGGTTAATTGTGGGTTTTTCATTATCGGCTTGTTATCACTTAAATTAAAGCTGGATTTCACTTGTGGCAATTTTTGTATACTTACATTGGTCAAGCTTGGACCAGGGTGAGTACGTACTGTATGTGCCATACCTGGGACATCTCAATTAAAGCTGAAAACTACTGTAATTGGGCACAAAGTATTCTCTGGTTGGAACGAGTTGGATATAGTGACATCACCACCCCACCTATCTACCTCATCCAATCAGTGAACAATTTGCATTCATCAAGAAAATGTATAATGTTCCCTGAATGGCGCCCATGTTGAACAAGCCACCTCCTGTGTTCACAATGCAGCAGGGCAGTCACTTGGCCAAGGACCCACAAGCTAGTGGAGATCACTGGAGTAGCGGTGCCTACTTCAGTGATTTCCAGATTTCACGGGGATCTCACAGATATGGCACATACATATATATTTTGGTCCAAGCTGGGCCAATGTAAAAATTGGCATACCTGGAATTCAACTTTACATTATGTTAGTATGCTTAGTGGCTAGCACTTCTGCTTTGCAACACTGGGTTACCTGGTTGGAATTTTGGTCAGGAGTCAGGACAGTGTCTGCCTGTGAATGGGCAGTATGTAAAGTGCTGCGTAAATTGCTAATGCTGTATAAATACCAAGCGCCCCTGATAAGGGGGTAGTACCTATCCTGCTGTAGGGGACTCAGGCTCTATAGGTTCAATGAGGGGCCCATACAGCTTCATGGCATTTCACTAAACCAATAGGGTGGGGAGCAATTATAGGAGCTGCTCCCATGTGACTCCCCCTGAATCACAATCATCTTCTAATTGTGTCCACCTGCTATTCTGATCACCCCCTTCCACAATCAGACACTCCCTTTCACCGCTGGGTGTCAGGATGGGGGGCAGTAAACATTGCATATTTACTGGCCCCTTAATTTTTTGAATGAACACAGTAAGCAATGGGTACCAATTGTCCCTGTGTTCATTTATAACCGAAGCATGGTGAACTGTGTTTTTGTGAATAAACAAAGAGGTTCTGTACAGACCGATTCCTGTTCATTCATTCTGCAGTGGGACAGAAAAAGGGATCAAGGAATCTATGTCCTCAATCTCTTGGAACTCTGGATGTGTGAATGAATAGAGTTCGATCAAGCAGTTGGAGCCACCTGTTACTTTATGTATAAACACAGCCGCATGTCCTAATTTGACATGACATGTTAAGGACCGATCTTTCGCACTGCCTTACCCTCTACATCTCTGCCCCCACCCCACATACCCATCTTACCAATAACGACTGACAAGGTTGTGGAGTAAAATTGGCCTTGCAGCCTATTTATTTAACAAATTCTTATATATAAAAATAAATAACCATTTAAATAACATTTAACATTTTTCAATACCCTGGTGGTCTTAGAGACCGCAACTCCAACTTGGACACTGGCACCAAACTATATCCCCTAGGCCTCCAGTCGCAAGACACCGACTCGGAGGCGGTACACATGTCCGCAGTGCCCTAACATTTTCCCCCTTCCTGGTTAACCCTTGTTGACCGGAAGGTACCCAATAAACCCCATACCACCTATGGGTACCACCTTTTTTCCAGAACTTCCACTTTTACCTCCTTTTCCAGCAACCAAACACCGCCACAGCTCGCAAGGGGTAAAGCCTTACCCTTTCGCGCACCTCCACACCCTCAGGGCCCGCTGAATTCCCTCCTGCAACCCCAGGGCCCAAAAATCAAGGCCAACAAAATTCAAGTGGACACCGTCACCCCTTAGGTACCGCCAAGTGTCCACCTCCAATTCTCGGTGGCGCACCACAAGGCCGCCATTCCGTACAAAGAATCTCCCCACTTCCTTATTAACTTTTACCCATGCCTTGTTGACTTTTTCCACTGACCAGGCCCAACGCCATGCCGTTCTGCCCACCATATCTGACCAAATGACAATCATTCCCGGGTAAGCAGTGCGCAACCTTAAAACATCATATTTAACATCCCGGATGAGCTGGTGCATGGACCTGGCCCCCATGTCATTCCCCCCGCATGCAGCACCAGGATATCCGGCGCCCTATCACGGCATGCAAACCTCTGTATTTCCGGCATAACCCCACTCCAGACCATGCCCGGCACCCCAATCCATCGGACCTGGGCTTCTCGTAGAGGAATCCCCAACTGCCTTCCATTGGGCCGAACATCGGCCCGTCTTGCCCCCCAGAACACGTACGAGTGACCCAGAATCCAAACCAATATGGGCTCACCACCTGAAAAACATTGAAAATAACACAAACCATTTTTTTGATACATCCGCCATTTTACCACACAGCCCAAACATAGCCCCCAACCAGTATCCCTTACTTATGCATCAGATGTGGGCGAATATAAAACCTAAACCGGTCAGACTCCCACCGCCCAATCCGCTTTACTGCGTCTGCCGTCAGGCCCGCCCTTGCCGCCTCCGTGGCTGCCCCAATACGAAAGGAATGCGAGGCATAACCCTTCGGATCATACCCCGCCGCCAACAAACATTTTTTGAACACTGCTATAAATTGAAACCTAGACAGTGCCGACCCATCCTCATGCATCAGAAAAGAACCCCCAAGTCCCGGACGCATGGAACAAAAGGATTCCACCGCCCGTATAGGACAGATTGACGCATCAGGAATGCGAAACAACAGGATTCGCATCCCCTTTCCACCTTGGTCCGTTTTGGACTTACTCACCTAAATCCCCACCGAGTCTTCTGAACACTCCATGTCTTGAACCAACAAACCGCCTTTGTGCCCGTCTGGAAGAACTGACCAGCTCTCCCACCCTCAGGGCCCCCAAAAAAAAAAAGCAAGCGCGAATGCTGCCCGGAACAAGTGACACTCATATTCCGAACTGCACACGGCGTGCAAATGCAGGAACAAGTTCTGCAACATCACAAACGAAACCGGCCGGCGGCTGTCCGCCGCCTTCCGGCCTTTCCTGTACCCCTTCACCATCTGTCTCACCCAAAATTATTTTGTGTAGTCCCTGCAACCATACCATTTGAAAAGGAAAGCCAAACCCGCTAGTGCCCGATCCACCGCGGACACGGAAACGCCTCGCTCCATCTTCAAAGTAAGAAAATAAAGCAGAGCCACACCCACGTCCCGCCCCACCGGGGAAACTCCAAGCCCTTGCACAAATGACCACCATTCCTGCCAAACCTTAGCATAGGCATTCCATGTGCCCCCACTCACCGACCGTTTAATCCACTGGACCGCGCTGCCAAAGCTATGTTCCACATCCAGCTAGGACAGGTAACCCTGCGTTGCTCCGCTGCTGGTGCCAACTCCCGGAACCTGTCCCACTGAAAACGAGACGAAGCGTCAGCCAGAGTGTTATCCACACCAGGAAGATGTACTGCATAAACGAATGCAAGCAGCGCAGGACTAAATGTCGTAGCAAACGCACCACCGGCTGCGATGCAGCCGACACACGGTTCACCACTTGGACTAGCCCCATGTTGTCGCAGTTCAAACGCACCTTGAGATTCCGGAAGGAATCCCCCCAAAGTTCTAACGCCACTACGATTGGGAAAAGCTCCAGCAGTACTAGGTTCTTCAATAACCCCGCCTCCTTCCACTCTTTGGGCCAAGGAGTCGCGCTCCATTTGCCCTGACAGAACGCCCCATACCCCGTGGAGCCTGCCGCGTCCGTAAACAATTCCAAATAGAAATTACTGACGGGCCCGGCCATCCACAGCGCCCGTCCGTTGAAAGATTCCAGGAATTCATGCCACACTTCCAAGTCTTCCTGCAGCTCACCATTCAGACTCACAAAATGAGAAGGAACCCGCACCCTAGCCGTCGCAGCCGACAGCCTGCGGCTAAAGACACTACCCATCGGCATTATCCGGCAAGCGAAACACAACTTACCTAGTAGTGACTGCATCTGTTGCAGCTGAATCTTACGCTGCCCGATGATGCCCCACACTTCTGCCTTAAAAGCCTTCAGCTTATCCTCCGGTAGTCTACATTCCATCTTCAAGGAATCCAGCACTATGCCCAAGAAAACAATGGACGACGTGGGACCCTCAGTCTTCTCGGGGGCCAAAGGGACCCCGAAACGGTCAGCCACGTATTGTAACGTCCCCAACAGGACGGAGCAAACGTTAGACTCCGCCGGACCCACGCACAAGAAATCGTCCAGATAGTGGATGATCGAACTGATGCCCGACGCATCTCTGACCACCCATTCCAGGAACGAGCTGAAAGTCTCGAATAGCGCGCAAGAGATAGAGCATCCCATGGGCAAACAACGGTCCACATAGTAAGCTCCCTCCCATTTACATCCCAAAAAACTGAAACTGTCCGGGTGTACCGGGAGCAACCTAAATGCCGATTCAATATCAGCATTTGCCAAGAGCGCCCCACAACCACACCTACGAACCCATGCCACCGCAGCATCAAAGGAAGTGTACGATACCGTGCAGTCCTCCGGCGCAATAGCATCATTGACCGACCCACCCTTGGGAAAGGAAAGGTGGTGAATCAAGCGAAATTTATTCGGTTCCTTCTTGGGAACAAACCCCCAAGGGGGACACCACCAAATCCGTCATTGTAACCTCCGTGAACGGCCCAGCCATACGCCCCAACTGCACTTCCTTAGCCAATTTCTCTGAAACCACCAAGGGCTGCAGCAGGGCGGACCGGAGGTTCCTGGCCGCCGGGGGAATGGCAAAGGGCGAACAAGGAATCTTGAACCCGCTGGCGAAGCCCTCTAACAACCTAGCGGCACCCCTATCGGGATATCTATTGAGAAAGGGAAGCATCCTTTCCACCCGAATTGGCGTCATTCCCTTTACCCGCAGAATCTCCGGCACGGCCCTTGCCACGCTTGAAGCATTTGGAAAAGGCATGGCTGCCCCCGCAACCTGAACACACGTGCTTGAAGCGACAGCTTGCGCCGTACTTACACGTGCCTTCGTTAAATTGCCAGCAGTAGCCCCATTATTTCTCGGTCGGTTGTCCTGAGGCCGCGGCCCCTCCGACCCCCCCCTGAAAAAACTGATTGGAGGCACGAGATGCCGTCATCAGTCTCATCCACAAGTTGATGTCCTTGTGATCCCATCGCAGCCCTGGTCTGATGGCCATCCTTTGCCGGAACTGCTCATCGTACCGTAACCAAGCTACCCCCCCATACGTCCTGTATGCTTCGCAAACGGCCTCCAAGTAAATGAACAGCCCAGAACAATGTTCCGGGGCCTTCTCCCCTATCACACAGGCCATGATCGCAAATGCTTGCAGCCAATTGGTAAATGTGCTGGGAATAAGACGATAACGACGCTTTTCCTCGTCCTCCTTCTTGCTCTCCTCCGGCTTCACCCTAACCAGGTTGAATTTCTCTAAGGGGAGCAACGTAAAGATCTCCACATACTCACCCTTCCAGATCTTCTCTCTGACGTCCGCCTTGAGATGAGCTCCCAACGGCGCCTAAAAACAAATATACATCTAGTTTTTCGCGGCATCCGCAAACCTGACCGCCTCCTTTTTCTTCTCCCCCGAAGCATCCTGCCCGCCCGCCGCGGTAACCTCCCCCGGTAAGGGGGCCTGCACCGTTCCTGTCACCCCACCCACAGGTACACTAGTGGCTAATGGAGCCGTCATCGGCCCCCCGCCCAACACAACTGCCTGAGATGAACCCCCTTGCTGAACCCACGCCCCCGTGGGAGACACCGAGTCGCCCCTGCCCGGCTCAAACCGCCTGACCAACTCTCTTAACCCTGACCACAAATCCTGCGCCTCCCCCACAGCCCCCTGCCTTACCGGGGAAGAAAGCACCCCTGGGGACCCACTTGTAACTGAACCCCCCCAACACTACTTTGACCCAATAAATCCTGTAAAAGTGTACAAATATTAGCTGTAGAATTAGACTTACCGGGCTGCCTTGGACTGGGTCCACGAGCCGCCGTACTGGACTCCATCGCCGCCTGTTGTCCCGAGTCCTCGCCACCATCCGACCCGGACAGCTCACCCTCCGACCTGTCGTCACCCGCTTCTGCTGACACATGCGCTGGCTGCACCCCGTGCGGACGCGACCCGGTGGGCAAGGGCCGGCGTGGCTGTGCGTCCCGTCCCCTCGATCCTGGCACGCCCGACCCACTCGCGACCTCCACCGAAGGACTCCGGGTCCGCCCCCTGGCACGGGTGTCATCCGCTCGACCTCCTCCATTCACCCTCGTCGACACCGCACCCCTCACCGATCGTCCTGCCGCCACAACCGGACCCCTGGCCGCCACTGCCTCAAGGCCACTGGCCCGTGGACTGGGTCCTCCGCGCTGGGCCGCACGACTGCTCCGACCGTCCCTCGCAGTCTCGGCCGCGATGTCACCGCATCTCCGACGCGCGGGAGGGGAGGAGGCCAGAGAGCCGCTAGTCTCCCCCACCGCCGAGCTCCGTCCTCGGCGCGGATTTCTCCCGGCCCCCCTGCCGACACAGGCTGAGTGCGGCACGGGGATGCAGCTGGAGGGCCCCTGTTGGGTCTCCGAACTGAACTTTCAGGACCTGGGGATGCGTCAGGGCTGTACCGCTCAGGCGGCCTGGACCGCCTAGCGCGCGCCGCTGTTTTACCCCCCCGGCGGCTACCGCCGCCTGCTCCTCCAGGACCGCTGTGACCTGGTCCTGTAACCACTCGGCGCCCTGTTCTGATAGCGCTGCCCTCAGTTGTTCCATTAACCCAGCCATCACAGCAGAGGAGGCTTCCCAGCAAGCTTCTTCCTCGTGTGTCCTAGAGGAATGCTGAAATCGTCACTTCCTCCCCACACTACACTTCTGCTGACCTTCCTCCCGGCCCCTAGACCACTCCGCTTCCTTAAAGCAACACAGCCTAACTAAGCTGCTGCCTGTCCCACTTGTCATGCCGTCCCTGCGCTCATTCTTTTGCTGTCTTTGCTCCGGGACTCTCTGGTATGCAGGTGAAGGTAAGTGGCCCAAATGCACACTGTCCGTGTTTGGTGCTGTACACCTGCACCAACATGCTTGGGGGGGGGGGGGGGGGGTTCTGTCAGGTAGGCTGTATGGGGCCCCATGATTTCTAAAAGCATCTCTGTAAATATAATATATAAATAAAGTACAAAGATGTGATTTGCCTAGTAAGTGTTGGTGTTAAACATTATGTCTCTGTGTAAGAAGGCAGAGAGATTTGTGAATAGATGAATGAACAGAATTCCAAATCTGAAGAAATGCTTGTATTATGAAGAAAACACCAATGTAAATACATGATGGTAATACAGTTGCAAAATATTATAGGTAAACCAATGGATCACCTGACATCCCCGTACTAAAAGGTTACAGTTGTACATTCATTATCAGTGTGTATATATTGAGCTTTATTAAAGTGCGGTAACATCATCAGCCTAAGTTGGTGTAAGGCAGAAGACTGCAGTGATGCTACAGAAGGCAGCTTGTGGAGCAAGCAATGCAGTACTATTATAGGCTAATATCAGTGTGCTGTGCATTGCAGTAGCAGGCTTTAAAGACGTCCTGCAGACATGGTTAACTCTGTCAATGCCAGGTCTCCGGAAGATCCTTCCAAGGCTCATCCCCGGCTAAACTGAATTTTCTTCCATAGATGAGCCATACCTCATTACTTGTTTGCTACTGGAGCATACCCGTCACTCACTTTAACGCTGGTTTGTCAGTAGAACAATTAACAATGGATTTAAAAAAATGAAGATTGTTTCAGAATACCTTAAGGTATCATTCAGACTCAATGCTTTACCACTATGCAGTATTTGGCATGTTAACTTGTGTGAAAGCAGCCTGTTGATTTTAAATGGACAGCAGCGCCACACACAGATGATTTACATCTGTACATTGCGGTGCGCTAAACTGCAAGTACATGCACTGTGCTGCCTGGGTGTGTTGGGGTGTCATTTAGGTTGATATGATACTGCAATGCAGTGGTGTGAATGGGCCCTAAAGCTTTTGAAAAAATAAATGTCCATTTAGCGCCCCCCCAATATTTGGGGGCGCTATATGGAAATTTAGGGGCAGTCTGAGCCAGTAGTTGGGCTCAGACCAATTATAGTTTAAATTGTTTGCTCTGCTCTGGATGTGATACTGCCCGGCAGTGTTATTCTCCTTTGCCTGCAGGTGGCTCCTTTGCCTTTGCCTGCAGGTGGCACTGTCACCGCCAGCACAGGCTGGATCACGGGGGTATCACAGCATCTTGGGTCTCCTCTCTTGGCAGCCATGCAGTGGGCATAGTCTACCCGCTGTGCATGCTGGGAGAGGGTACAAAAGGGGCAGACGCCATTTGGTGTGAGGCAATTCCAGGGGGACCCCAAGGCGTTCAGGGGGACCTCTGGTCCAGTAAGCGTGCCTCGTGGCCCACATGGCACGAGATGCGCGAGAGTGTTTAGGCCTCGGGCACCTTTAGCCTGAGGCTCTGCTGCTGCATCGTAGGCCCAGCTCTCCTAACAAGGGCCTACGCTTCGGAGAAGGACCCCAGGCTGCCGTTTGTAAGGGGGCCTATCTTTAGGAAAGGAGTTCCAGGGGAAGATAGCGACGGTACTGCTGTCTCGAGAGAGGCCTGGAGGCCTGCCTAAAGGGGGATACATCATCTCTGACATCCGTGCTCCATCCCGGCTGCTAGGACTGCTCTTATAGGGACTATTCGGGTGAGCAATACCCACTCAGGCTTGAGTGGCGACGAGTATATATATATTTGGGATCTAAGTGTTGTGTGCCTGAACCTTCACCTACATCTTCAACTTTCCTGCCTTCACTTTCTTCAAGTTGACTCAAAGTGACAGAAAGAATAAAGCCTTGCTGATTAGGTTTTACTTGTGTGTGGACATTGGCCTTATTCCTGAATACACTGGTGCACCTAGACAACGGAGTTGAAGGATCCACTCGTGGGAGGTAACTCGCTGCAGACCCAAAGGTAATTAAACAGTGGATTTTCATACTTAACAAAGTGTGGATCTGGCGTAGCCGCAGGGAAAGAGTAAAGAGGGAAGCGCAAAACCCCCCCCTGGGAGCTACACGTGGGGGCTCAAGTCTGGGATCTGTGGTTATCTTTTGCACGAGTGGATTGCAATTTATGTGTTTGGAAAGTCGCCCATTGGACTGTGTTAAAACCTTTGAGTGAAGAAAAAGGGGTTAATGGGCACAGAACTGTTTCCAACTGCGTAGTTTGTGGGCGTATCCAAATAAAAAGAAAAGCCTGCGAGCTACGTGCAGAAGAAGAAAAAGGGGAGGAGTCCCCGCCACCCACGAGTTACACGTGGGTGAATTGGTGCCAAAGGACAGAGAGAGTTGGATCGAGTGAGGAGAGAGCAACATGTCTGCTTTTCCGCATACTTCAGCCTTGTCGGGACCCCGGATGTTCCCGATGCCTTCTTCAATGGACATTGCTCCACTCACCTCCCCACATACGGATACGGGGATCCGACTCAAGCCCCTGGGGCCGCTTTGCCTTGTACACCTGCAGAGATGCGGAGGCCCTGGGCATGCTCTGTCCCAAATGCCACGGACTGGCCATGCAACTCCGCTCCTTCGGAAGGTGTTGGGCTTGTGGAGAGTTCCTCTTTGAGGTGGAGCAGCCTACTGAATCACTCCGGGCCTACCGGGTGAATTGCATCACAGGCGTCGTAGCTTCGGAGGAAGACGCCTACACTCCTACAGCCGAGGCCACGGGCATCGCCTCCCCTACCGCCGGTGCCTTGGGGAAGGATGCCCCCGAGCCTACGGAACTTTTGGCGGACACCGCAGCAGACGCTGCCTCTGCCACAACGGAAATCCATGTTCCGCCAGCAAAGCTAAAAGTGGGATATGTTAAAGCCTCCCGCGGCCGCGGTCGAAGCCTGCCCCAGCGCCTACCAGAACCGGACATCGAGAGGGGGAGTAAGCCCGAGAAGTCCCCGACAGGTGATGGTAAGGAGGCTGAAAGACAAGTGTTTGAGACTGTCCCGGGTAGCTTACCGGGGAGAGGGAAGAAGCTGATGCCCCGTAATAAAGGGTGCAAGGTAGAAACCCAGACCCGGGAACTGTTGCGGGACCAGTGTGTGGTTGTTACTCTCACTTGCCGCTACAAGGAGGTGGGAAATGAAGACTCTGTGGGTGCGACAACACGAGTAAGGGCCCTGGATGGCATTAGATGTACTTTGGCAGCCAAGAAAGGGACTTCCTTTAAACCTGTTAGGTCTGCAACAATACCGCCACCCGACTCGTGTGTGCTGCCCGGAACACTATCAAGACTTGCCCGGTTACAGAGAATATTGATGGACCGTGTGAGTAAGGAGTACGGTTTTGAGTTCCCTTATGTGCCTCGGGATATTATGAAAGAGATTGAGGACATTAGGGAACAGTGGTACGATGAAGCTGTCTGGGATCACTTGGCTAACCCAGACTCTCGCTGTGGAAAAGAGACTTTTCTTATATCTGAGGAGTTTCACGTGTTTCGGCGGATCTGGAGTTATGGCCTACATATCTACGCTGACCGGGTGGTTATCCGTAGTGAATGGGAAAAAGATATTGTTCATTCTATCACCACTCGGGATGAGCGTGGGAAGCCCATTACCCTGCCAGATCCTAGCTTCTACCTTTGAGACAGGAACTTGTGTTTTTTTTATTTCTATTCTCCTGTCTTTGCACAGACAAACTGTGCCCTGGATACAAGTAACTTTGCCCCACTGCTAATCGGATATCTACTCTTAAAGAGGAAGAAAAGTGGAGAGCCTGTTATGTTTTTTTTTCTTTCCCTCCTGCTCCGAACAAAGGGACAGTTTTCCTCTAAATTTAACTTTGGGGTAGATTAGTCAGTAGGTCATGGTGAAGGAACGCCATGGGCAAGATGTAATGTTCAAGTGTGCTGTGCTGCAGTCCCATGCGCAGCTATTGTGGAGTACTGAATTTATGCCAACACTAGGTGGCAGTGTTCTAAAAAAAAAAATTAACTGCTCTGATGAGAAAAGCATTTAGGCTTAGATGTTTTTTTTTTCATTAGCTATTTTATGCTAGGCTTAGCGTAATAGGCTTTAGAGAAGGGAATTGCTTCCTTTAGGGGAGGCAGTTTACTACTAAACTGTATAAAAGTTCTAGGGATAGGATGTTTGTATATCTTTCCTGTTTTTTTTTTCTTGCAGGTATGAGAACGGCTATCAACACCACCGGAGAATGTGGTGGGATAGATAGCTAGTAATAGGTGGAGTGTATATTATTTTTCTATTTAAAAAAAATGTCAATGTCTGGATGTAATGTTATGTATATGCTTCTTTTCTTTCCTTCTCCCTTCCCAACATTCTTTGGTTCAGGCAGCTGTTTAAATTTGTAGTTCTTAGATGAATCAACAGCCTTCAGGATTGATTCCAATAGCCACTGGGGAAAGTGTCTTTTTCAGGATGGGGTGTGTGTAGCCCCCCCCCAATATTTGGGGGCGCTATATGGAAATTTAGGGGCAGTCTGAGCCAGTAGTTGGGCTCAGACCAATTATAGTTCAAATTGTTTGCTCTGCTCTGGGTGTGATACTGCCCGGCAGTGTTATTCTCCTTTGCCTGCAGGTGGCACTGTCACTGCCGACACAGGCTGGATCACAGGGGTATCACAGCCCCTTGGGTGTTCTCTCTCGGCAGCCGTGCATTGGGCGTGGTCTACCCGCTGTGCATGCTGGGAGAGGGAACAAAAGGGGCAGATGCCATTTGGCGTGAGGCGATTCCAGGGGGACCCCAAGGCGTTCAGGGGGACCTCTGGTCCAGTAAGCGTGCCTCGTGGCCCACATGGCACGAGGTGCGTGAGAGTGTTTAGGCCTCGGGCACCTTTAGCCCGAGGCTCTGCTGCTGCTGCATCGTAGGCCCAGCTCTCCTAACAAGGGCCTACGCGTTGGAGAAGGACCCCAGGCTGCCCGTTTGTAAGGGGGCCCATCTTTAGGAAAGGAGTTCCAGGGGAAGATCAGTCCCGGCGGAGATAGCGACGGTACTGCTGTCTTGGGGAGAGGCCTGGAGGCCTGCCTAAAGGGGATCCATCATCTCTGACATCCGTGCTCCATCCCGGCTGCTAGGACTGCTCTTATAGGGACTATCCGGGTGAGCAATACCCACTCAGGCTTGAGTGGCGACGAGTATAAATATATTTGGGATCTAAGTGTTGTGTGCCTGAACCTTCCCCTACATCTTCAACTTTCCTGCCTTCGCTTTCTTCAAGTTGACTCAAAAGTAACAGAAAGAATAAAGCCTTGCTGATTAGGTTTTACTCGTGTGTGGACATTGGCCTTATTCCCGAATACACTGGTGTACCTAGACAACGGAGTTGAAGTATCCACTCGTGGGAGGTAACTCGCTGCAGACCCAAAAGGTAATTAAACAGTGGATTTTCATACTTAAAGTGTGGATCCGGCGTAGCCGCAGGCAAAGAGTAAAGAGGGAAGCGCAAAAACTCCCCCTGGGAGCTATATCCATAAAAAGAGTTGATTTGTTTCCTACACTTAAATATCAGCAAGTCACAGCGTTTGTCTGATGCAGGCTTGAATATTAGGTTTGGTGGTCACCTTCTAAACAAGGCAGGATTCCTCAGGAGTTGCGATGGCAGCTTTGCCTGAGCACACGTTCTGTGGAAGAATAGGCAAAAGTGACCCAAGGTTCTCATGGATGCAGAGAGAGGAGCCCCAGAATGTTAGTTCTTAGTGGAGGAAGTTGGTTTTTCATCTTTCTTCAGGTTTTGTAATTCCCAGATTAGGGTCTGGAGACTTTGAAGAGCTTTGGGAGGGAAGAAGCCTCTAATCCAGTGTTCGGGTCATGCTGGAGACCAGCAGACTGCATGGGGAGGTGTTTACATACCTGTTATCTAGGACCTGACAGTAGTTTGGTGTTGCATCCTCCTGAGGAGTCTATGAGGCTGCAAGAGGAAGCTAAAAGGTGCATGTTGGCAAAGACCAGGTGTAGTCTGTGAGGGAATAGACGAATGCCCCAAGTGTCAGAGAACGTACCTTGCCGGGCGTGTTTGTGGTCGCTTTGGTGTGCGTTCGCGTGCGCCGATGTGCGCTGATGTTGGGCATGTTCCTGTCTGCGCTGGTGCACTTCCCAGACTGCGGGCGCGCGCGCCTGTGCGCGATGGTGTGCCTGTGCGCGTGGGTGCATGTGCGCGCATTGCGTGCGCGCGCTATTGCGTGCGCCGATGCACGCCGGTTTGCCCATTTAAACTCCTGGAACACTTCAGACCGGTGCTGTCTGATCTACAGTCCCCTGTGTATCCTGCTCCTGTTAATTGCCTGAAACCTGATCTTCTGACCACCCGGCTTGTTACTGGACTTTTCCTGCTATCCGCCTGCACCCGACCTCGGCCTGTCTTTGACCCTGAACTTGCCTACCCCGCTGTACCATACTGCCTGAACGTTGCCGAACCCTGCTTGTCTTGACCACTCTCTCTGCACCTGCCCAGCTGCTCTGCTCTACACACCTGCCTGCCTACCTGCCTGCCTGCAGCCAGCCCAGCTCAGCTACTCTCCTGAACCCAGGATCCGGAGCTGCCTTCCAGTAACCACTCTCAGGCTCTCTTACCCTTCCGCACTCCCGTGCCTCCTGTCTGCACTACCAGGGGCCCGTGAGTCGGATCCGTACGGGGGACCTTCCTCTGCTCTAACGGACTCGCTAATCAGGTACGTACAACCCTGACACCAAGTCTAGGCCTGAGTATAAGGAGTGTGTGTAGAAAGACCTGTGGGCATGAAGAGATTGCATGTAAGCATGGGGTGCTCTGAGACAGTCTGAGGGACCACACCAGAAACCAAAGCTCATTCACCCCCAATATGGTTAATTAAAAAAAAAAAAAAATTACATTATATATATATATATATATATATATATATATATATATATTAGGGTTGTCCCGATACCACTTTTTTAAGACCGAGTACAAGTACCGATACTTTTTTTCAAGTACTCGCCGATACCGATTACCGATACTTTTTTTCAATGTCATGTGACAGTTTGAAAGATGGGGACTGATAGGTGGCACTTATGGGCACGGATCGATGGCACTTATGGGCACTGATAGGTGGCACTTGTGGGCAGTGATAGGTGGCACTGATAGGTGGCACTTGGGGGCACTGATAGGTGGCATTTATGGGCAGTGATAGATGGCACTTGTGGGCAGTGATAGGTGGCACTTGTGGGCAGTGATAGGTGGCACTGATTGCACTGAAAGGTGGCACTTGTGGGCACTTATGGGCACTGATAGGTGGCACTTATGGGCACTGATAGGTGGCACTTATGGCACTGATAGATGGCACTTATGGGCACTGATAGGTGGCACTTGTGGGCAGTGATAGGTGGCGCTGATAGGTGGCACTTGTGGGCACTGATAGATGGCACTGATTGCACTGAAAGGTGGCACTTGTGGGCATTGATTGCACTGATAGATGGCACTGATTGCACTATCAGTGCAATCAGTGCCATCTATCAGTGCCCACAAGTGCCACCTATCAGTGCAATCAGTGCCCATAAGTGCCACCTATCAGTGCAATCAGTGGCATCTACCAGTGCCACCTGATAGGTGGCATTGGTAGATGGCACTGATTCCACTGATAGGTAGCACTTGTGGGTATTGATAGGTGGCTGGCACTGAAATGCTGCGGGGGGTGGGGGGGGAAATGACACAGGATTTAAGAAAAAAAAACTGCTGCAACGCCCATCTTGGTACACCCTGCACTCGGCTGCAGTAAGCAACAGCAGACATCTTGTTACACCCAGCCCATATAGCTCGGGCTGGGTGTAACAAGATGTCTGCTGCTGCTTACTGCAGCCGAGTGCAGGGTGTACCAAGATGGGCGTGGGGACGTTCAGCCGCTGACGGTGACCGAATGTGACAGCACCGGTCATCGATCCTGATGCGGCTGCGCCCTGAACCCCTGCCAGCTTACCAGGTTCAACTGCAGGTGAGGGACTCGCTCTCCACCTGCGGACTCCGTCCACCGACTGTGCCCGCCCTCTTCAGCCAGACTCCGCCCGCACTTTCCTCTCCCGCCCTCCCCAGCCACTGACTCCTCCCGCCCTCTCCGGCCAGACTCCGCCCGCACTCCCCCGCCCTCTCTCCTGCCCTCCCCAGCCACTGACTCCTCCCGCCCTCTCCGGCCACAAAAAAAAAAAAAAAGTATCGGGTGAAGCATCGGGAGCATTTGCGCGAGTACAAGTACTCGCGCAAATGCTTGGTATCGGTCCCGATACCGATACTAGTATCGGTATCGGGACAACCCTAATATATATATATATATATATATATATATATATATTGTGACAGCAGGAAGGTAAAGTCACCTGGTTGCATCCAGGGGGGTAGATATATTTCTCCCAGATTCAGGCTTTATGCCGACTTATACAACTAGGGAGGGAGTTGATGAAGCCCAGCTGAGGCTAGTGGGCTCATGGATGACTCATACCTCTAGGGAGAGTGCTGGGCGTCGTGCAGGCAGGGAGTTGATGAGACCAGCTGAAGCTTGTCAGCTCGTTTAAGGCCTCTATAAAAACTCCCAGCTTCATTAGGTGTTTGCTCATGCCTGGACCCAGACCTGTGTGGACTGTCTAGGGAGAGTGAACCCCTGTGCGGTGAGGCAAAGCCTGTGTGGCTATTTGTTTGGACATTGACTAAACCAGGGACTTAGGGACTAGGACAGCACCAGGCTGATCCCAGTTGTTAGTTAGGAAACCTGCATGTTTAGTCAGAGGTCAAGCTGACCAGGATTTATTTTGTTTATGTTTCTTTTTGGCTTTGCTGTGTTTTGTCACTGTACATAGAGAAATAAACCGCACCTTTTGATTTTGAAAACCACAACCTCCGTCTGCTGGGCCTGTTTTTGTGTGGGGAGCCCAACCAGGGGGTCACACACACCCACTACCGAGTTAACCCCCTCACAGTTGGTGGAGAACCAGTGGCAGTTTTTTTTAAGCCAGCATGGAGGAGATACTGAAACAGCTGGCTCTAGCAAATGCCAATCAACAGCAGACAAATGCAGGTTTGCAAAGGAGCCTTGCAGCCCAGCAGCAAGCTCATCAACAGAGCCTTGCAGCCCAGCAGCAAGCTCACCAACAGAGTCTGGAAGCTCAGCAACAAGCCCAGCAGCAATCTGAGGCCCGCTTCATAGACCTGTTACAGAAGCAAGAGCAGAGACTACAACAAATGGAAGCAGTAGTGCAGCAACGTCCGCAGACCAGTGAGGAAAGCCGTCCCACTAATACCGCGTCCTTTGGGGTGAGTCGTTTATTGACAAAAATGACTGGAGAGGATGATCCAGAGGTATTTTTGACCACATTTGAAAGGACTGCTGAAAGAGAAAAGTGGCCTGAGGAGCAGTGGGCTGGACTGGTGGCTCCTCTGTTAACTGGTGAATCGCAGAAGGCTTACTATGACCTAGAGCCTGACCAAGCAAAAGACTATGTGATGCTAAAAGCTGAAATATTGGCAAGGCTGGGTGTCACCCTGGCTGTCCGGGCTCAGCGTGTGCATAACTGGACTTTCCAGCTTGGAAAACCCCCCAGGTCTCAAATGTATGATCTCATTCACCTGAGCAGGAAGTGGCTACAGCCAGAGACTTTGTCCGCACCAGAGATTGTGGAACGTGTTGTAATGGATCGGTTTTTGAGAGCTCTTCCTACTGCCATCCAAAAGTGGGTAAGCCATGGAGACCCAGAGACGGCCGGTGGTCTTGTGGATCGTGTAGAGAAATACTTGGCTACAGAGAACCTGACGGCCTCTTCCAGAGACTCTCGGACTTTCCACCCTAAGACCAGACCATCCCCAGGGGCGGATAAGAGGATTCCAAGGGGTGAGGGTGGAGAGAGTGAGAGGGTGGGAGCTCTGCCCAAAGTTTGGCGAGAACAGCCTGGGAAGTCAGGGGCTCAAGAGGCAGCCAAAAGGATTGTTTGCTACCGCTGCCGGCAAGCGGGACATATTGCAGCAAATTGCCCGGTTGTGGAGGAACCCATGCAATGTGACTTTCTGACGGACAGACGTCAGTCGCTGTGTGCGACAGTCGCATGCACTGCCATTCGGGGAACTGAGAAACATTTATGCAAAATGTGTATTAATGGTAGAAATGTTGTGGTATTGCTGGATTCAGGTAGCCTTGTGACCCTGATAAAGGCTGAATTAGTTAAAACAGAGGTCTCTGGGAATAGCAAGGTAGCTGTTATTTGTGTGCATGGGGACACCCGAGAGTATCCAGTGACTACAGTGTGTTTTGAGACCCCCAAAGGACCCCCCAGTCATCCAGTGGGGTTAGTATCTCAATTACCGCATGATGCCATTGTGGGAAGGGATTTTCCGAAGTTCTGGGAACTGTGGGATGATCCTGAGCCCCCCACTGGTGCCCCTATGTACCAGGAATGTGATAGCCAGAACTCCTCTGAGAGTGGTGAGGACTCTCCAGAATTTCCCTTGTCAGTATTGGCAGGGGAGACTCAAGAAACTGGAGAGGAGCCCACCTCCTCAGACGAAAACCTACCGTCTGTGGAGTTTTCTGATCTGGAGGTTCACAGGGAAAATTTTGCCACAGAACAGTTAAAAGACCCCGCCCTAATAAAGGCACGGGAAAACGTAGTGGAAATAGATGGCGAGTTAGTGAACCCAGATAATACCTGCACTTACCCATACTTCAGCGTAGAGAAGGACCTACTGTATCGGGTGGCAAAAAGGGCAGAAGAAACCGTTGAGCAGCTTGTGGTGCCCAAACCTTACAGGAAGTTGGTGTTGGAGTTGGCCCATGGGCACATTCTTGGAGGTCATCTGGGGACAGAGAAAACCCGAGAGAGGGTATTACAGAGATTCTATTGGCCTGGGGTGATGAAGGACATAGAAAATTATTGTTCCTCCTGCCCTGTGTGTCAGAGGTCGGCCCCGATGCCACATTTCCGTAGCCCGCTGGTCCCTCTACCCATCATTGAGGTCCCGTTTGAGAGAATCGCAATGGATTTGGTAGGTCCTATAATCAAGTCCGCTAGGGGGCACCAGTACATATTGGTTATAATGGACTATGCCACCCGTTATCCAGAAGCGATCCCTCTCAGAAATACCTCGGCCAAAACCATAGCCAAAGAGCTATCTCTTGTTTTTAGCCGGGTGGGTATTTGTAAAGAACTGCTTACGGACCAAGGTACACCCTTTATGTCCCGGGTTATGAAAGAGCTGTGTAAATTGTTCAAAGTGACGCAATTGCGTACATCTGTGTATCACCCCCAAACCGATGGGCTGGTTGAAAGATTCAACAAAACCCTAAAACAAATGTTGAAGAAAGTGGTGGATAGAGATGGAAAGGATTGGGACTGTCTACTTCCTTTTTTGATGTTTTCTATTAGGGAGGTGCCCCAATCCTCTACGGGATTCTCCCCCTTTGAGTTACTGTATGGGAGACACCCAAGAGGGCTGTTGGATATTGCCAAGGAGACTTGGGAAAGTGAGAGTTCTCCCCACAGGAGTGTGATTGAGCATGTCGCCCTGATGCAAGATCGAATTGCACAGGTAATGCCCATCGTGAAGGAACATTTGGCCCAAGCGCAGTTGGCACAGCAGAGAGTGTACAACCGTGGAGCCAAGACCCGTACCTTTTCCCCGGGGGATAGGATATTGGTACTTGTCCCTACGGTTGAAAGTAAATTCCTTGCCAAATGGCAAGGCCCCTACGAGATAATGGAAAAAGTGAGCGAAGTGAATTACAAGGTCAGACAACCAGGAAGGCGAAAGCCCGAACAGATATATCACGTTAATCTGTTGAAAGCCTGGAGGGATAGAGAGTCCCTAGTCGCAGAAACTTGGTCACCAGCTCAAACTGGTTGCGTGATTCCGGAGGTTGGAATAGCAGCCACCTTGTCACAACCCCAACAACAGGAGGTTAAGGAGTTTGTGCTTCGCAACAAGGAGGTGTTCTCTGAGCTGCCGGGACAAACATCTGGGGTAGAGCATGATATTATTACCCCGCCCGGTGAAAGGGTGAAGTTAAAACCCTATCGGATCCCAGAGGCCCGACGGGAGGCAATACGGGAGGAAGTACAGAAAATGCTGAACTTAGGGGTGATAGAGGAGTCCCAAAGTGATTGGTCTAGTCCCATTGTGTTGGTGCCTAAACCGGATGGGAGCTGGCGATTTTGTAACGATTTTCGTCAGTTGAACAAAGTTACAAAATTTGACACCTACCCCATGCCACGTATAGATGAGTTGATCGACCGGCTGGGAACAGCCCGATACATGACGACTCTTGACCTCACAAAAGGGTATTGGCAAATTCCCCTGGCCAAGTCGGCCAAAGAGAAAACCGCATTTGTAACCCCAGACGGGGCGTTCCAATATAAGAGAATGCCGTTCGGGTTACAGAATGCGCCGGCCACATTCCAGCGGAAAATGGACCAGATACTGAGGCCCCATCGGAAGTATGCTGCGGCTTACCTGGATGACGTAATTGTCCATAGCACAGATTGGGCCTCACATCTGCCAAAAGTGCAAGCAGTCCTAGACTCTATCCGGGAAGCGGGGTTTACGGCTAACCCCAAGAAGTGTACCATTGGGCAGGAGGAGGCCAAATATCTTGGGTACACCATTGGCAGGGGAGTGATAAAACCCCAACTCAACAAAGTCGAGGCCATCCAGAGTTGGCCACGTCCCAACAGCAAGAAGCAGGTACGGGCCTTTCTGGGAATCGCGGGTTATTATCGGCGCTTCATTCCCCACTTTGCTTCTAAGGCTGTGCCCCTAACCAACCTGACGAAAGGGAAAGGGTCGGTCATGATTAAATGGACCCCCGAGGCTGAGGCAGCATTCCAATTCTTGAAACAAGCCTTATGTAGCCAGCCAGTGTTGTACTCACCCGACTTCTCTAAAGACTTTGTCGTACAAAGTGATGCGTCAGATGTGGGGTTAGGAGCAGTATTGTCCCAGGTCTGGAACGGGGAAGAGCACCCAGTCATTTACCTCAGCAGGAAGTTGAAGTCCCATGAGGTAAATTACGCCACGGTTGAAAAGGAGTGTTTAGCGGTGAAGTGGGCTCTAGATTCCCTTCGGTACTATCTGCTAGGTAGGCAATTTGACATGGTTACGGATCACGCTCCGTTAAAGTGGATGGCTCAAAACAAGGAGACAAATAGAAGAGTGAATAGGTGGTTCCTGGCCCTACAGGAATTCAACTTCACAGTAAAGCATCGCCCTGGCGTTCAAATGGGGAATGTGGATGCTTTGTCTCGAGTACATGAATGCCTGATTGCTGGTGTTCCAACCCCAAGGTTAAAACAAGAGGGGGGGGTATGTGACAGCAGGAAGGTAAAGTCACCTGGTTGCATCCAGGGGGGTAGATATATTTCTCCCAGATTCAGGCTTTATGCCGACTTATACAACTAGGGAGGGAGTTGATGAAGCCCAGCTGAGGCTAGTGGGCTCATGGATGACTCATACCTCTAGGGAGAGTGCTGGGCGTCGTGCAGGCAGGGAGTTGATGAGACCAGCTGAAGCTTGTCAGCTCGTTTAAGGCCTCTATAAAAACTCCCAGCTTCATTAGGTGTTTGCTCATGCCTGGACCCAGACCTGTGTGGACTGTCTAGGGAGAGTGAACCCCTGTGCGGTGAGGCAAAGCCTGTGTGGCTATTTGTTTGGACATTGACTAAACCAGGGACTTAGGGACTAGGACAGCACCAGGCTGATCCCAGTTGTTAGTTAGGAAACCTGCATGTTTAGTCAGAGGTCAAGCTGACCAGGATTTATTTTGTTTATGTTTCTTTTTGGCTTTGCTGTGTTTTGTCACTGTACATAGAGAAATAAACCGCACCTTTTGATTTTGAAAACCACAACCTCCGTCTGCTGGGCCTGTTTTTGTGTGGGGAGCCCAACCAGGGGGTCACACACACCCGCTACCGAGTTAACCCCCTCACAATATATATATATATATATATATATATATAATGTACAGGCATGAGGCATACCCCACTTTACGTACACTCACAAGCTCGGACACATTGGCGTCTATGGGGAATCTTTGTCAGCGTGACATGGCACTGCTCCCGAACCATTAGTGACTGGGACACCAAAATTGGGGAGCACCGAGGGGGGACCCAGGTCTACAACATATCCAGCCAGCTTGCCTAGGTAATCTACCATGTCCATTGGCGACCCATTAATTAAGGGCACATGGGCGCCACCCCCTCTCTCCAGCCGCCCCTTCTATGTAGAATGGATAGATTCATGCATTGCATGAATCTATCCATGGCCGCTGCTGCCACACCCTATTCAGGCATCCGGCGCCTTTTAGGATGCCGGGCGCCTGAATTACAGTGGCAGGGGTGTTTTTTTTTAGGCACCTGATTAGAGCCATAGGCTCTAATAGACTTAAAAAAAGGTGGACTCGGAATCCACCCAGTTGTGGGCGGGGGTCACAGTGGCTGCATTTGATGGTGCATAGTGGCTGCATTTGATGGGCACAATGGCGGCATTTGATGGGCGCAATGGCCGCATTTAATAGGCACAGTGGCGGCATTTGATGGGCACAGTGGCGGCATTTGATGGGCACAGTGGCGGCATTTGATGGGCACAGTGGCGGCATTTGATGGGCACAGTGGCTGCATTTGATGGCACAGTGGCTTTGATGTTTTTTTTCCCAGTATTTTTCAGACATATCAGTTTGTTTGCACTCCCCCAAAAATTTTGAGCACCAGCCGTCATTGACCATGTCATAGTTCTGGGTCCCCTTAACATGCTCCCCAAGTTTGGCATCCCTGTCACTTATGGTTCGGGAGCACTGTCATGTCAAGCTGACCAAGATTTCCCATAGACACCAATGTTAAATGCATACTTGCCAAATGTCCCGAATTTCCTGGGATATTCCCGGGATTTAGACCTTTGTCCCAGTCTTACTGTTTCCTGGGAGAAGTCGCAGTTTTCCTGTTTTTTCACCACCACTGACACGCTCAGGGCTCCCACTGATTCAGCATTATGGTGAGTTGAACTATTTCATTTTATGTTACAATGTAATAGAAATAATGCGCTTCAATCATCCTGACACCATACCTGTAGATGGCCAGCTAAGACCTGTCCTAGGTTGCTAATGTGGCTTACATGAATATATAGCTAGACCTGCTAATAATGTTAATACAGTGCATATGCTCAGATAAAAGCAGAGTTATTTACTGTGACTTTATATATGGATGTCATATAACAATTGTATATTGTGTTCACAGAAGAAAAATAAAAAAAATATGCCTTTTAAGATTTATTATTATATACAGAAAGGTAAGCTTAATGACAGCAGAATTGCAACCACAAAGCATAGAGTTTAGCTTTTGTGACTCATCAGGAGTTTTAGCCAATCACAACCAATCTCACTGAGCAAGAGTCTTTGACCAAACACAGACAGCATTACACTCATGTTCTGTCTAAGAAATCTCCTAGCACATTGTTAGAATTCATTTTACATCAGAGAGTAGATCTGAACAGTTCAGATCCATCCAGAGTCCAGTTTTATGGAAGCAAGTGGCCAAAATAGGTATTTAATACAGTTATATATGTTCCTACTGTTAATAATGTGAGTAGAACTGTATACTGAAACTAGTTATGTGTTCACTTGTAGTTCCACCAAACCAGGTTTCAAACCAGGTTTCAAACCAAACCAGCAAACAAACCAAGTTGCAAACCAGGTTTCAAACCAAACATCAGAGCAAACTGCAATAGCAAACAGCAATATAGAGCAAGTCCCAGAGAGATCATAAAGTGTCTAAAGTATTTAAAGTGAAAGTACAGATACTGAAGAGAGAAATATATCTACCATTTTATGTAGAATTACAAGACTGAACAGTTGAACCGCCATTTGTTATACTTTATTCAACACATGTTTGTACATGGACTTCCTGCTGCTAAATTGTCAGAGTTATATAAGAAGAAAAGCTGAAGTGAATAAAGAAGTTATCTTAAAAGTTTGGTGTGCTCTTTAAACCTACTGCTTCCATAGAACGGCACTAGAGGAATTATAAAGTAACAGATAGTCTTGTTTGGACTAAAAGATCAGAGAAGTCAAAATTCTTCTAATGCCACAGCGCATAAAGGCACTTAATAGTGCTGCGCCAGCCACAATACCAACCATGGTGCCGTGATGATTGAAGTGCTAACACCAGGTGTTTAGAGTATCTTTATCTGCTGATTGTTAAACTTTCTGGAATACACATATTTATATTGTGCTGTAGGATCTGGGCCTGCTGTCCCTCCCTCCTCCATCATTCTTTCCTTCTTTCTCTCTCCTTCCCTCCCTGTATTTTTCTTTCGTTCTTTCTTTTTTTATCTCTCCCTTACTTTCTCCCTCCATCCCTCGTTCATCTCAGACTCTAACCACACCCCATTTGATCCACGCCCTTTACGCCACACCCATTTCAGTTTAAACCACGCCCATTTTTCCGCACACCACATTTTTCTTTCCTTGATACGTCCCGCCTTCAAACGGATGCCCGCCCCCTAATCATAGCAAGACTCCACCTACAGTCAAAGTGTCCCTATAATTTTTTTTTGCAATGTTTGCAACTATGTAAATGTTAAAAACCGGGAGCAGTGCCATGTCAAGCTGACCAACATTTTTCATAGAGCTAGTGTATTTACATGCATTGAGAAGGGGGGGGGGGGGAAGGTATTGCTTCACTTTTCTTTTTCTTTTATTACATACATGCTCTGGTACCATTATGTACTTTAAAAGTGGGGTATGCCTGTGATATATATATATATATATATATATATTAGTTTATATATAATATATAATATATGTAGCGGGGTGTTCCCCTTTAATGCAGAGAGACACGAAGTTCCAGGTGAGAGGTGAGTCGGGAGGAAGTAAAGAGACATTATTGGAAGTGAAAGCACAGGAGAGAGAGACTACATCTCCCAGTACATCTTGCAGCACCCAGGGTGCATTGCTCTAGAACAGAGACTGCCGGGGCAGACTTTATAAAGGGGAGGCGGAGTTTTGGTCGGCCTCTTTGGACCCCCCTCTCCTAGCAAGAGGATGTCTGTGCTGAACTGCTGTGTGCACAAGGCCTGAAGCCCGGGCCGTGTGCTCCTTTCCAAAGAGCCCTCTGCCAGCCTAGCAGAGCCTTAGAGACATCTAATCCTCCTTGCTGCAGTACACCAGAAGGATTGAAGACTTGGATGTCGGTGGATTCCTGTTCCTAGACGAATCGATGGAGGAAAGGGACTTGGACTTGTCCAGGTGGTGAGAGCTGTTTAAAGACAGATACTTTATCTTTACTATTCGTTGGGATTACAAAGTTGTTCTTCAAGTGCACCACCGAGAGATTGCTAGCGAATATTGTTTCACTGAACTTCCATTTAGATCAGTCAGGCCTGACTGCATAGGTAGACATTGCTGGGTGTTAGTCTACCCATGAGGGGAAGTAGCTGTAAAAGGGCAGCGCTAGAGTTGCATAGCAATACTTTATTATTCTGATTACTCTGTTTATCTTTATTACTGTTTATTGCAGGGATCTGCAACTTGTTATACTGTTGTTTATTACTTGCCCATTAGCCTCAGTAAAATATCTGGGTAAAGTACATTTGGTGTCAGTTCCGCTTACTTTAATAGGAGTTTTAAAGTATATTCTGTGTATGTTTGTTATAGGACTGCGTCACCAACAGTTGCGATCACGCGGTCCTATCTCTCTATCACCAGCTGTGCCACGGGAGGTTAGAGCCGATTGCCGGGGGTTGACAGCGGTGCACTGCAGGGCCCAAATCAATATCAGCAGCTCTCTTAACTGGGGGTAGCGCTACACGTGGGGGCTCGAGTCCGGGATCCTTGTACGTTGCACGCTGCAATCAAGCCGGTCAGAAGTACCAGCATGGACCCGCTGGCAATGTCACAGTGGTGCGCAGCGATTGACACCGATCCAACCGCGGCGGTAGTCATTGTACTCCCGGGGGAAAGATGGAAGGAAGAGGAGATAAAACAGCTCGTATTGTTACTGTCTCCGAGCCACAAAGCATGGGTGATGGATTTTAGGCCAGATCCAGTGATCTCGTTTACATACGCACTGGTAGAATGGAAAAACGAAATCCCAGAGCATTTTAAAAGTCAGAGTATACAAGCCATAGATAATCAGATCTATCACTTGATACATACGCTGCCAGTGAAGGAAGAATGGTTTCAGACACCAAAGCCATCACTCCCACAATTATCTCCACCACTATCCCCTAAAGCAGAAAAGCTTAAGGAACTATTAAGCCCGGGATCACCGCTGGCCGCTATAGGGCCTGAATTGTTGAATGCTCTAGGAGACCTTGTAATTAAGTGCCAGAAAAGCAGTACGGTGCATGTGGAGGCCGGTTACCGGAAGCTTAGCACCTTCTCAGGGAACCTCCCCGTCCCTGCGGGGGAGGAAGATTTTGACACTTGGGTGGAACAGGCATTGCAGGCAGTAGAAGCATGGGAGGTGCCTGAGGCACAGAAGAGACAGCGAGTCTTAGAAAGTCTGAAAGGTGCCGCGGCAGAAGCGGTGAAGAGCTTCCGGTTTGGAAATGAAAACTGTACAGCTCAAGATTGCCTGGCCATGCTGCAGGAAGAGTTTGGTCAGCTGGAGAAGGTGTCAGAGATGATTTATCAAATTGAACACACTCTCCAGCAGCCGAATGAGAAACTGTCAGAATATGTTAGAAGGCTGAACAGGCAGTTATGCAAGATTGTACTGAAGAAGGGAATGCTGCCCAAAGATGCAGATGAAGCACGCATGAAGCAGATCATGAGGGGAGCGCGGCGCTCAGACCCGGTCTGGCTGCACCTGAAAACCTCAGGAGGAGGAATGTCACTAACCTACTCTGATCTAATAAAAATTATTAGGGACGAAGAGGCGCTGGAGGAAGATCAGCAGGTGGCCAAGGCGAATGTCACACCTGTACCAGTGTTGGTCCATTCGGTCAAGAGCCCAGAAAGAGATGCGGAGGTTGACACTCTGAAATCGCAAATGGCCCAAGTGTTGGAGATGCTGACCTCTTTGATGGAGAAAGATCAGAGAAGACGAGAGAAACCAAGCCCAAGAAAGGAGTTGTTCCCGAACACCTCAGCACCGGCCTCCCTACAGGACCGAGAAGAGGTGATTTGCTATAACTGCGGAGGGAGTGGCCACTTTGCTAACGTATGCTCCAGCCCAAAGAAGAAGAGAACAGATAATTGCAAGCCGGCGGGAAACTCCAAAGGGCCCCGGTGAAGGAGTCAACCGGGTGCCCATCATCTTCAGTGCGCTCCAAACTAAAAAAAAAGGCCAAGAATGGAGGAGACAAAACTCCTAGGAGGAGGTATAGTACACCCCCACCAAGATGTACCCCAGAGGGAGGGGGCAAGACCCCTCAGTGGAAGTACAGCACCCCAAAGAAGGAACATCCACCTAAAAGGAACAATAACATCCCTCAGCGGGTTTGTGCCCCCATTGAGAGGGAGAAAGTCAATGCATGCCAGGCTCAGGAAAAATTAAAGTCCAAAAGGAGCAGGGCAAGGGTCGAAAGCCAAAAAAAAGAGGTGACCCCAGTCCGGCCATACCCAAAGGAACTGGTGGGCCCGTCTCCTACTGTGCCCATTCAAGTGGAAGGAGTCTATACTAAAGCTCTTTTGGACACCGGAGCACAGGTGACTTTACTATACCGGGACTTCTATGATAGGCACTTGAGTCATCTGCCTATCCAGAAGATAGAAGAGCTGGAGATATGGGGACTTGGAACCCAGAGTTTCCCTTATGATGGGTACCTGCCCATAAAGATGACTTTCGACCCATCCGTGGCTGGGAAGGCTGAAGTGTTTGACACCCTGGCAGTTGTGTGTCCCCGGCCGCCTGGAGCCAGCAAGATTTCCCTGATCATTGGGACAAACACAGATCTAGTCAGGAGACTCCTGACCCCTCTAGTGAAAGAGAGAAACCATTCAGCCACCAAAATCCATCCCATGCTAAAGACGGCCTACCAACGACTGGTCTTAGAGCAGAAGACCCCGGGAGAGGGGATAGGGAAGGTGTGGAGACTTGGCAGAGAAGGAGTAGTGCTACAGCCCGGAGAAGTAACCTGTCTTAGGGCCACTGTGAAGCTTTCGTGGGAACAACCTGGCCCCTTTGTCATGCTGGAATCAGACCCAAGGGAAGAGTCCTCAGGCCTGGAAGTGATACCAGAAGTGATTCCGTTCAAGGCCCTGAAGAAGGCCCATGGCAGAGTTCCGGTGAGTGTTAGGAACACTACGGGAGGACCCATGGAGATCCCTGCCAGAGTGTTGCTTGGTCAGGTGAGCCCTGCTGCCCCGGTCACTTGGTCCGAAGTCAAGGGGACAGGTGACGGAGGAGATGTTTGGGAGAAACTGTCCGTGGAAAACCCGAACCTACCCAGGGCTTGGAAAGAAAGAGCCAAGGCCCAGCTGACCAGGTGGGAGAAGATCTTTTCCGAAGATGAATTCGATGTGGGGTGTGCAAGAAGTGCCACCCATCGGATCCGCCTCCAAGAAGATAAGCCCTTCCGAGAGAGGGTCAGGCGGGTCCCCCTGGCAGATCTGGAGGATCTGAGGGAACAACTTGTAGAACTAAAGAAGACTGGTGTGATCCGTGAGTCTAGAAGTCCCTATGCCTCCCCAATCGTGGTGGTCAGAAAGAAGAATGGGTCGTTGAGGCTTTGTATCGATTACAGGACTCTCAACAGGAGAACCATCCCTGACCAATACACCACGCCAAGGATAGAAGATGCCCTACAAAGTTTGTCTGGAGCCAAATGGTTCAGTGTGATGGACCTCAAGAGTGGGTGCTATCAAATCCCTATGCACCCTGAAGACAGGGAGAAGACAGCCTTCATAACCCCGGTGGGATTCTTCGAATTCAATAGGATGCCTCAGGGTCTGTCTGGAGCTCCTGCTACCTTTCAACGCCTTATGGAGAAGACTGTTGGAGACATGAATCTTATAGAAGTCCTTGTGTACTTGGACGATGTCATTGTCTTTGGAAGAACCTTGGAAGAACATGAAGCCAGGTTGGAGAAAGTATTGAGAAGACTCAGCGAAGAGGGACTTAAGCTTTCCCCCGAGAAGTGTCGGTTCTACCAGTCTTCTGTGAACTATCTGGGGCACATAGTGTCTGAAGAACGGGTGGCCACAGATCCTGAGAAGTTGGAAGCAGTCACTTCCTGGCCACGACCCACCACAGTAACAGAGCTCAGATCCTTCCTTGGGTTCTGCTCCTATTATAGGAGGTTTGTGGAGGGGTTTGCTCGGATTGCCCGCCCGTTGAATGAATTGCTAAAGGCAGAAGGGGAAGAGGATGACTCAGGGCCCAGGAGGCCTGGTGAGTCAGTTCAAGATCAGTGGAACCCAAGGTGTAAAGAGGCCTTTCATGCTCTGAAGAGGAGCTTAACCACTGCCCCAGTCCTGGCCTACGCCGACCCTACCAGACCTTATGAATTACATGTGGATGCCAGCCATGAGGGTCTAGGTGGTGTACTCTACCAAGAACATGAAGGACAACTGCGACCAGTGGCCTATGTGAGCAGGAGCCTGACCCCCTCAGAAAAGAATTACCCCACTCATAAGCTGGAATTCCTGGCCCTCAAATGGGCGGTAGTAGACAAGCTAAAAGACTACTTGTATGGGGCAGAGTTTACTGTGAAGACAGACAACAACCCCCTGACCTACCTCTTCACCACCGCGAAACTAGATGCCACCGGACACAGGTGGTTGGCCGCATTGTCTGGATTCAACTTCAGTCTGAAGTACAGACCAGGAGCCAGAAATAGGGATGCAGATGCCCTGTCCCGGAGGTCTCATGCCACGACAAATGACTGGGAAGATTGGACCCAAGTGGCACCGGACGGGGTGCGGGCCCTTTGTCAAGGGGCTGAATTCCAAGCCAGAGGAGGCTCCAGAGCAGAAGAAATAGGGGTTACCATGGTAGGAGTCCCCAAACACTATTGTGGGGTAACTCAACTGGAGGAAGACAACCTACCGAGACTGTCCAAGAAGGAGTTGAGGTGTGACCAATTGGAAGACCCCATGGGGAGATTGGTCCTCGAAGCCCTGGAGAATCAGGATCCTAACAAATTCCTACATCACCCCTCAAAGGAGGCTCGCCTGTTGAGGAAGGAATTGGACAGGCTACAGGTACATCAGGGAGTGGTCTACCGAAGGGGCCCCTCTGATGACTCAGAAGATAAGTGGCAGTTATTTCTTCCAGAGAAGCACCGAGAGACTGTACTAATTGCCCTGCATGACCATCATGGTCACCTAGGGGCAGAAAGGACCTTCCAGCTTGTCAGAAATCGGTTCTATTGGCCCTGCATGAGGGCAGAAGTAGAGGAGTATTGCCATTCCTGTGCACAATGCATTCAGAGAAAGACCCTACCCCATCAAGCTGCCCCAATGGGCCACTTACAGAGTCAAGGCCCAATGGATCTCGTATGCATTGACTTTCTCTGCCTCGAACCTGACCTGAGTGGATTGGGGAATGTTCTGGTAATAACCGACCATTTCACCCGCTATGCTCAAGCTTTCCCAACCAAAGACCAGAAGGCATCCACCGTGGCCAAGATACTTATGGAGAAGTATTTTGTCCATTATGGACTACCACAGAGACTCCACTCAGATCAAGGAAGGGACTTTGAGAGTCGGTTGATCCGAAGACTTTTGGATTCATTAGGAATAAAGAAGACCAGAACCACGCCTTACCACCCACAAGGAGATGCTCAGCCGGAGAGATTTAACCGGACCCTGCTCAACATGTTGGGAACCTTAGAAACAGAGAAGAAGCAACACTGGAGTCAGCACATATCAGCCCTAGTACATGCCTATAACTGTACCACAAGTGACGCCACTGGCTACTCCCCTTATCGACTTATGTTTGGGAGAGAAGCAAGGCTACCTGTGGACCTGGCCTTTGGCAATTCTATAGACAATACCTCAGTACATCCCACAAGGGATACGTGGACAGACTTAGACGTAGCTTGCAGGTGGCCTATGAACAAGCCCAGGCGGCTTCGGATCAAAGGGGGGCCCGCAACAAGAGAAATTTTGATCTGAAGGTTCGAGTGCAAGATCTGCAGCCCGGGGACCGAGTACTGCTACGCAATCTGGGGGTCCCTGGAAAACACAAGCTTGCCGACAGGTGGAGATCTGAGCCCTATGTTGTCTGTAGGAAGTTGCCCGGTTTGCCTGTCTACAAACTAAAGCCAGAAGGAAAGGTGGGTCCACTGAAGACGTGGCATCGGAACCACCTGCTCCCACTTGCTGAGGCAGTCAGAATACCTCCCGTGAGAGACTCCCCTGAACCGGCCTCTATCCTGGATATTCCTAGGCCGAACACTCGGTCCCAGACCTCTCGAGCCAAAGATGGGGAGGCCTCCCAATTGAGTACAGAAGAAGGTGGAGAACTGGACTGGCTGTGGCCTCCCTCGACTCTGGGAACGTCCGCCATAGATCTCCCAAATGGAGGGGATACCCCAGATGCAACGCTGAATCCGGAGGCTACTGAATTCATACCCTTCAGTCCCTCAGCTGATTACTGGGAAGATGTTCCTGACACTTGCGCAGAGGAGGACTCTAGAGATTCCATACGTCAGTCGACTTCTGAATCAGAGGTTCCAGAACCAGCAATGTTACCTGAACTTACTCCTGAAGAAGAGCCTGTGGTGCCAGAGTCAGAAGCACCAAGAGAGCAGAGGGCTCGCAGAGTCATCAGGCCTCCCAAGAAACTAACTTACCCCCAAATGGGGACGAGCTCAGAGGACTCTGTTGTAACGGCTAGGAGAAGTGTTGAACAAACTGATCCTTCCACCGTCCATTTGGTGGAGGGCAACCCCAGCTCACTCTCTGGCACAGTTAGGCAGGCCACTCATGGTAGTGTGACCTGTGGGCAAGAGAGTTCCATCCCAAAGTTTTGGTGGGAATTCCCTATGCCAACATCATGCTCGACATTGTCCAAAATGGTAAACAGTATTTGTTGAAGTTTATCTTTGGGGACCAAAGAGTTCAAGTGGGGGGAGTGTGTAGCGGGGTGTTCCCCTTTAATGCAGAGAGACAAGAAGTTCCAGGTGAGAGGTGAGTCGGGAGGAAGTAAAGAGACATTATGGAAGCGAAAGCAGAGGAGAGAGAGACTACATCTCCCAGTACATCTTGCAGCACCCAGGGTGCATTGCTCCAGAACAGAGACTGCTGGGGCAGACTTTATAAAGGGGAGGCGGAGTTTTGGTCGGCCTCTTTGGACCCCCCTCTCCTAGCAAGAGGATGTCTGTGCTGAACTGCTGTGTGCACAAGGCCTGAAGCCCGGGCCGTGTGCTCCTTTCCAAAGAGCCCTCTGCCAGCCTAGCAGAGCCTTAGAGACATCTAATCCTCCTTGCTGCAGTACACCAGAAGGATTGAAGACTTGGATGTCGGTGGATTCCTGTTCCTAGACGAATCGATGGAGGAAAGGGACTTGGACTTGTCCAGGTGGTGAGAGCTGTTTAAAGACAGATACTTTATCTTTACTATTCGTTGGGATTACAAAGTTGTTCTTCAAGTGCACCACCGAGAGATTGCTAGCGAATATTGTTTCACTGAACTTCCATTTAGATCAGTCAGGCCTGACTGCATAGGTAGACATTGCTGGGTGTTAGTCTACCCATGAGGGGAAGTAGCTGTAAAAGGGCAGCGCTAGAGTTGCATAGCAATACTTTATTATTCTGATTACTCTGTTTATCTTTATTACTGTTTATTGCAGGGATCTGCAACTTGTTATACTGTTGTTTATTACTTGCCCATTAGCCTCAGTAAAATATCTGGGTAAAGTACATTTGGTGTCAGTTCCGCTTACTTTAATAGGAGTTTTAAAGTATATTCTGTGTATGTTTGTTATAGGACTGCGTCACCAACAGTTGCGATCACGCGGTCCTATCTCTCTATCACCAGCTGTGCCACGGGAGGTTAGAGCCGATTGCCGGTGGTTGACAGCGGTGCACTGCAGGGCCCAAATCAATATCAGCGGCTCTCTTAACTGGGGGTAGCGCTACATGTATATTACCAATAACCACTACTTTGTTCCCCACTAACGAATGGGAACCAACCACAGTGGCAGGGCTTACCTGCGCTCTGTGTGTCAATGGACACACAGAACAGCTTGAGAGTGAGCATGCACGAGTGCCCTCATAGTAAGAGGCTAGCTATAGTGGGCACTTAGGATGGAGGAGCCAGAAACCAGGAGCACTGGTGGGAGACACGAAAAGAGGAGGATCAGGGTTGCTCTTTGTAATACCATTGCATAGTGTACTGTTTTTTAATACTGTAATTGTCCAATACATTTAGAGTATGATAATTACTGTAATTCATTTTCAAATCAAACCTAGGTATCCCATATACCTGTAGACAAATGTCCTGTTTTTTCAGAATCTTAATAAGTTCTGGATAGTTCCTAGAGTCTAGAGACTTTGTAGAGCTTTGTGTGGGATAAAGCTTCTATATATAGGCTGCTCTGCAGATTGTATGTGGAACACAGGACAGGGACCCAGCAAGGAAATTATAATGAACAGTCTCTTGTCCACAATATGTTGGCAAAATGTGCTCCTTCTCAAAGATCTGTGCAGGGGGGGAGGGTATATGAGGCACTGACTGCAGGATCATGGATGGTGTGTATGTGTCTCCTAGGTTTCTCACATAGACATGGTGAGGGGCACCAGGGTTTATGGCTGATATGGAGAAAACAAACTTTGTTTTCTCAGTCTTAACTGCTTGCCTACTGGGGCAATTTTAATAAATTTTCACATACATGTTAAAATCTGCATTTTTTTGTTTGCAATTTTTTAATGCCACGCAATATTTGCATAGTTTTTATCAAGTGAAAATTTTCAGAAAAAAATAATTAAAATAATTTTAGTGCACACAAACACAATATAATACCTAATTACTTGGTAAACTATAAAATATGATGTTGTGTCGCGTAAATAGATACCAAACATGTCAAGATTTAAAATGCGCGTGCTGACAAACTGCAGTACCTAAAATTGTCCACAGGTAACGCTTTTAAAGCCTTTACAGGTTATCTGTTTAGAAGATAAATGTGAGCTCTGGTGTTAGAAATATTGCTCTCACTTAAATGTTATGCCGCGTACACACGACCGCTTTTCTCGACGAGAAAAACGGCATATTTTTTTTTCGCCGAGAAAAACGATCATCTGTGGGCTTTATGTCGTTTTTCTCGTTGAGAAAAACGGCAGAAAAAACGACGAGAAAAATTAGAACATGTTCTAAATTTTCTCATCGTTTTTTCCATCATTTTTTTCCGCGGCAGTTTTCCCATAGGGAGACACTGCCGCGGAGCCCACAGACGGTCGTTTTTCTCGTCAAGAGAAAAAGTTACGGGAAAAACGACCGTGTGTAGGGAACCCTTGGAACAGAAGCGGTTCCCTCGTTTTTCCTGTCATTATTCACGGCGGTTTTTTAACCGCCGTGAATAATGATCGTGTGTACGCGGCATTAGCGATACCTCACAGTTTATATATGCATGCCAGACCTATGCACCTTTGCATTTGGTGCGAGCATGGGAGGGGGGCAGGGGTGCTTTTACCTTCTTTTTTTTTTTACTATATATATATATGTAGCGCTACCCCCAGTTAAGAGAGCCGCTGATATTGATTTGGGCCCTGTAGTGCACTGCTGTCAACCCCTGGCAATCGGCTCTAACCTCCCGTGGCACAGCTGGTGATAGAGGGATAGGACCGCGTGACCGCAACTGTTGGTGACGCAGTCCTATAACAAACATACACAGAATATACTTTAAAACTCCTATTAAAGTAAGCGGAACTGACACCAAATGTACTTTACCCAGATATTTTACTGAGGCTAATGGGCAAGTAATAAACAACAGTATAACAAGTTGCAGATCCCTGCAATAAACAGTAATAAAGATAAACAGAGTAATCAGAATAATAAAGTATTGCTATGCAACTCTAGCGCTGCCCTTTTACAGCTACTTCCCCTCATGGGTAGACCAACACCCAGCAATGTCTACCTATGCAGTCAGGCCTGACTGATCTAAATGGAAGTTCAGTGAAACAATATTCGCTAGCAATCTTCTTGGTGGTGCACTTGAAGAACAACTTTGTAATCCCAACGAATAGTAAAGATAAAGTATCTGTCTTTAAACAGCTCTCACCACCTGGACAAGTCCAAGTCCCTTTCCTCCATCGATTCGTCTAGGAACAGGAATCCACCGACATCCAAGTCTTCAATCCTTCTGGTGTACTGCAGCAAGGAGGATTAGATGTCTCTAAGGCTCTGCTAGGCTGGCAGAGGGCTCTTTGGAAAGGAGCACACGGCCCAGGCTTCAGGCCTTGTGCACACAGCAGTTCAGCACAGACATCCTCTTGCTAGGAGAGGGGTGTCCAAAGAGAGCGACCAAAACTCCGCCTCCCCTTTATAAAGTCTGCCCCAGCAGTCTCTGTTCTGGAGCAATGCACCCTGGGTGCTGCAAGATGTACTGGGAGATGTAGTCTCTCTCTCCTGTGCTTTCACTTCCAATAATGTCTCTTTACTTCCTCCCGACTCACCTCTCACCTGGAACTTCGTGTCTCTCTGCATTAAAGGGGAACACCCCGCTACACACTCCCCCCACTTGAACTCTTTGGTCCCCAAAGATAAACTTCAACAAATACTGTTTACCATTTTGGACAATGTCGAGCATGATGTTGGCATAGGGAATTCCCACCAAAACTTTGGGATGGAACTCTCTTGCCCACAGGTCACACTACCATGAGTGGCCTGCCTAACTGTGCCAGAGAGTGAGCTGGGGTTGCCCTCCACCAAATGGACGGTGGAAGGATCAGGTTGTTCAACACTTCTCCTAGCCGTTACAACAGAGTCCTCTGAGCTCGTCCCCATTTGGGGGTAAGTTAGTTTCTTGGGAGGCCTGATGACTCTGCGAGCCCTCTGCTCTCTTGGTGCTTCTGACTCTGGCACCACAGGCTCTTCTTCAGGAGTAAGTTCAGGTAACATTGCTGGTTCTGGAACCTCTGATTCAGAAGTCGACTGACGTATGGAATCTCTAGAGTCCTCCTCTGCGCAAGTGTCAGGAACATCTTCCCAGTAATCAGCTGAGGGACTGAAGGGTATGAATTCAGTAGCCTCCGGATTCAGCGTTGCATCTGGGGTATCCCCTCCATTTGGGAGATCTATGGCGGACGTTCCCAGAGTCGAGGGAGGCCACAGCCAGTCCAGTTCTCCACCTTCTTCTGTACTCAATTGGGAGGCCTCCCCATCTTTGGCTCGAGAGGTCTGGGACCGAGTGTTCGGCCTAGGAATATCCAGGATAGAGGCCGGTTCAGGGGAGTCTCTCACGGGAGGTATTCTGACTGCCTCAGCAAGTGGGAGCAGGTGGTTCCGATGCCACGTCTTCAGTGGACCCACCTTTCCTTCTGGCTTTAGTTTGTAGACAGGCAAACCGGGCAACTTCCTACAGACAACATAGGGCTCAGATCTCCACCTGTCGGCAAGCTTGTGTTTTCCAGGGACCCCCAGATTGCGTAGCAGTACTCGGTCCCCGGGCTGCAGATCTTGCACTCGAACCTTCAGATCAAAATTTCTCTTGTTGCGGGCCCCCCTTTGATCCGAAGCCGCCTGGGCTTGTTCATAGGCCACCTGCAAGCTACGTCTAAGTCTGTCCACGTATCCCTTGTGGGATGTAGCTGAGGTATTGTCTATAGAAGTGCCAAAGGCCAGGTCCACAGGTAGCCTTGCTTCTCTCCCAAACATAAGTCGATAAGGGGAGTAGCCAGTGGCGTCACTTGTGGTACAGTTATAGGCATGTACTAGGGCTGATATGTGCTGACTCCAGTGTTGCTTCTTCTCTGTTTCTAAGGTTCCCAACATGTTGAGCAGGGTCCGGTTAAATCTCTCCGGCTGAGCATCTCCTTGTGGGTGGTAAGGCGTGGTTCTGGTCTTCTTTATTCCTAATGAATCCAAAAGTCTTCGGATCAACCGACTCTCAAAGTCCCTTCCTTGATCTGAGTGGAGTCTCTGTGGTAGTCCGTAATGGACAAAATACTTCTCCATAAGTATCTTGGCCACGGTGGATGCTTTCTGGTCTTTGGTTGGGAAAGCTTGAGCATAGCGGGTGAAATGGTCGGTTATTACCAGAACATTCCCCAATCCACTCAGGTCGGGTTCGAGGCAGAGAAAGTCAATGCATACCAGATCCATTGGGCCTTGACTCTGTAAGTGGCCCATTGGGGCAGCTTGATGGGGTAGGGTCTTTCTCTGAATGCATCGTGCACAGGAATGGCAATACTCCTCTACTTCTGCCCTCATGCAGGGCCAATAGAACCGATTTCTGACGAGCTGGAAGGTCCTTTCTGCCCCTAGGTGACCATGATGGTCATGCAGGGCAATTAGTACAGTCTCTCGGTGCTTCTCTGGAAGAAATAACTGCCACTTATCTTCTGAGTCATCAGAGGGGCCCCTTCGGTAGACCACTCCCTGATGTACCTGTAGCCTGTCCAATTCCTTCCTCAACAGGCGAGCCTCCTTTGAGGGGTGATGTAGGAATTTGTTGGGATCCTGATTCTCCAGGGCTTCGAGGACCAATCTCCCCATGGGGTCTTCCAATTGGTCACACCTCAACTCCTTCTTGGACAGTCTCGGTAGGTTGTCTTCCTCCAGTTGAGTTACCCCACAATAGTGTTTGGGGACTCCTACCATGGTAACCCCTATTTCTTCTGCTCTGGAGCCTCCTCTGGCTTGGAATTCAGCCCCTTGACAAAGGGCCCGGACCCCGTCCGGTGCCACTTGGGTCCAATCTTCCCAGTCATTTGTCGTGGCATGAGACCTCCGGGACAGGGCATCTGCATCCCTATTTCTGGCTCCTGGTCTGTACTTCAGACTGAAGTTGAATCCAGACAATGCGGCCAACCACCTGTGTCCGGTGGCATCTAGTTTCGCGGTGGTGAAGAGGTAGGTCAGGGGGTTGTTGTCTGTCTTCACAGTAAACTCTGCCCCATACAAGTAGTCTTTTAGCTTGTCTACTACCGCCCATTTGAGGGCCAGGAATTCCAGCTTATGAGTGGGGTAATTCTTTTCTGAGGGGGTCAGGCTCCTGCTCACATAGGCCACTGGTCGCAGTTGTCCTTCATGTTCTTGGTAGAGTACACCACCTAGACCCTCATGGCTGGCATCCACATGTAATTCATAAGGTCTGGTAGGGTCGGCGTAGGCCAGGACTGGGGCAGTGGTTAAGCTCCTCTTCAGAGCATGAAAGGCCTCTTCACACCTTGGGTTTCACTGATCTTGAACTGACTCACCAGGCCTCCTGGGCCCTGAGTCATCCTCTTCCCCTTCTGCCTTTAGCAATTCATTCAACGGGCGGGCAATCCGAGCAAACCCCTCCACAAACCTCCTATAATAGGAGCAGAACCCCAGGAAGGATCTGAGCTCTGTTACTGTGGTGGGTCGTGGCCAGGAAGTGACTGCTTCCAACTTCTCAGGATCTGTGGCCACCCCTTCTTCAGACACTATGTGCCCCAGATAGTTCACAGAAGACTGGTAGAACCGACACTTCTCGGGGGAAAGCTTAAGTCCCTCTTCGCTGAGTCTTCTCAATACTTTCTCCAACCTGGCTTCATGTTCTTCCAAGGTTCTTCCAAAGACAATGACATCGTCCAAGTACACAAGGACTTCTATAAGATTCATGTCTCCAACAGTCTTCTCCATAAGGCGTTGAAAGGTAGCAGGAGCTCCAGACAGACCCTGAGGCATCCTATTGAATTCGAAGAATCCCACCGGGGTTATGAAGGCTGTCTTCTCCCTGTCTTCTGGGTGCATAGGGATTTGATAGTACCCACTCTTGAGGTCCATCACACTGAACCATTTGGCTCCAGACAAACTTTGTAGGGCATCTTCTATCCTTGGCGTGGTGTATTGGTCAGGGATGGTTCTCCTGTTGAGAGTCCTGTAATCGATACAAAGCCTCAACGACCCATTCTTCTTTCTGACCACCACGATTGGGGAGGCATAGGGACTTCTAGACTCACGGATCACACCAGTCTTCTTTAGTTCTACAAGTTGTTCCCTCAGATCCTCCAGATCTGCCAGGGGGACCCGCCTGACCCTCTCTCGGAAGGGCTTATCTTCTTGGAGGTGGATCCGATGGGTGGCACTTCTTGCACACCCCACATCGAATTCATCTTCGGAAAAGATCTTCTCCCACCTGGTCAGCTGGGCCTTGGCTCTTTCTTTCCAAGCCCTGGGTAGGTTCGGGTTTTCCACGGACAGTTTCTCCCAAACATCTCCTCCGTCACCTGTCCCCTTGACTTCGGACCAAGTGACCGGGGCAGCAGGGCTCACCTGACCAAGCAACACTCTGGCAGGGATCTCCATGGGTCCTCCCGTAGTGTTCCTAACACTCACCGGAACTCTGCCATGGGCCTTCTTCAGGGCCTTGAACGGAATCACTTCTGGTATCACTTCCAGGCCTGAGGACTCTTCCCTTGGGTCTGATTCCAGCATGACAAAGGGGCCAGGTTGTTCCCACGAAAGCTTCACAGTGGCCCTAAGACAGGTTACTTCTCCGGGCTGTAGCACTACTCCTTCTCTGCCAAGTCTCCACACCTTCCCTATCCCCTCTCCCGGGGTCTTCTGCTCTAAGACCAGTCGTTGGTAGGCCGTCTTTAGCATGGGATGGATTTTGGTGGCTGAATGGTTTCTCTCTTTCACTAGAGGGGTCAGGAGTCTCCTGACTAGATCTGTGTTTGTCCCAATGATCAGGGAAATCTTGCTGGCTCCAGGCGGCCGGGGACACACAACTGCCAGGGTGTCAAACACTTCAGCCTTCCCAGCCACGGATGGGTCGAAAGTCATCTTTATGGGCAGGTACCCATCATAAGGGAAACTCTGGGTTCCAAGTCCCCATATCTCCAGCTCTTCTATCTTCTGGATAGGCAGATGACTCAAGTGCCTATCATAGAAGTCCCGGTATAGTAAAGTCACCTGTGCTCCGGTGTCCAAAAGAGCTTTAGTATAGACTCCTTCCACTTGAATGGGCACAGTAGGAGACGGGCCCACCAGTTCCTTTGGGTATGGCCGGACTGGGGTCACCTCTTTTTTTTGGCTTTCGACCCTTGCCCTGCTCCTTTTGGACTTTAATTTTTCCTGAGCCTGGCATGCATTGACTTTCTCCCTCTCAATGGGGGCACAAACCCGCTGAGGGATGTTATTGTTCCTTTTAGGTGGATGTTCCTTCTTTGGGGTGCTGTACTTCCACTGAGGGGTCTTGCCCCCTCCCTCTGGGGTACATCTTGGTGGGGGTGTACTATACCTCCTCCTAGGAGTTTTGTCTCCTCCATTCTTGGCCTTTTTTTTTAGTTTGGAGCGCACTAAAGATGATGGGCACCCGGTTGACTCCTTCACCGGGGCCCTTTGGAGTTTCCCGCCGGCTTGCAATTATCTGTTCTCTTCTTCTTTGGGCTGGAGCATACGTTAGCAAAGTGGCCACTCCCTCCGCAGTTATAGCAAATCACCTCTTCTCGGTCCTGTAGGGAGGCCGGTGCTGAGGTGTTCGGGAACAACTCCTTTCTTGGGCTTGGTTTCTCTCGTCTTCTCTGATCTTTCTCCATCAAAGAGGTCAGCATCTCCAACACTTGGGCCATTTGCGATTTCAGAGTGTCAACCTCCGCATCTCTTTCTGGGCTCTTGACCGAATGGACCAACACTGGTACAGGTGTGACATTCGCCTTGGCCACCTGCTGATCTTCCTCCAGCGCCTCTTCGTCCCTAATAATTTTTATTAGATCAGAGTAGGTTAGTGACATTCCTCCTCCTGAGGTTTTCAGGTGCAGCCAGACCGGGTCTGAGCGCCGCGCTCCCCTCATGATCTGCTTCATGCGTGCTTCATCTGCATCTTTGGGCAGCATTCCCTTCTTCAGTACAATCTTGCATAACTGCCTGTTCAGCCTTCTAACATATTCTGACAGTTTCTCATTCGGCTGCTGGAGAGTGTGTTCAATTTGATAAATCATCTCTGACACCTTCTCCAGCTGACCAAACTCTTCCTGCAGCATGGCCAGGCAATCTTGAGCTGTACAGTTTTCATTTCCAAACCGGAAGCTCTTCACCGCTTCTGCCGCGGCACCTTTCAGACTTTCTAAGACTCGCTGTCTCTTCTGTGCCTCAGGCACCTCCCATGCTTCTACTGCCTGCAATGCCTGTTCCACCCAAGTGTCAAAATCTTCCTCCCCCGCAGGGACGGGGAGGTTCCCTGAGAAGGTGCTAAGCTTCCGGTAACCGGCCTCCACATGCACCGTACTGCTTTTCTGGCACTTAATTACAAGGTCTCCTAGAGCATTCAACAATTCAGGCCCTATAGCGGCCAGCGGTGATCCCGGGCTTAATAGTTCCTTAAGCTTTTCTGCTTTAGGGGATAGTGGTGGAGATAATTGTGGGAGTGATGGCTTTGGTGTCTGAAACCATTCTTCCTTCACTGGCAGCGTATGTATCAAGTGATAGATCTGATTATCTATGGCTTGTATACTCTGACTTTTAAAATGCTCTGGGATTTTGTTTTTCCATTCTACCAGTGCGTATGTAAACGAGATCACTGGATCTGGCCTAAAATCCATCACCCATGCTTTGTGGCTCGGAGACAGTAACAATACGAGCTGTTTTATCTCCTCTTCCTTCCATCTTTCCCCCGGGAGTACAATGACTACCGCCGCGGTTGGATCGGCGTCAATCGCTGCGCACCACTGTGACATTGCCAGCGGGTCCATGCTGGTACTTCTGACCGGCTTGATTGCAGCGTGCAACGTACAAGGATCCCGGACTCGAGCCCCCACGTGTAGCGCTACCCCCAGTTAAGAGAGCTGCTGATATTGATTTGGGCCCTGCAGTGCACCGCTGTCAACCCCCGGCAATCGGCTCTAACCTCCCGTGGCACAGCTGGTGATAGAGAGATAGGACCGCGTGATCGCAACTGTTGGTGACGCAGTCCTATAACAAACATACACAGAATATACTTTAAAACTCCTATTAAAGTAAGCGGAACTGACACCAAATGTACTTTACCCAGATATTTTACTGAGGCTAATGGGCAAGTAATAAACAACAGTATAACAAGTTGCAGATCCCTGCAATAAACAGTAATAAAGATAAACAGAGTAATCAGAATAATAAAGTATTGCTATGCAACTCTAGCGCTGCCCTTTTACAGCTACTTCCCCTCATGGGTAGACTAACACCCAGCAATGTCTACCTATGCAGTCAGGCCTGACTGATCTAAATGGAAGTTCAGTGAAACAATATTCGCTAGCAATCTCTCGGTGGTGCACTTGAAGAACAACTTTGTAATCCCAACGAATAGTAAAGATAAAGTATCTGTCTTTAAACAGCTCTCACCACCTGGACAAGTCCAAGTCCCTTTCCTCCATCGATTCGTCTAGGAACAGGAATCCACCGACATCCAAGTCTTCAATCCTTCTGGTGTACTGCAGCAAGGAGGATTAGATGTCTCTAAGGCTCTGCTAGGCTGGCAGAGGGCTCTTTGGAAAGGAGCACACGGCCCGGGCTTCAGGCCTTGTGCACACAGCAGTTCAGCACAGACATCCTCTTGCTAGGAGAGGGGGGTCCAAAGAGGCCGACCAAAACTCCGCCTCCCCTTTATAAAGTCTGCCCCGGCAGTCTCTGTTCTGGAGCAATGCACCCTGGGTGCTGCAAGATGTACTGGGAGATGTAGTCTCTCTCTCCTCTGCTTTCACTTCCATAATGTCTCTTTACTTCCTCCCGACTCACCTCTCACCTGGAACTTCTTGTCTCTCTGCATTAAAGGGGAACACCCCGCTACATACATATTGCAGACCAGAAGTGGTTAAAAACCTATAAACCTAAAATTAGAAAAACCCAAACCATTATGCTCCATACACACGATCGTTTTTCATGCCGTTAAAAATGCCATTTTTAAAAATGGCCATTAAAAATGATCGTGTGTATGCTCCAGAGCATTTTTAACGACGTGAAAAACGGGCATTAAAAATTTCGAACATGCTCTCTTTTTTCACGTCGTTTTTTTTAACGACGTGAAAAACGATAGTGTGTATGCTTTAACGACGTGAAAAAAAACGCGCATGCTCAGAATCAAGTATGAGATGGGAGCGCTCGTTCTGGTAAAACTAGCGTTCGTAATGGAGATAGCACATTCGTCACGCAGTAACGGACTGAAAAGCACGAGGCTTAAAAGCGCGAATCGTTGCTCAACAAACTTTACTAACATGAAGGGTGGCGCCATTCGAGTGGAACTTCCCCTTTATAGTGCCGTCGTACGTGTTGTACGTCACCGCGCTTTGCTTGATCGTTTTTTAAAATGATCGTGTGTACGCAAGACAGGCTTGAGAGGAAACATGAAAAAAAACGATGTGAAAAACGGCAAGAAAAAAAATGGCAAGAAAAACGATCGTGTGTATGGGGCATAATAGTTTCTCTCCAAAACATATTTTCCATTTTCTGTCTGAAACCTCTATAATCCAACTCGGAGGGGCGGAGGGATTTAATGGCATAACTTTCAGAACCAGAGACTGTCACTGAAAATCAGACCTCCATGCAGGCAAGTGATGGAGATATCTCACCCCCTGCAATGCTAGCACATTTTCATAGCACAGGAACCACAAACTGCTTATGCACCTCAGGCTGTCAGTAGTCCTTAATCACAAAAAAGACCAACGGGGAACAGTATCCTTTTAAATATTATTTTTGCTTATTTACTGGATATACATGTGAAAAATAACTTAAAGGGGAACTATAATGGTTTTAGGTTAATTATTTGGTAAATTTACATTTTAGTTTTTCAAATAAACATTTAAAACAGGGTGGACCCATGACATTGATGTCAAAGAATATTGTGGGTTTTCTAAAGAAGAATTACGTTTGGATTACCATTCTCTCTAAAATGTGGTTTGCAGCAGTGGTAGAAGAGCAGCAAAATAGTAACATAGTTACATAGTAGGTGAGGTTGAAAAAAGTCCATCAAGTCCAACCTATGTGTGTAATTATATGTCAGTATTACATTGTATATCCCTGTATGTTGTAGTCGTTCAGGTGCTTATCCAATAGTTTTTTTGAAACTATCGATGCTCCCTGCTAAGACCACCGCCTGTGGAAGGGAATTCCATATCCTTGCTGCTCTTACAGTAAAGAACCCTCTACGTAGTTTAAAGTTAAACCTCTTGGCCATGTGTCTAAAGGCCCGTACACACTTTTTGCCAACAAACTTCAAAATGAGCAAGTTTTCAAAAAAATCCGACAGTGTGTACGCTCCATCGGACAAACTTTTTTGGTTTTCATCAGACAAAAGTTCGCTCTGCAAACGGACAAACTTTTCCGCAACAAAAGTCCTATCGTGTGTACAGAAATTCATCTGACTTTTGTCCGAAGTACAAATACGCATGCCCAGAACCAATGTTAAAATCAATCAACAATAGCAGAAGTTGATCAAAGGGTGGCGGTACAGAGCAGAAAAGAGCAAAAAAAACAGCTGATGTTGGGAAATTTTTGGGAAAGTTTGCAAAAAAGTCCTGCCGTGTGTATGCTATGGGTGTACGAGGCTTTAGACTCCCTTCCGTGAAAAAGTTTTATCCCTATTGTGGGGTCATCAGTATGGTATTTGTAAATTGAAATCATATCACCTCTCAAGCGTCTCTTCTCCAGAGAGAATACGTTCAGTGCCTGCAATCTTTCCTCATAACTAATATCCTCCAGACCCTTTATTAGCTTTGTTGCCCTTCTTTGTACTCGCTCCATTTCCAGTCCATCCTTCCTGAGAACTGGTGCCCAGAACTGGACAGCATACTCCAGGTGCGGCCAGACCAGAGTCTTGTAGAGCGGGAGAATTATAATTTTATCTCTGGAGTTAATATCCTTTTTAACCACTTGTCCCCCGCCCACTGTCAATTGACGGCGGGCGGAGGATACTCTCGTTCTGGGAGGATGTCATATGACGTCCTCCCTTTAAGACGAGCTAGGAGGCGCGCGCGCGCCGCCGGCGGCGCACGCGCGCACCCGCCGCGTCCACAAGGCCCCGATGCGCGTGCCCGGCGGCCGCGATTGCCGCCGGGCACCCGCGATTGCCCGGGAAACGAGCAGGAAAGTGGATTTCTGTGTGTAAACACAGAGATCCACGTCCTGTGAGGGAGAGGGGACCGATGGTGTGTCCCTTGTACATAGGGACAACCATCGGTCACCTCCCCCAGTCAGTCCCCTCCCCCCACAGTAAGAACACTTTGAGGGAACATATTTAACCCCTTCCCGCCCCCTAGTGGTTAACCCCTTCCCTGCCAATCACATTTATACAGTAATCAATGCATTTTTATAGCAGGGATCACTGTATAAATGTGAATGGTCCCAAAAATGTGTCAAAAGTGTCCGATGTGTCCGCCGCAATATCGCAGTCACAATAAAAAATCGCAGATCGCCTCCATTACTAATAAAAAAATAAAAAAATAAAAATGCTATAAATCTATCCCCTATTTTGTAGACGCTATAACTTTTGCGCAAACCAATCAATACGCGCTTATTGCGATTTTTTTTTTACCAAAAATATGTAGAAGAATACGTATCGGCCTAAACTGAGGAAAATTTTATTAAAAAAAAAAAAATGGGTATTTATTATAGCAAAAAGTAAAAAATTGTGTTTTTTTTCCAAACTGGACGCTCTTCTTTTGTTTATAGCGCAAAAAATGAAAACCGCAGAGGTGATCAAATACCACCAAAAGAAAGCTCTATTTGTGGGAAAAAAAGGACACAAATTTCGTTTGGGAGCCACATCGCACGACCGCGCAATTGTCATTCAAAGTGTGACAGCGCTGAAAGCTGAAAAATGGCTTGGGCAGGAAGGGGGTTTTCGTGCACAGTAGAGAAGTGGTTAATGAATGCCAATATTCTGTTTGCTTTGTTAGCAGAAGCTTAGCATTGCATGTCATTGCTGAGCCTATCATCTACTAGGACCCCCAGGTCATTTTCCATCCTAGATTCCCCCAGGGGTTCTCCCCCCAGTGTATAGATTTAATTCATATTTTTTCCACCCAAATGCATTTTTTTTTACATTTTTCTACATTAAACCTCATTTGCCATGTAGTTGCCCACTCCATTAATTTGTTCAGATCTTTTTGAAAGGTTTCCACATCATGCGGAGAAGTTATTGCCCTGCTTAGCATTGTCTGCAAATACAGAGATTGAACTTTTTACCCCATCCTCCAGGTCATTTATGAATAAATTAAATAGGATTGGTTCCAGCACAGAACCCTGGGGGACCCCACTACCCACCCCTGACCATTCTGAGTACTCCCCATTTGTCACCACCCTCTGAACTCGCCCTTGTAGCCAGTTTTCAATCCATGTACTCCCCCCCTATGGTCCATGCCAACGGACTTTATTTTGTACAGTAAACGTTTATGGGGAACTGTGTCAAATGCTTTTGCAAAATCCAGATACACCACATCTACGGGCCTTCCTTTATCTAGATGGCAACTCACCTCCTCATAGAAGGTTAATAGATCGGTTTGGCAAGAACGATTATTTATGAATCCATGTTGATTACTGCTAATGATACTGTTCTCATTACTAAAATCTTGGATATAGTCCCTTATCATCCCCTCCAAGAGCTTGCATACTATTGATGTTAGGCTAACTGATCTGTAATTCCCAGGGTTGTATTTTGGGCCCTTTTTAAATATTGGTGCTATATTGGCTTTTCTCCAATCAGCTGGGACCATTCCAGTCAGTAAACAGGAAGGAGTACCTGCTCTCAAGATATATGTGTAATGTAGCACTACCCCCGTAGGAGCTGCTGCTTTAAATTTGGGCCTGCCGTTACCTTACTGTTCCATATGCTCGTCTCAGGCCTCGTACACACGGCCGAGATTCTCGTTGAAAAAAACATGTCGTTTTTTTCGACGAGATTCTTGGACAAGAAACTTGTCCCGGCCGAGTGTACACACGCTCGTTTCAAAGAACCCACGGTTCTTTGAAAGGAGTGTACGCGGTGACGTCATCGACTACGTCGAGCATGCGCTCGTCACATTCGATGCCGTCGCCGCCATCTTGGTCTACCCTACGTATGCCTAGGAAGCTACCGCGCATGTGTCGAATTCATTTCGAACATGCGCGGGCTTCCGGGAGGACAGGTAAGTGTACACACACTCACTTTTCTCGTCGAGAAACATGCCGAGGAGAATCTCGACGAGAAAATAGAGAGCAGGTTCTCTATTTTCTCGTCGAGGTTTCTTGTCGGTTTTCTCGACGAGAAACCCGATAGCAGCGTCCACACGACCGATTTACTCGGCAAGACCTCTCTGCCAGCAAGTTTCTTGCTGGTTCTTGCCGAGAAAATCGGTCGTGTGTACGAGGCCTCAGGGGTTCTCCTTGAAGAGTTGTCCAGAAGAAAGTTTGCACCAACACAAAGACTCTTTCAAGGGTTTTATTGATTAAAGTTTTCAACAGAAGGGAATGAAGGGATGGGGAGGACTCAGGTACCTTAGTTGCAGATCACAGGAACTTTCCTAGGTCCAGAGGAACAACTGTCTCCACGCTGGACTCAGCAACCACCGGATAGGCCCACTCTCACCGGCCTAGCAACCGATGCGTAGCTCGATCACATATAGTCTCTGCCACAGACTTGGTGCAAATAGAACAGTGTCTGCCACAGACTTGGTGTAAATAGAACAGTCTCTGCCACAGACTTGGTGTAACCCTTCCCTGAGTTATCTTCCGAATAAAAGAACACAGCTCTCAGTGCCAGGATCTTCCAGCCATTCCGGCAGCACTGTGAGATAGATTGTGATCCGGATACATCCTCCAATTGAGTCCTCAATTGCTTGGTCCCTTCCTGCAGGCAAGGCGACACAGGATCATCACTGGATCAGTAGGCTCCTAGTAACTCCTGGGCCTACATCTCAGTAACGGAGCCTCAGGCCAACGTGGCCCCAAGGCGGAAACTTCCAGCACTTCCCTGAGGCCATGAGGGCCCTCAGGTCGGGATCAGGTGGGCGATGCCCACCACCAATGAACGACGACCCCACAAAATGGTGTCTGTCTCTTAAGTACCCTCTCCCAGAATGCACAGCGGGTTGACCACCCCCCTGAGCTGCTTCTGAGAAAGAGATACCCAATGCATTAAGCCTGTTGCCTTTCCAATCCTGACCAGTGGTGACAGCGACACCCACTGTCAGGAGGAAAATCATGCAACCAGCTGAACTGAAGCAGAGTATAATTTGAAACACAATCCTTCTGAGCCAAACTATTGCATAGGCAATTATAATTTTAACACATAGCGCCCACTCATTGGGAGCAGGGCGCTACAGTAAATTTTAGCTTGAGCTACTGAGTTATGTAAATAAGTGTTTATGCAAAGCAGATACAGCCGATAACACATGTGAAAGTGTGAGAGCTGTACATGCTGGCTGAAAATAAAAATACAAAATATTAATTTGCAGTATTTTATTTGTACTTGAATAAAAAGTTGATTTTTTTCACGTCTGCTGTTTTAGACCTAACTATAATAATAATAATAATAAAAAAATAAAAAAAAATAACTATGTAAAGACCTTGTTCCTTTGTAGAGTTTGCATTTAGCAGCAACCTTTTTTCAGGGTGGGCTGTTACCATAATGTGCAAGTATGCCCTTACCCATACCTCCCAACTTTTCAAAATTCCACTGCGGGACATTCATTCACTTTTTTTTCCCTACCATCAGAGTTGTTGAGCAGGGGGGGGGGTGTACTACCGCGGGACGCCGGATTTTTTCCCCCTACCATCAGAGTTGTTGCAAGGGGACCTACCCCCGACCGCCCGACATTAGAGAGAGTATAAGCGGGAGCGGCGGGGGGCGCAGGGTGATGTCTTCCTGCCTCTGTTGGCTCAACTTCGTTTGCGGGAAAATTGATCCTATCGCGGGGCTGCGGGAAAATCCTGCAGAATCCGTTCGTGTTGGGAGTTATGCCTTACCTCAGAGAATACCTACAGCAATGATGGGTCCAGATTCCATTCATTGCTCTGTCCCCCATAGCTGCTGCTCCCCCCTACACCCTCTTCTTTGGTCATGGGGAAGTTGCTGACAATGCAACTCATGCATGCGCATGAGAGTAAAGTGGTTCTTAGCACCTGGCTCTGTTCCCGGCCTCTTACAGATGGCATGCGCTATGCAAATCTGTGTGGCTTCACTGAGACCAGAGTATGTGTGCTTTTAAGTAAGATTTATTTACAAACCAAACCAAAATTCTTTCAAACACCAGAAAACAGGAAACATAGCAAACCTAAAGATACAAGTAAACAATAAACCAAGTGACAAAGTACCGAACAACCCAACTATATTACAATATATACAAAATGAGGAACACAGATAACAACGAATATTGGAGAAGCAAGGAAGGGGGAATCCAGGACAAAAATCAGAAACAAAGGGAGCAGGAGCAAATATAGGTGCAAGGCAGGAGCAGACTCAGGATTTAACAGCCCACATGCATCTGACTGGCAGGCAAAAAACTGCTGTGAGAGGCACTAGTAGAGGAGGAAAGAGGTGAGGGTCAGGGGTTGCAGATACTGTAGCCGACCCAACAACACTGTATGCACATTCCTAAATTTCAGTGCCCTCCAGGTGAGTCACCAGGCCCTTCTGAGAGACCAGCCTTCTTCCTAGCTTTCTCCTCCCCCGGGTCTCCTACTTGACACAGAGTCCTCTAGATTAGACAGGACAGCTTCAGGACCACTTCAGCCCACGTTAGGCCCCAAAACAGTTTGTTGGACCTAACAGCTGAGCTACATCCAGCAGCATATCTCTAGGCCTCTGCCCAGGTGAAGAAAGTGAGCACATGGCTTGTCCCAAATATTTATATCCTCCCCCATCATGCACCATGGACATACACCTCCTACTGTATTGGCTAAAGGAAATGTAAATATTCATGTAACCTGATACTATGACCAGTGATACCAGTGACAGCTACTGCCGACAATGAGAAATCACAAGCCAACTTAAAGCGGTTGTATACTGCTTTTTTTTTTTTCATACCTGAAAGGCAAAAGGCATAATGAGCTAGTATGCACCGCATACTAGCTCATTATGAAATAGTTACCTTAGAACGAGGCGTCGGGAACTTACCTGGTCCACGCCGAGGGAGATGTCATCTTGCCTCGAAGTGTCTTTTGGGTATCGCCGCTCCAGCGCTGTGAGTGGCTGGAGCGGCGATGTCGTCACTCTCGTGCGTCGGCAAGGTCCGGCGGCTGTCGGGCTTTAGCCAAGAATCCCTGCTGCGCATGCGCCGCAGCAGTCAGTGGCTCATTGCAAGGGGAATATCTCCTAAACCGTACAGGTTTAGGAGATGTTATTTTTACCTACAGGTAAGCCTTAATATAGGCTTACCTGTAGGTAAAAGTTCAAAAATAGGGTATACAACCGCTTTAAGGTTAAAGTGATTGTGCTGCATCTGATGTGTTTATATATATATATATATATATATATATATATATATAATATATATGGAGATGTGTGTATGTGATATGTATATTTATATATATTCTTGTGATTATCCCAGCCTCACATACACATCTGATGGCTTTAGTTTATACTGGAGCTGAAGGTATACTTTTGCAAGGAAATCCTTCCCATCACAAACGAGAAGTGATTTATGTAGAAGGACCAGGATTTTGGACAAATGTTTTGGTATCAGAGTAACCCGAAAAATTTGCTTGGGATGGATGTACTTCATGGTCAGTCTATTCAGTTTGAACGGGGTACCTTCACATTCAGGCATCCTGATGAAGCGTATCTGGTAAGGGCAGTGAAGGCTGTGGTCAGAGGTCATGCAAAATGGACCCCTGTCTATATTTCTCCACCAGAGAAGCCAGTCTGTCTCAAGCAGTACAGACTTCCTGGAGGCCACAAAGAGATTGGGGAGACCATTCAAGAATTGCTGAGAGTAGGGATCTTTAGACCTGCTGTAAGTAAGTCCTTTCTCTTCTCCGGTGCTCCCAGTAAAGAAACCTGATGGGACATATAGAATGACTGTGGATTACAGAGGTCTAAACAAAGTGGCACCTCCATTGACTTCAGCTGTACCTGATAGGATCTCAATCATTGAGAAAATTGCTAAAGAGGCAGGAGAATATCATGCTGGGATAGACCTGGCTAACGCTTTATTTTCGATTTTGATAGACCCAGAGTGTCAGGACCAGTTTTCCTTTGTGTGGGATGGCCGACAGTCCACATTCACTGTCTTTCTGCAAGGCTACCTTCATTTTTGGATTATTTGTCATGGACTTTAAGTACCCTGAATTTAAAAGTCGCTGTGTTTCACTACATCGATGACATCATGATCTCTGGAACAAAAGATGTAACTGAAGCACTGCACCTGTTGATACAGCACATGGAGAACATAGGATGGGCTATCAACAGAGGCAAGGACCTGCCACAGAGGTGTAATTCATGATGTGGACTGGGCCGCAGAGGAAAATTCCAAAGACAGTTGTGCAAACTATCCAGTCACTGTCGCCCCCCTACTACCAAAATGAAGGCACAGAAGTTCATCAGAGTTGTGGGATTCTGGAGATCGTACATCACACATCTTGGACTGATTCTGAGGCCTATATACAACGTCACTAGAAAAAAGACTGAGTTCTCATGGGGTTCAGAGTAGAAGACTGCATTCCTTCTTGCTGAGGAAGCCATTTTGCAGCATCATGGATTGGGACCCGTGAGACAAGGCGTACCATTTCAGCTGGATGTAGTGGAGCAGGATGGTACCATATCTTGGAGTCTGTGGCAGCCAAATGAAAAAATAAAGGACAGAGAGCAATACCCATTGGATTTTGGTCCAAGCAACTAACAGGGGCCCAGAAGAGACACACCCCTAGAGAAGTACTTGTTTGCAGCATACACAGCACTTCAACATGTAGAGACCATTATAGGAAAGGCCACAGTCACCATCCATACTGCATTGCCAATAGCAGGATGGGTGAGAGATAATGGACTGACTACTAGGGCAACTGTAGCTCAGAACCAGACAGTGGCGGCCCCCCCAAGCTATTCACAAAAAAAAGTGTCACTTTAAGAGTGACCAGGCGCCGGACACACGGCAGTCTATGGGAAGCTTCCCAGCTTGCAATCAGCTGATTGCAAGCAAGGAATCTGATTTGCCCGTGTTCAGGGCGTGTGCAGGGCACAAGCATTGCGCCCGCAAAGACTCCCACTCTTCAAGATTTGTTTCTGGCCGCCTGTTCTTTATTTTTATTGGCAGGGACCGGAGGACGGTGGGCGGTCCTTTTTCAGAGTCACTTCCGGTTTCGGCTCACTGTGCTGTGGACTGGGCATCTCGTAGAAACATGCTGGAGTTTCTACTAATTTTTCACCTCCCTGGGACGCTACTCTGGGCGCCTGACCCTTCACAGCATGGGACTGAATTCCCCTGGAGCAGCCGGCAGCAGCGATGGATGTGTCACCTTGATCACACAGTAAGTAAGTGTCTGGAAAGGGGGAATGGCCAGCCTCTGCTCTACAGATAAGATAATGTCAGGTGAGAGATGGGGAACAATTGCACTGTATAGAGAGGTGAGAAACAAAGCCAGCAGTGTGTGTTCAGCTTGTTACTTTCCTCTTACTCACTTTCTCCACTTCCCCCTCTCCCTAACCTGCCTGCTTGGAATTCCGTCATGCTGGAACAATCACACCAGGCTGTGAGGGGACCACAAGAGTCCTTAGGAGGGGAGAGGAGTGGTGGGGAGGGCTTAACCTGTCAGTGTGTGTTTGTACATGTAGCGCCCTCCCCAATGTTTGAGGGGCGCTATGTTTGAACTTTAAGGGTGGTCTGAGCCAGTAGTTGGGCTCAGACAATTGATTGTTCTAAATTTTGCTTCTGCTCTGGGTGTGATGCTGCCTGGCAGTAATGTTCCCTGTTCGCCTGTAGGTGGCACTGTCACCACCGGCATAGGTTGAACTACAGGGGGTATCACAACACCTTGGGTGTCCTTTCTCGGCAGCCGTGCAGTGGGTGTGGTCTACCCACTGTGCATGCTGGGAGAGGGTACATAAGGGGCAGACGCCATTAATTGGGGTCCGTTCTGGGGTTCCGTCCTGGGAGCCCATCCGTTGGTGTGCGTGCCTCGTGGCCCGCATGACACAGGGTGCGTGTGTGTTCTGGCCCCGGGCACCTTCAACCCGAGGCTGCATCGCTACCTGTTAGGCCCAGCTCTATTGGCTGGGGCCTACACCTCAGGAAAGGATCCGAGGCTACCCACCTGCGGGAAGCCCACGCTTGGGAAAGGAGACCAGGGGAGGATCTGTCCCAGAGGAGACTAGCGATGGTACTGCTGTCTCGGGAGGAGGCCTGGAGCTCACCTAAGGAGGGATCCATCATCATCATTACAAGCCCTGCAATACGCCAATCCGGCATAAAGGTTCTCTCACTATTGCTTGGCTGGGAGGTTCGGGACTTGTAATAATTCTGTGGCAGAGGATTCCTGATCGTATCCCTACTTTCTAAAAGAAAGATTGATTCGTGCTTCATTTGTGTGGACATTGGCCGTTTTGGAGACTTTCTTTCTATACCCTGACAACGGAAGCCTAGGAGGTAGCTCGCAAGACCCAACAAAACCAGCCGGTCTCTTAAATGGGGGTAATTGCTACATACATCTCTACTGCCTGTGTGTGTGCTACACTGAGACACCTCCCCCACTGTATACACAGCATGTCACAGTCCACAGTCCCTCTCCTTCACCCACTACTGTAAAATGGCATTGTCCAGGTCCCTGTTTAACCACTTCAGCCCTGGAAGATTTACCCCCCTTCCTGACCAGAGCATTTTTTGCGATACGGTGCTGCGTTGATTTAACTGACAATTGCGGGGGCGTGCAACGTTGTACCCAAACAAAATTTACGCCCTCCTTTTCCCACAAATATAGCTTTCCTTTGGTGGTATTTGATCATCTCTGCGTTTTTGTTTTTTTTTGCAGTATGAACTAAATAAGATTTTGAAAAAAAAACAATATTTTTTTATATTCTGGTTTAAAACATCCAATAAAAAAATCGAATTTCATATATTTAGGTCAATATGTACTCTGCTAAATGTTTTTTGGTAAAAACAAATCCCAATTTTTTTATTGTTTTTGTGAATAGCTGCGTTTGATGGGCACAGTGGCTGCGTTTGATGAGCACAGTGGCTGCGTTTGATGGGCACAGTCGCTGCGTTTGATGGCACAGTGGCTGCGTTTGATGGGCACAGTGGCTGCAATTGATGTTTTTTTTTTTCAGTTTGTTTGCGCCCCCCTCCCCAAAAAAAATTTGAGCACCAGCCGCCACTGGAACCAGACACTGAAATGGAAGTGGTACCTTCTGGAAAGAGGGGGCATTGTATCTGGGGATGTCAGAGACATTTCAAAACAGTTGACAGGTCACTTTTACCAGCACCCAGCCGGAAGAAGAAATTCCTGTGCTGCAGTTATCCCCCATTCAGGAGGCTCCACCATTTGAGTCTATGTCAGAAGACATGAAAGAGTCAGCATGGTTCACTCATGGTTCAGCCATAGTCACCTTGTCTGGGCGTCAATGGACTGCAGCAGCCTACAACCTGAGTACAGACACAGTCCTGCAGGAGACCAGAATTGGAGGGTCCGTATGCAGAGTTAAAAGCTGTAGTAATGACTTCAGGAGAATCCTTCTTCCAATGTCACTATCTACACTGACAGCTGGGCAGTCTTTGAAGGACTGACAACTTGGAAGCCCAATGACTGGATTATTCATGAAAAGGTGGTGTAGGGAGGCAAGGAAGTCTGGGACTACATCTGGAAGGAAGCTCACTCCTGCACCATAAAAGTGGGGCATGTTGACGCACCTGTGCCCCTAGTCCCAGACTTCGAGAACTATAACAGAGTGGCAGATGAAATAGCAAAAGTGAATGCAGTTGCACCAATTGATCCTGTCCTGATGAACTTGGCCAACTGGGCCCACAAGCAATCTGGACATTTTGAGGCAGAAAGCGACATATGAATGGGCACAGCAGAGAGGATTGCCCATATCCATGGACATGATAAAGACTGTAATAGGGAACTGTACAGTGTGTGGAGAAGTGCAGCCATGGCCATTGCAAAAGTATTCCACCGGGTTGATTAAGAGGGGTGAGAGTCCTGCAGAGATTTGGCAAATTGACTTCATCAAGCCCTGCACCATGGTCTGAAGTATTGTTGTACTGCAGTGGACACCTATTCAGGACTTTTGCTTGTTAATCCCTGCAAACGTGCAGCTCAAGCTACAGTTACATAGTTACATAGTTAGTCAGGTTGAAAAAAGACAAAGTCCATCCAGTTCAACCATAAAAAAATAACTAAAATAAAATAAAATAAATATCGTGCAATCCCATATACCCAATTCTATACCCACAGTTGATCCAGAGGAAGGCAAAAAACCCCAGCAGAGCATAATCCAATTTGCTACAGCAGGGGAAAAAATTCCTTCCTGATCCCCCGAGAGGCAATCGGATTTACCCTGGATCAACTTTACCTAGAACTGTTAGTACTCAGTTATATTATGTACATTTAGGAAAGTATCCAGGCCTTTCTTAAAGCAGTGCTTCAACTTCTTCAGAAACTCGTTGCTTATGGCTGCCCCAGACTAGTTCAAAGTGATAATGGCTCATACTTTACAGGATCAACAATACAACACTGGGCCAAAGACTATGGAGTGTACTGGTTGTGCCACAACCTATACCATCCACAGGCAGCTGGTTTGATTGATACAGGGACTATTGAAGGACCAGATACGCAAGCTTACACCCACACATACACTAAGGGGTGGGATTGGGTCCTTACAAAGGCAGTTCTGTTGTTAAATTCTAGGCCAATAGCCAAAAGTAGGGATGAGCTCGGTGTTCGAGTCGAACATACGTTCGACTCGAACATCGGCTGTTCGATCGTTCGGCGGACATCGAACGATTTGGGCCGTTCGCGCCAAATTCGAGTGACGCGAACGGCCCACAATACACTGCGCCATCGCAGTGCAATCCCGGCGCTGTGATTGGCCAAGCATGCACTGTGAAGCCGCATGCTTGGCCAATCACAGCGCCGGCAGCTAGGAGAGCCATAATTGGCCACAGGCAGGTTGCCTGTGGCCAATTATAGCTCAGGGGGTTAAGCACACGCCCCACACTATAAAAGGCCGCCAGCACGGCGGCCTTGTGTAGTGTGTTCCGGCGCAGGGAAAGAGAAGGATAGGCAGGGACAGTGTTGATATTCTTTGTGCTATTCTTGTGTGCAGGGAGAGAGAAGGATAGGCAGGGAGAGTGTCAGTGTCATATTCTTTGTTAAACCTTGTGTGCAGGGAGAGAGAAGGATAGGCAGGGAGAGTGTCAGTGTCATATTCTTTGCTAAACCTTGTGTGCAGGGAGAGAGAAGGATAGGCAGGGGACAGTGTCAGTGTCATATTCTTTGCTAAACCTTGTGTGCAGGGAGAGAGAAGGATAGGCAGGGAGAGTGTCAGTGTCATATTCTTTGATAAACCTTGTGTGCAGGGAGAGAGAAGGATAGGCAGGGGACAGTGTCAGTGTCATTGTTGCTAAGCCTCCTGCACAGTATACACCTGAAGCTAGCCCTTATTGCTGTGTTTTCCTGGTGTGTTACGCTAACAGGCATTTGCAGCACTTACAGCAGGCGTAGTGTGATTCCTGCAAAATATACTTCTGAAGCTAGCCCCTATTGCTGTGTTTTCCTGGTGTGTTACACTAACAGGCATTTGCAGCACTTACAGCGGGCGGAGTGTGCCTCCTGCACATTATACACCTGAAGCTAGCCCGTATTGCTGTGTTTTCCTGGTGTGTTACACCAACAGGCATTTGCAGCACTTACAGCAGGCGTAGTGTGATTCCTGCAAAATATACTCCTGAAGCTAGGCCTTATTGCTGTGTTTTCCTAGTGTGTTACACCAACAGGCATTTGCAGCACTTACAGCAGGCGTAGTGTGATTCCTGCAAAATATACTCCTGAAGCTAGGCCTTATTGCTGTGTTTTCCTAGTGTGTTACACCAACAGGCATTTGCAGCACTTACAGCAGGCGTAGTGTGATTCCTGCAAAATATACTCCTGAAGCTAGCCCATATTGCTGTGTTTTCCTGGTGTGTTACACTAACAGGCATTTGCAGCACTTACAGCGGGCAGAGTGTGCCTCCTGCACATTATACACCTGAAGCTAGCCCGTATTGCTGTGTTTTCCTGGTGTGTTACACCAACAGGCATTTGCAGCACTTACAGCAGGCGTAGTGTGATTCCTGCAAAATATACTCCTGAAGCTAGGCCTTATTGCTGTGTTTTCCTAGTGTGTTACACCAACAGGCATTTGTAGCACTTACAGCAGGCGTGGTGTGATTCCTGCAAAATATACTCCTGAAGCTAGGCCTTATTGCTGTGTTTTCCTAGTGTGTTACACCAACAGGCATTTGCAGCACTTACAGCAGGCGTAGTGTGATTCCTGCAAAATATACTCCTGAAGCTAGGCCTTATTGCTGTGTTTTCCTAGTGTGTTACACCAACAGGCATTTCCAGCACTTACAGCAGGCGTAGTGTGATTCCTGCAAAATATTCTTCTGAAGCTAGCCCGTATTGCTGTGTTTTCCTGGTGTGTTACACTAACAGGCATTTGCAGCACTTACAGCGGGCGGAGTGTGCCTCCTGCACATTATACACCTGAAGCTAGCCCGTATTGCTGTGTTTTCCTGGTGTGTTACACCAACAGGCATTTGCAGCACTTACAGCGGGCGGAGTGTGCCTCCTGCACATTATACACCTGAAGCTAGCCCGTATTGCTGTGTTTTCCTGGTGTGTTACACCAACAGGCATTTTCAGCACTTACAGCAGGCGGAGTGTGCCTTCTGCACATTATACACCTGAAGCTAGCCCGTATTGCTGTGTTTTCCTGGTGTGTTACACCAACAGGCATTTGCAGCACTTACAGAAGGCGTAGTGTGATTCCTGCAAAATATACTCCTGAAGCTAGGCCTTATTGCTGTGTTTTCCTAGTGTGTTACACCAACAGGCATTTGCAGCACTTACAGCAGGCGTAGTGTGATTCCTGCAAAATATACTTCTGAAGCTATCCCCTATTGCTGTGTTTTCCTGGTGTGTTACACCAACAGGCATTTGCAGCACTTACAGCAGGCGTAGTGTGATTCCTGCAAAATATACTCCTGAAGCTAGGCCTTATTGCTGTGTTTTCCTAGTGTGTTACACCAACAGGCATTTGCAGCACTTACAGCAGGCGTAGTGTGATTCCTGCAAAATATACTCCTGAAGCTAGGCCTTATTGCTGTGTTTTCCTAGTGTGTTACACCAACAGGCATTTGCAGCACTTACAGCAGGCGTAGTGTGATTCCTGCAAAATATACTTCTGAAGCTAGCCCGTATTGCTGTGTTTTCCTGGTGTGTTACACCAACAGGCATTTGCAGCACTTACAGCAGGCGTGGTGTGATTCCTGAAAAATATACTCCTGAAGCTAGGCCTTATTGCTGTGTTTTCCTAGTGTGTTACACCAACAGGCATTTGCAGCACTTACAGCAGGCGTAGTGTGATTCCTGCAAAATATACTTCTGAAGCTAGCCCGTATTGCTGTGTTTTCCTGGTGTGTTACACCAACAGGCATTTGCAGCACTTACAGCGGGCGGAGTGTGCCTCCTGCACACCTTATACACCTGAAGCTAGCCCGTATTGCTGTGTTTTCCTGGTGTGTTACACCAACAGGCATTTTCAGCACTTACAGCAGGCGGAGTGTGCCTCCTGCACATTATACACCTGAAGCTAGCCCGTATTGCTGTGTTTTCCTGGTGTGTTACACCAACAGGCATTTGCATCACTTACAGAAGGCGTAGTGTGATTCCTGCAAAATATACTCCTGAAGCTAGGCCTTATTGCTGTGTTTTCCTAGTGTGTTACACCAACAGGCATTTGCAGCACTTACAGCAGGCGTAGTGTGATTCCTGCAAAATATACTTCTGAAGCTATCCCCTATTGCTGTGTTTTCCTGGTGTGTTACACTAACAGGCATTTGCAGCACTTACAGCGGGCGGAGTTTGCCTCCTGCACATTATACACCTGAAGCTAGCCCGTATTGCTGTGTTTTCCTGGTGTGTTACACCAACAGGCATTTGCAGCACTAACAGCGGGCGTAGTGTGCTTCCTGCAAAATATACTCCTGAAGCTATGCCTTATTGCTGGTTTTCCCATCTCCCTGCAGGCCATTAGAATGTCTGGAAGGCAAACAAGGAGAGGCAGACAGTCAGGAGCCAATAAAAGAGGGCAAGCAGGCTCTGTGTCTAGAGACAACAGTGCTGGTCGTGGACACGGTGCATCGCCATCAGCACGTGGCCATGGGACACGCTTGTCCTTCTTTTCGGCAGCTGGACGTGTTGAGCCGCATCATGCCGAAGACTTGGTAGAGTGGATGACCAAGCCCTCCTCATCCTCCTCATCCTCTCTCACCCAGGCTCAGGGTACTGGCAAAGCAGCTGCCAAAGCGTCCTCTTCCCTGGTATCAATGTCATCATCAGTCACTCCTTCCCTAGACCCACCATGTCCTCCTGAGGAGTCCCCCGAACTGTTTGAGCACAGTGTTGGTTACATGCTCCAGGAGGATGCCCAGCATTTCGAAGGGTCTGATGATGATACCCAGCTAGAGGAAGGCAGTAGCGTGAGAGCAGAGAGAGGGGATGCTCAAGAAGGACACCAATCTGGCAGTCATGTTCCAGCAGCTGCAGCATATTGCCAGATTGGCTCCAGTGATGAGGAGGGAGGGGATGATGAGGTCACTGACTCCACGTGGGTGCCTAATAGGAGAGAGGAGGAGGAGGGGGATGAGGAGGAGGCACATCTCCAACGAGGCAGGATGCCCTCGGGGGGCCAGCGTAAGGGCAGCACACCGACGGAATCACACCGCAGAGCTCTGCCTGTGCAGGGCGCTGCCTCTGCCCGTTATTCAAAAAGTTCTTTGGTGTGAGCCTTTTTTGAATTGAGTGCATCAGATCACACATCTGCTGTTTGCAACATATGTCTCAAGCGTATATCGCGTGGCCAAAACTTCAACCGCTTGGGCACCACATGCTTGACCAGACATATGTTGACCTGCCATGCAGCTTGTTGGCAAGCCTACCTTAAAGACCCACACCAAAGAACAAAGCGGACCTCTCCTTGCACCGCATCAGCTGGGATCTCCAACCCCACTATACCTTCAGTCCTCTCTGAAACCTGCACTGAGAGGAATGAAGGTGTAGAATTAGGTGCGTCACAGCCAAGTACTTGCGGGCACTCTGCTAGCAGTACACCGACGTCCGATTCTAGCAGGCAAATTTCCCTGCCCCAGCTGCTGGACCGTCGAAAGAAGTTCACTCCCAGCCATCCACATGCCCAGCGGTTGAATGCTAGCTTGGCTAAATTGCTAGCGCTTCAACTGCTGCCTTTTCAGTTGGTAGACTCGGCCCCCTTCCGTGAGTTTGTACAATGTGCGGTTCCTCAGTGGCAGGTTCCCAAACGCCACTTTTTCTCACGGAAGGCTCTCTACCGGCATGTGGAAGGCAATGTCTTGGCCTCGCTGGACAGGGCGGTCAGCGGTAAGGTGCATATTACCGCTGACTCATGGTCCAGCAGGCATGGACAGGGACGTTACCTTTCTTTCACGGCCCATTGGGTCACTCTTTTGGCAGCTGGGAAGGATGCAGGAGAAGGTGCAGTAGTGTTGGAGGTTGTTCCGCCGCCACGCCTCCAAAATGCTACTACTGGTTGTGACACACCTCTCTCCTCCACCCCCTCCTCTTCTTCTTCCTCCATGGCCTCTTCCTGTGCTTTGTCCTCGGAACCAGCGGTGCTCCGTAGGCGTTCAAGGGGCTACGCAAGTACGCAGGCAAAAAGATGCCATGCCGTGCTTGTGCTGGTGTGTTTGGGGGACAGGAGCCACACTGGGGCAGAGGTTCTGTCTGCTCTGCAGGGGCAGGCAGAGAGGTGGTTGACGCCACGCCAGCTTAAGCCAGGAATGGTGGTTTGCGACAATGGCACCAACCTCCTCTCCGCCCTCCGACAGGGACAACTGACCCATGTGCCCTGTGTGGCTCACGTCCTTAACCTGGTGGTGCAGCGGTTCTTGGGCAGGTACCCGGGCTTACAGGATGTCCTGAGGCAGGCCAGGAAAGTCCGTGTGCATTTCCGCAGATCTTATAATGCCAGTGCTCGCCTGGCTGAGCTGCAAAAGGAGTTGAACCTGCCCAAGAACCGCCTTATATGTGACATGCCCACCAGGTGGAACTCAACGTTGGCCATGCTGCAGCTGCTGCACACGCAGCAGAGGGCCATCAATGAGTACCTGTGCAACTACTGCACCAGGGCAGGGTCAGGGGAGCTCGGGTTTTTTTCACCACGCCAGTGGGGCATGATCAGGGATGCATGCACTGTCCTGGCACCATTTGAGGAGGCCACGAGGATGGTGAGCAGTGACAGTGCATACATCAGTGACACTGTACCTCTTGTCCACCTGTTGGAACATACGCTGCGTGGAATAATGGACAGGGCACTTGAGGCAGAACAGAGGCAGGAAGAGGAGAACTTCCTTGCCTCTCAAGGCCCCCTTTACCCAGACAGTGTTCCTTCTGTCCCACCCATCGCACAGGAGGAGGAGGAGGAGGATTGTGTCAGCATGGAGGTGGAGGCTGGCACTCAGCATCATCAGCAGCAGTCTTTTAGGGATGATTTACAGTCCCAAGAAACCAGTGGACTTGTACGTGGCTGGGAGGAGGTGGCTGCAGATCATGTCGTCCTTAGTGACCCAGAGGACTCCGGACCGAATGCCTCAGCTAACCTACGCTGCATGGCCTCCCTGATCCTGCAAAGTCTGCGGAAGGATCCTCGTATTCTTCGGATCAAGGAGAGGGACCATTACTGGCTGGCCACTCTCCTTGATCCACGGTACAAGGGTAAGGTTGCGGACCTTATCTTACCGTCGCAGAGGGAGCAGAGGATGAGACAACTCCAGGAGGCCTTGCAGAAAGGTCTGTGCAACGCGTTCCCAGAGACTGGGAGGTTACAAACTCCTGGTCCTGGACAACGAGTTGCTGAGGCTTCGGGCAGTCAAAGAAGGAGCGGTGGGGAAGGTGGCCGTCTGACTGATGCGTTCAGACAATTCTTTAGTCCGCAGCCCCAAAGTATGATCGGTTCCAGCAACCATCGCCAGCGTCTGATATACATGGTGCAGGAATACCTAGGGGCAAGGTCAGACTTGGACACCTTCCCCACCGAAAATCCTCTGGCTTACTGGGTCTTGAGGATGGATCACTGGCCAGAGCTTGCACAGTATGCAATTGAGCTACTGGCCTGTCCTGCATCCAGCGTTCTTTCAGAACGCACATTCAGTGCTGCTGGAGGATTTGTCACGAATCACAGGGTGCGCCTGTCCACCGACTCTGTTGATCGACTGACCTTCATAAAGATGAACCAGTCTTGGATCACCACCAGCTACCAAACACCTGAAGCTGATATAACAGACTAATTTATTTTCAAACGTCACATCCCTTCAAGACTGATGCTGATGCTGAGTGACTGTCCTGTTATGTTGACTGACTATCCTCCTCCTCCTCAATGATCCGATTGATGATGATCGCTTGGAAGAACATTTTTGTTTCTGGGTGCCGCCACCAGTGGCTAAGGCCCAATTTTTCAGCCCCTGTTTAACAGGGGCATGTAATTACAATTTTTTATGCAATGCTTTGCAGCAGGGCTCATTCCTGCATTCCAACTAGAGTATCTGGGAGAGGTTGCAGTGTCGTGGCACCAGCACCAGTGGCTAAGGCCCAATTTTTCAGCCCCTGTTTAACAGGGGCATGTAATTACAATTTTTTATGCAATGCTTTGCAGCAGGGCTCATTCCTGCACTCCAACTAGAGTATCTGGGAGAGGTTGCAGTGTCGTGGCACCAGCACCAGTGGCTAAGGCCCAATTTTTCAGCCCCTGTTTAACAGGGGCGTGTAATTACAATTTTTGATGCAATACTTTGCAACAGGGCTCATTGCTGTGCTCCAAGTACAGTATCTGTGAGGGGTTGCAGTGTTGTGGCACCAGCACCAGTGCCTAAGGCCCAATTTTTCAGCCTCTGTTTAACAGGGGCGTGTAATTACAATTTTTGATGCAATACTTTGCAACAGGGCTCATTGCTGTGCTCCAAGTACAGTATCTGTGAGGGGTTGCAGTGTTGTGGCACCAGTGCCTAAGGCCCAATTTTTCTGCCCCTGTTTAACAGGGGCATGTAATTACAATTCTTGATCTAATAATTCACAGCAGGGCCCATTCCTGCGCCCACCAAAAGTAACTGTGAGGCCTTACAGTGATGTGTCACCACCACCACCACCAAAGGCCCAATTTTTCAGCCCCTGTTCAACAGGGGCATGCAATTACAATTCTTGATCTAATAATTCACAGCAGGGCCCATTCATGCGCCCACAAAGAGTAACTGTGAGGGCTTACAGTGTTGTGTCAACACCACCACCAAAGGCCCAATTTTTCAGCCCCTGTTCAACAGGGGCATGCAATTACAATTCTTGATCTAATAATTCACAGCAGGGCCCATTCATGCGCCCACCAAGAGTAACTGTGAGGGCTCACAGTGTTGTGGCAACATCAACATGTAAGGGGCAAATTTCAGCAGAGTATATACGGCAGGCCCCTACTTTCAAACATCCAACTTACAAACGACTCCTCCTTGCAAACGGAAGGATACAACAGGAAGTGAGAGGAAATCTACCCCTAGGAAGGCAAATTCTCTCCTGTAAGAGTTAATATGGGAAAAAAAGTGTCTCCTCTCCACTGATGCTTTATCACCAATTCTTGTTTCAATAAAAACCCCAAATTTTCAAAAAACATTTGTCATTAGGACGGAAAGTGAGGTGAACTGTTCTGAACAGGTGCACACTGCACAGACAGCAAAACAAATGTTACAGGGGTGATAACCCTTCCCTATGTTTTCCAAAAAGCTTAAAAATAGATTTTTTGGCTGGAGCTACACTTAAACAATGTACCTGTTCAAAATTACAAACAGATTCTACATAAGAACAAACCTACAGTCCCTGTCTTGTATGCACCGCCTGTATACGGCTGTTCAGAGTATATAGGGCCTTTTTTCTTTTGTGTGCGGGGTTCCCCTTAATATCCATACAAGACCCAAAGGGGCTGGTAATGGGCTGGGGTAGGAGGGGGGGGGGGTGATGGGGTAGCTATGCCATTTTTCTTAAAGATTTTCATCCATATTACCGGGACCAGACATTACATTAAAGCCGCAAGCAGTTTTAAATGGCTTTTTTTTCCTTTGGAAATGTCATTTTGTGCAGGGACAGTTCTAAACACGGGAAACACGTGGCACTTCGCAGGCATACTTTAGACACCCCCCAGGTATGATATTTAAAGGAATATTTGACTTTTTTTTTTTCACTTTATGCATCATTAAAATGACTGCTCCCGAAAAACTGCCGTTTTTAAAACTTCTTTTTGCATTGATACATGTCCCCTGGTGCAGAACCCGGGTTCCCAAACCCTTTTTAGGACAATAACATGCATAATAGTCGTTATAATTAGCAATTTAGATTTCGAACGTTCGCATCCATTGTATTTAATAGGGTTCTAACGTTCGTGCAAACTTTCGGTCCGTTTGCGGGTTCTGGTGCGAACCGAATCCGGGGGTGTTCGGCTCATCACTAGCCAAAAGTACACCACATTAGAGGATGGTGGGGTACAGATTCCACAGCTGGAGTGCAGAGTTCAGTATATTTACGTAAGGTTCCTGAAAGAACAGGTACCATGTTACGGCTTTCCATGACATAGAAACCATCTGAAGCCTATCTAGGAATGAGAGGGAATCTGGCAGGAAGGTTTGAGGTTATATTTGCATTGGCAGATTAGCTTCAGGACAGTGGCTGGGACTCTGACTGGTTAGTGGACACTTCTCAGCAAGAGTTGAAAGTGAGGCTCTATAACATCAAACCCTCCAAAATAAACAGCAATGATCCTCTGGGAAATATCTGTATATTTCCTCTCCTGCCTATTGATGTTCTTTGTTAGAGGGTCAGAAGTGGATACAGGCAGGTGGCAAAGTGTTGGTTAGAGATCCAGGCAAGAAGCTAGTTAAAAGGAGAAATTGTAGCAGAAGGGCCAGGGTGTACTGTTTATGTATTATTGGAAGGCACAGATAATCCACTTTGTTTCCACTTCATAGGCTGTCTCCGATTTGATCCATCGGAAGACCAGAGAATAGGTGCGTCATCATAGAAAGAATGACAGATGCTTACAATAGCTGTGGAGAGCAAGGCCTTTGATGTTGGATGTGTTACAAGCCTGGACTTGCTTCTAATAAACTTTTGCTAAAGACTAAAACACCTTCTCTGTGATGGAAAATGGGAGGGGGATTACACTTATGGTTAACCACTTGTCCACCGCCCACTGTCAATTGACGGCGGGCGGAGGATACTCTCGTTCTGGGAGGACGTCATATGACGTCCTCCCTTTAAAACGAGCTAGGAGGCGCGCGGCTGAAGCCAGCGGCGCGCGCGCGCCCGCCGCATTCACGAGACCCCGGTGCGCGTGCCCGGCGGCCGCGATTGCCGCCGGGCACCCGCGATTGCCCGGGAAACGAGCAGGAAAGTGGGTCTCTGTGTGTAAACACAGAGATCCACGTCCTGTGAGGGAGAGGAGACTTATGGTGTGTCCCTTGTACATAGGGACAACCATCGGTCACCTCCCCCAGTCAGTCCCCTCCCCGCACAGTAAGAACACATTGAGGGAACATATTTAACCCCTTCCCGCCCCCTAGTGGTTAACCCCTTCCCTGCCAATCACATTTATACAGTAATCAATGCATTTTTATAGCAGGGATCGCTGTATAAACGTGAATGGTCCCAAAAATGTGTCAAAAGTGTCTGATGTGTCCGCCGCAATATCACAGTCACAATAAAAAATCGCAGATCGCCGCCATTACTAATAAAAAAATAAAAAAATTAAAATGCTATAAATCTATCCCCTATTTTTTACACGCTATAACTTTTGCGCAAACCAATCAATACGCGCTTATTGCGATTTTTTTTTTTACCAAAAATATGTAGAAGAATACGTATCGGCCTAAACTGAGGAAAATTTTATAAAAAATAAAAAAAATGGGTATTTATTATAGCAAAAATTAAAAAATAGTGTTTTTTTTTCCAAACTGGACGCTCTTCTTTTGTTTATAGCGCAAAAAATAAAAACCGCAGAGGTGATCAAATACCACCAAAAGAAAGCTCTATTTGTGGGAAAAAAAGGACGCAAATTTCGTTTGGGAGCCACGTCGTACGACCGCGCAATTGTCATTCAAAGTGTGACAGCGCTGAAAGCTGAAAAATGGCTTGGGCAGGAAGGGGGTTTTCGTGCACAGTAGGGAGGTGGTTAATGAAGGTTTAGAATGGGTGTTGTTAGAAATTAAGTATTTTCTATGAGGAGTCTGGGAGAGTCAAGGGCGGAATGTGTTGCATCTGATGTGTTTTTATGTATATAATATACATGGAGATGTATGTATATGATATGTATACAGGTCCTTCTCAAAAAATTAGCATATTGTGATAAAGTTCATTATTTTCTGTAATGTACTGATAAACATTAGACTTTCATATATTTTAGATTCATTACACACAACTGAAGTAGTTCAAGCCTTTTCTTGTTTTAATATTGATGATTTTGGCATACAGCTCATGAAAACCCAAAAATCCTATCTCAAAAAATTAGCATATTTCATCCGACCAATAAAAGAAAAGTGTCTTTAATACAAAAAAAGTCAACCTTCAAATAATTATGTTCAGTTATGCACTCAATACTTGGTCGGGAATCCTTTTGCAGAAATGACTGCTTCAATGCGGCGTGGCATGGAGGCAACCAGCCTGTGGCACTGCTGAGGTGTTATGGAGGCCCAGGATGCTTCGATAGCGGCCTTAAGCTCATCCAGAGTGTTGGGTCTTGCGTCTCTCAACTTTCTCTTCCCAATATCCCACAGATTCTCTATGAGGTTCAGGTCAGGAGAGTTGGCAGGCCAATTGAGCACAGTAATACCATGGTCAGTAAACCATTTACCAGTGGTTTTGGCACTGTGAGCAGGTGCCAGGTCGTGCTGAAAAATGAAATCTTCATCTCCATAAAGCTTTTCAGCAGATGGAAGCATGAAGTGCTCCAAAATCTCCTGATAGCTAGCTGCATTGACCCTGCCCTTGATAAAACACAGTGGACCAACACCAGCAGCTGACATGGCACCCCAGACCATCACTGACTGTGGGTACTTGACACTGGACTTCAGGCATTTTGGCATTTCCCTCTCCCCAGTCTTCCTCCAGACTCTGGCACCTTGATTTCCGAATGACATGCAAAATTTGGTTTCATCCGAAAAAAGTACTTTGGACCACTGAGCAACAGTCCAGTGCTGCTTCTCTGTAGCCCAGGTCAGGCGCTTCTGCCGCTGTTTCTGGTTCAAAAGTGGCTTGACCTGGGGAATGCGGCACCTGTAGCCCATTTCCTGCACACGCCTGTTCACGGTGGCTCTGGATGTTTCTACTCCAGACTCAGTCCACTGCTTCCGCAGGTCCTCCAAGGTCTGGAATCGGTCCTTCTCCACAATCTTCTTCAGGGTCCGGTCACCTCTTCTCGTTGTGCAGTGTTTTCTGCCACACTTTTTCCTTCCCACAGACTTCCCACTGAGGTGCCTTGATACAGCACTCTGGGAACAGCCTATTCGTTCAGAAATTTCTTTCTGTGTCTTACCCTCTTGCTTGAGGGTGTCAATGATGGCCTTCTGGACAGCAGTCAGGTCGGCAGTCTTACCCATGATTGCGGTTTTGAGTAATGAACCAGGCTGGGAGTTTTTAAAAGCCTCAGGAATCTTTTGCAGGTGTTTAGAGTTAATTAGTTGATTCAGATGATTAGGTTAATAGCTCGTTTAGAGAACCTTTTCATGATATGCTAATTTTTTGAGATAGGATTTTTGGGTTGTCATGAGCTGTATGCCAAAATCATCAATATTAAAACAAGAAAAGGCTTGAACTACTTCAGTTGTGTGTAATGAATCTAAAATATATGAAAGTCTAATGTTTATCAGTACATTACAGAAAATAATGAACTTTATCACAATATGCTAATTTTTTGAGAAGGACCTGTATTTATATATATATTTTTCTGACTATCCCGGCCTCACATTCACACTCAGGGGAGTGGTTTGTTCAGCAGGTTTTCTGCAAGTGGACACTTGTCGAACAGATGTCCTGGTATGCTTACACAAGATGTCCTTTCTGTTTCCATTGTTTATACAGGTGTTCTGGTCAACTCTATATAAATATAGAGTTCAGCTTGAACTTTTGACATGGTTGACCTATGGCATGTCTGAAACAAAAGAGCCATCTAGTGACTAAATTTGAGAATGTTACTATATTTGACATCAGTGTAAAAAGGCAGGCAAGGATACGCCCAGGTGGAATTGTCTTTTCAAAAGTTTTCAAAATAAAAGGCAAGAACACAGAGTAGGACTTTGTAACAGGGACATGCAATCAGGGGAGGCACGTGAGGCAGAGCCTCACCTGCCATGAATATATATAAAAAATAAAATAAAATTGAGCTTCAAGGGTTGTAGCTTGGCGGCCTGGGGTCACAGGGACCCCAAATTTGGGGGGTAGGTAGCTAAAGTACTACCCCACCACTGGTCAATTTGGGGCTCCTGCCACCTATAGTTCCGGTGATACAGGGCTTTTTGTGCAGCCTGTCAGAAGCTACATACAGAGTGGCCAGTTTAAAGACAAGCTGGCACACTCTGTTTGCAGCAGACTGAGGAATGAGCTCACAGTGCCTTATCAGAAGCAATGAGCTTAATGGATAGTTTGGAGCCTTAGACCAATGGTAAAGCACCATTGGAACAAGCTGTCCAATAAAAATGCTGCAGTGGAGGTTTTCCTCTCACTGCAGTGTCATAGAAGCAGGCATATGTCTAAAAAAGACAAATGCTCCCTTCCAGCCCAGCCCTCTTACATAGAAGGAAAAAGCATGGGTTTATGGATAAAAGATTTATCCATAATCCCATGTTTTTCTCACACAGTTAAGGAGAATGAGAATCTGCTGCCTGCTGAAAATGTACTGTTGTAATCAAGCTAAATCATATATTATTATGCTATATGTTATAACATAATAATTTATTATTTATCTATTTTCTGTGAAATTACTGGTTTGAAGTTATAACTTCAAACTTCAGTAATTTGTCCGTTACGCCACCTGCTTGAGTACAGTTTTTGAAAATATAGTAAATTGCCTTAAAAACAATATATAATAATTATTTGTATATTACTTACTTATGGTAATTAACCACTTCCCACCCAATTCTAAAACTTCTCTCCTACATGTAAAAATCATAATTTCTTTGCTAGAAAATTTCTCAGAACCCCCAAACATTATACAGGTCCTTCTCAAAAAATTAGCATATTGTGATAAAGTTCATTATTTTCTGTAATGTACTGATAAACATTAGACTTTCATATATTTTAGATTCATTACACACCTGAAGTAGTTCAAGCCTTTTCTTGTTTTAATATTGATGATTTTGGCATACAGCTCATGAAAACCCAAAAATCCTATCTCAAAAAATTAGCATATCATGAAAAGGTTCTCTAAACGAGCTAATAACCTAATCATCTGAATCAACTAATTAACTCTAAACACCTGCAAAAGATTCCTGAGGCTTTTAAAAACTCCCAGCCTGGTTCATTACTCAAAACCGCAATCATGGGTAAGACTGCCGACCTGACTGCTGTCCAGAAGGCCATCATTGACACCCTCAAGCAAGAGGGTAAGACACAGAAAGAAATTTCTGAACGAATAGGCTGTTCCCAGAGTGCTGTATCAAGGCACCTCAGTGGGAAGTCTGTGGGAAGGAAAAAGTGTGGCAGAAAACGCTGCACAACGAGAAGAGGTGACCGGACCCTGAAGAAGATTGTGGAGAAGGACCGATTCCAGACCTTGGAGGACCTGCGGAAGCAGTGGACTGAGTCTGGAGTAGAAAAATCCAGAGCCACCGTGAACAGGCGTGTGCAGGAAATGGGCTACAGGTGCCCCATTCCCCAGGTCAAGCCACTTTTGAACCAGAAACAGCGGCAGAAGCGCCTGACCTGGGCTACAGAGAAGCAGCACTGGACTGTTGCTCAGTGGTCCAAAGTACATTTTTCGGATGAAAGCAAATTTTGCATGTCATTCGGAAATTAAGGTGCCAGAGTCTGGAGGAAGACTGGGGAGAGGGAAATGCCAAAATGCCTGAAGTCCAGTGTCAAGTACCCACAGTCAGTGATGGTCTGGGGTGCCATGTCAGCTGCTGGTGTTGGTCCACTGTGTTTTATCAAGGGCAGGGTCAATGCAACTAGCTATCAGGAGATTTTGGAGCACTTCATGCTTCCATCTGCTGAAAAGCTTTATGGAGATGAAGATTTCATTTTTCAGCACGACCTGGCACCTGCTCACAGTGCCAAAACCACTGGTAAATGGTTTACTGACCATGGTATTACTGTGCTCAATTGGCCTGCCAACTCTCCTGACCTGAACCCCATAGAGAATCTGTGGGATATTGGGAAGAGAAAGTTGAGAGACGCAAGACCCAACACTCTGGATGAGCTGAAGGCCGCTATCGAAGCATCCTGGGCCTCCATAACACCTCAGCAGTGCCACAGGCTGGTTGCCTCCATGCCACGCCGCATTGAAGCAGTAATTTCTGCAAAAGGATTCCCGATCAAGTATTGAGTGCATAACTGAACATAATTATTTGAAGGTTGACTTTTTTTGTATTAAAAACACTTTTCTTTTATTGGTCGGATGAAATATGCTAATTTTTTGAGATAGGATTTTTGGGTTTTCATGAGCTGTATGCCAAAATCATCAATATTAAAACAAGAAAAGGCTTGAACTACTTCAGTTGTGTGTAATGAATCTAAAATATATGAAAGTCTAATGTTTATCAGTACATTACAGAAAATAATGAACTTTATCACAATATGCTAATTTTTTGAGAAGGACCTGTATATATATTTTTAGCAGATACCTTAGGGAATAAAATGGTGATCGTTGAAACTTTTTATGTTACACGGTAACAGCAGTTTTCTTGCCGAGAAAACCGACCGTGTGTACGAGGCTTTAGTCTCTATTTCTCAAGGATTTATTTCAAGAACTTCAGACAGAGGGATGGAGGGTTGAGGGAGATTCAGGTAGCTTAGGTTTTGCAGATCACGGGTACTTTACTTTATCCAGAGGACCAATAGCTTCCACACTGGATGTATCATCCACCGGATAGGCCTATCTCACTGACCTAGCAGCTGGTGCGGTGCTCGTTCAAAAAGTCTCTGCCACAGACTTGTGTAATCACACGCTTGGTAAAGTTCTAAAACATAACACACAGTGCCAGGATCTTTCAGCCAGGCCGGCAGTAGGGATGAGCTTCGTGTTCGAGTCGAACATAAGTTCGACTCGAACATCGGCTGTTCGATCGTTCGACGAAGATCGAACGATTTGGGCCGTTCGCGCCAAATTCGAGTGACGCGAACGGCCCACAATGCACTACGCCATCGCAGTGTCATCCAGGCGCTGTGATTGGCCAAGCATGCACTGTGACCCCGCATGCTTGGCCAATCACAGCGCCGGCAGCGAGGAGAGCAATGATTGGCCACAGGCAGGATGCCTGTGGCCAATTATTGCTGAGGGTGTTTAGTACACGCCCCACACTATAAAAGGCCGCCAGCACGGCGGCCTAGTGTAGTGTGTTCCGGAGCAGGGATAGAGCAGCATAGGCAGGGACAGTGACTTTTATTTATTTCTTGCTTAACCTGGATTCCTTTAGTTTAGGGAAAGAGAAGGATAGGTAGGGAGAGTGTCAGTGTGTTTTGTGCTTGTGCTATATTGTGCTTAAAAAAAACATTTTTTCTAGGGACAGAAAACTGTAGGTAGGGAGAGTGTGTCAGTTTCTTTCACTGTCAAAGTCCTTGTTTCCAGGGACCTGGAAGGACAGTGAGTGAATTCTCCTTGTGCTAAATTGTGCTTAAAAAAAACATTTTTTCTAGGGACAGAAAACTGTAGGTAGGGAGAGTGTGTCAGTTTCTTTCACTGTCAAAGTCCTTGTTTCCAGGGACCTGGAAGGACAGTGAGTGAATTCTCCTTGTGCTAAATTGTGCTTAAAAAAACCATTTATTCTAGGGACAGAAAACTGTAGGTAGGGAGAGTGTGTCAGTTTCTTTCACTGTCAAAGTCCTTGTTTCCAGGGACCTGGAAGGACAGTGAGTGAATTCTCCTTGTGCTAAATTGTGCTTAAAAAAAAACATTTTTTCTAGGGACAGAAAACTGTAGGTAGGGAGAGTGTGTCAGTTTCTTTCACTGTCAAAGTCCTTGTTTCCAGGGACCTGGAAGGACAGTGAGTGAATTCTCCTTGTGCTAAATTGTGCTTAAAAAAAACATTTTTTCTAGGGACAGAAAACTGTAGGTAGGGAGAGTGTGTCAGTTTCTTTCACTGTCAAAGTCCTTGTTTCCAGGGACCTGGAAGGACAGTGAGTGAATTCTCCTTGTGCTAAATTGTGCTTAAAAAAAACATTTTTTCTAGGGACAGAAAACTGTAGGTAGGGAGAGTGTGTCAGTTTCTTTCACTGTCAAAGTCCTTGTTTCCAGGGACCTGGAAGGACAGTGAGTGAATTCTCCTTGTGCTAAATTGTGCTTAAAAAAAACATTTTTTCTAGGGACAGAAAACTGTAGGTAGGGAGAGTGTGTCAGTTTCTTTCACTGTCAAAGTCCTTGTTTCCAGGGACCTGGAAGGACAGTGAGTGAATTCTCCTTGTGCTAAATTGTGCTTAAAAAAAACATTTTTTTTAGGGACAGAAAACTGTAGGTAGGGAGAGTGTGTCAGTTTCTTTCACTGTCAAAGTCCTTGTTTCCAGGGACCTGGAAGGACAGTGAGTGAATTCTCCTTGTGCTAAATTGTGCTTAAAAAAAACATTTTTTCTAGGGACAGAAAACTGTAGGTAGGGAGAGTGTGTCAGTTTCTTTCACTGTCAAAGTCCTTGTTTCCAGGGACCTGGAAGGACAGTGAGTGAATTCTCCTTGTGCTAAATTGTGCTTAAAAAAAACATTTTTTTTAGGGACAGAAAACTGTAGGTAGGGAGAGTGTGTCAGTTTCTTTCACTGTCAAAGTCCTTGTTTCCAGGGACATGGAAGGACAGTGAGTGAATTCTCCTTGTGCTAAATTGTGCTTAAAAAAAACATTTTTTCTAGGGACAGAAAACTGTAGGTAGGGAGAGTGTGTCAGTTTCTTTCACTGTCAAAGTCCTTGTTTCCAGGGACCTGGAAGGACAGTGAGTGAATTCTCCTTGTGCTAAATTGTGCTTAAAAAAAACATTTTTTCTAGGGACAGAAAACTGTAGGTAGGGAGAGTGTGTCAGTTTCTTTCACTGTCAAAGTCCTTGTTTCCAGGGACCTGGAAGGACAGTGAGTGAATTCTCCTTGTGCTAAATTGTGCTTAAAAAAAACATTTTTTCTAGGGACAGAAAACTGTAGGTAGGGAGAGTGTGTCAGTTTCTTTCACTGTCAAAGTCCTTGTTTCCAGGGACCTGGAAGGACAGTGAGTGAATTCTCCTTGTGCTAAATTGTGCTTAAAAAAAACATTTATTCTAGGGACAGAAAACTGTAGGTAGGGAGAGTGTGTCAGTTTCTTTCACTGTCAAAGTCCTTGTTTCCAGGGACCTGGAAGGACAGTGAGTGAATTCTCCTTGTGCTAAATTGTGCTTAAAAAAAACATTTTTTCTAGGGACAGAAAACTGTAGGTAGGGAGAGTGTGTCAGTTTCTTTCACTGTCAAAGTCCTTGTTTCCAGGGACCTGGAAGGACAGTGAGTGAATTCTCCTTGTGCTAAATTGTGCTTAAAAAAAAACATTTTTTCTAGGGACAGAAAACTGTAGGTAGGGAGAGTGTGTCAGTTTCTTTCACTGTCAAAGTCCTTGTTTCCAGGGACCTGGAAGGACAGTGAGTGAATTCTCCTTGTGCTAAATTGTGCTTAAAAAAAACATTTTTTCTAGGGACAGAAAACTGTAGGTAGGGAGAGTGTGTCAGTTTCTTTCACTGTCAAAGTCCTTGTTTCCAGGGACCTGGAAGGACAGTGAGTGAATTCTCCTTGTGCTAAATTGTGCTTAAAAAAAACATTTATTCTAGGGACAGAAAACTGTAGGTAGGGAGAGTGTGTCAGTTTATTTCACTGTCAAAGTCCTTGTTTCCAGGGACCTGGAAGGACAGTGAGTGAATTCTCCTTGTGCTAAATTGTGCTTAAAAAAAACATTTTTTCTAGGGACAGAAAACTGTAGGTAGGGAGAGTGTGTCAGTTTCTTTCACTGTCAAAGTCCTTGTTTCCAGGGACCTGGAAGGACAGTGAGTGAATTCTCCTTGTGCTAAATTGTGCTTAAAAAAAACATTTATTCTAGGGACAGAAAACTGTAGGTAGGGAGAGTGTGTCAGTTTCTTTCACTGTCAAAGTCCTTGTTTCCAGGGACCTGGAAGGACAGTGAGTGAATTCTCCTTGTGCTAAATTGTGCTTAAAAAAAACATTTTTTCTAGGGACAGAAAACTGTAGGTAGGGAGAGTGTGTCAGTTTCTTTCACTGTCAAAGTCCTTGTTTCCAGGGACCTGGAAGGACAGTGAGTGAATTCTCCTTGTGCTAAATTGTGCTTAAAAAAAACATTTTTTCTAGGGACAGAAAACTGTAGGTAGGGAGAGTGTGTCAGTTTCTTTCACTGTCAAAGTCCTTGTTTCCAGGGACCTGGAAGGACAGTGAGTGAATTCTCCTTGTGCTAAATTGTGCTTAAAAAAAACATTTTTTCTAGGGACAGAAAACTGTAGGTAGGGAGAGTGTGTCAGTTTCTTTCACTGTCAAAGTCCTTGTTTCCAGGGACCTGGAAGGACAGTGAGTGAATTCTCCTTGTGCTAAATTGTGCTTAAAAAAAAACATTTTTTCTTGGGACAGAAAACTGTAGGTAGGGAGAGTGTGTCAGTTTCTTTCACTGTCAAAGTCCTTGTTTCCAGGGACCTGGAAGGACAGTGAGTGAATTCTCCTTGTGCTAAATTGTGCTTAAAAAAAACATTTTTTCTAGGGACAGAAAACTGTAGGTAGGGAGAGTGTGTCAGTTTCTTTCACTGTCAAAGTCCTTGTTTCCAGGGACCTGGAAGGACAGTGAGTGAATTCTCCTTGTGCTAAATTGTGCTTAAAAAAAACATTTTTTCTAGGGACAGAAAACTGTAGGTAGGGAGAGTGTGTCAGTTTCTTTCACTGTCAAAGTCCTTGTTTCCAGGGACATGGAAGGACAGTGAGTGAATTCTCCTTGTGCTAAATTGTGCTTAAAAAAAACATTTTTTCTAGGGACAGAAAACTGTAGGTAGGGAGAGTGTGTCAGTTTCTTTCACTGTCAAAGTCCTTGTTTCAAGGGACAGAGAAGGACACCTGAAGGTAGCCCTTATTGCTTTTTTCCCATCTCCCTGCAGGCCATCTATTAGAATGTCTGGAAGGCAAACAAGGAGAGGCAGACAGTCAGGAGGCAATAAAAGAGGGCAAGCAGGCTCTGTGTCTGGGGGCAACAGTGCTGGTCGTGGACGCGGTGCATTGTCATCAGCACATGGCCATGGGACACGCTTGTCCTTCTTTTCGGCAGCTGGACATGTTGAGCCACATCATGCCGAAGACTTGGTAGAGTGGATGACCAAGCCCTCCTCCTCCTCCTCATCCTCTCTCACCCAGGCTCAGGGTACTGGAAAAGCAGCTGCCAAAGCGTCCTCTTCCCTGGTATCAATGTCAGACTCATCATCAGTCACTCCTTCCCTAGACCCACCATGTCCTCCTCCTGAGGAGTCCCCCGAACTGTTTCAGCACAGTGTTGGGTACATGCTCCAGGAGGATGCCCAGCGTTTCGAAGGGTCTGATGATGAAACCCAGCTAGAGGAAGGCAGTAGCGTGAGAGCAGACAGAGGGGATGCTCAAGAAGGACACCAATCTGGCAGTCATGTTCCAGCAGCTGCAGCATACTGCCAGATTGGCTCCAGTGATGAGGAGGGAGGTGATGATGAGGTCACTGACTCCACGTGGGTGCCTAATAGGAGAGAGGAGGAGGAGGAGGATGAGGAGGAGGCACATCTCCAACGAGGCAGGATGCCCTTTGGTGGCCAGCGTAAGGGCAGTACACCGACGGAATCACACCGCAGAGCTCCGCCTGTGCAGGGCGCTGCCTCTGCCCGTCATTCAAAAAGTTCTTTGGTGTGGGCCTTTTTTGAGGCTAGTGCATCAGATCGCACAGCTGCTGTTTGCAACATATGTCTCAAGCGTATATCGCGTGGCCAAAACATCAGCCGCTTGGGTACCACATGCCTGACCAGACATATGTTGACCTGCCATGCAGCTCGTTGGCAAGCCTACCTCAAAGACCCACCCCAAAGAACAAAGCGGACCTCTCCTTGCACCGCATCAGCTGGGATCTCCAACCCCACTATAACTTCAGTCCTCTCTGAAACATGCACTGAGAGGAATGAAGGTGTAGAATTAGGTGTGTCACAGCCAAGTGCTTGCGGCCACTCTGCTAGCAGTACACCGACGTCCGATTCTAGCAGGCAAATTTCCCTGCCCCAGCTGCTGGACCGTCGAAAGAAGTTCACTCCCAGCCATCCACATGCCCAGCGGTTGAATGCTAGCTTGGCTAAATTGCTAGCGCTTCAACTGCTGCCTTTTCAGTTGGTAGACTCGGCCCCCTTCCGTGAGTTTGTGCAATGTGCGGTTCCTCAGTGGCAGGTTCCCAAACGCCACTTTTTCTCACGGAAGGCTATTCCGGCTCTCTACCGGCATGTGGAAGGCAATGTCTTGGCCTCGCTGGACAGGGCGGTCAGCGGTAAGGTGCATATTACCGCTGACTCATGGTCCAGCAGGCATGGACAGGGACGTTACCTTTCTTTCACGGCCCATTGGGTCACTCTTTTGGCAGCTGGGAAGGATGCAGGACAAGGTGCAGTAGTGTTGGAGGTTGTCCCACCGCCACGCCTCCAAAATGCTACTACTGGTTGTGACACACCTCTCTCCTCCACCCCCTCCTCTTCTTCTTCCTCCATGGCCTCTTTCTGTGGTTTGTCCTATGAACCAGCGGTGCTCCGTAGCCGTTCACGGGGCTACGCAAGTACGCAGGCAAAAAGATGCCATGCCGTGCTTGCGCTGGTGTGTTTGGGGGACAGAAGCCACACTGGGGCAGAGGTCCTGTCTGCTCTGCAGGGCCAGGCCGAGAGGTGGTTGACGCCACGCCAGCTTAAGCCAGGAATGGTGGTTTGCGACAATGGCACCAACCTCCTCTCCGCCCTCCGACAGGGACAACTGACCCATGTGCCCTGTGTGGCTCACGTCCTTAACCTGGTGGTGCAGCGCTTCTTGGGCAGGTACCCGGGCTTACAGGATGTCCTGAGGCAGGCCAGGAAAGTCTGTGTGCATTTCCGCAGATCTTATAATGCCAGTGCTCGCCTGGCTGAGCTGCAAAAGGAGTTGAACCTGCCCAAGAACCGCCTTATATGTGACATGCCCACCAGGTGGAACTCAACGTTGGCCATGCTGCAGCGGCTGCACACGCAGCAGAGGGCCATCAATGAGTACCTGTGCGACTACGGCACCAGGACAGGGTCAGGGGAACTTGGTTTTTTTTCTCCACGCCAGTGGGGCATGATCAGGGATGCATGCACTGTCCTGGCACCATTTGAGGAGGCCACGAGGATGGTGAGCAGTGACAGTGCATGCATCAGTGACACTGTACCTCTTGTCCACCTGTTGGAGCACACGCTGCGTGGAATAATGGACAGGGCACTTGAGGCAGAACAGAGGCAGGAAGAGGAGGACTTCCTTGCCTCTCAAGGCCCCCTTTACCCAGACAGTGTTCCTTCTGTCCCACCCATCGCACAGGAAGAGGAGGAGGAGGAGGAGGAGGAGGAGGAGGATTGTGTCAGCATGGAGGTGGAGGCTGGCACTCAGCATCATCAGCAGCAGTCTTTTAGGGATGATTTACAGTCCCAAGAAACCAGTGGACTTGTACGTGGCTGGGAGGAGGTGGCTGCGGATCATGTCGTCCTTAGTGACCCAGAGGACTCCGGAGCGAATGCCTCAGCAAACCTACGCTGCATGGCCTCCCTGATCCTGCAAAGTCTGCGGAAGGATCCTCGTATTCTTCGGATCAAGGAGAGGGACCATTACTGGCTGGCCACTCTCCTTGATCCACGGTACAAGGGTAAGGTTGCGGACCTTATGTTACCGTCGCAGAGGGAGCAGAGGATGAGACAACTCCGGGAGGCCTTGCAGAAAGGTCTGTGCAACGCGTTCCCAGAGACTGGGAGGTTACAAACTCCTGGTCCTGGACAACGAGTTGCTGAGGCTTCGGCCAGTCAAAGAAGGAGCGGTGGGGAAGGTGGCCGTCTGACCGATGCGTTCAGACAATTCTTTAGTCCGCAGCCCCAAAGTATGATCGGTTCCAGCAACCATCGCCAGCGTCTGATAAACATGGTGCAGGAATATCTAGGGGCAAGGTCAGACTTGGACACCTTCCCCACCGAAAATCCTCTGGCTTACTGGGTCTTGAGGATGGATCACTGGCCAGAGCTTGCACAGTATGCAATTGAGCTACTGGCCTGTCCTGCATCCAGCGTTCTTTCGGAACGCACATTCAGTGCTGCTGGAGGATTTGTCACGGATCACAGGGTGCGCCTGTCCACCGACTCGGTTGATCGACTGACTTTCATCAAGATGAACCAGTCTTGGATCACCACCAGCTACCACACACCTGATGCTGATATAACAGACTAATTGATTTTAACATGTCACATCCCTTCAAGACTGATGCTGATGCTGAGTGCCTGTGCTGTTATGTTGACTGGCTATCCTCCTCCTCCGAGTCCTCAATGATACGATTGATGATGATAGCTTGGAAGATCATTTTTGTTTATGGGTGCCGCCACCAGTGGCTAAGGCCCAATTTTTCAGCCCCTGTTTTACAGGGGCGTGTAATTACAATTTTTTTAGCAATAATTTGCCATAGGGCTCATTGCTGTGCTCCAAGTACAGTATCTGTGAGGGGTTGGAGTGTTGTGGCACCAGTGCCTAAGGCCCAATTTTTCAGCCCCTGTTTAACAGGGGCGTGTCATTACAATTTTTGAAGCAATACTTTGCAACAGGGCTCATTGCTGTGCTCCAAGTACAGTATCTGTGAGGGGTTGTAGTGTTGTGCCACCAGTGCCTAAGGCCCAATTTTTCAGCCCCTGTTCAACAGGGGCATGCAATTACAATTCTTGATCTAATAATTCACAGCAGGGTCCATTGCTGCACCCACCAAGAGTAACTCTGAGGGCTTACAGTCTTGTGGCAACGCCACCACCACCACCACCACGAAAGGCCCAATTTTTCAGCCCCTGTTCAAAAGGGGCATGTAATTACAATTCTTGATCTAATAATTCACAGCAGGGCCCATTGCTGCACCCACCAAGAGTAACTGTCAGGGCTTACAGTGTTGTGGCACCAGCACCACCATCAAAGCCCCAATTTTTACTACCACTGTTCAACAATTATATGTAATTAAAATTCCTGATATAATAGTTGACAGCAGGGCGTTCCAGCACCAACCAAGAGTAACTGAGTGCTTACAGTGTTGTGCCAACACCAACAACTAAGGGGCCTATTTCTGCAGAGTATATACGGCAGGTCCCTACTTTCAAACATCCAACTTACAAACGACTCCTACTTGCAAACGAAAGAAGACAACAGGAAGTGAGAGGAAATCTACCCCTAGAAAGGAAAATTCTCTCCTGTAAGAATAAATATGGGAGAAAGGGGTCTCATCTGTACTGATGCTTTATCAGCAATCCTTGTTTCAAGAAAAACACCACATTTCAAAAACAGTTGTCATTGGGACGGAAAGTGAGGTGAAATGTTCTGAACAGGGGCACAGACAGCAAAACAAATGTTACAGGGGTGATAACCCTTACCTATGTTTCCCAAAAAGTTTAAAAATAGATTTTTGGGCTGGAGCTACACTTCAACAATGTACCTGTTCAAAATTACAAACAGATTCTACATAAGAACAAACCTACAGTCCCTGCCTTGTATGCACCGCCTGTATACGGCTGTTCAGAGTATATAGGGCCTTTTTTATTTTATGTGCGGGGTTCCCCTTAATATCCATACAAGACCCAAAGGGGCTGGTAATGGGCTGGGGTAGGGGGGGGGGGGGGGTCATGGGGTAGCTATGCCATTTTTCTTAAAGAATTTCATCCATATTACCGGGACCAGACATTACATTAAAGCCGCAAGCAGTTTTAAATGGCTTTTTTTTCATTTAGAAATGTAATTTTGTGCAGGGACAGTTCTAAACACGGGAAACACGTGGCACTTCACAGGCATACTTTAGACACGACCCAGGTACGATATTTAAAGGAATATTTGACTTTTTTTTTTCACTTTATGCATCATTAAAATGACTGCTCCCGAAAAACGACCGTTTTTAAAACTTCTTTTTGCATTGATACATGTCCCCTGGTGCAGAACCCGGGTTCCCAAACCCTATTTATGACAATAACATGCATAATAGTTGTTATAATTAGCACTTTAGAATTCGAACGTTCGCATCCATTGTATTTAATAGGGTTCTAATGTTCGTTCGAACTTTCGGTCCGTTCGCGGGTTCTGGTGCGAACCGAACCCGGGGGTGTTCGGCTCATCACTAGCCGGCAGCACTGCGAGGTAGATTTGATCCGGATGCGTCCTCCAATTGAGTCCTCAATTGCTCGGTCCCTTCCTGCAGGCAAGGCGACACAGGACCATCTCTGGATCAGTAGGCCCCAGAAACTCCTGGGCCTACTAGTCAGCAGGCCCCAAGGCAGAAAACTGCAAACACATCCCTGAGGCCAGAAGGGCTGTCAGGTCAGGATCGAAAGACCGCGCCAAAACGGTGTCTGCCCCTTAAGTACCCTCTCCCAGAATGCACAGCGGGGTGACCAATCCCACTGAGCTGCTTCTGGGCAAGAGGTACCCAATACATCCAGCTAGCTGCAGTTCCAACCTTGACCTGCAGTGACAACGACACCTAGAGGAAAGTGGGAAATGTGCAACTCAGCCGAACTGGAACAGAGACCCAAAATTTGGTACAATTATTCTGAGTTGAACTATAACTCAGACAACTACATTTACACTAGTGCCTACCCAACAGGAGCAGGGCGCTACATATATAAAAAAAAAACACTAAAGCTAGCCTGATTTTTTTTTGCATACTGTGAAAGATGATGTTACACCAAGTAAATAGATACTTAACATGTCACGGTTTAAAAATACGCACACTCGTGGAATGGCGCCAAACTTCGGTACTCCATAGGCATCACTTTAAAAATGTTTACAGGTTACATGTTTAAAGTTACAGAGGAGGTCTAGTGCTAGAATTATTGCTCTCGCTCTAACGTTAATGACGTATGTAACCTGTGTGTATCTGGCTCCGATACTAGCCAGTGCCTCACCAGCCACTGACCTCACCACATGTCCCTGCTTTGTAATGACGTAACACCAAGGAAGGTCTCTGCCAGAACCTGAAGACGCTTTTCGCCGAATCTCCTGCAATTGTCAAAGGGTCCTCATTGCCAAGGAGATTGTAAAGTTTCTATAAGCGGAGCCAAGTAACCTTTTTGTATATTCTTATTGTATACAGACCATAGTTTTGCTAGGAAGTAGGTAGCATTTTTCTTGTTATAGGTATATCTGTCAGTCTTGTATTCCTAATATTGTAATAGTTTTGTATGTAAAACATTTTTGTTTAGCAAAAGCACATTGATATACCACAGAGTTTCCTTGTTTTTACTGCAAGAACCTTTTAAAAAAAGACGCAAGCATAACGGCGATAGTAAAGTCTTTTTTTTTTTTTAAATAACATGTTATACTTATCTGCTCTGTGCAGTGGTTTTGCACAGAGCAGCCCAAATCCTCCTCTTCTTGGGTTCCCTGCTGGCGCTCCTGGCCTCTTTCCTGCCGGGTGCCCCTACAGCAAGCAGCTTGCTGTGGGGGCACCCAAGCAGGCATGTTTCTGACCTGTGGATCAGTGTGTCCATTTAAACAGGAAGCCGTGGCTTGGCCCCACCCCCTCCATCTCCTTATTGGCTCACTGGCTGTGATTGACAGCAGCAGGAGCCAATGGCTCTCACTGCTGCCAATCAAGAATGCGAGTCCCTGTGGTGGAAAGGCTCTTGTGGACATTGCTGGATTGAGATGGGGCTCAGGTAAATCTTAGGGGGGCTGCTGCACACAGAAGGTTTTTTATCTTCATGCATGAAATGCATGAAGCCAAAACACCTTGTGCCTTTGCAACCACTTTAAGGAAAAATCAGGTGAAAAACTATACAATCAGTCTAAGCTTACTACTGCCCACCCAAAAACTAAATTGACATAGTAGCCCCTGTTTAGGACTAGGGATGAGCTTCGTGTTCGAGTCGAACATACGTTCGACTCGAACATCGGCTGTTCGATCGTTCGACGAAGATCGAACGATTTGGGCCGTTCGCGCCAAATTCGAGTGACGCGAACGGCCCACAATGCACTACGCCATCGCAGTGTCATCCAGGCGCTGTGATTGGCCAAGCATGCACTGTGACCCCGCATGCTTGGCCAATCACAGCGCCGGCAGCGAGGAGAGCAATGATTGGCCACAGGCAGGATGCCTGTGGCCAATTATTGCTGAGGGTGTTTAGTACACGCCCCACACTATAAAAGGCCGCCAGCACGGCGGCCTAGTGTAGTGTGTTCCGGAGCAGGGATAGAGCAGCATAGGCAGGGACAGTGACTGTTATTTCTTTCTTGCTTAACCTGGATTCCTTTAGTTTAGGGAAAGAGAAGGATAGGTAGGGAGAGTGTCAGTGTGTTTTGTGCTTGTGCTATAGTGTGCTTAAAAAAAACATTTATTCTAGGGACAGAAAACTGTAGGTAGGGACAGTGTCAGTTTCTTTCACTCTGCAAGTCCTTGTTTCCAGGGACCTGGAAGGACAGTGAGTGAATTGTCCTTGTGCTATATTGTGCTTAAAAAAAACATTTTTTCTAGGGACAGAAAACTGTAGGTAGGGAGAGTGTTTTTTTTCTTTCACTCTGCAAGTCCTTGTTTCCAGGGACCTGTAAGGACAGTGAGTGAATTGTCCTTGTGCTATATTGTGATTAAAAAAAACATTTTTTCTAGGGACAGAAAACTGTAGGTAGGGAGAGTGTTTTTTTTCTTTCACTCTGCAAGTCCTTGTTTCCAGGGACCTGTAAGGACAGTGAGTGAATTGTCCTTGTGCTATATTGTGCTTAAAAAAAACATTTATTCTAGGGACAGAAAACTGTAGGTAGGGACAGTGTCAGTTTCTTTCACTCTGCAAGTCCTTGTTTCCAGGGACCTGGAAGGACAGTGAGTGAATTGTCCTTGTGCTATATTGTGCTTAAAAAAACATTTATTCTAGGGACAGAAAACTGTAGGTAGGGAGAGTGTCAGTTTCTTTCACTCTGCAAGTCCTTGTTTCCAGGGACCTGGAAGGACAGTGAGTGAATTGTCCTTGTGCTATATTGTGCTTAAAAAAACATTTATTCTAGGGACAGAAAACTGTAGGTAGGGAGAGTGTCAGTTTCTTTCACTCTGCAAGTCCTTGTTTCCAGGGACCTGGAAGGACAGTGAGTGAATTGTCCTTGTGCTATATTGTGATTAAAAAAAACATTTTTTCTAGGGACAGAAAACTGTAGGTAGGGAGAGTGTTTTTTTCCTTTCACTCTGCAAGTCCTTGTTTCCAGGGACCTGTAAGGACAGTGAGTGAATTTTTCTTGTGCTATATTGTGATTAAAAAAAACATTTTTTCTAGGGACAGAAAACTGTAGGTAGGGAGAGTGTTTTTTTCCTTTCACTCTGCAAGTCCTTGTTTCCAGGGACCTGTAAGGACAGTGAGTGAATTTTTCTTGTGCTATATTGTGATTAAAAAAAACATTTTTTCTAGGGACAGAAAACTGTAGGTAGGGAGAGTGTTTTTTTCCTTTCACTCTGCAAGTCCTTGTTTCCAGGGACCTGTAAGGACAGTGAGTGAATTTTTCTTGTGCTATATTGTGATTAAAAAAAACATTTTTTCTAGGGACAGAAAACTGTAGGTAGGGAGAGTGTTTTTTTTCTTTCACTCTGCAAGTCCTTGTTTCCAGGGACCTGTAAGGACAGTGAGTGAATTGTTCTTGTGCTATATTGTGATTAAAAAAAACATTTTTTCTAGGGACAGAAAACTGTAGGTAGGGAGAGTGTTTTTTTTCTTTCACTCTGCAAGTCCTTGTTTCCAGGGACCTGTAAGGACAGTGAGTGAATTTTTCTTGTGCTATATTGTGATTAAAAAAAACATTTTTTCTAGGGACAGAAAACTGTAGGTAGGGAGAGTGTTTTTTTTCTTTCACTCTGCAAGTCCTTGTTTCCAGGGACCTGTAAGGACAGTGAGTGAATTTTTCTTGTGCTATATTGTGATTAAAAAAAACATTTTTTCTAGGGACAGAAAACTGTAGGTAGGGAGAGTGTTTTTTTTCTTTCACTCTGCAAGTCCTTGTTTCCAGGGACCTGTAAGGACAGTGAGTGAATTTTTCTTGTGCTATATTGTGATTAAAAAAAACATTTTTTCTAGGGACAGAAAACTGTAGGTAGGGAGAGTGTTTTTTTTCTTTCACTCTGCAAGTCCTTGTTTCCAGGGACCTGTAAGGACAGTGAGTGAATTGTTCTTGTGCTATATTGTGCTTAAAAAAACATTTTTTCTAGGGACAGAAAACTGTAGGTAGGGAGAGTGTTTTTTTTCTTTCACTCTGCAAGTCCTTGTTTCCAGGGACCTGTAAGGACAGTGAGTGAATTTTTCTTGTGCTATATTGTGATTAAAAAAAACATTTTTTCTAGGGACAGAAAACTGTAGGTAGGGAGAGTGTTTTTTTTCTTTCACTCTGCAAGTCCTTGTTTCCAGGGACCTGTAAGGACAGTGAGTGAATTTTTCTTGTGCTATATTGTGATTAAAAAAAACATTTTTTCTAGGGACAGAAAACTGTAGGTAGGGAGAGTGTTTTTTTTCTTTCACTCTGCAAGTCCTTGTTTCCAGGGACCTGTAAGGACAGTGAGTGAATTTTTCTTGTGCTATATTGTGATTAAAAAAAACATTTTTTCTAGGGACAGAAAACTGTAGGTAGGGAGAGTGTTTTTTTTCTTTCACTCTGCAAGTCCTTGTTTCCAGGGACCTGTAAGGACAGTGAGTGAATTGTTCTTGTGCTATATTGTGCTTAAAAAAACATTTATTCTAGGGACAGAAAACTGTAGGTAGGGAGAGTGTCAGTTTCTTTCACTCTGCAAGTCCTTGTTTCCAGGGACCTGTAAGGACAGTGAGTGAATTTTTCTTGTGCTATATTGTGATTAAAAAAAACATTTTTTCTAGGGACAGAAAACTGTAGGTAGGGAGAGTGTTTTTTTTCTTTCACTCTGCAAGTCCTTGTTTCCAGGGACCTGTAAGGACAGTGAGTGAATTTTTCTTGTGCTATATTGTGATTAAAAAAAACATTTTTTCTAGGGACAGAAAACTGTAGGTAGGGAGAGTGTTTTTTTTCTTTCACTCTGCAAGTCCTTGTTTCCAGGGACCTGTAAGGACAGTGAGTGAATTTTTCTTGTGCTATATTGTGATTAAAAAAAACATTTTTTCTAGGGACAGAAAACTGTAGGTAGGGAGAGTGTTTTTTTCCTTTCACTCTGCAAGTCCTTGTTTCCAGGGACCTGTAAGGACAGTGAGTGAATTTTTCTTGTGCTATATTGTGATTAAAAAAAACATTTTTTCTAGGGACAGAAAACTGTAGGTAGGGAGAGTGTCAGTTTCTTTCACTGTGAAAGTCCTTGTTTCAAGGGACAGAGAAGGACACCTGAAGGTAGCCCTTATTGCTTTTTTCCCATCTCCGTGCAGGCCATCTATTAGAATGTCTGGAAGGCAAACAAGGAGAGGCAGACAGTCAGGAGGCAATAAAAGAGGGCAAGCAGGCTCTGTGTCTGGGGGCAACAGTGCTGGTCGTGGACGCGGTGCATTGTCATCAGCACATGGCCATGGGACACGCTTGTCCTTCTTTTCGGCAGCTGGACATGTTGAGCCACATCATGCCGAAGACTTGGTAGAGTGGATGACCAAGCCCTCCTCCTCCTCCTCATCCTCTCTCACCCAGGCTCAGGGTACTGGAAAAGCAGCTGCCAAAGCGTCGTCTTCCCTGGTATCAATGTCAGACAAATCATCAGTCACTCCTTCCCTAGACCCACCATGTCCTCCTCCTGAGGAGTCCCCCGAACTGTTTCAGCACAGTGTTGGGTACATGCTCCAGGAGGATGCCCAGCGTTTCGAAGGGTCTGATGATGAAACCCAGCTAGAGGAAGGCAGTAGCGTGAGAGCAGACAGAGGGGATGCTCAAGAAGGACACCAATCTGGCAGTCATGTTCCAGCAGCTGCAGCATACTGCCAGATTGGCTCCAGTGATGAGGAGGGAGGGGATGATGAGGTCACTGACTCCACGTGGGTGCCTAATAGGAGAGAGGAGGAGGAGGAGGATGAGGAGGAGGCACATCTCCAACGAGGCAGGATGCCCTTTGGTGGCCAGCGTAAGGGCAGTACACCGACGGAATCACACCGCAGAGCTCCGCCTGTGCAGGGCGCTGCCTCTGCCCGTCATTCAAAAAGTTCTTTGGTGTGGGCCTTTTTTGAGGCTAGTGCATCAGATCGCACAGCTGCTGTTTGCAACATATGTCTCAAGCGTATATCGCGTGGCCCAAACATCAGCCGCTTGGGTACCACATGCCTGACCAGACATATGTTGACCTGCCATGCAGCTCGTTGGCAAGCCTACCTCAAAGACCCACACCAAAGAACAAAGCGGACCTCTCCTTGCACCGCATCAGCTGGGATCTCCAACCCCACTATAACTTCAGTCCTCTCTGAAACATGCACTGAGAGGAATGAAGGTGTAGAATTAGGTGTGTCACAGCCAAGTACTTGCGCCCACTCTGCTAGCAGTACACCGACGTCCGATTCTAGCAGGCAAATTTCCCTGCCCCAGCTGCTGGACCGTCGAAAGAAGTTCACTCCCAGCCATCCACATGCCCAGCGGTTGAATGCTAGCTTGGCTAAATTGCTAGCGCTTCAACTGCTGCCTTTTCAGTTGGTAGACTCGGCCCCCTTCCGTGAGTTTGTGCAATGTGCGGTTCCTCAGTGGCAGGTTCCCAAACGCCACTTTTTCGCACGGAAGGCTATTCCGGCTCTCTACCGGCATGTGGAAGGCAATGTCTTGGCCTCGCTGGACAGGGCGGTCAGCGGTAAGGTGCATATTACCGCTGACTCATGGTCCAGCAGGCATGGACAGGGACGTTACCTTTCTTTCACGGCCCATTGGGTCACTCTTTTGGCAGCTGGGAAGGATTCAGGACAAGGTGCAGTAGTGTTGGAGGTTGTCCCACCGCCACGCCTCCAAAATGCTACTACTGGTTGTGACACACCTCTCTCCTCCACCCCCTCCTCTTCTTCTTCCTCCATGGCCTCTTCCTGTGGTTTGTCCTATGAACCAGCGGTGCTCCGTAGCCGTTCACGGGGCTACGCAAGTACGCAGGCAAAAAGATGCCATGCCGTGCTTGCGCTGGTGTGTTTGGGGGACAGAAGCCACACTGGGGCAGAGGTCCTGTCTGCTCTGCAGGGCCAGGCCGAGAGGTGGTTGACGCCACGCCAGCTTAAGCCAGGAATGGTGGTTTGCGACAATGGCACCAACCTCCTCTCCGCCCTCCGACAGGGACAACTGACCCATGTGCCCTGTGTGGCTCACGTCCTTAACCTGGTGGTGCAGCGCTTCTTGGGCAGGTACCCGGGCTTACAGGATGTCCTGAGGCAGGCCAGGAAAGTCTGTGTGCATTTCCGCAGATCTTATAATGCCAGTGCTCGCCTGGCTGAGCTGCAAAAGGAGTTGAACCTGCCCAAGAACCGCCTTATATGTGACATGCCCACCAGGTGGAACTCAACGTTGGCCATGCTGCAGCGGCTGCACACGCAGCAGAGGGCCATCAATGAGTACCTGTGCGACTACGGCACCAGGACAGGGTCAGGGGAGCTTGGTTTTTTTTCTCCACGCCAGTGGGGCATGATCAGGGATGCATGCACTGTCCTGGCACCATTTGAGGAGGCCACGAGGATGGTGAGCAGTGACAGTGCATGCATCAGTGACACTGTACCTCTTGTCCACCTGTTGGAGCACACGCTGCGTGGAATAATGGACAGGGCACTTGAGGCAGAACAGAGGCAGGAAGAGGAGGACTTCCTTGCCTCTCAAGGCCCCCTTTACCCAGACAGTGTTACTTCTGTCCCACCCATCGCACAGGAAGAGGAGGAGGAGGAGGAGGAGGAGGAGGAGGATTGTGTCAGCATGGAGGTGGAGGCTGGCACTCAGCATCATCAGCAGCAGTCTTTTAGGGATGATTTACAGTCCCAAGAAACCAGTGGACTTGTACGTGGCTGGGAGGAGGTGGCTGCGGATCATGTCGTCCTTAGTGACCCAGAGGACTCCGGAGCGAATGCCTCAGCAAACCTACGCTGCATGGCCTCCCTGATCCTGCAAAGTCTGCGGAAGGATCCTCGTATTCTTCGGATCAAGGAGAGGGACCATTACTGGCTGGCCACTCTCCTTGATCCACGGTACAAGGGTAAGGTTGCGGACCTTATGTTACCGTCGCAGAGGGAGCAGAGGATGAGACAACTCCGGGAGGCCTTGCAGAAAGGTCTGTGCAACGCGTTCCCAGAGACTGGGAGGTTGCAAACTCCTGGTCCTGGACAACGAGTTGCTGAGGCTTCGGCCAGTCAAAGAAGGAGCGGTGGGGAAGGTGGCCGTCTGACCGATGCGTTCAGACAATTCTTTAGTCCGCAGCCCCAAAGTATGATCGGTTCCAGCAACCATCGCCAGCGTCTGATAAACATGGTGCAGGAATATCTAGGGGCAAGGTCAGACTTGGACACCTTCCCCACCGAAAATCCTCTGGCTTACTGGGTCTTGAGGATGGATCACTGGCCAGAGCTTGCACAGTATGCAATTGAGCTACTGGCCTGTCCTGCATCCAGCGTTCTTTCGGAACGCACATTCAGTGCTGCTGGAGGATTTGTCACGGATCACAGGGTGCGCCTGTCCACCGACTCGGTTGATCGACTGACTTTCATCAAGATGAACCAGTCTTGGATCACCACCAGCTACCACACACCTGATGCTGATATAACAGACTAATTGATTTTAACATGTCACATCCCTTCAAGACTGATGCTGATGCTGAGTGCCTGTGCTGTTATGTTGACTGGCTATCCTCCTCCTCCGAGTCCTCAATGATACGATTGATGATGATAGCTTGGAAGATCATTTTTGTTTATGGGTGCCGCCACCAGTGCCTAACGCCCAATTTTTCAGCCCCTGTTTAACAGGGGCGTGTAATTACAATTTTTGAAGCAATACTTTGCAACAGGGCTCATTGCTGTACTCCAAGTACAGTATCTGTGAGGAGTTGCAGTGTTGTGCCACCAGTGCCTAAGGCCCAATTTTTCAGCCCCTGTTTAACAGGGGCGTGTCATTACAATTTTTGAAGCAATACTTTGCAACAGGGCTCATTGCTGTGCTCCAAGTACAGTATCTGTGAGGGGTTGCAGTGTTGTGCCACCAGTGCCTAAGGCCCAATTTTTCAGCCCCTGTTCAACAGGGGCATGTAATTACAATTCTTGATCTAATAATTCACAGCAGGGCCCATTGCTGCACCCACCAAGAGTAACTGTCAGGGCTTACAGTGTTGTGGCACCAGCACCACCATCAAAGGCCCAATTTTTACTACCACTGTTCAACAATTATATGTAATTAAAATTCCTGATATAATAGTTGACAGCAGGGCGTTCCAGCACCAACCAAGAGTAACTGTGAGTGCTTACAGTGTTGTGCCAACACCAACAACTAAGGGGCCTATTTCTGCAGAGTATATACGGCAGGTCCCTACTTTCAAACATCCAACTTACAAACGACTCCTACTTGCAAACGCAAGAAGACAACAGGAAGTGAGAGGAAATCTACCACTAGGAAGGAAAATTCTCTCCTGTAAGAATAAATATGGGAGAAAGGTGTCTCCTCTGTACTGATGCTTTATCAGCAATCCTTGTTTCAAGAAAAACACCACATTTCAAAAACAGTTGTCATTGGGACGGAAAGTGAGGTGAAATGTTCTGAACAGGGGCACAGACAGCAAAACAAATGTTACAGGGGTGATAACCCTTACCTATGTTTTCCAAAAAGTTTAAAAATAGATTTTTGGTCTGGAGCTACACTTCAACAATGTACCTGTTCAAAATTACAAACAGATTCTACATAAGAACAAACCTACAGTCCCTGTCTTGTATGCACCGCCTGTATAGGGCTGTTCAGAGTATATAGGGCCTTTTTTATTTTATGTGCGGGGTTCCCCTTAATATCCATACAAGACCCAAAGGGGCTGGTAATGGGCTGGGGTAGGGGGGGGGGGGGGGTCATGGGGTAGCTATGCCATTTTTCTTAAAGAATTTCATCCATATTACCGGGACCAGACATTACATTAAAGCCGCAAGCAGTTTTAAATGGCTTTTTTTTCCTTTAGAAGTGTCATTTTGTGCAGGGACAGTTCTAAACACGGGAAACACGTGGCACTTCACAGGCATACTTTAGACACCCCCCAGGTACGATATTTAAAGGAATATTTGACTTTTTTTTTTCACTTTATGCATCATTAAAATGACTGCTCCCGAAAAACGACCGTTTTTAAAACTTCTTTTTGCATTGATACATGTCCCCTGGTGCAGAACCCGGGTTCCCAAACCCTTTTTAGGACAATAACATGCATAATAGTTGTTATAATTAGCACTTTAGAATTCGAACGTTCGCATCCATTCTATTTAATAGGGTTCTAATGTTCGTTCGAACTTTCGGTCCGTTCGCGGGTTCTGGTGCGAACCGAACAGGGGGGTGTTCGGCTCATCACTATTTAGGACAAGGAGACTACATCTGCAACATCCTATGGAGCCAGCCTTGTGTATAGGGACTAGAATTGTGCCTAACTACACTGTGTGCATCAATCAAAACACACAACCCCATAGCCTAGGATGTCAAGACATTCCCCTGCTTGCTGAGGGGGAAAGAGACATGAGATCTGTTTCCAAAAGAGGGACAGTCCTTCTAAATAAGGGCAGTTGGGAACTATGCATTTGACAATATTAGCTCAATGATGCTTCTTTGTATTTGTGCAGCTGTGGGTTGGGGAATCTCCTGCCTGCAACTCATTGGTCCAACAGTGAAGGCTATCTTCTGGGTTTGGACTTAATCACTATTGTGCAGCCCTCTTCTCTCCTTGCTGGAGGTTCTAAGGAAGCAAAACCCTGTCTTTGCCAACATTTCTCCTCCATAAACAGGGCAGAGTAATGCATGGTAAGTCATTAATGGCGAAAACCTCAATGGCAGAGAGATCACCGGAAATACTCGTGACTAATACTTTGCTGTCTGCCTGCCTTTTTTATGAACAACTTCCAGAGTTCATTTCCTCTTCAAGGGATAATGAGAGTCTGAATGTCATTTTACATTTATGTGTCACCTTTGCTGAAATAAAGCACTAAGATTTTATTTGTACACCAGTTTCTGTGATTCTTGCTACATCTCCAGGCAACACTGAGCTCTGTGGTTATGTGTCCTTAGATTTACCTTAGCGGGGAGTGTGTGTGTGGGTTACATAACCGAATATGTATGTGTTCTGCTGTTTAAATGCTCAGGTGCCCTTTAATAATCATGCACAGGGCTCAGAATGTTCACCACCTTTAAACTCTCGCCAACATTCTTAATTCTCCATGTGTTCTTTACTTACCACCATCCAGCTCCCATATTAAGGATTTTGTTCATCTCACAGCTGGAATGTTTCCTGAAAGAGGATTTAGTATAATAAAGCTGAAAACTAGGTCAGATGTCTCTTTCCAGCAGCTGACTCCTCAAGATGTGTCCTATATATTTGCACAGCTTCTGAACGAAGGAATGGGCAGCTGCTGGGATGGAATCTTGGGAACTCCACGTACTTAATGCACCGCAGAAACAAAATGGAAGCACTGAAGCAGTACCTGTTCAACAATGTAATGCTGACGTCAACAGAGCAACTGCCCTGTGTCCTTCAACTAAAGTCTGAAAATGACTGCAATCCTAAACTCTACAGTATTACAAAAATATCAGAAATGGGTTTAATTCTCCTAAAAGCCAGAATTATGCTATTTGAAGCAGTGTGTTTTATGTTAAGGGCTATCATGGCCTACACTTCTACAAAAAGAGATAGCTGCATGGTATTTGATCTGCAAAGGGTCTTGTGACTCCTCTAAGCAGCATGCTTCACAGCTTATGAAGGCCCCTTGACCCGCCCCGCACTAAGGAAAGGGAGCCTTGACTGCTGGATGCTTGGCAACCAAGCGGGGCATCAACATAATCAGGGCGTCAACATAATCAGGGAGTCGGCGTGGCTCCGCTAGGATTGGCTACAATGGCACGAGGTGAGGGGGTGGAGCCAGAAAAAAAAGCTATGCAGAGGCACGTCCCACTACTCCAAAGAATTTGACGTCACAAGAGTTTGCCCACCCACCCGCCCATTGTGTTTTTCATCACAGCTTCCTTGGCGGTTTTACCTGGCCAGCAATTGGCATTACTTTATGGGCTAAGCCCTCAAGTTGAATTACGGGGTCAGTATAATGCCTGTCTCGCACTGATGGTGGAGACAGTCCTCTTAAACTAGACAGTTTGTTTAGAGATGCTCACGGTGTAACCGTGACTGGCATGGTTTTTGGATTTGAAGTTTGTCATAACGATATGTTTCAATAAAGCTGTGGCCTTGCCCTACTTCCAACTTTAAATGGTCTATGTGTAATTATTGGGGGGCAAGATTTGTTATGGTTTAATTAGGTGGAAGTTAAGTTAAGCCTAAGCTTCTCAGCAGTCATGTCTGTGTAGCGGGTGTTTGAATTTATGTGAGGACTCTGGTGGTGTGGGGTTCCTTGGGGCCTGCAGGTAACGTTGTTGCCTTGGGCCGGAATTGAACTCACATCGCAAACTGTGCCTTGTTGTCCTCCCCTGGAGCTGGTACAGCGGGGCGGGGAACCCGCTGTGACGCAAAGGGAGAGGTCATAAAAGGGGCGGATGCCCTGTTTTGGGGGAGAGAGTTGGAGGACGCGGCCGCACCCAGGCACCTTCAGCTTGGGTGCTGGCGTTCCGGTGTTTCAGGCCTAGGCGCCCTTGGCCTAGCTGGAGCAGGGATGGAGTCCATCTCAGGCACCTTTAGCCTGGGGTGAGGTACTATGGCGGATGCCTGGGGCTCAGTACCTTCGACTGAGTTCTGCGAGGGTGGAGAAATCCGAGGGGGCCCTAACTCCTTGGGTGCCCGTGTCTGAGTTTGTGAGGACTGGTGCGCAGTAACTTCTCTGAAGAGCCCGGCGCAGCATCGCTGGTGACGGAGAGGCCTTCATTTCTCCCTTGGACAGATTTCTTCCTCTGACAGGGGCAAAGTGAGCAAAGGTAATTCACGTTCTATATTACCTAGTGACTATTCACCACTGGTGACAGCACAGTGGGCAGCAGCAAGAAGGGAAAGGATTGTGCCTCGATCTGTCCCCATTTTCCAAAGGAGAAAGATTGTTTTATTGCTTGGCAAGAAGAATAAAACTGAGTTGTACCTAGTCACTGTGTGGAACTTGGGTTACTAAAGCAAAGGAGTCAGGGATGAAGGACTGGACTTGACTCTAGGACACCTACACAAAAACCCAATCTTCTGGCCTTCACCTCCCAGTTACGGAGGACATGGGCCGTGGTGTGTATAATCTCTCTCTCCCAGGTACCCCTAGACAACAGCCATATGACCGATAAAGAAAGGGAGAGAGGTGAGGGAGCTACACGTGGGGGCATTGTATCCGGGATATGTGTATGGTGTCTGAAATTGAACTTTGCTGCCCAGAGGAGTTCCGAGTAGGTCGGCCATATTGGCCAACGCGCCACGAGGCAACCCATAACTGTGTAGTTCGTGGGCGGGGCAAGGGAAAAGCCTGTGAACAAGTGCAGAAGGTGGGAGGAGTCTGCCCACGTGGAGGTACGCACGTGGAGATTCCGGCGCAGGTGGGTCAGTGCGCAATGGAGCAGCAAAGAGAGAGGATGGCTTCAAGTGCTCCGTGGATTTCTGTTCCTTCCTTCGCGGATATGTCTTCTCTGGCTGCTCCGATTATGGATACGGGGATAAGACTAAGGCCCCGGGGGCGATTGGCTCTCTTTACCTGTAGAGACATGGAAGCCCTCGGTGTGATCTGTCCCGGCTGTTCGGGACTGGTGGTCCAGCTGAAGTCGTTTGGGCGCTGTGAGGTCTGCAAAGAATTCCTCTTCGAGGTGGAACCATCCACAGAAAAGCCTCGGGCTTTCCACCTCAACTACCTCACAGGGACTGCCACTCCAGAGGGAGAGATCGATGCTGGTGCGTTCCCCGTGCGCACTGATCCGGGCGAAGGGACTGCCCAAGCGGAAGTGAAAAGAGAGAAATCCGAGGATGCTGCCTCGGTCACCAGCAGCTCCCTGCTCCGGCCACCGAAGAGAAAAGTCGGCCTAGTGATGGCCTTGTGTGGTCGTGGAAGAGCTTCGCCCCACTGCTTGCCTGACCTGGATGGATTCGGTAGACAGCGTCCTGGACATCCCTGCTCGTTTAAAGGTCCAGGTGAGCCAGGGGTTGGGACTGTCTGTGTGGTAGAAAGTGTCGGTAGCCCACAGTCGGTAGAGGCCATCAAGGGGGATAGTTCCGTGACTGGGAATTATCTGCCCGCTGAGTGCTACGACACCTCTGACCTGGATTCATTGTCTGACAATGGCGATGATGGGGAGATAGACTAAATCTTCCAACAGAAGGGATGGGACAAGATGAAGCTATCCTTGGCCCGTGTCACGAGGGGCCTGCCCATGTCTACTGGAGATAGTACACCCATTTCTCCTTTGGACGGATTTCTTCCCCTGACAGGGGCAAAGTGAGCAAAGGTAATTCACGTTCTATATTACCTAGTCAGTGGCAGTGACTATTCACCACTGGTGACAGCACAGTGGGCAGCAGCAAGAAGGGAAAGGATTGTGCCTCGATCTGTCCCCATTTTCCAAAGGAGAAAGATTGTTTTATTGCTTGGCAAGAAGAATAAAACTGAGTTGTACCTACTCACTGTGTGGAACTTGGGTTACTAAAGCAAAGGAGTCAGGGAAGAAGGACTGGACTTGACTCTAGGACACCTACACAAAAGCCCAATCTTCTGGCCTTCACCTCCCAGTTACGGAGGACATGGGCCATGGTGTGTATCATCTCTCTCTCCCAGGTACCCCTAGACAACAGCCATATGACCGATAAAGAAAGGGAGAGAGGTGAGGGCGCTACATCTGCATTTCATGGACACGATCCTACACCTCCAATCTCTGCATTTCCAGAACTCCTGGGACCTTCAGGTCCATCAGGATTTATGGCAGGACTTCTAGAATCCCTGCCAGTACTTGCAATGCTGCTTGTAGAATCCTTGCCACAATTTCCAGTATCCTTTCCAGTACTTATGTAGCGGGGTGTTCAATTTAGGGGAAGTGTCTGAGTGGTAATTAGGCTCAGACACACTGATTGTTAGGGTTAATGGACCATTTCTGTTCATGGGAGATAGTGTTGGTGTGCAGTTCCCTGTGGCCTACAGGTGGCGCTGTTGCCGTAGGCCAGGGTTGAACCAGTGATACAAGGCTGTGCCTTTTTTGTCCCCTCTCGGCAGTAGTACGGCAGGGCGGGGAACCTGCTGTGCCTGTCGGGAGAAGGTATAAGAAGGGGCGGCCATCTTCCATTGGGGTTCATTCGTCCACGCCCAGGCACCTTCAGCCTGGGTGTGTGTGGTTCGTCCGTGCCCAGGTGCCTTCGGCCTGGGTGGAGTGCGTGTTATCTCCGGGTGCCCCGGTGGAGTTCCTGTTCCATCCCAGACACCTTCAGTCTGGGGTGAGGTACTATTTTCAAGGTTAGGGGCCCAGCAACCTTCGGCTGGGGTCTGCTAGGGATCGAGAGCTCCCAGGGTGCCGCCTTACGAGGGTACCGTATCTGAGATGAGGAGGCCAGGGAGGTAACCCTTTCCGAAGACCCAGCACAGAGTCGTGACGGTGAGGGCCTCTGGTAACTCTCCGGAGGGATGGTTTTCTCCTTGACATGGGCCAAATACTTTAAGAAGGTAGTTCTTCAGGTCAGTGGCAGTGACCCTACTCGCTTCAAGTCAGTGGCAGTGACTTCATAGGGCAAGGCCCTATTCACCAGGTCAGTGGCAGTGACCCGTTCTCCAAGTCAGTGGCAGTGACTTTTATTCACCCGGGCTGTGGCAGAGATCGTGCGCCAAAACTGTTTGTGAAACCTAAACAGTCTAAAGAAACCATTTGAGTTTGTGCCTGGACCTCCTCCCACCTAAGCTGTCCTGTGTCTTGTTCCAACCTGTCTGCTGTTAAAGAGACTGTTTATTATCCATGTGAAATAAATATAGAAGTTGGACTTTCAGTTGGTGTGGACAGTTACATTACTGGGGAAAAATAAAGACTTGCATCTATTCAAGGTAGAGGTGAGAATCATCCTCGGGAGGATTCAACTCCAGCCGCAGGCAGGCCCAAAACTAACACCGCACAACCTCCTCACACATGAGGGTAGGGGCTTGTGGTGCGGTGTGCCTCTCCCTCCCTGCAAGGAGCCAGAAATTAAAGGCAGGTAAGGGGAGAGGTGGGTGCGCTATACTTACAATGGCACTCACAGAATCTGTGCCAGTACTTCCAGTGTCCTTGTTAGTTGTTAGTACTTCCAATAGCACTCACAGAATCTCTGCCAATACTTCCAGTACTGTTTGCAGTTTACCTGCCAGGGCTTCCAGAATCCCCGCCAGTACTTGCAATGCTGCTTCCAGAATCCCTGCCAGGACTTCCAGAATCCTTTCAAGTACTTCCAACGGAGCTCACAGAATCTCTGCCAGTACTTTCAGTTCTGTTTGCAGAATCCCTGCCAGGACTTCCAGCAACCCTTCCAGTACTTCAAATGGCACTCACAGAATCTCTGCCAATACTTCCAATGATGCTGGAAGGATCCCAGCCATGACTTCCTAAGCTACCTGAAACAAGGCTGCGCATGTCTTCTGACACAGAGGAGTATTTAAACATCAGCACTGGATGTTTACAACTTTCAATGCTGCTGTGGCTCCTGCTTAAGGTGTCCACGTGTCCCGGATTGCCCGGGACATTCCCGCAATTAGCAGGTCTGTCCCGGGTCCCGGGCACCTTCATTCCGGGACAATACCGTGTCCCGGAATGGAATTGACAGAGCGAGCAAACCCCGCCATAGCGCTGGTGCTCACTCTGCCTCCAGAGACTCTGGACATCTGGTTGCTAGAGCCGCCTGGCGTCTATCAACCAGTGACCTCCCAGCCGTGACTCTGCCCAGCATGCAAAGCGGAGGAAGGAGTTTGTTAACTTTCTCCGTGCCTAACGCTCTTCGCTGTGCCGGACGAGGCTGTCAGCAGGGGAAGCCCCAAAGACACAAATCCACCGGCTCAGCGCCTGGATGTCTCCCTGCCTCATACCGCAGAGTAGACTGAAGCCGCCTCCCCCTCCTCGGCTATTTACAAGTACACAGGAGATGGCAGAGGGACACCGCTGTGCATTCCTGGCGCTGATCTGAGGTCTGTCCTAAGTGTAGCGGGTATGTACTTTCCCGGGTGTAAATTTAAACTTGGAAGTGACATTAGTGATGTGTAATTCCCCGCAGCCCAGTGGGTGGTGCTGTCGCCCTGGGTTGGGGTTGAATCATTGCTGTGTGCCGTACCTCCTTTTTGTCCTCCCTCGGCAGCGGTATGGTGGGGCGGGGAGCCCGCCGTGCTTGCCGGGAGAGGGTATAAAGGGGCCGGCCATCTTGGTCATGGGGTCTTCGCATCCCAGGCACCTTTAGCCTGAGGGCTGCTGTCCGTGGGCGGTGTCCAGGTGGCCTAGGCCTGGACACCGGGAGTTCGGGAGCCATCCCAGACACCTTCGGTCTGGGGTGAGGTACTTTGTCCTAGCCTGGGGCCCAGCTTCTTCCACTGGATTCCGCCTGGGGGGGATCGTCCTAGGGTATCCAGAGGATGGATACCCAAATCTAAGACGCAATGGACTGGAGGGTGGCCTCTCCGAAGACCTGGTGCAGCAGACTGCCGGTGACGGGTGAGGGCCTCCGGAGACCGTCTGGAGGGATGCCCTCTCAAACAGGGGCTGATACACATGGAAGGTGGTTCTATTGAGGAAAGGTCTGGCAGAGACATTCTTCTTAAAGGTCGCAAGCAAGGACCATTACCTACAGGCCTGTGGCAGGGGCTGCAACAGTTCACCCGGTAGGTGGCAGCTACCACTTCACGGTCGGTGGCAGAGACCGTGCGCCATGCCTATTCGACTCACTACAGGAATAGGAGAGTTCACTGTGCCTGGGCTCACTTGTATCCACACCCCCTGTTCGTTTAAAGGAAGTCCAACTGATTGTGTGACATTCTATGCTGAAGAAATAAAGGAGTGTTGGACTTTAGTGGTGTGGGGCTCTTTTAATACAGACACTGTTCCAGAGAAGGAGCTCTTACTGCAGGACACCGACCCGAAAGGTAACCGAACTTTGCATACACCTACTACATCTGTGGTGAAAGCTTGGCGTATTGCCCCGCCCCTCTCTCTCCTCCGAGATACCCCTAGACCAGAGCCGGAGAAGCCATTAAAGACAGAAGGAGAGAGAGTGGGGGTCCGCTACATAAGCTTATATTATATGTATATAGATGGACAGAGGAGGGGGACAGGGATAGTGATCAGGAAAATAGTAAAAAGTCCCCCCCTTAGCATGTTTCTGACACCCACCTCTCTACTAGCACAAGTGGAAGGGGGGTCAGTACTGTGGGGGGTCTCTACTTAGTGGGGGTCTGTACTGTGGAGGTGTTGGTACTGAGGGGGGTCGGTACTGAGGGGGTCGGTACTGAGGGGGTCTGTACTGAGGGGGGTCTATACTGAGGGGGAGTCAGTACTGAGGGGGAGTCAGTACTGTGGGGGGGTCTGTACTTAGTGGGGGGCTCTGTACTTAGTGGGGGGTCTATAATGAGGGAGGGGGTCTATACTTAGTCAGGGGGTCTATACTGATGGAGAAGGGGTCTGTATTTAGTGGGGGGTCTATACTGGGGGGGGAAGTCTGTACTGAGGGAGGGGAGTCTATACTTGGTGGGGGGGTCTTTACTGAGGTGGTATATACTTAGTGGAGGGGGGTCTATAGTTAGGGGAGAGGGGGGTCTGTACTGAGGGAGGGGGCCTATACTTAGTGGAGAGAGGGGTCCGTACTGAGGGAGGGGTCTATTGTTAGTGAAGGGGGTCCGTACTGAGCGAGGGGGCCTATACTTAGTGGAGAGGGGGGTCCGTACTGAGGGAGGGGGCCTATACTTAGTGGAAAGGGGGATCCATACTGAGGGAGGGGGGTCTATACTTAGTGGAGAGGGAGCCGGACTGAGGGAGGGGGTCTATAGTTAGTAGAGGGGGGTCTGTACTGAGGGAAGGGGGTCTATTATTACAATGTAATAATAGAAATTCATTCCAAGCATGGTATTAGGATGATATAAGTGCTAAAACCAGCCATTCACCCGACAAATCAACCCCAAAACCACATTCAACACAACCACAAACCCCCCCGTCCCCGTCCCCGTCCTTGGCAAAATTGTCCCTGAATGGCAGTTTGGAATTGTGGTCACCCTACTCCTGCTCTCTCAGTGGTGCTTCCCTGAACATCACAGGAAAGAGTTTACACTGGACAGTGTAGTCTTCAGCCAGTCTATTAGCTTTGGAAATGAAGAGGGTAGGAGCAGGGGAGTACTGTGGTCTGGCACTGTGTGTTTCTATTTATGCACATGGTGTAAGAAGACACAACTCTAGTCTCTGCATGTAAGGGTGGCTCCATAGGACACTGCAAGAGAAAAGAGCCACCCTGAAACTGGAAATTAAATAAACTTTCTTCGTCTGCACTTACCCCTCCAGGGTGACAACACCGCAGCTTCCCTGGCTTCTCCTCCTGGGATTAAATAATGAAGAATCTGCACGTGATTATATCAGCTGCTGAAAGTGCTGAGGGTTTAACATTAATTTAATGAAAGATATACATAAAATAAATTCAGCATTATTATGATCCCACTACAAAATGATTAAAAGGGGTTTCCATCAACCTGAGAAGCAAACTCCTTCAGTCTACAGTAGCTAACAGGAGTATGCTCAGTTGGCTAATGTGTATGAAATAAGCCCCTTAGCTGCTCTAAATCTACTGGTGCACTTGGCTTTTTCTGCTGCAATACAGTCTGGTCTTAATAACCCATTGCTTCCAAACATTACCTTCACACAACACTGTAAAGCTGCTAGAATTAATAATAATCTTCGCTAGAGGGAGCATGCTGATTTAGCAGAATGAAGCTAGCTAAAAAGATCGTTTATAGCAGAGTTTCTCAATGACTGGCACATGGACCCCCAGGAGCACATTTGACATTTGCTCTGCTTGTCATAATAAACTTTAAAAGAGTCATTTTAAGATTTTAGTAAATAAAAAACTGACACCAACACTCTGGAGAAGATATGCTAAAGTAATTGTAAACCCTCACCTTGTAAAACAACCCATTCAGTTTAAAATAGAAATGAATGGCAAAACATTTCTGTAAAGACATAAAAAAACATTCTAAATACCTTTTTTTTTCCTTTTTTATATGTAGCGGCCTCACCCCGACCTCTTTAGCTAGGGGTATGTCGAGCGACAGAGTGAGGTGCGCCACGGCCCATGTCCTCCCCATAGATGTGGGTGAGGTGAAGGCCAGTATCAATCTTTTTCCTCGGGCCAAATGTGCGCTGGTTATGAGGGTCAGTCCTTCCGTGCCGGAATCTCCCTTTGTTCCCATCAACAGAGTCCATACACCCATCAAAGTCCAAACTCAGGTTTATTGCGTATCTCCACATACAGTCAAATGCAACGGCATGATACGATGGGGAAGCAGGTCGAGGCACTGTACAGGTTCCTAGTCCCTACACTCCCTGTGCTATGACCAGGGGTTGCAGGAGTCTTGATGAAAGCTCCTCCGCTGCGCTGTAGCCCATATCAGGGGAAGATGTCCTCCGAGGGAGTTACCGAAGGCCCATCCGTCACCGGGTTGACACTGCACCGGGTCTTCGGACGGGTGACCTCCCCAGCCTCCTCACCTCAGATGCGGGTCCCCTCGCAAGGGGCGCCCTGGAGCAACTTCACCCTCGCGGGACCCAGCCGGAGTCACCGGGTCCCAGGCCTCCTTAAAAGTACCTCACCCCAGGCTGAAGGTACCCGGGATGGACTCCATCTTCATTCCGGCCAGGCCTTGGGCGCCTAGGCCGGAACCTTGAACCGCCCGCACCCAGGCCTAGGGTGCCTGGGTGCGTGAAGAGATGATCTCCTCTGAAGACAGACAGACCTCGTGGCGAGGGCGTCTCCCCCTTTTATATCCTCCCATCGACACCACGGCGGGTTCCCCGCCCCAGCCGTACCATCTCCAGGAAGGGACAAAGAAGGGTAGCCCTGTGGTGGTGATTCTACCTCGAGCCAGTAGGTACACTGACACCCACTGGTCAAAGAGAATATTACACCACCCAATCCTCCACGAATAACAAAAAGGGGTCTAATCCCTGACATAATTACACACCTGGGTCTCTCTACCCCCAGGTGTATCCCACTAACTTTGAAGACCCCGCTACACACTCCCCCTGGTGATTTGACGCTGGTCCCCAGCGTCAGGTGCACACCCATGTCTCCCAAGGAGTGGTGACATGAAGTGGGCCCCAGAGGCTATCCCTCAAATTTTGGATACTGTATGTGCCAAGACCTGCTCAACAGAAAAGGAAACTATAAAACATAAAAACTTTTGTATAAAACATCTGTCATGTACACATATACAATCCCTCCCGTCACTGTCTAAGAACCACCCCATACTCAGTAGTCTTGACCGACGAATCTCCTGCAGAAGGGAAACAAACAAAAAAAAAAAAAACATCCTAACACTCTGTGTTAACTTGGCATGAGTGGGTCCGTCAGCCGAGAGACCCACTCACTCCAATAAGTAAGTAATGCATGTGTAACATTTTCAAACATTCGTTGCACAACACTGCCACCTGGTGACAGCGCTGCGGTAATGACACTTGGTGAGATCTTCATTCTTCCTGCTCTCCTACTCTAACTCTACCCCAAAAGTCTCTGCCTTTGGCACATGAAGAAAAGGGAGAAAAAAAAACAACAGCTCCCAAATCTCCAGTGAGTAAAAGAAAAGCCCAAATCAAAACAAAAGTAGGGCACAGTTCTAGGCGTCTGGGAATGTCTCTTCCAGAAAGTTTCAACAGCAACAAGATAGGAGCTCACTTCTCCTATAAATAGAACCTTGGATCCGGCAGGAACAGGGGCTTCAGGTGCCCGTCAAACACTTCCACCGAATACTCGACATCCTCTCCTTCTTTCCGGCAGATGAGCACCTTATCAGCATGAATATGGCGCCCAAGTCTCCAATCAGCTCTGCAGTCCTTGAACTTTTTAGACACAGGCGGCGAACATGACAGGTATCGCCTGGCATGGGGTACTTTAAGTCTTTCCCATACAAACTCATCATACCACCTTGGTCGCAGGACCTCGACTTCATACAATAAGTCCCGAGGCAAGTAGGGGTACTCCCACCCATATTCACGGGCGACTCTCTGGGAGAAAAGTCTCTGCAACCTGGCTAGAGGTGGCATCACATCTCGATCACCTTCTCCTGGCTGTACGATGGCCTCCGGGTGCCGAGGTACCTTCACCATCTCGGGTTTCTTTGTCTTTGGTGCCCGCAACGAAGCACGCTGCATCCCCAACATCAGAGCGGGTGATGTAGTTGAATGCGGGAAGTTGGTCGGAGGACTAGATTTCCTCGAGAACTCCGGGGCCTTCACCCGGAGCGTACTGTCTTCTATGGACATGGGGGAATCCTGCGGTTTACTCAGCACAGGTAGTGGGCGTCTGTCCCAGCCCTTCCGGTGAAACAGTTCGTCTATCTCTCCGTCATCCCCACAGTCTGACAATGACTCTAAGTCGGAGGTGTCATACATCTCGGCGGGAAGGTAGTCTCTAGTAGACGGAAGGCTACCCTCCCTTGCGGGCTCCACCGACTGTGGACCCCCTGACACCTCCAACCAACACCACAGTCCCAGCCCCTGGCTCACCTGGACCTTCTGAAGAACTGGGATGTCCGGGACTCTCTTCTCTACCGGCGCCATCCAGGCCAGGCAAGCGGCGGGGTGAAGCTCGACCACGACCATAGGATGCCTGCACCAGGCCTATCTTCCTCTTCAGGGGTGGCAGCAGGGAGTCTGTAGTGACCGAAGCAGTGTCCTCGGATTTTTCTCTCTCAGTCTCTGGTTGGGCAGTCACTTCGCCCTGGTCAGCGTGCATGGGAAACTCTGCAAAGGCTTTGATCTCTCCCTCCGGAGTGGCGGTTCCTGTGATGCAGTTGAGGCGTAGGGCCCGGGGCCTTTCCGTGTGTGGTTCAATCTCAAAAAGAAACTCCTTGCATGCTTCGCATCGCCCGAATGGCTTTAGTTGGACCACCAGTCCCGAGCATCCGGGACAGATCACACAGAGGGCCTCCGTGTCTCTGCATGAATACAGAGCCAACTGTCCTCGGGGCCTGAGCCTTATCCCCGTGTCTGTAACGGGTGCAGCAAATGCAGCCATCTTGAAAGGATAAGGTACTGGCATCCACGGGGAGCCTGAGTTCGCTCCGACCACTTGCTGCTCCATCACGCGCTGACCTCGTGCCGGAGTCTCCACGTGTCTCTCCACACGTGGCCAGACTCCTCCCACGACTTGCACGTTTTCGCGGGCTTCCTTCAGTCTCCTCCCACGAATTGCGCAGTCATGGGGTGCCTCGTGGCGCAGTGCAGCAAAAGTCCCCACATGTAGTTCGTCACACGGCTGGACTTCTCCCTCTTCCCGCTCTTTCTGCATGGGTCTCTCCCGGTTTTTCAGGGAAATTTCCACGACTTCGAGCACAGGGATGCACTTTGGCCAATCACATGGCCGACCTGCTCGGACCTCCTCCGGGCAGCAAAGTTCAAACACAGCCGTTCCAAACCTCAGGGTCAACACACATTTCATCCCGGACTCACGAGCCCCCACGTGTAGCGGCCTCACCCCGACCTCTTTAGCTAGGGGTATGTCGAGCGACAGAGTGAGGTGCACCACGGCCCATGTCCTCCCCATGGCTGTGGGTGAGGTGAAGGCCAGTATCAATCTTTTTCCTCGGGCCAAATGTGTGCTGGTTATGAGGGTCAGTCCTTCCGTGCCGGAATCTCCCTTTGTTCCCATCAACAGAGTCCATACACCCATCAAAGTCCAAACTCAGGTTTATTGCGTATCTCCACATACAGTCAAATGCAACGGCATGATATGATGGGGAAGCAGGTCGAGGCACTGTACAGGTTCCTAGTCCCTACACTCCCTGTGCTATGACCAGGGGTTGCAGGAGTCTTGATGAAAGCTCCTCCGCTGCGCTGTAGCCCATATCAGGGGAAGATGTCCTCCGAGGGAGTTACCGAAGGCCCATCCGTCACCGGGTTGACACTGCACCGGGTCTTCGGACGGGTGACCTCCCCAGCCTCCTCACCTCAGATGCGGGTCCCCTCGCAAGGGGCGCCCTGGAGCAACTTCACCCTCGCGGGACCCAGCCGGAGTCACCGGGTCCCAGGCCTCCTTAAAAGTACCTCACCCCAGGCTGAAGGTGCCTGGGATGGACTCCATCTTCATTCCGGCCAGGCCTTGGGCGCCTAGGCCGGAACCTTGAACCGCCCGCACCCAGGCCTAGGGTGCCTGGGTGCGTGAAGAGATGATCTCCTCCGAAGACAGACAGACCTCGTGGCGAGGGCATCTCCCCCTTTTATATCCTCCCATCGACACCACGGCGGGTTCCCCGCCCCAGCCGTACCATCTCCAGGAAGGGACAAAGAAGGGTAGTCCTGTGGTGGTGATTCTACCTCGAGCCAGTAGGTACACTGACACCCACTGGTCAAAGAGAATATTACACCACCCAATCCTCCACGAATAACAAAAAGGGGTCTAATCCCTGACATAATTACACACCTGGGTCTCTCTACCCCCAGGTGTATCCCACTAACTTTGAAGACCCCGCTACATATATAAGGTATGACATTCCCTCTGTTCTCAGCTAAATAAGAGCTGGGGGAGGAGAAATAGCAGCACACTGGTCTTCCCAGTGAATGGCTGTGCGGGAGGGAGGGGGGGGGGGGGAGGTTTCAGAACGAGTCTGATTATTGGAGAGCACACTGAGTTCTCAGCACAGCAGGATAATTTTAAGTTTTTAATAGGAAAGCAGAGGGTCTGGCAGGAACACCAGGGATTTTTACACAAAGCCATTTAAAGAGCACATGATACCTTTTCATACAAGTGCATGGCCATTTTGTTTGTTACTTATGTAATATTGGTCAGGGGACACACTGGACACCTTTGCTGCCATTGTGCTATGTGCTGGGTGTCCAGTGTGCCCCTGTGCCTTTAAGGAGGATTGGGCTACCTCCAGGCCCACCTGCCCCCTATCTATACATAAGAATGCATGTGCTTTCATTGTGGAGACCCTCATAAATTTACATGACATGTTAAGGACAGATTCTCCGTCATAACCCACCTGATAGACCTAAACCTCCCCAACTCCCAATTGCCCACTAAAACAACTGACAAAGTTGTGGAGTAAAATTTGGCCTTGCGGCCTATTTATTTAACCATTTCAAAACTTAAAATAAATAACCATTTTTACATAACATCAGACAAACTTTTTTCCATATCTTGGTGGTCTTGGAGGGCCACGACACACAACTTGGTCACTGGGACAAAACTTATTTAACTTATATAATATCCACTACCAGCTCCTTATGACGTACTACTAGGCCCCCATTACAGGTAATAAATCTTCCAACCTCCTTGTTCACCTTGACTCGAGCCTTGTTTCCATGTCAACTGACCAGGCCCATCGCCAAACTGACCTGCCCACCATGCCTGACCAAACAATCAGCATCCCCGGGAAGGAAGTGCGTAATCGCAGGAAGTCAAACTTCACCCTGTGTGTAAGCCGATGCATAGACCTGGTCCCCCTATGTCATTCCTACCCACATGCAGCACTAAAATATCCGGTGCCCTACTAGGCGTGAGAACCTATGAACATACGGAATGACCCTGCTACATACCATGCCCGGAACCCCGAAACAACGGACCTGAGCTTCCAGTCTGGTAATACCCAGCTGCCTGCCATTGGGCCGTACGCCAGCCCGAACGGCACCCCAACACACAGAAGAGTGACCCAGAATCAAAACAGGCCGACCTCTGCACCTGAAAACAATGAAACCCCAGCCACATACTGAGAAGTAATCCCCTCCCCCCCCACACACACACATATACAGGACAGAACAAGGAACCCGCACGGAAACCTTTATTCCTACATCAAGTGTGGGCGACTGAAAAGCCGAAACATGTCAGCATCCCAACGGCCAATCCGCGTAACCGTGCCGGGCTCCCTCGATGGCCGCCCCTATGTGGAATGAGTGGAGGGCGTAAACCTTAGGAAAGCATCCCGCCGCCATTAAACATATCCCCAACACCGATACAAACTGAAATCTGGACAGAGCTGACCCATACTGGTGCAGCAAAATTGACCCCCCCCAGTACTAGACACCTGGAAAGAAAAGTATTCCCCCACTCGCAAAGGACATATTCCGGGATGCGAAACACCACAAGTCGCATGCCCCTACCCCCTTGATCCGTTTTGGACCGTCGCACCACACCACGTGACTGACTCCTCCGAACACTGCACCTCTTGCACCAACAGGCCCCTGTTTTCCAGTCCGGAAGAACTGGCCAGCTTGTCAACCCTCAAACGCCCCGCAAAAGACAAGCGCAAAGGCTGCCCGTAATAGTGAATACTTGTACGCCGAGCCCTACACGGACTGCAATAGCTAAAACAAGTCATGCAACACAACAAATTAAACAGGATGGCGCCAATCTACGCCCCTGCGACCACCCCTGAACCCCTTAACCGCCTGCTACACCCAAAATTCCTTAATATAACCCTGTAACCTCGCCACTTAAACAGAAATGCCAAAATCGCCAACGTACCGTCAACAGCAGATGCGGAGACCCCCTGTCCCCTTTTCAAAGCCCGAAAATAGCCGGCAGTGTCCACCTCTTGACCCACCGGAGGAATCCCCAGCCCATGTAAAATTGCTAGCCAGTACCACCATGCCTTAGCTTAAGCGTTACGTGTAACCACGCTCCCTGATCGTTGAATCCACCGTGCTGCGCTGTAAAAGCTATGCTCCACCTCCAGTCGGGACAGGCAATCCCGTATTGCTCCGTATCCGTTGCCAACTCCCGGGACCGGACCCGCTGAAAACGAGACAAGGCATCAGCCAAAGTGTTATCAACCCCCGGAAGGTGCCCAGCATAAATGACCACCTGCCCATGCAGACAGCACAGGACCAAATGACGCAGCAAAACCCAGCCGGCTGCTAAGCAGCCGGAACCCTGTTACCCACATGGACAACGCCCAGGTAGTCACAATTGAAGCAAACCAGCAAATTACGGAAGGAGTCCCCCCCCAAAGTTCCATTGCCACCCGAATCGGGAAGAGCTCCAGGAGTGCCAAGTTCTACCAGAACCCAGTCGCCTACCCACTACCAAGGCCAAGGTGCAGCACTTCATACTCCCCGACAAAACGCCCCATACCAAGTGGCGCCCGCCGCATCCCTAAATAATTCCAAATTGAATTACTGATGGGCTCAGACATCCACAACGTACGCCCATTGAAGGACTCAAAGAAGTCATGCCACACCCTAAAGTCCTCCCTGTGCTCCCCATTCAAACTCATAAATTGAGTCAGAGCCCGAACCCCAGCCGTTGCTGCGGACAGCCTGCGGCCTAAGGCCCTGTCCTTGAGACTTATCCTGCAAGTGAAATACGACTTACCCAACAACAGCCGTAACTGGCACGGCTGGATCTACCGCATCCCAATAATCCCACGCACTTCCACCTTGAGAGTCTCTGGCTTGCCCTCTGGCAGCTGCCATTCCATCCGCAGAGAAACCAAACGATGCCCAAGAAGACAATGGATGACGCGGGGCCCTGCGTCTTCTCCAGTGCCAACGGAACCCAGAAACGCTCTGCCACATCCACAACAGAACGGAGCAAACATTGGCCTACGGGGGACCCACACACACAAACTCATCCAGGTAATAAATGACCGAGCCACACCCTCGAAACGTCCAGGACCCCGCATTCAAAGAAAGAGCTGAAGGTCTAAACAATGCGAAAAAGATCGAACAACCCATAGGTAAGCAACGATCCACAAAATATGCCCCATCCCAAGTGCATCCCACCAACCAAAAGCTGTCTGGGAGAACCAGTAGCAACCGGAAAGCCGCTAGAACTACCACCTTTGCCATGAGTGCGCCCAGCCCACACCTGGGTACCCATGCTACCGCCGCATAAAAGAAGTGTACGTGACCGTGCACTCCCCCGATGTAATAGCGCAATCAATCGAGCCTCCGCTTGGAAAGAAAGGTGGTGAATCAAGCGAAACTTGTGGGCTCCCCCTTGGGCAGACTCGCTTGACAGTTTCTCAGAAATCACCGATGGCTGCAACAAGGCGAAACGCAGATTACTAGCCTCCGGATGAACAGCAGAGAGTGAACAGGGGATCTTAAAAACCCGCTAGCAAGCCCGACTCTAGCAACCAAGCAGTGCGTAGGACGGGACACCTATTGCAAAAAGGAACATCCTTTCCACTCGGACCAAAGTCGTCCCTCTCACCCCCAGGCCCACCGGCACAGCTCTTTCCTTGTTTGAAACCCTTTAACAGGGCATGCTGTACCACCGCACCCTGAACATGTTTACTAGAAGCGACAGATTGCGCCAAACTTGCATGTTCCCTCAGCAAGCTGCCGGCAGTACCCCCAACGTGTTTCCGGTCAGTTGACCTGAGGCCGAGGCACTTCCGACCCCCTCAAGTGAGAAACCACCAAGTCCCATAGCAGAACCGTAGCAAAGGGGGCCAGCCTTCCGCATCGAGCGTACCCCTGGAAAACTGATTGGGAGCCCGCGCTGACGTCATAAGCTTCATCCACAAGCTGATGTCCGTACGATCCCAGCACAGAGCCAGTCTGATGGCCATCCGTTGGCAGAACTGCTCATCATATCGCCGCCACGCCACTCCTCCATACCTCCGGCGAGCCCCGCTAATGGCCTACAAGTAAATGAACCCTCTCTCCTACGACACATGCAAGGACGACGAAAGCCTGCACCAGTTGTTGAAGGTGCAGGGAATCAACCGATAATGGTGATTTTCCTCCTCCACCTCATTACTCACCCCTGGCTGCAATCTATCCAGATTGAATTCTTCGGGGGAATTAATGAGAAAACCATCCCATAAATACCCGTCCAAACTTCTCCCTAATTTCCGCCTTAAAATAAGCCCACAGACCCATATCCCACTTTTCGCTGCATCCGCCAGCCAACCTAAAACCGTCTACCTTTCCCCTGCGTTCTCCTGACCACCTGCTGCCGCAGCACCACCCATCACCCCTGATGATGAAAAAAAAAACCCTTTTCCATACCAATGCAACTGCCAACTGTAACGAGGCCCCCACCCCCCTCTACCCCGATCCAGAAAATCCAGTAACAATGCACAAAAAGTAGATGAATAAGTACACTTACCAGGCTGCCCAGAACTGGGTCCACCAGCCGCCAAACTGGAATCCCTCGCTGCCGGATGTCCCAGGTCCTCACCGCCATCCAACCCGGACAGTTCACCCTCCGACTCTCTGTTGGCGAAGATCACAGCCTGTACCCCAGGAGAAGTTACCTGGATGCCGAGGGCCCATGTCGCTGCTCACTCCGTCCTCTCCGACCCGGAACACCGGCCCGCTCGCGATGTCACGGACTGACTCCGGACCCGCCCCTTGGCTCGGGCACCCCTGCAGACCATCGCCATCAACTGTCACCACGCTCCTCACCAACCTCCCCCTGGGCACGATCGGACCCCTGGCCACCTCGGATGCCTGGCCTTGCTCTCCCACGCCGGGCCGACCGACCGATCTGGCCACCTCCAGAAGTCTCGGCCACATCCTGCATGCGTCTGCGACGAGCGGGGGAGGAGCCAAGGGACCCGCTTGTCTCCCGCTCATCTCCCCCGTCTCTCCACGGCTTGATTCCTCCCAGCCTCCCCCACTACCCCAGGCAAGGCTCGCTGTGAAGAGGGGGCCGGAGGGCCCCTGTCGAGTCACCAATCGTGACTCAGCTCCCGGGAGAAGTCCAGATTACTGCACTCTATACCGCCGCACACGTAGGATCATCCGCCCCCCCTTCCCCCCGCGGCTGATGCCGCTTCTAGGTCCCCTATGTCCGCCGCTACCTGCTTCTTCACCAGTCGGCTCCAAGGGCGGACGCCGCCGCCGGCAGTAGGGCAAAAGCTGAGACACATCAGCCATCCCGCAGGTCAATTGCACAGGGCACAGGGATGGTGTGTCAAGCTTCTTCCTCTTCTCCTGAAGGACTGGCGATACATCACTTCCTGCCCTCAGACTATTCCACCAGGGACTACCTCCAACCCCCAGGACACCCCCCTTTTCTTAAAGGGGGAACTACATGCTTATCTTTTTCCTGTACTGTCCCACCCTGTCATGCCGTCCCTACGCCTATCTGTTCCTTTCTTGCTCCGGGACTCTCTGGAGTTAGGACTGCAGGTAATACAAGGTGCTGTGAAGTAGCCTTGCAGCTTACACATATTTAGCACTACCCCCGTAGGAGCTGCTGGTTAAGATTTGGGCCTTGCACGTTACCCCACCATTCGTTGTCTAGGGGATGAGAGTCTATATACTTCAGGAGAAACTTCAATGTCCACACAAGTTATAAATCCTTTTCTTTGCTTTTATTTCACTCCAACTTGCAGGAAAAAAGGACAGAGGGTTAGGGGAAGTTCAGGCACATGATGCAGACCACTGAGGAACTTTTAGGTTTCAAAGCAACACTAAACAAAGTACACATACCACTTTCCTTCAAGTGGAAATTGCTCACCCGGATAGACCTCTTTCACCGGCCTAGCAGTCGGGGTGGAGCACGGACCCAAAGTCTCTGCCACAGACTTGATGGAAGTAGAACAGGTAGACAATCCTCTGCCACAGGATTGGGCGATGTGGACAAATTGCAACTTGGTCCTCCGCCAAAGGACTTAGCAAGTATTCAGCTAAACAGTATGAGAGCCTTTAAGCCGGATCGGCGATACCGCAGGGTAGCATTTGGCTAGGGTGCATCCTCCAATAGAGTCACCAGGCCTCCTCCCGAGATACCAGCCTTCCGCTGGGTTCTCTCCAAGACGGGTCCTCCCCTGGTTCCTCCATTGAGCGGCTTCCTCCCTCAGGACAGACAGCACAGGACCACCCCCGAGCTGTGGGCCCCAGACAGGACATCTGGGCCTACCTTGTAAGTGTACAGCCTCGAGCCAGCAGGCCCGGAGGCGGGAAAACGAGACAGGCAGTAACACACGCCTTGGGCCAGGAGGGCCACATGGGAAACGAGCCCAGAACAATGGCGTCTGCCCCTTAAGTACCCTTCCCCAGCATGCCCAGCGGGGAGACCACTCCCACTGAACTGTTCCCGGGGAAGGACACCCAATCCGCTCTGGCTTGATTGTGTTCCAACACTGGCCTGTGGTGGTAACACCACCTACAGGCGAACAGTGGGAAGTCCTCCCGACACAGCCACAGCCGAAACAGAGGGCATATTAGCCTTCATAATCAGATCTGAGCCAGTAAGTGGCTCAGATACCCACTAGATTTAAATATAGCGCCTGATCATCAGGAGCAGGGCGCTACACATAGGTTTGCAAATGTGTACCAAATAAACTCCTATTTTTATTGCATACTATTAGGTTCATTTGGTTTGTAAGCAGAATGGTTGGCGAGTTGAGCTGGGAATTTCTCTGGTTTTGTCTTGCAAATACATGCTACAGCAAGCACATATTAGGAAATTATGAAATTTTGGGTTTACATATTAACCAATTGCCGTCCAGCCGCCACAGTTTTACTGCGGCAACATGGCTTGGCTGGGCGAAACAACGTTATGTTACGTCACTTCACCCTGTGGCCACTAGGGGTGCACGCGCCGCCGGAGGAACGCGCGTGCGCCCGCTGTTCTTCCCCAGAGCCGATGCAAGTGCCCGGCGGGCGCGATGACCGCCTGTCCATTATTTTGCTGGGTCAGTAGGAATCTGTGGGGCATGGCTTAGTGGCACGTTCTGCATGTACCTGACACTACCTAGACATTGAAGTTGGAGCTTTGCCTGTTAGAACTGCCCAGCATTTAGGCTGCTGCAGATACATGCACCAAATCTAAAGCCTCGTACACACGGACGGTTTTCTCAGCAAGAAAACTGCTGGGAGAGCTTTTTGTCGAGAAAACCGCCCGCTTGTATGTTTTCTCGTCGGGAAAACTGCCGGGAATCTCAACGAGAAAAATGGAGAACCTGCTCTCTATCTTCTCGTCGGGATTCTCGTTGGCCTGTTTCCCGACGAGAAAACCGTGCGTGTGTATGAGGCTACATGCTTACCTGCCCCCAGGTAAGCCTGCGCATGCTCGATGAGACTTAGACGCATGCGCGGTAGCTTACAAGGGTAGTGTAGGGTGAAGCAAGATGGCGGCAAGGGCATCGAATGTGTCGAGCGCATGCTCGTCGTAGTCGATGATGTCACCGCGTTCTTGCCATTCAAAAGAACGGCGGTTCTTTTGAATGTGTGTGTGTGTACACAGGGCTTGGCAAGAAAAGTTTGCCAGGAATCCCGTCGAGAAAACCGTCAGCATTGCCTTAGATGGTATCACGCTGCAGATATACAGCTATTAGTCTCAAGGCATGGGAATGCCTATGTACTGATATTTTTTCAGAGCAATTTGAGGCAAAGGGTATATTTTTCTGGGTACTGCTTAGGCAAAATAAAAATTTCTAGACATTCTCTATAACATTGTAGATCCTCACCAACATTTTATTCACTTTTTTCATATAGCTAACCAGTGGGGGCCAGTCCATAATGGGCACATGGTCGCTGCCCCCTAGTTTGCATGCGGGGTGCCGGACTTACATATTTTTTTTTTAAGCACATGATTAGAGGCTCTAATTGGCTTGAAAAAGGTTCTGCGCACTTCGCCCTGAACCCACCCACTTGTGACACAAGGCGAATCAATATTCGCTATCGGTTTCCAGGTTCTCCTCCTGACCAATAAGGACAGGAGGTGGATCTAAAGAAGACAGGGAAGTCGCGGTGTTGTGACCCTGGAGGGGTGAGTGCAGACCTGGGGGGGGGGGATTGTTTTCTGCCCTCCCAAGAAAGTTTAGCACCAGCTGCCACTGTAACTGACAGCACAAAGATTAAGAACTATGTGTGAACTGTTACAGTGAGTAGTAGTCACAATTCAGTACAGCTTACATAATGTCTCCAATAAGCTAGCAGCATTTAGGTTTCTTTAATAAAGTAGTTCATATGGTCCATAGATTTTTGGTATCCCAGATCAACAAATGTCCAGGACAGGCTCCCCCAACTGCGCTATCATGCCATAAATGGTTGCTAGGGCCGCCAGTGTCCTAACAACCAATCAAGTGCTTGCCCCAGCATTCACAGGAGGATTGCACTTCTGGGGGGACTCTGTTGGGGACCCTAATAAAAGCAGACGCTTATGTAATAGTAATAATAGTCTGATGGAGACTCTAAGGAGAGGGGAGACTTTGATGGGTTCATGTTCATTTGGAATTTCTTTGTTCTACTTAGTTCTTTCTCTGTTGCTCTGAATCATATAATGCTAATAAAAAAAAAAACTTCTAAGTAAAGCTTATTATTAATTTGAAATGTATTCATTCATTTATAAAAACTGTTTTTTTTTAGCCTGTGAATATTTGAAATAAATACACTGTGGTCCTCCTACTGAAAAGTTTGGAGGCCCCTGCCTTAACTCATTAACAACATTATGTTAAAAAAAAGACCCCAGTACATTTATAGCCCCCAACCTGAAACACTTACCTACAGTCCCTTGTCTCTACCACTGGATCTCTTGACAATCTGTGCCGTTCCATGAACTTTCTGACTTGTAGAGAAGACTTGATGGCAGGGCAATAACTGTTTGTCAGGAACTGGGAAGATGGAGCAGTGAACACGAATGGAACAGAGCATCGCAGCCAAGTAGCTAGTGAAGATACCCCCAAACAGAAAGGGAGTGTAGTGGTTTGGGGACTGGCCAGGTAAAGATAAAGGCAAATTTTCAAGGAAGCAGACTTTACATACCCTCTTGCCGACCCGCCACAGTACATATACTGCGATGTGGGGCGGCTCCTACAGACACAGCGACATACCCGTGCATCGATGCCTGTTTCCAGGTTTCAGGTGTGCACACGAACCCCCGCCGCCTACTTTGCCAAATGACATTATTCCCACAAAATTTCTGAAAGAATGTACTAGGGTTATCACGATACCGATACTAGTATCGGTATCGGGACCGATACTGAAGCATTTGCGCGAGTACTTGTACTCGCATAAATGCTCCCGATGCCTTAGCCGATAACTGGGATGGGAGAGAGGCGATGTTCAACAGGAAGTCAGCGGGCGGAGTCGGCGAGTGGAGGGCGGAGAGGGGCGGAGAGCAGAGTCCTCAGGTGGGTAAGCTTGCAGGGTGCAGCCGCATCATCCATCGGTGACCGGAGCCGATCTTGGTACACCCTGCACGCGGCCACAGTATGCCAGCAGCAGAAATCTTGTTACACCCAACCCATGTAGTTCGGGCTGGGTGTAACAAGATGTCCGCTGCTGCTTTATTGAGGCCGAGTGCAGGGTGTACCAAGATGGGCGTCGCAGAGGCAGCATAGAAAAAAAAATCCTCTCGTGCCCAAGAGTGCCAGCCATCAATCAGTGCTCATCTGTGACATCTGTTAGTGCCATCAGTCAGTGCCACCTATCAGTGCCAGCCATCAATGTGTGCCACCTATCAGTGCCCATCATTACATGCCACCTGTGCATGCCACCTATTAGTGCCCATCAGTGCGTGCCACCTGTGCGTGCCACCTGTGCGTGCCACCTATCAGTTCCCATCAGTGCGTGCCGCCTGTGCGTGCCACCCATCAGTGCGTGCCACCTATCGGTGCCCATCAGTGCGTGCCACCTATCAGTGCCCAGCCATCAGTGTTTGCCACCTATCAGTGCTTATCAGTGCTGCATAATCAGTGCCACCTATCAGTGCTCATCACTCAGTGCCAGCCAGTCAGTGCCACCCATCAGTGCCCATCCATCAGTGCGTGCCACCTATCAGTAATGCTTAATCAGTGTCACCTATCAGTGCTGCATATCAGTGCCACCTAATCCTATCAGTGCTGCATATTAGGGCCTCCTTATCAGTGCTGCCTCATCAGTTCCACCTATCAGTAATGCTTAATCAGTGCCAAAAAAGTATCGGTAATCGGTATCGGCGAGTACTTGAAAAAAAGTATCGGTACTTGTACTCGGTCTTAAAAAAGTGGTATCGGGACAACCCTAGAATGTACCGACATCCTGGCACCCACCATAACACACCTCATAAACCAGTCATTCAAGGAAGGAATCGTCCCGATCTCCCTCAAGCAAGGCATAATCAAACACCTCCTAAAGAAGCCCAACCTCGACCCCAAAGACCCAAACTATCGCAGACCTGTCACAAGCCTCAACACCATCTCCAAGATTATCAAACAAGCAGTAGTACAACAGCTACAACCCCATCTGGACACCCACAAACTCTTGGACCCACTACAATCTGGTTTCCGCCCTGGCCACGGGATAGAAACTGCGCTCCTCAAAATCTGGGATGACACCCTCGAAAGCAGCAGATGAAGGAGAATCGTGTCTCCTGGTGCTGCTGGACCTCAGTGCAGTTTTCGACACAGTAGACCACAAAACCCTTCTCATGCGTCTCACAGAAGTAGCCGGAGTCGCAGACTCAGACCTACCCTGGTTCGCATCCTTCCTAGAGAACCGATCCCAGAAAGTGAAACTAGGAGCTTTCACTTCAGAAACACGTAAAATTACATGCAGAGTCCCTCAAGGATCACACCTGTCGCCCGTGCTCTTCAACATTTACCTCCGCCCACTCCTCAAAATCATCAGCAACCAGGACCTGCTCTATCACTCCTATGCTAATGACACCCAACTTTACCTACGTATCACCAACAAAAAAGACCAATACCACACACTGGAAAACTGTCTCTTATTGATCGACGATTGGATGACGGAGAGCTCCCTCAAACTCAACGGATCCAAAACAGAACTCCTCTTCCTCCATGCAAACTGAAAAAAAAACCCTAGAACGACGTCTATACCACCCACCATCCTCGGGCAAATCATCACCCCCAGCACCAAAGCCAAAGGCCTCGGAGTCATCTTTGACTCAGACATGACAATGGATGCACAAATAGGATCAGTAGTCAGCGGATCCCACTACCTTCTTCGCCTGTTGCGTAGACTCATCCCCTTCATCCCGGAAGGAGACACGGCAGCAGTAGTTGGAACAACCATCAATTCCCGACTCGACTACGCAAACTCCCTCTACCTAGGACTTCCCAAATGCCAAATTTCACATCTACAAGTCGTCCAGAACACAGCAGCCAGACTGGTAACTGGAATAAAACCCTGGGAATCAATCACCCCGTCCCTGAGGACCCTCCATTGGCTAGCCGTGAAGGATCGGGTTACATTCAAGACCCTCTGCCTCACTCACAAATGTACACAAGGAAAAGCCCCGCAATACCTCTGTGACAAAATAAAGCACTACACCCCAAGTCGCCCCCTCCGGTCAACTAACCAGAACCTCCTCCACATTCCTAAGACCCGCTACAAATCAAAAAGCGAACAAAGGTTCGCAGTCCAAGGAACCCGGCTATGGAACACTCTACCCGCGGACATCCGCTCGGAAGAAAAACACATTTGTTAGCACTTACACAAGTTACTCATTCATTCATACTTCCCTTTGATTTTGACACAGCAAAAGTTTTTCAGCAGATCCCGGCCAATAATTCATGGCTGGGACCTGCTGATCAACTTTGTCGAATCACAGCCCAGAGCCCTGTGTTGACAATCAACACAGGGCTCTGTACGGAGGGAACGATCGCTTTGTTTCTTTTCCCTGCAAATCATTATATGTAGTAAAATGCAGCCCATATTACACACTTTACATATTGTTAGGCACACAATTAACCCCTTGATTGCCCCTAGATGTAAACCCCTTCCCAGCCAGTGTCATTAGTACAGTGACAGTGTATATTATTAGCACTGATCACTGTATTAGTGTCACTGGAGATGCTAGTGGCAGTTAGTCAGTTAGTGTCAGATTGTTCCACTATAAGTGATGCAGAGATTAAAATGAAAAAAAAAAATGGAGTACTAGAAATACAGCTAGTGCGATATGGAAATAGTTCAAAGGTCCAGGTGTGCAAGTTCATTTACTGCTGAGACCAGACCAGGGTTTAGGGGTTCTGGTCTGTATCAGTGTGGACAGCCAGCTGTAGAGAGCAGAGAGAGAGGCGGCACCACTCTGAGTGCAGTATGTCAGTTAAATTTCAATGTTTAATAAAAGTAAGATCAACTCACATTTTGGTGAGATATAATGTGCATGGCCTAAGTAGCTTGGGCTCCTGTAGTCCAGCTGGGCAGCGGTGGTGGTCAGCAGTTCCCGGCAGCTCTGGTGGTTCCCGAGGCTTCGAGGCTGAAGATGGTCACACAACAAGCACTCTCACCCACTATAAGTCGTGATCGCTGCCATTACTAGTATTAAACGTTAAAAAGAAACAAAAAAACATACATATATATATATATATATATATATATATATATATATGCATGTGTGAAGGAATGTGATGAGCATAATGATAACCAGAAAATGCCTATTCTCTATGCATCTTTTCTATACTATAAAGTCTATATTGTTCTTGTATGTACACAACTGCTTTAAAAGTCCTTACTCAAAATGGCCTCTAGGAACACCCCCTTCCACCAAGTCAAGGATGGCTGAAGACAAATTATGGCGTCTGCCCCCTACTACCCACGCATTGGAAGAATGAGGAAATAGAAGAGGGACCAGATGACAACCAAGCTTTGACCATCAAGTTTTTGTACTCTTCTTGTATTTCAGCCAATCAGATGAGCCTTTTAGACTGATAACATTTACATAATAGTGACGTATGCTTTATTGTTTTGTGTGGAAAAAGAGTTTGGCTCTTCCTGGTAATAAACAGAGAGATAAGGAAGTAGTTGTCTGAACAGACATGTCAGTGTGTTACTCCAGGTGTGCACGCATCTCTACACTTTACAAATTCGGACCAGCAGCAGAAATCCATCTTGACCCCTTTGAGGTTTAGAACCATCACAATTGGCGCCCAAAAGCATGGGGCTCCAGGCTCAGAAGACTAACGGAAGACCGCAATTGAGGTTGAGTGGCTGAACAGGACAGATCAAGAGGGACCTGCGCAATCCCTGAGAGTAAGGTAGGTACTTTTATACTTACCACTGTACAAATTGTTCTGCCTAGTCTAGTCTTTGTCGGCTTCCAGAGGTTGTCTAAGAGACAGGTCATTTTTATTCCTCGCCTGGGGCTGTTTTAACGAACCTGCTATTGGATTTCTACTGACTGTGTATTTGTTCAGTGCCTGTCATCCTGAGGATTGCAACTCCTTAGCAGACTGAAAGTATAGTTGCAATTGAGTGTCCGTTTTCTGGCTCAGGTGAGCTGTCGGGCCCTACAAGACCGAACTTTGGAAACAAACGTCTTTGGACGGGTGACTCAGGGGCTGACGGTGTAAGGTTAACCCCTGAGGGTGTAGCTCAGCTGCTGAGGCTTCGCGGTGCAAGGGATGGCAGGTGTAATGTCCTGTCCTGAGTGTGTTTGTGAATTACTGTTTGCCATACACAGAAAGGGTTGGGGACTGGTGAAGGTAAAGGAAGGCGGCTACCTGAAGGAACAATTGGGCCACAAGCCGCTGCTCCCCTCAACCCCTGACATGTGTGTCTTGAGATTAAACGTGCATTACCCGGTGAGACGGGGGTTTGGACAGTCCTTTGAAGAAATAGAACAGAAAGCAGCGGAGGAGGGACATCTACCCATGAGTTGCCCGTACTCCCCCCTAAAGCCCTCAGTCGAGACTGCAGCAGAGGAACAGAACAGAGTAAGAGAGCTTGGATACGAGCTAGGTGTCCCAGAAGAAGGGGGCAGGATGGGTCAGAAAGTGACTAAACTAGAGAAGGGTATGCTAGCATGTGATATTGTGAAGAGGAGAGTAGGTTCTGAAGCAGTTAAAAAGTTCTCTAGAGTAGCGAAAGTATGTGGCTTGAAGGACGGTGTTGTAGATTACAGCCGGAGGAGTGGCATTTGCTGATAAAAGAACAAAGAGGAGTTCTGTGTGATAACGGCTTATTGGATGTAGCGGAATCTTGGTTTAGAGTTGCTAAAGCATTGCATGCTGAAGGATGGATAGAAGAAGCTGTGTCCAAACCACCGCCCTATTTTGGGACAAGGGAGGGGAGGGACAAGCCTACCCTCCGTCTAACGCCCACTTTCTTCCCACTACCCCAGCTCAAGTACAACCCACTGTGACAACTTCCTGTGGCAGCCATCTTAGTGCACCCATGCCCTCACTTCCTGCCCAGCCCAGTGCACTTCCTCCAGGCAACCATCTTAGTGCACCCACATCTTCACTTCCTGCCCAGCCCAGTGCACTTCCTCTAGGCGGCCATCTTGGTACACCCGGAAGGCCCAACCAAGGCCTATACCTAGTTCCCCCTGTTTTAAACCAGTATGGTTCCTACCACACTCCTGTCTTCCCCAATACGGAAGTGCCACCTTCACAGGCCGGATACATTAATGATGAAGAAGCGTCCGAGTGGGAAGACCAACAGCAAGCGGCAAGGCCACCCGCTGATTTAACCCCCAATCCGGCTCCAGACTCACAGTTCAGAGGGAATCTCGAACGTATGCTGGCAACCGTAAAGAACAGTGCTGCTTGTAAGCCCCCACCCCAACACCAGTCTCGGTTGCCAGAAGGGGCACCAGTGATGTATGCTGCTTTTACCCCATTACAAGCAGCAGCCTTAGTGACAAGTCTGCCTGACCCAGAGAAACAGCCAATGTCCTTCTACCGCAGGATGGTGCAAATACAAGAAACTTATTTAGCTGCTTGGAGAGATTTAATCAGCCTATGCCAAATTAAAGCAGGACATGTCTTTTGGCCGGTCATGCAGGCGGCCTTCAATGATGCCTGCTTGACAAGTGCCACTTCCTATTCCTCGTGTGTGGAGTTCTGCACCCAACTCCACGAATGAGCAAAGGAGAAATTGGCGGATCAGACTACCATAATCCAAGATATTACCCAGGATAAAGGGGAATCTGTGGAGAAGTATCATGCCAGGCTCACACAGGCCTTTGAGGATCTGGGCTTCTCTCACTATGAAAAGGTGCACACACACACATGTTATCAACTGCTTTTGTCTCAGGGCTCAGAGAAGATATCAGAAAAGGCCTGATGGTGGCCCGCCCTGCATACCGCTCTATGAAGATGTCCGATCTACTATTGGTGGCCAGAGGTATAGAAAACCAAAAAGGGAAAAAAACAATGCCCCTCATGGTAGCCCATGATGAAGACCCCACCTACACTCGTCCACCACCACTGCCCAATGTCAGGGAAAGAATCACCTGCTACAAATGTGGGAAAAACGGGGTCACTTCAGAAGAGAATGTAGAGCCTCAGGACATCCCAGACAAGACAGGGACCCCCATGAAGGGCAACGCGGACATCAACAACCACCACCACCACGCCCCAACTCTCGCTAGGAAATAGGCAAACCCGTGTCACCCCTTATGGCATTGTCCTCGAATGGGACTGGGGGACCCCTTGCAAAGGTCACGTTACCTATACAGGCAAAACCTACCACCTTCCTTGTTGACATGGTTGCAGCCAGAAGCATGTTGAGGGCTGAGGACCTGCCTGCTAACTCTTTCCTTTCCACTATTGATGTTTCCTGCGTGGGTGTGGACAGGGTGCCCCGCTCCAGTCCACTTACTAAGCCACTCCAAGTGGGGACATTTCCTGATTTGCTTGCCAGATTTGTTGTGTCCTCTACATGTCCCATGAATTTGCTGGGAGCTGATGTGCTGTCCAGACTACAGGCCTCAATCATTTTCACGCCTGAAGGAGGAGTGAAGCTACATACTCCCCTATCCTTAAAAGACTCATCTGCCTTGTGTTCTCTGCCTCTCGTGATGATACTTTATGAAGTGATAACTCCAAGTTCAACACCACAGGAAGTACTTGACAGAATCCCTGCGTGCCTGTGGTTCATGGGACCAGAAGACATTGGCCACCTGACAGTGCCACCAGTTTTAGTCAAGCTCAAAGAGGGCACATCATTGCCCCAGAAACCACAATACCCCATTGAAGCCAGGTCAATCCGCAGCTATCTCAAAACAGGTCGAGACCCTTGTGTCCAATGGAGCTCTGATACCCAGTACTTCCGAATGCAATACACCCTTGTTCCCAGTGAAGAAACGGACCCCAAGAGGAGAACCAGAGAAATATAGAATAGTCCAAGACCTCTGAGCAGTTAACGAAGCCACAGTGTTGGACACCCCAATTGTGCCGAATTCACACACCTTATTATCAGGTATACCTCCAACTGCTGAGTACTTCACTGTAGTGGACCTGGCAAATGCATTCTACAGTGTTCCCCTGCATCCTTCCTGCAGGTACCTCTTTGCTTTCTCCCATGACAACAAGCAGTACACCTAGGCAGTTATGCCACAAGGGGCGCAAAATTCTCCGAGCCAGTTTACCAAAGCCATAACCTCCATACTTAATACATGGCAAAAAGAACACCCTGCAGTGACTCTTCTCATATATGTGGACGACCTTCTCCTCTGCACAGATGACCAACCCGCTGCAGAAGAAAATTCAGAAAGTCTACTATGCTACCTTGCGGAACAAGGCTGTAGTGTAAAGCCTCCAAAGCCAAAGTACGGTGGTGTTCCAAGACAGTCACCTTTTTGGGCCACTGCATTTCCTTTTTTTTCAACTTCTTTATTTATCTACTTTATCCAGCATACAAGGAAAATAATCAAATAACAAGTTTACTGACTCAGTTTAAACCAATGAGTACCCCACGGGTCCATTCAATATACAGCCTTCTTGTTAACTTAAATACAACATAAATCTAATTATATTGAAATATTCCTTCTCCTTTGGTTCTTCCCCTCCTAAATACCTGAAATCCCCCCCCCCTTTTCCCTCCCTTTTTTTTGAAAAACTCCACTTAACTCACCTTACCCAAAAAAAAAAAAAAAAGGAAACCCCCTCCAAAAATTATTATCTCCAGTCGGCCAGGGAGATAGGGGAACCCGAGCTCCCCCCTCCTCTTCTCAAGTTACAAAAAAAAGGGACTTCCCTTCTTCAGAATATTTAAATGTGTTCCATTGTTCCCAAGTTTCAGAATAGCTCTCATGTCGGTTTTGACGTGAAAGTGTCAAATCCTCCATCCTGTTTACTTCTTCGATTCTGTTGAACCATGAGAAAATTGTTGGCGGATTCGTGTCTCTCCACTGCCGAGCTATGCATGCTCTAGCCCCATTAATAAGATGACGTAAAATCGATTTACTCTATGTTTTCCCTGGTATTTCAGATACGTGCAACAAAAATAAAGCCGGATCTTCTGGGAGGTTACAATCAGTAAATTTTTGTGCTATCTGGCGTACTTCCCCCCAGAAATGCAGCAGCTTCGAGCATGACCAGAAGACATGGAGTAATGTCCCTCTTTCTTCCTGGCATCGTCAACATTTATCCGAAATCTCCGGCGAATATTTATTAAGCAGTGAAGGAGTTCGATACCATATTGTCATGATTTTAAAGTTTGTTTCTTGGGCCCTAGTACATATGGAGGATTTTAACGCTAGATTTATAATCTGCCTATATTGTACCTGAGTGAATTTCCTGTCCAGTGTCATTTCCCACTTCCTTATATATGGAGGAACATAGTCCTCCGGGAGGGCAATCAATAATCCATATATTTTCGAAAGTGTATGATAACACGGGCCTATTTCCTCACACAACTTTTCTAACAGGGTCAATGGTCTTAAAAAACCCTCCAAAGGTGGAAGAATATTAAAAAAATGTCTCAGTTGTGCTCCACTCCAAAAATCCAAACAAAAACGATCATTAGATGAAGTTAATTCCATCAATGAGGGCCAATTACGCGTCGTTCCTTGCACAAAATGTGAGGCCTGAAATATCTGTAAATCTAAAAGTCTTCTCCATGGGCCCTCCTGTAATCCCGGAGGAAAACGTGGGTTCCCCACAATGGGGTACAAGGGGGAGTTAGCTGATGATAGTCGGGTAGTGGTTCATATTCGAGAGCAAATCTGCAGGGTAGGCCCCAAGGTTGGGTGCTTTTTGAGGTCAGAACTAAGATCTCTAAAAGCACCTAACCGCTCAACGCAGTGGGACTCTACACTGTTATTGCTCGATCTTTGGCCATATTTTAAGACTTGTATGCCTGCACCAGTCTATTAATCTCACCATATGGGCCGCTTGATAATATTTCTGAATATCTGGAACTGCTACCCCTCCATATTGTTTGGGCATGGTCAATATTCGACATTGTAATCTTGGCCTCTTATGTCCCCAGACAAAGCCAGCTATCAATGCATTCGTCCGGTAATAAAATTGTGAAGGGACATGGATTGGCAGTGTTTGGAATAGGTAGGATAATTTAGGCAAAATTGAAATTTTTATTATGTTGCATCTGCCAAACCACGAGAAGGTACCCTTGTCCCATTTAGCCAATAGAGTTTTTACTCTACTTAATAATGGTAGAAAATTCAACGTAAAAATTTGGTCCAATTTAGGTGACATAAAGGTGCCCAGATATTTAATAGACGTCGAAGTCCATCTAAATTTAAAGTTTTCTTTCAGGGCACTAATTTGTGTGGGTGACATAGATACCCCCATTGCTTCTGATTTTATCATATTAATTTTTAAGTTAGATAGGGCGCCATATCGATCCAATTCTCCCACCAGATTCGACATTGATATTGTTGGCTTTGCCAGGGAAAACAAAAGGTCATCCGCATACGCGGAGACCTTATAAACTGTATCTCCAGTTTTGCCTTACTTTACAAAGTAGGGGTTCCAGCGAAAGGGCGAAAAGGAGGGGTGATAGGGGGCACCCTTGCCGGGTGCCATTAGAAATAAAAAAGGGTTCAGATAGGTGTCCGTTTACTTTAATTTGTGCCTTTAGTCTTGTGTATAAACTCTGCGGAGGGCTAAGAGCTCCCTCTCTCCCGCTCCTCCAGCGTCTTGTTTATGTTTGGTCTCCAGTACTTGTATATCTATGAGTAATTTATTCAATTGCTTTTCCCTGTCCTTCTTTATCCTAGAGCCGTGCTTAATAAGAACCCCTCTTATTACGATTTTATGCGCCTCCCATATTATCCCTGCATCTGTCTCTGGTATAGAATTATATTGAAAATAATATTCAAATTCTCTCATTACCTCTTGAACCATTATCTCATCCTCAAGCAGGCTTTCGTTCAGTCGCCACTGTCTCATCTTTCCCTCTAAATATTTATTCATAATCAGTGTCATGGTAATCGGGGCATGGTCAGACCATGTGATACTCCCTATCTCTATTTCTTTGATCTCCGTTATCATGTTATGTGGGACAATAAATAGATCAATTCGAGAGTATCCCTTATGTGGAGTTAAATAAAAGGTATAGTCCCTTTCATCTGGATGGTACACTCTCCAGGCATCAATAAGTTAATAAATATGGAAGGTCTGCAAGACCCTCTTACGAAGGCCTTTAGCAACCGAGGATCTTCCTGCTGAGGTATCCACGTTAGGATCTAGGGGAAGATTAAAGTCTCCCCCCAGTAGTAATTTCCCTTCTGTAAATTTCATAAGTTTATTGAAGGTAGAGCAAATAAATTGATCTTGGTTAATGTTAGGTGCATATATCGTAGCTAAGGTCACTTTGATACCATCAATCATGCCTTTAAGAAACAAAAATCTGCCCTTAAGCCTCGTACACACGGCCGAGAATCTCGTCGTTAAAAACATGTCGTTTTTTACGACGAGATCCTTGGACAAGAAACTTGTCCCGGCCGAGTGTACACACGCTCATTTCAAAGAACCCGCGGTTCTTTGAATGGAGCGTACGCGGTGACGTCATCGAATACGATGAGCATGCGCTCGTCACATTCGATGCCGTCGCCGCCATCTTGGTTCACCCTACCTATGCCTAGGAAGCTACCGCGCATGCGTCGAAGTCATTTCGAGCATGCGCGGGCTTCCCGGCAAACAGGTAAGTGTACACACACTCACTTTTCTCATCGAGAAACAGGCTGACGAGAATCTCGACGAGAAAATAGAGAGCAGGTTCTCTATTTTCTCGTCGAGATTCTTGTCGCTTTTCGTGACGAGAAACCATACACACGAACGAGTTTCTCGGCAAGAAATCTCTGCCAGCAAGTTTCTTGCTGGTTTTTGCAGAGAAACTCGGTCGTGTGTACGAGGCTTCAGTGTCTATTCTTTTATCTATTAATTTCCAATGTACTCGTCTTGCTATTAGTATAGACACCCCTCTGGATTTGCTTGCCCTATTAAAGGCATGGTATACCAAGGGGTAAAGATTATTCTTCAAAATTGGTGCTTTACCCTCTCTAAAATGTGTTTCTTGAATATATGCCACGTCCGACTGTGATCGCTTCAAATCTTGAAGGAGTATTCTCCTTTTTTCTGGCGTATTGAGCCCCTTGGAGTTTAGGGAGATAACTCTCAGCACCTCCATCTCCCCCGCCGACCCGAGAAGAGATAACAAAAAAAAAGCCAAAAGGGTTCTAACAACCCTAATGTGTTACGGTGGGTAAGAGCACCCCCGCATCCCCCTTTCAAGAATAGGGGGATTCAAATTGAAAGTTGTTTTTTTTGTACTCACATTCGATTTACCACTTAAGTGAGCACTTACCTAAGTGGGGATACAGTCAAGAATATGCGGGTGGGATCCCTCCCCCTTCCCTCCCTGCCAATCAGATCAACATTATTATCTGCCCTGTTACCAACAACTTCTCTTCCAATATATATATATATATATCAATACCATTCAACATTTTACAATTTCCCTTCTATATCCAATATTAACCATATTGTAAGTACTCTCCCCTAGAATAGGAGGAAAGAGATTTTTACTCCAAAAAAAAAAAACAAATTCAATTCAATTCAATTCCCATGACATTCCCATGAAATTTACCATGATTAAAACACTAACTAACATATCTACGTAATTAATTAAACCCCGGTTTAGAGATTCTAATATCGAAGAAGAAAGGGGGGGGCAGGGGGTACATTACTATATACCTCTTTATTTAGGGTGATGGGAGTTCCGGGGGCCCTTTGGGTAAGACCTCCTCCCATCGCAAAAAAAAGGAAACAACTCAATCCCCCCTTACCCAGCTCCATACCTCTTCCACTCCCCCCCCAACCCCTTTAATAGTGAATTCCATGTGACCCCGAAAAAATTCACCACCCCCTTTCTTCCCCTTTCGTCCCCTTTCTATCCCCCCTTTGTACAAAAAAAGAAAAAAGATTACGAGTACCGTACCCAATTACCGTACATTTATTTAAGTGTCTCCATAGTGTTTTACCTCTCTCTTGTGCCCCTATATGTGAAAATATTATTCCCCCCTTTTTTTAAACGTACATTTAACTTGTATTTCACCTCCCCCCTCCCTACCCCCCCGAAATCTCAAATACACTCCCCTTTATGTGCAATTCTATTTCTATTCTATTTCTACCCCCCCTTCTACCCCACAGAGCCCCCCCCCTCTCCAGAAACATAACAAGATATATCCACCGACTCTCCATCTCTACATTGTATTAACAATTACAATCCCGTTATCAATCCCCCCCCCTTATTTTGGTTCCTTATATGTGTCCCTTCCGGGGTATCATCCAAAAAAAATAAAAATAAATTCATACCTATGTATACACATAACACGCAGGAAGACAGTTCTTCCCAAAAAAAATAAAAAAATATGGTAAAGTTGATTTTCCCTTTCCTTTTCTCTTATCTCTTCTTTATATATAGTAGTACAAAGCAAACCAGTTCCTTCTCCGACAAGAAAAAAAAAGGGGAAAGTACCTGAGGGTAATTTGTGTCCTCTTTCCGAATTTTCCTCTTCTTACCAGGGTACCGCCTCAGGAATAGGGATGAGCTCGGTGTTCGAGACGAACATAAGTTCGACTCGAACATCGGCTGTTCGGCCGTTCGGCGAACATCGAACGATTTGGGCCGTTCGCGCCAAATTCGAGTGACGCGAACGGCCCACAATACACTGCGCCATCGCAGTGCAATCCCGGCGCTGTGATTGGCCAAGCATGCACTGTGACCCCGTATGCTTGGCCAATCACAGCGCCGGCAGCTAGGAGAGCCATAATTGGCCACAGGCAGGTTGCCTGTGGCCAATTATAGCTCAGGGGGTTTAGCACACGCCCCACACTATAAAAGGCCGCCAGCGCGGCGGCCTTGTGTAGTGTGTTCCGGCGCAGGGAAAGAGTTACATAGGCAGGGACAGTGTCAGTGCTATTTGTACCTCAAACTTGTGTGTAGGGAGAGAGGATAGGCAGGGAGAGTGTCAGTGTCATATTCTTTGCTAAACCTTATGTGCAGGGAGAGAGAAGGATAGGCAGGGGACAGTGTCAGTGTCACATTCTTTGCTAAACCTTGTGTGCAGGGAGAGAGAAGGATATGCAAGGAGAGTGTCAGTGTCATATTCTTTGCTAAACCTTGTGTGCAGGGAGAGAGAAGGATAGGCAGGGGACAGTGTCAGTGTCACATTCTTTGCTAAACCTTTTGTGCAGGGAGAGAGAAGGATAGGCAGGGAGAGTGTCAGTGTCATATTCTTTGATAAACCTTGTGTGCAGGGAGAGAGAAGGATAGGCAGGGAACAGTGTCAGTGTCATATTCTTTGCTAAACCTTGTGTGCAGGGAGAGAGAAGGATAGGCAGGGAGAGTGTCAGTGTCATATACTTTGATAAACCTTGTGTGCAGGGAGAGAGAAGGATAGGCAGGGGACAGTGTCAGTGTCATTGTTGCTAAGCCTCCTGCACATTATACACCTGAAGTTAGCCCGTATTGCTGCTTTTTCCTGGTGTGTTACACCAACAGGCATTTGCAGCACTTACAGCGGGTGGAGTGTGCCTCCTGATCATATTACACCTGAAGTTAGCCCGTATTGCTGCTTTTTCCTGGTGTGTTACACCAACAGGCATTTGCAGCACTTACAGCGGGCGGAGTGTGCCTCCTGATCATATTACACCTGAAGTTAGCCTGTATTGCTGCTTTTTCCTGGTGTGTTACACCAACAGGCATTTTCAGCACTTACAGCGGGCGGAGTGTGCCTCCTGATCATATTACACCTGAAGTTAGCCTGTATTGCTGCTTTTTCCTGGTGTGTTACACCAACAGGCATTTGCAGCACTTACAGCGGGCGGAGTGTGTCTCCTGATCATATTACACCTGATGTTAGCCTGTATTGCTGCTTTTTCCTGGTGTGTTACACCAACAGGCATTTGCAGCACTTACAGCGGGCGGAGTGTGCCTCCTGATCATATTACACCTGAAGTTAGCCTGTATTGCTGCTTTTTCCTGGTGTGTTACACCAACAGGCATTTGCAGCACTTACAGCGGGCGGAGTGTGCCTCCTGATCATATTACACCTGAAGTTAGCCTGTATTGCTGCTTTTTCCTGGTGTGTTACACCAACAGGCATTTGCAGCACTTACAGAGGGCGGAGTGTGCCTCCTGATCATATTACACCTGACGTTAGCCTGTATTGCTGCTTTTTCCTGGTGTGTTACACCAACAGGCATTTGCAGCACTTACAGCGGGCGGAGTGTTCCTCCTGATCATATTACACCTGAAGTTAGCCTGTATTGCTGCTTTTTCCTGGTGTGTTACACCAACAGGCATGTGCAGCACTTACAGCGGGTGGAGTGTGCCTCCTGATCATATTACACCTGAAGTTAGCCTGTATTGCTGCTTTTTCCTGGTGTGTTACACCAACAGGCATTTGCAGCACTTACAGCGGGCGGAGTGTGCCTCCTGATCATATTACACCTGAAGTTAGTCTGTATTGCTGCTTTTTCCTGGTGTGTTACACCAACAGGCATTTGCAGCACTTACAGCGGGCGGAGTGTGCCTCCTGATCATATTACACCTGAAGTTAGCCTGTATTGCTGCGTTTTCCTGGTGTGTTACACCAACAGGCATTTGCAGCACCTACAGCAGGCGTAGTGTGATTCCTGCAAAATATACTCCTGAAGCTAGGCCTTATTGCTGGTTTTCCCATTTCTCTGCAGGCCATTAGAATGTCTGGAAGGCAAACAAGGAGAGGCAGACAGTCAGGAGCCAATAAAAGAGGGCAAGCAGGCTCTGTGTCTAGAGACAACAGTGCTGGTCGTGGACGCGGTGCATCGCCATCAGCACGTGGCCATGGGACACGCTTGTCCTTCTTTTCGGCAGCTGGACGTGTTGAGCCGCATCATGCCGAAGACTTGGTAGAGTGGAGGACCAAGCCCTCCTCATCCTCCTCATCCTCTCTCACCCAGGCTCAGGGTACTGGCAAAGCAGCTGCCAAAGCGTCCTCTTCCCTGGTATCAATGTCATCATCAGTCACTCCTTCCCTAGACCAACCATGTCCTCCTGAGGAGTCCCCCGAACTGTTTGAGCACAGTGTTGGGTACATACTCCAGGAGGATGCCCAGCGTTTCGAAGGGTCTGATGATGATACCCAGCTAGAGGAAGACAGTAGCGTGAGAGCAGAGAGAGGGGATGCTCAAGAAGGACACCAATCTGGCAGTCATGTTCCAGCAGCTGCAGCATACTGCCAGATTGGCTCCAGTGATGAGGAGGGAGGGGATGATGAGGTCACTGACTCCACGTGGGTGCCTAATAGGAGAGAGGAGGAGGAGGATGAGGAGGAGGCACATCTCCAATGAGGCAGGATGCCCTCGGGGGGCCAGCGTAAGGGCAGCACACCGACGGAATCACACCGCAGAGCTCCGCCTGTGCAGGGCGCTGCCTCTGCCCGTTATTCAAAAAGTTCTTTGGTGTGGGCCTTTTTTGAGTCGAGTGCATCAGATCGCACAGCTGCTGTTTGCAACATATGTCTCAAGCGTAAATCGCATGGCCAAAACATCAGCCGCTTGGGCACCACATGCTTGACCAGACATATGTTGACCTGCCATGCAGCTCGTTGGCAAGCCTACCTTAAAGACCCACCCCAAAGAACAAAGCGGACCTCTCCTTGCACTGCATCAGCTGGGATCTCCAACCCCACTATACCTTCAGTCCTCTATGAAACCTGCACTGAGAGGAATGAAGGTGTAGAATTAGGTGTGTCACAGCCAAGTACTTGCGGGCACTCTGCTAGCAGTACACCGACGTCCGATTCTAGCAGGCAAATTTCCCTGCCCCAGCTGCTGGACCGTCAAAAGAAGTTCACTCCCAGCCATCCACATGCCCAGCGGTTGAATGCTAGCTTGGCTAAATTGCTAGCGCTTCAACTGCTGCCTTTTCAGTTGGTAGACTCTGCCCCCTTCCGTGAGTTTGTGCAATGTGCGGTTCCTCAGTGGCAGGTTCCCAAACGCCACTTTTTCTCACGGAAGGCGATTCCGGCTCTCTACCGGCATGTGGAAGGCAATGTCTTGGCCTCGCTGGACAGGGCGGTCAGCGGTAAGGTGCATATTACCGCTGACTCATGGTCCAGCAGGCATGGACAGGGACATTACCTTTCTTTCACGGCCCATTGGGTCACTCTTTTGGCAGCTGGGAAGGATGCAGGACAAGGTGCAGTAGTGTTGGAGGTTGTTCCACCGCCACGCCTCCAAAATGCTACTACTGGTTGTGACACACCTCTCTCCTCCACCCCCTCCTCTTCTTCTTCCTCCATGGCCTCTTCCTGTGCTTTGTCCTCGGAACCAGCGGTGCTCTGTAGGCGTTCAAGGGGCTACGCAAGTACGCAGGCAAAAAGATGCCATGCCGTGCTTGCGCTGGTGTGTTTGGGGGACAGGAGCCACACTGGGGCAGAGGTTCTGTCTGCTCTGCAGGGGCAGGCCGAGAGGTGGTTGACGCCACACCAGCTTAAGCCAGGAATGGTAGTTTGCGACAATGGCACCAACCTCCTCTCTGCTCTCCGACAGGGACAACTGACCCATGTGCCCTGTGTGGCTCACGTCCTTAACCTGGTGGTGCAGCGGTTCTTGGGCAGGTACCCGGGCTTACAGGATGTCCTGAGGCAGGCCAGGAAAGTCTGTGTGCATTTCCGCAGATCTTATAATGCCAGTGCTCGCCTGGCTGAGCTGCAAAAGGAGTTGAACCTGCCCAAGAACCGCCTTATATGTGACATGCCCACCAGGTGGAACTCAACGTTGGCCATGCTGCAGCGGCTGCACACGCAGCAGAGGGCCATCAATGAGTACCTGTGCGACTACGGCACCAGGACAGGGTCAGGGGAGCTCTGTTTTTTTTCACCACGCCAGTGGGGCATGATCAGGGATGCATGCACTGTCCTGGCACCATTTGAGGAGGCCACGAGGATGGTGAGCAGTGACAGTGCATGCATCAGTGACACTGTACCTCTTGTCCACCTGTTGGAACATACGCTGCGTGGAATAATGGACAGGGCACTTGAGGCAGAACAGAGGCAGGAAGAGGAGGACTTCCTTGCCTCTCAAGGCCCCCTTTACCGAGACAGTGTTCCTTCTGTCCCACCCATCGCACAGGAAGAAGAGGAGGAGAAGGAGGAGGAGGAGGATTGTGTCAGCATGGAGGTGGATCCTGGCACTCAGCATCATCAGCAGCAGTCTTTTAGGGATGATTTACAGTCCCAAGAAACCAGTGGACTTGTACGTGGCTGGGAGGAGGTGGCTGCGGATCATGTCGTCCTTAGTGACCCAGAGGACTCCGGACCGAATGCCTCAGCTAACCTACGCTGCATGGCCTCCCTGATCCTGCAAAGTCTGCGGAAGGATCCTCGTATTCTTCGGATCAAGGAGAGGGACCATTACTGGCTGGCCACTCTCCTTGATCCACGGTACAAGGGTAAGGTTGCGGACCTTATCTTACCGTCGCAGAGGGAGCAGAGGATGAGACAACTCCGGGAGGCCTTAAAGAAAGGTCTGTGCAACGCGTTCCCAGAGACTGGGAGGTTATAAACTCCTGGTCCTGGACAACAAGTTGCTGAGGCTTCGGTCAGTCAAAGAAGGAGCGGTGGGGAAGGTGGCCGTCTGACCGATGCGTTCAGACAATTCTTTAGTCCGCAGCCCCAAGGTATGATCGGTTCCAGCAACCATCACCAGCGTCTGATATACATGGTGCAGGAATACCTAGGGGCAAGGTCAGACTTGGACACCTTCCCCACCGAAAATCCTCTGGCTTACTGGGTCTTGAGGATGGATCACTGGCCAGAGCTTGCACAGTATGCAATTGAGCTACTGGCCTGTCCTGCATCCAGCGTTCTTTCAGAACGCACATTCAGTGCTGCTGGAGGATTTGTCACGGATCACAGGGTGCGCCTGTCCACCGACTCTGTTGATCGACTGACCTTCATAAAGATGAACTAGTCTTGGATCACCACCAGCTACCAAACACCTGAAGCTGATATAACAGACTAATTTATTTTCAAATGTCACATCCCTTCAAGACTGATGCTGATGCTGAGAGACTGTCCTGTTATGTTGACTGACTATCCTCCTCCTCCTCAATGATTCGATTGATGATGATAGCTTGGAAGAACATTTTTGTTTCTGGGTGCCGCCACCAGTGGCTAAGGCCCAATTTTTCAGCCCCTGTTTAACAGGGGCATGTAATTACAATTTTTTATGCAATGCTTTGCAGCAGGGCTCATTCCTGCACTCCAACTAGAGTATCTGGGAGAGGTTGCAGTGTCGTGGCACCAGCACCAGTGGCTAAGGCCCAATTTTTCAGCCCCTGTTTAACAGGGGTGTGTAATTACAATTTTTGATGCAATACTTTGCAACAGGGCTCATTGCTGTGCTCCAAGTACAGTATCTGTGAGGGGTTGCAGTGTTGTGGCACCAGTGCCTAAGGCCCAAGTTTTCTGCCCCTGTTTAACAGGGGCATGTAATTACAATTCTTGATCTAATAATTCACAGCAGGGCCCATTCCTGCGCCCACCAAGCTTAACTGTGAGGCCTTACAGTGTTGTGTCAACACCACCACCACCACCACCACCAAAGGCCCAATTTTTCAGCCCCTGTTCAACAGGGGCATGCAATTACAATTCTTGATCTAATAATTCACAGCAGGGCCCATTCCTGCATCCACCAAGAGTAACTTTGAGGCCTTACAGTGTTGTGTCAACACCACCACCACCACCACCAAAGGCCCAATTTTTCAGCCCCTGTTCAACAGGGGCATGCAATTACAATTCTTGATCTAATAATTCACAGCAGGGCCCATTCATGCGCCCACCAAGAGTAACTGTGAGGGCTCACAGTGTTGTGGCAACACCAACATGTAAGGGGCAAATTTCAGCTGCGTATATACGGCAGGCCCCTACTTTCAAACATCCAACTTACAAACGACTCCTCCTTGCAAACGGAAGGATACAACAGGAAGTGAGAGGAAATCTACCCCTAGGAAGGCAAATTCTCTCCTGTAAGAGTTAATATGGGAAAAAAGTGTCTCCTCTCCACTGATGCTTTATCACGAATTCTTGTTTCAATAAAAAAATCAAATTTTCAAAAAACATTTGTCATTAGGACGGAAAGTGAGGTGAACTGTTCTGAACAGGTGCACACTGCACAGACAGCAAAACAAATGTTACAGGGGTGATAACCCTTCCCTATGTTTTCCAAAAAGCTTAAAAATAGATTTTTTGGCTGGAGCTACACTTAAACAATGTACCTGTTCAAAATTACAAACAGATTCTACATAAGAACAAACCTACAGTCCCTGTCTTGTATGCACCGCCTGTATACGGCTGTTCAGAGTATATAGGGCCTTTTTTATTTTGTGTGCAGGGTTCCCCTTAATATCCATACAAGACCCAAAGGGGCTGGTAATGGGCTGGGGTGGGGGGGGGGGGGGGGCTGTGATGGGGTAGCTATGCCATTTTTCTTAAAGATTTTCATCCATATTACCGGGACCAGACATTACATTAAAGCCGCAAGCAGTTTTAAATGGCTTTTTTTCCTTTAGAAATGTAATTTTGTGCAGGGACAGTTCTAAACACGGGAAACACGTGGCACTTCACAGGCATACTTTAGACACCCCCCAGGTACGATATTTAAAGGAATATTTGACTTTTTTTTTTCACTTTATGCATCATTAAAATGACTGCTCCCGAAAAACGTCAGTTTTTAAAACTTTTTTTTGGATTGATACATGTCCCCTGGTGCAGAACCCGGGTTCCCAAACCCTTTTTAGGACAATAACATGCATAATAGTCGTTATAATTAGCACTTTAGATTTCGAACGTTCGCATCCATTGTATTTAATAGGGTTCTAAAGTTCGTGCAAACTTTCGGTCCGTTCGCGGGTTCTGGTGCGAACCGAACCCAGGGGTGTTCGGCTCATCACTACTCAGGAATACAGAAGGGAAATAATAAAGAGAAGTAAAATAAAATAATATGGTTGCCTATGTAACTTTATCGCTACTTATCGCTACTTGGCCTCCCGAGCTGTAATTTCCTGTGCTCTTCGCCTCCATCTGCTAGTCCGGGGCTGTTCCCCTGTCTGTTGGGGCTGATAGCCCTGTCGGGGTTCCCATTGTCCGGGAGACTGTATTGGTCGCAGCCAGTTTGGTAATGGGAAAGCTGGGATCCCCAGGAACGCAAAGAGATCGGCAGAGTCAGTCATCCTATTCAAAGTAAAAGATATCTCCTCTTTCCGTACGGTCAATGCAAATGGAAATCTCCACCTGTATGTTAATCCCATCTCCCGCAGCTGATCTAGTAAAGGTCTTAGTATGGCTCGACGCTGTAGAGTCACTTTAGAAAGATCTGGTAATATCTTTACCTTAGCTCCGTTAAAGTCAATGACCCCCACGCTCCAAGCCTTCCGCACAATGTCCTCTTTGTATGCATACCTATGTAATCGACAAATAGTATCGCGGGGCCTGTCTACTTCCATCCGTTTAGGACCCAAGGCCCTATGCACCCGGTCTATTTCTAATACCTCTGGCGGGTTAGGTTCCAGTACTCTTTTAAATATGGAGACCACTGTTTCTCTAAGTTCTTCCAGACCCACAGATTCTGGGAGACCCCGTAACTGTACGTTGCCTCGTCTGCTTCAGTCTTCCATTTCCTCTATGTGTAACTGGAGATTCAGTGAGTATTCCTTCTGTTTTACCAGCTCCTGTTCCACGTTTGCCAGCCTCCCCTCCACCAGATCAGCTGCAGCCTCCCCCTCTGTGATCCGTACGCTCATCTGTTGAATGTCGGACCGGACCTCCTGTATCTCCCGCTGATGGGTTTCAGTCACCCGGAGGATCATTGCCTCTATGTCCTCCCTAGTAGGCAGAGCTTCTATGTCTGCCATGGTCGGCATTGCCCGCAGCAGGTCCCTGATCTCACCAATATCTGTATCGTCTTGTCTAGTGGCAGGGCGTCCCTTCTGAGTCTCGGTTACCGCGCCGCCCGCCGTCAGAGGTAAGAGAGTTACGGAGCTCTCAGGCTCACTTCCCTGTGGTTCAGTCTGTCCCCCCGTACTCATCCTCTCTGCTTGCTGTGAGGTCTCCCTCCCTCGTAGATTGACGTTGTCTATTTGGGCGCTGCGGGTCTGGACCCCAGTGAAATAGTCTTTAATCTCCGTCCGTCCTGTCTTCTCCAGTTTAGAAGCGGGAGCCTGGATTATCTTTTGCTTGGCGGCTCATACTTTGCTGTCGGGCAGCTATATCAAAACATCCAGCGGGAAGATCTCGGCGTTCAAGGAGAGCAGCTCCTCACACCGCCATTCTCAGACCACACCCCCGTCCTGAAATACCGGGCCACTGCATTTCCAAGGGCACAAGACATATCACTTCTGACCGAGTGGCTGCAATCCAGGATATTCCCCAACCACATGCAACTAAACAACTGCATGCTTTTCTTGGACTCATATCTTACTGCAGGGCGTGGATCCCTGATGCATCGATCCTAATGCAACCACTCTATGATGCTCTCAAGTCTGTGCCGTTTACCCTGTCAAGCGAGGCCCTGGACAATTTTTTTCTGCTGAAGCAAGCAATATCCACAGCTCCTGCTTTGGGCCTTCCAGATTATGGAATACCCTTTAAACTGTTTTAACACCGTTTTATCCACAGTATTGACCAATCAGGGATAAAAGGGATAGCGAAAGCAAGCAGGAAAAATTCTCCCCCTTCCCCCACAGCTGCTTATATAGCATATGTGTTTAAATATATTGTTTATATAAGCAGCTATTTGATTGATGTTAAAATATCGCGGCTGTGGGGGAAGGCGGAGAATTTTTCCTGCTTGCTTTCGCTATCCTCTTTATCCCCGATTGGTCAATACTGTAGATAAAATGGCGTTGGTTACAGCATGGGCTTCGATATTATGGCAGCAATGCCATTTTTCTGTTGATGCTGTTAGCCAATGGCATGGTCTTTGACTCAACATAGGCTCCAGTATCATGGCGGCAGCGCCATTTTCCTGATGATGCACGCACGAGCGTGAAATGCATAGAGAGACTGGTGCGCAGCACGCTTGATACAGGAGCTTTCTGTCCCAGTGAACCAGCCGAGATGCATGCCATTAGCCTTGTGTAGCGGGGGTTTCCTTTAAGGCCTCAGAGACTACTGTACCCATAACCCCACTGGACACCCTGGGTGCATTGCCCCGCGCAAAGACTGCTGGGGTGGACTTTATAAGAAAGAGGTGGAGCCGGCTCCAATCTCTTTGGACATCACCCGCCCAGCAAGAGAAACTCCTTTCCGAGTCTGTGGTGATACTAGGCCTGAAGCCTGGGCCTTTCTCCAAAGAGCCTTCCGCTCTCACCGAGTAACCTGAGCGACGTCTCTCGATACTGTAGCTGCACCGTTACCCGGAGGACCGAAGACTTGGATGTCGTGAGACCTGTGTACCAAGACACAGCAGCGGAAGATACGGACACGGACTGGTCCGGTTGGGTGAGAGAGCACTTGCTCAGAGAACTATATAGGATCTCTAGGCCCAATAACGTTTATCCGGAGTTATCAATAGTGTTGCGCTGCGCACCGGAGGGACAGTGCATCGGAGCAGCTTTAGAGATTGCCTTAATTCACCAAGTTATCAAAACCCCTTTACCCTGTGGATTACAGTATTTCTTCAACAAGTGCACCACCGTTTTTTTGCAAGCGAAGATTTTCCCCTACGGAACTTCTACACAGTACAGTCAGGCCTGACTTAGCGTAGACATTGCTGGGCGCCATTTTTTGCCCACGAGGGAGAATAGCTGCAGCGGGGACCGTTAGATTTATGCACCATACTGTATATCTGTCTGTTTATTGAGATACTCTTCTATTGCAGGGCTCTGCACATGATATGCACATTGTTAATTTTATACCCAACAATTTGAGTAAAAGTACAAAGGTTAAGTATACTGGTGTTGTGTCATTTACTTTGCAGAAGAGATGGGTAAAGATAGCTATACTCTATTGCTGTGTGTGTTCTATTATAGGATTGTGTCTCTGTGAGTTGCAGGCCACACCATCCTATTATCCCCTACTAACTGTGCCAAGGGAGGTTAGAGCCGATTGCCGGGGGTTGACAGGGTGTATTACAGGGGCCCAAATATTATACCAGCAGCCCTCTTAACTGGGGGTACCGCTACACTTGTATCACTCACTAGTGACAGGAGCGGCCCCTGCCTTCCCTCAAGCTGCACCTTCACCCTGCTGTACCTGGCACATGATTTTAACCCTGTAAGTGATTTTACAATAAATAAGACGGTATTACACTATCTCTGCTTCCTTGTGGCTCAATATGCTGGAGCCTTAAACTTTGCAGATTGCAGCAACACTAAAATGGCTTTAGATGGTTTGTATCCAAGCTTCTGAAGAGCAGTATTTCAGATTTTTTTGGATTGATGTGGTGTTCGGTCAAGGATTGATCATAGCCTGTGAAAGGCTTGCGAGAGGAAAATATCCGGAGCTAAGTTTCTCCTACATGCCTGGTGGTCATTTATGGCCTTGGAAATCTGGTGAGCACATTTATTTGGCACTTCGGGTGAAGCACTTTTGAATATGCACGCTGCACTTTGTAGGAAGCACGGTGTTGGATGTTAGAAGACCCGAATTAAGCACTGTTTTTCACTTTATTACATCTCAATACAGACTGTGTTTATTAATCTGCAACCATTATGGACTTTTGAATATATATAATTTTTTGACACTTATGTAATTTCTTTTAACTTGTTGCGCCCTTTCACTCTCATCCAGTATGTGCAAATTGCAATCCGGGGAGGACAGAAAAGACACCACATAAGCATTTGGCGAAACCCCCTCTATCCGTTCCAGAGGATACAGATTGATCATATACAGATGCCAAAAAGTGGCCGATATGAATATGCTCTAGTGGTGGTGGACATGTTCTCCGGCTGGCCGGAAGCCTACGCTGTTACAAACATGACAGCCAAGACCACGGCTAAGAAACTACTGAGTGAGCTAGTATGTAGATTTGGGGTCCCAGAGGTGATAGAGAGCAAACAGAGCCTAGCCTTCACAGCAACCCTTACAAAAGAGATTTGGGCAGCACTGGGAGTTCAGTTAGCTCTACACACCCCATACCACCCTCAAAGCAGCGGGAAGGTAGAAAGGATGAATGGGACTCTAAAAAACAGAATGCTAAAGATTGCCCAAGAGACTAACATGAGTTGGCCAGACAGTTTGCCCATTGCCCTGTTCAGTGTCAGACACACCCCCCTGGGGAAACATGCTCTGTCCCCTTATGAAATTTTGTTTGGTTCAGCCACCAGACTTGGCTGTTATTTCCCACAGCAGTTGCAGTTACAATCTGATGTGTTAACTAGCTATGTCACACGTTTGTCTAGAGAATTAACCAATATCCATTCTTGAGTGTTTTCCTCCATTCCAGACCCAGAGACAGACTCGGGAACCCACAGTCTTCAGCCAGGAGATTGGGCGCTAGTAAAGAAGTTTGTGAGGAAGCACTCCCTTGAGCCAAGATATGATGGCCCATTTCAAGTTTTGCTGACCACAGCTACATCAGTCAAGCTAGAAGGGAAAAGCACCTGGATACACACCTCCCACTTCAAGAAAGCCCCATCTCCTGAAGACAAGATCCTGCCTGCACCACAATGATGGTGTTGTATATCCTTTTTCTAATAAGTTTGATAAAAGTTTAGCAGATGGTTATCACTAAAACAGGTACTCAACAGGCGGCCATCACTAAGATGAATGGCATTAACACATTTTGGTACAATTCATCCAGCACACAAGTAGTTGTGTACCTTTGTTTATTTTTGTAGTATGATACCCTGGCATTGTTTATTTTTGTAGTATGATACCCTGGCATTGCAACCAGTATTAACCCGGGTTGGGCACAGTGGGCTTGCATGACGCCTAGCCCAACTTAGATATACATATGTATAACGGATGATTATTGGGGACACAACTGTGACAGTTGGGGATAAGTGGGGTTGAAAGGAAAGATAATGTGGGGAAGCCTCTCATTAAGCATATGTCCATCTGGAAGTCAGGGTGCAGTGATGATGGAGAAAGACTTGTCTTAAACATTGAGAATCCCAGCCCTTGTGATGCAGGACTTTACTGGTTAGGCAGGTACCCACCGTATGGTGACCCTCGAGCAAAATTTTACCTGAAAGACATGTATAACACATCAAAACCAATAACAAATCCCCTTAAACCTTCCACCATTGCTATAAAAGACATGATAGCAATGGCAAACCCAACCTTTGAAGAGACAATGGCAGCTGAAACAGGGTTTTCTGACACTAATCTGTGGCTTGAGTGGATAAGATTCAGTGCAAACCAACATAACATAAGTAACTGCTATGTCTGTGGTAGTGCTAGGCCACATTTAGGGACAGTCCCTCTCCAGATCCCACAAGACAGTGAGGAATGTTTCCTCAGCCTGTTCACTAATACATCCACCAATCACTCTGCGTGCGAAACGTGGAAAAAGGAGTATCCAATAGTTACCAAATAGTTACTAAAATCCCAAAACCTGGGGAGGGCATCACCATATATCCTGGGAACTACATCTGTTACTCTAATTACCAGGGTAAGGGAAGGTTCCTGGGTAATTTCATCGAAGGGTACTGCTCTACCTACAGTAGTGCCTCAGGGAAGTTAACACAAAACCAAATCCAGTCCCTTGGTGACATATACTGGATCTGCAGGGACCTAAAAATCAGGACCAGATTAGAGGGAACCTGGACCGGTGAATGTGCCCTTGTAAAGGTCATTATACCTCTCCATATCCTAGCGGAGGATACTCCTGATACATACACTGACCCAGCACCCAGTCGCAGGAGGAAGTGAGCAGCTCCCTTCGGAAGCTTTGACCCTCATGTGTACATAGATGCCATAGGGGTCCCAAGGGGGGTCCCTGATCAATTCAAAGCCAGGGACCAGGTAAAAGCTGGTTTTAAGTCTTTGATCCCCATAATAACTGTCAACAAGAATGTAGATTGGATTAACTACATATACTATAAAAAAACGAGATTTGTAAATTATACCAGAGATGCCCTCCAGGGAATTGCTGACCAGTTAGCCCCCACTTCCTATATGACATTCCAGAACCAGATGGCCTTAGACATGGTGTTAGCTGAGAATGGAGGTGTCTGTAAAATGATAAAGAAAACGGGAACCTGTTGCACCTATATTCCTGACAATACTGGCCCAAATGGTAAGGTTACTCTAGCTATAAATAAATTAGAAGATCCGTCATTGGAGTTGAAGAACAACTCAGGTATTACAGACCCGTGGGATCAATATTTCAGCTGGATGAGTGGGTGGCAAAAGATGCTCGCCCAGATAGGGGTAACAGTATTAATAATCCTAGTTCTTTTAGCTCTGGTTGTATGCTGTATTCTGCCCTTTGTAAAGAAGTTAATGAGCAAGGCTGTAGATAATAGTACACCTACATTTCTCCACCAAGAAGAGGAGGATCCCCTTAGGAAGGAAGAGGATAAACCCTTCACTCCTATACAGTCACCCCCCGTCCATAATCTCACAGTCCTATAGGGTTATAGGGATAGGTAGCACCTGACTGCCCTTCTCTAAGCTGTATCGAGGGGTGTAGTGAACTAGTTACTGTCCATCTCTATATACAGTTCAAAAGAGTTGCTGAGAGGAATGGGCCAGGTGAGTAGGACCTTTAGATATGAGGAACAGATAGAAAATAGCCATTTTAGGGGGAACTGTGAAGGAATGTGATGAGCATAATGATAATCAGAAAATGCCTATTCTCTATGCATCTTTTCTATACTATAAAGTCTATATTGTTTTTGTATGTACACAACTGCTTTAAAAGTCCTTTCAGAATGGCCTCTAGGAACACCCCCTCCCACCGAGTCAAGGATGGCTGAAGACAAATATGGCGTCTGCCCCCTACTACCCACGCATTGGAAGAATGAGGAAGTAGAAGAGGGACCAGATGACAACCAAGCTTTGACCATCAAGTTTTTGTACTCTTCTTGTATTTCAGCCAATCAGATGCGCCTTTATGACTGATAACATTTACAGAATAGTGACATATGCTTTATTGTTTTGTGTGGAAAAAGAGCTTGGCTCTTCCTGGTAATAAACAGAGATAAGGAAGTAGTTGGACTGAACAGACATGTCAGTGTGTTACTCCTGGCGTGCACACATCTCTACACTTTACAAATTCGGACCAGCAGCAGAAATCCATCTTGAACCCCTTTGAGGTTCAGAACCATCACATATATATCATCCTTTGTAGATGCCATAACTTTCACACAAACCAATATACACTTATTGGGATGGACATGGAGCAGAATACATTTTGGCCTAAAATTGTGAAGAAATTATATTTTTTTTATATTTTTTATTGGATAGGTTTTTTGGCAGAAACTAAAAAATATTGTTTTTCTTTTTTCAAAAATGTGTTTATTTATTTATATAATAAAAATAAAAAAAACCCAGTGGTGATCAAATACCACCAAAAGAAAGCTCTATTTGTGTGAAAAGATTATATAAATTTCATTTGAGTACAGTGTTGCATGACTGCGCAATTACCAGTTAAATTAGCGCAGTGTCGAATAGGGAAAAATGACCTGGTCTTGACAAGGGTAAAATCTTCCAGAGCTGAAGTGGATACTATGTAGGTATAGACTTCTTTGAATTAAAAAAAAAAAAAAACCCTCCTGCAATAAGTGTGTGAAGTGCCATGTTCTACTGTAATATGGGCTATGGGTCTGTCTCAATGAAAGACTTACAGAAGAAAGAGTTCTTGAAGTTGAATATTTCAGCCCTTTAAAGGATCATAGGGGAGAGGCATGTTGTGGAATAAGATGACCCGTGGGTCCTGTGGGAAGGTTATCTTTGTGGTTTTTGTTATTGTTAAGTTGGTCATTTGTTTGCAAACAGATTTAATTAGTGAGCACTGCTACCAAATGTGGAAGGGTGCCCTGGGACAGACCAGCACATTAGAGAAGTCTTGGTGTCCCACCTACTTATGCCCCATACACACGATCGTTTTTCATGCCGTTAAAAATTCAATTTTTCAAAATGGGCATTAAAACCGATCGTGTGTATGCTCCAGAGCATTTTTAACGACGTGAAAAACGGGCATTAAAAATTTCGAACATGCTCTATTTTTTCACGTCGTTTTTCATGACGTTTTTTTTAACGACGTGAAAAACGATAGTGTGTATGCTTTCACGAGGAGAAAAAAAACGTGCATGCTCAGAATCAAGTATGAGACGGGAGCGCACGTTTTGGTAAAGCTAGCGTTGGAAATGGAGATGGCACATTCGTCACGGTGGAATTAATAGCATCGTTTTAATGCTGCGCATTCCGTTCTTCTTTTGATAATGCTTAAATAATTACCTTCTTTTGCTAATGACATTGAGAGTTATGCCAAACTTGTTTCTTAAGTAATTCCTAATTGATCTAATGATTGTAAAATATTCTTTTGAAGCCACATCTCCCTCATAAATTCATAAATAAATGTAAAGATCACAATTATTTTTATTTATATTTTTGGTGTTTTTTATTTTTTATTTTAGTAATTAAGTTAGCTTTATTATTTTTTTTGGGCTTCTTTGATATATGTAGGCTTCTTTTTTTTCTTTTTTTTTTTGATTTTGCTTAAATTATTGGTGTGTAAAGTTACCACACCAACCTTCAAAATTTGTCTCATTTTGCCTGAAGGAGGTTTGTGTCCCTTGTTAATAACAATAATATTATTTGAAATGTCCCTGCCTACTCCCTAGCAAACTCTCTTTTGAAATACAAATCACATAGTCAAGTATTTGAAGCCAAAAAAAAGAATCCTTTATTTAGATACATTACAAATTAAAAAGGTGAAGGCAGCACTGGAGAGCCTGCTTGCATTTGTGCATCCTTTGGACCCCACAACAACCATCCAAGATGTGAAAACCAAACTATTGAATAAAAAATAAAAAAAAAGGAGCCCAATCTTGGCTTGAACTCCCAGAGGTCAGGAACAGCAGCAGATAAGTCATATATGTCCCCAGTCTGTGGTACTACAGCAGGCATTATTTTTTCCTCTTCCTTGTAGCCTTCTCTCCAGCCTTCTCTGCAGCCTTTGTTGCTTTCTTCCTCGGGGCTGGGAATAAGGAGGAGAGGTTGTGGCAGGAGGAGTAGTAGTAGGAGGAGGAGGAGGTGGAGGAGTAGGGACAACCTCAGTGATGTCGGTGAACTTGGTCAGTTCACCGAGCAACCCCTTGTTAATGACCTTCAGCAGAAGGTTCTCACTATATAGCTTTTGCCGCAAGTCCATTTGGCCTAACTTATGGGCCAGGACTGTGGCAAAGCCCTCCTCAGCAGAGGGTGCTTCTCTGAGGGCCGCAGTAGCCTCTTTTATGAAGGCTCTTGTTTCCTCCTCCACCTGCCTAGCTCTCCTTGGCCCTCGTTGTTTCATTATCAGGGGAGGTATCTGGGCTCTTGTGCTGGGCCCAGCCTCCTCCTGTGTGCCACTGGGCCCTGCCTCCTCCTGGTCCCCAACATCACCCTCTTCCTGGCTCTGCTCTGGCTGTAAAAAAAGAAAGGGACATGCTTTATTTTTTGCCACCATCAATCACACACATTGTTCACCTCCAGACATTTTTTAATTGAATGTCAAAAGTTATTAAATTTGCATAGATTCCGCCTCCTGATATTGTTGCCTTGTCCACATCAAATTTGACCACTACTGTATCTTGCTCTTTAAATCCAAATTTTTTATAACATTAAATACCTAACAATACTAACATCAATTTAAAATAATCACTTTTGTAACATATAAATGTAGATATCAATACTTTACCTGGCTCCATATATCCAAATCTGCCTCCTCAAGGACCTCATCTTGATCCTCAGAGGAAGCCAGAGCAGGGTTGCTAGGAAGGCTGGAGGGCTGGCTGCAAGGAAGGCTGGAGGGCTGGCTACAAGGAAGGCTGGATTGACCACTGGGGGGGAAGGGTGGACAGAGATTCCCGCACTTCCAGCTGGTCATCCAGAAAAGAAAGCTTGCTGTAGTACCACAGACTGGGTTTATAAACCTTATCTGCTGCAGCACCTGACCTCTGGGACTTCAGGACCATATTCCTCTGGGTCCTGTATGTCCCCCTGATGGTAGCAATTTTGGTTTTCACATCTTGGAGAGTTGTTGTGGGTATCTGTGTTTGCACAAATGCAAGCAGGCTCTCCAGTGCTGCTGTCCTGGCCACTTTATTTTTATTTCCACCACTTTTTGTCTGCCAAAGGATAGGGAGTTCTTTCCATTAATCAATGAACTCCCTCATAAACTCTGGGTTTTTGAAACTATTCATTCTCTCTGTAAAATCAAGAAACAAGAAAATACATATGTTTCAGGCAACATTCATCAAATCAGCATTTTCGACAGATTTTCAAGCCCCAAATCTCCTCCTCTGATGAAACCCAAATCCTTAAAATGTTATGTACCTTGGTCAACACGTTCGTTGCTAACTCCCTTTCCCACCAAATGAACGTATTTTCGACACATGGATCTTCACTTGATATACACTGCGCATGCGTGAAACTCCGCACGCTTTCCCCGCCCCTGACGTTCGATATTGTACTTTCCCCGCCCCTTCTCGCTCGTCGTAGTGCTTAACAACATGGCAGAGACACAGGTGGCTGAGATTACCTCTACTGAGGAGGAAATTCCAGAGGAACCCAAATCCCGATCCAGGAGATATAAGGCATCCAACATGTCATTTGAGGAAATGGTGGAGATGGTCGTCATTTTGAGGAGGGAGGATTATGATGCCAAGCATGGGCCGTATAAAAGGCCTAATCTTGTCAAGACAAAAATTATGGGCAAAGTGGTCAAAACTCTTCACCAAAAATTTGGGGTGTGCAGAACGAAGGAACAGCTCAGAAAACGATGGTCTGATCTGAAGTTGCGGGAGCCCGACCAATACAAAAGAATCAAGAAAGTTTTAGGAAAAAGTAAGTACTTTTTCTTCATTTTCCCTGCTAAAAATTACTTGTATTAAGTCGTGTATATTTGACTTTGATAAAGTACAGTGAAAGATACCAACTTTCATGTTCGTCCGCACAGTAAACGGACGTAGTAAACCTCTTTCTCCGTACAGTTCCTAAAATGATGTTTTTGGATCATCCAGTGTGAACACCCAAATTTCTAATTTTTTTTTGGGGAGCAAATTTGGTAAACAAGTTGCTTTATTTTTATAATCCAAATGACATTTAAAAAAAAAAAAAAGGTATGCATTGTAATGTTAAGGGAGAGAATGCTCAGCAGCTGATTAAACATCTGAACGCAGTAGTACAAATGTGGACCAAAACCCCTAAATTTTTAGGGTGTCACACACAGGTGATCCTGTGTATATACTTTGGGGTGTTACAATGTGTCAAACTTTGTTTCAAAAAGTATATGCTCTGGTTTTGGCTATGTATCCAATCATGTGTTCCTGTTGTCACTGGGGGTACATTTAAAAATGGACCACACTTCCAAATAATCTTTACAAATTTATTTTTCAGAGTTTTTTGTTGCAAAAAATTATTAGTTACTAATGAAACTATACCTTTTATTGCAATCTCCATAGGGCTTCAAAAAGCTACGTCAGATGAGCCTATAAATCCAACACCTTCAACAATACCCCCAGAACCACATGATGGAGAGGAACGTGAAGTTGTGGAAGTAGAAAGTGGCACCACAACAGGTCAGTGTCAAACCAGACAGATGCGGGTTAATAGATGTAGGCCTACATATTCTATACTACATGATTTTTTTTAATTTAGGTGCAGTTCTGGCCGAAGACCCCGAAAAGTTTACACATCACAGTGCCCAGATCCTGATCCAATACCTCATGGTCTGCTGTCGTGACCTTGAAAAAATAAAGGGAGACTTGATAGAGATCAGGCAAAATACCAAGCGGGTTGAGGAAAGGCTACAAAATATCATGGCTGTGCTTGGGCGTGTATAATGTTTTAACACAAAAGAACGTTGAACTTGCTGTGTTTTGGCAGGTTTGTTTTTCTTTTAAGCTTTAATGAATAGTACATGTTTACATTTTCACGATATTTTTTTAGATTTTTTTTTTATGCATGGCTGTTCATGCGTTTTAACCCCAAAAATATTTTTATGAAATCTACATTTAAAAGGAAGTTTCCTAAAAAAAAAAAAAGGTATTTTCTTACCAAGAATTTGTGGCTTCATTATGTAAATGTTGTGCAAAGTGAACTAATCAATGTTTTGTGTTTACACTGACAATGAAGGCTAATTAAGAATGCAAAATACACATGGCACTACAAGTGCACTAGGTAAACCTACGAGAAACCTAAAAGAATATTAAATTAAAACACTAAACCAATATTTTCTCAAAAAAAGGTTTTATTTTTACAAATAATAATGTTAAAATTCATCAGGCATATCAATGGCCCCCCTACCCACAAAATAATCGACATATTGTTGACGGACCTCACGTCCGGTTTGGGGGGCCAAGCCTGGACGGCCAGCTTCCAGGGCCACTAAATTTTCAGATTCCAATAATGAGGCCTCAGGCCCACTCAAAGTCATATAATTGGTTGAATGCACCCTGAGAAAATTATGGAGCACACAACAAGCCATTACTACATGGTTCCATTTGTAAGGGGCAAGGTGGATGGAGGTGAGGAACAGGCGGAATCGGCTGGCCATGATGCCAAAGGCATTTTCCACCACCCTTCTTGCTCTGGCCAGCCGATAGTTGAACACCCTCCTCTCAGGTGTGAGGGTGCGTTGCGGGAATGGCCTCATCAAATGGGGACCCAGGCCAAACGCCTCATTCGCCACAAAGACAAATGGGAGTCCCTCCACATTCTGCTCCGCTGGTGGCAAGGCCAGCTGATCCAAAAGGAGCCGTTCCCCAAACTCCGTCTGTGCAAAGACTCCTCCATCAGACATCCTGACATTCTTGCCAACGTCCACATAGAGGAATTCGTAGGTGGCCAACACCACTGGCATCATGACGATGCTGTGGAACCCCTTATAATTATAATAAAAGGATCCCGAATGGGGTGGTGGGACGACCCGAACATGTTTGCCGTCGATGGCCCCTCCACAGTTCGGAAAGTTCCATCGTTGGACAAACTCAGATGCCACATTCTGCCATTCATGTGGCGTAGAAGGGAACTGTGGAATTAAATTAAAAATAAATTAATACTTTGAGACAGAAACATTGAAAGCAGATTTAAGAAAACCATTCATGGCCAACATTGGGAGAAACAGAAAAATTAGAACATTATTAGTAAGCAACAACAAACCAAAAACAAAAACAAAATAAAAACTGGAGGTGGGGGGGTGAAGATGAGTTGGGGAGATCACAAATGAAGGCTGTAGCACTCTGTATGAAGTTTAAAAAAATGTACCATTCCTAGGCAATCTTTAGGGTGCGTTTAGGGTAAAGCACTACGATGGAGCATAGAATAAAATACATGGAAATGACTAGGCAAGGTGGGTATGGCCCCAGGATAGCATGCTGGAGAGGTTAGGTAAGGCAAATTTAAATGCAGGCCTAATAAAAACATTCCCAAAAATAAATAACCATGTGGAGAAAGGGGACATTCCCTGCAGCTAAGAATCATGGGAATTAGGGACTGCTAATAAACCAAAAAAAAAATATTAACAAAGAAATACATACAATGTGAGGTTTGAAATAAGAACACTTACCTTAATATAGTCCTCCTGCAAAACTTGAAGGATGGCAGAACACATCTCTGGTATAATGATACCCAGAGCCTGGGGGGATTATGCCTGTGGAGAACTTTAGGTCCTGCAGGCTTCTCCCAGTCGCCAGGTATCGCAACGTGGCGATGATGGCTTCACGCATAACGGTGTCCTGCCTGGTAATGTAGGGGGACACCAAAGCCAACAGATGCTGAAATACGGGGTCAGACATTCGGAGAAAATTCCTGTAGTCCTCAGGATTATTCTCCCTGATCTCCCGCAACAAAGGCATATGCCAGAACTGGTGCCGCTGGAGCAACCAATTCTTGGTCCATGAACTCCTCCTCACCCTGTTCATGGCCTGGAGTCGGGATACAGCATGAACCCCGGTACCAACTACAGCACGAACTCTACGATGAGTACGTAGCCGCAACATGGCTAGATATCAGTCGGCAGCTCAGAACGAACTAGAAGAACGAACGGAAGAACAGCAAGGCCTATGAAGAACAAGCTGAAAAACAGGAACGAGCAGACAAGAACGCACTGAATAAACAGATACGAACTGACTACAAGCACTGCAAGACAGATACGAACCCACAGGCACAAACTGAACTCCACAAAACGATCTTCAAAGCACGAAGACTGAAAAGCGCCAATCGTCTCTCACCAAACTTTTACTAACACGCGATAACAGGAAATGAGCAAAAGCGTCCCAAAGGGTGGCGTCATTAGAACGGAACTTCCCCTTTATAGTGCCGTCGTACGTGTTGTACGTCACTGCGCTTTGCTTGAACGTTTTTTAAAATGATCGTGTGTACGCAAGACAGGCTTGAGAGGAAACATGAAAAAAAACGACGAGAAAAACGTTGGTTTAAAAAATGGCATGAAAAACGATCGTGTGTACGCTGCATTAGGCTCACTGGGTATCTGTACCATCGAGCTGGATCTATGTACATAATCCCCTACTTACATCAATGTTGCCTTCCCCTACTGGCACAAATTACTTTTTTTTCCCTCTGCTCTGATTTTCACTATCATTAACTTGGTATTTTGTCTCCAATAAGGTTTAATTAGTGAGCATTGCCACCAAATGTGGAAGATTGCCCTGGGCCAGACCATACATTCCACAGTGTAGGAAAGTCATGGTGTCCAACCTACTCAGGAAACACTGGATCACTGCACCATTAAGCTTGGTCTCTGTACATCACCCACCATTGACACCAATGTTACCCTCCCCCACTGCCACCAATTACTTATATATATATATATATATATATATATATATATATATATATATATATACACACATATACTTTTATTTTCCCCCCACTGACAGGGCATTTTTCCTAGTGATGACCACCAAGACCATGAGGCTTTTAGTAATCTAATGTTTACAGATAAGGAACCTGCTCAATAGCTGCCTAAGTTTTCTGCTTTTCCTCAAATTGGACATAAAAAAAAAAGCCAATTCACAAAGGAACTAAATGAAAAAGTAAGGAACAAAGGGAAAGTTGACAGAAGTGCTGAATACGTTTGCAATTGTTCTTTAGTCAATGAATATTGAGCAGCTTGATGATTTGGAGCCAAGCCCCTGAGAAACAGCTAAGTGCTTCTTTTTTCACAATCTCTTCAATAATTAAGACAGGGGTCAAAATACCTATAGCTAAAGTTTGACATCTATGAGTTTACTGTTATATTTGAGGTTTTCTATTCTTTGCCAATGTCTGCTGCCAATTGCAAGACTTGCAAGGTGGGTATTCCAGATAATTTATTCTCTCATTGCAGTCCTCAGATACACCTTTAGCCCTTCATACCTTGGATTGTAGTTATGATTTTGTTGGTGGGTTAAGCCACCCCCTGACTTCTAATTTCTCTCGGGGACTCCAGTGGTAAGATTTGACTGGCAGAGTCAGGGTTCATACATGTGTCAAATGTAAAGATTTGTAGACTGGGATGAATAACAAAAATATGTAATAATTAGAACTTTAAGGGTACACAACTCAAATACAAATGCTATAATTTATTCAGCTTGGTTAATAATCATACCATCTAAAACTGTAAATACGTACAGTATAATATTATACAGCTGTAGATGCTTGTTACAGTACATATATATATTTTCCACCAAGTATTTTTTATCCATTAACAACATTTTCACATTACATAGTTTACATATGTCTTCACTTGGAATATATTCGCTCTCTACGCATTTCATGAACAACAATCAGTACAAATATATGGTAAAAGTAATGGCAAACCAGCCACAATGTTAAAAGATAAAATTATTTCTGCTCCACAGTTGCTCCCAAGATGGTAAGATATAGGCCAATCCACATATATATTGTATGGCCCTCCAAAGCTCACCTTCATACTCATGCTACAAGTGCAAATCTTGTTGAAGTGATTATAAAGGTTCATTATTTTTTTTTAAACAAACATGTTATACTTATCTGCTCTGTGCAGTGGTTTTGCAGAGCAGCCCTGATCCTCTTCTTCTCAGGTCCCCTGCCGGTGTTCCTTGGCTCCTCCCCTTTGAGACTGGTCCCCAATAGCAAGCCTCTTGCTATGGGGCACTGGAGTGAGAACCAAAGGCTCCTGCTGCCGTGCCTCAGCCAATGAGGAGAGAAAGACCTGGGACAGCCAAGCCTCCCATGTATATCGTATTGAGTATTAGGGGGGCTGTGGGAGCAGGAGCACACAGAAGGTAAAAAAAACTTCAGTCTACACAACCACTTTAATCACTTGTCAGCCTATGAGCAGGGTATTGCAAGCTATGCTGATAAATAGCTTTTATTGGTTTATCTCTAACCGGTGGGATGAATTGGTATTGGTCTCACCTTGTCATGTACAAAAAACCCTGCTATTGTATTATTGGCCAGAGCATGATGTCCTCACACCTCCTTGAGTAGCAGCTGAAATCTCTTTTAACGTTGTGACTGGTTGGTCTTTATTTTTATTTTTTGGGGAGGAAAATCACCTTGTAGACCAGTGGTCATCAACCCTGTCCTCAGGGCCCACTAACAGGCCAGGTTTGCAAGATAACTGAAATACATCACAGGTGATATAATTTGCTGCTCAGAGATTGCAGTATTCTAGTCTGCATCTCTCCAAGGTGATACATAAAATCTGGCCTGTTGGTGGGCCCTGGGGTAGGGTGACCAGACATCCCCAGTTTCTGGGGACAGTCCCCGGATTGTGGAAACTGTCCCCGGACCAAGTCTGTCCCCAGTTTTGTCTCCTGGATTGGATTTGAACAGGGGCTGGGGCAATTTCAAAGACAGTCAGGGCAGAATTAATAAAAAAAAATCAGAATTACACCCCCCCTGCCGGGCCTACTAGCTTAGGGGGGGTGTATTTTTTCCCATTATCTGTGCCCCTTTCTGATGATCATGTGCTGGTCGGAGCGGAGGGAATATTTCTTCAGCTCCGCTCGCATGTTCTTCTGCCTTGGCTCAAGTCCCGGCCAGCCGCCTGCCTCTCCTTGCCTTCCCTGGCGGAGTGATCTTCCTCCGCTCCCCACCCAGTAGTAGCCGGGGCCCGGAGAGTGAGACTTGACAGGCTGTAAGGCGGTGGCGACGGGCAGAGAGTCGCTGATTGCCGCCATTACTAGTAAAAAAAAAAATATGTCCCCGGATTTCATTTTAAAAATCTGGTCACCTTACCCTGGGGACAGGGTTGATGACCACTGTTGTAGACAGTTATCACCAGAACAAATGTTGCAATTGAAAGATTTACCCTTTACTGCACCAAAGACTGTCTACTGCATCTCATAGGACTTCACAGCCAACCCCTTCCCCCCACCATGCACCATCAGCAACTTGGTTAATAAGGACTCATTCACACTTGCGAATGGGGCAGTTAGCGATTTCATATGGGAGACACCATTTGTCATGAGGTGGCATGACAGAATTCTAGAGTGTCGTAGATGTTCTTTATGAATTCCCCATTGTAGGTTGTCATGGATTACCTTGGGAAGTGCAGGATAATGCTGAGTAATATACTGTATTAGTACTATATAAATAAAGGCAATATATGTGATCTTACTAACTGTATTGCTGTTTTAGATTGCAAGCTCATTTTGAGACAGGTAATGCTGTGAATGACTCTTTGCTCTCTGTGAAATGGTGTGGAATTCGTCAGCACGACATAAATAAATAATGTTTTTGGTTCACAAAGCTGCTTGCTGGTTCACAGAAATTTCCTGGCGTCAGTAAAAGCTGAATGAGAGGGAATTGTGTATCCAGCGCATAGACGCAGATCAGTGAAGTGGAAAGCTTTATAGCCGTACACGTTGTTGTATTTCCTGGAAGGTGAGAGAAATAAAATTTTCATCTGTTGTTATGTTTACCTCAGCTGTTTCAAATGACTCTGCCTTCCTTTTTATGGTATAAGCCAAAAATGTACATAGACAGTAAAGCTGGCCATACACGAGTTGAATTTCGGCCGATTCCTGCTGAATTATCGAGTTGTGAGTGGCCCTTTGGCACCACCGATCACTTTTAAAAGGTGGGAAATTGTCAGCTGAACCATGACTGTATCCTGTCACTGTTGGGGTATTCAGACAGAAGTGGGTGCTGCAGATGGCTGAATACAATAGCTGGCAGCAGATATTCCTTTATCCAAGCTGTTTAGTGTGGATGGGGGAATTGTTTTGATTGATTGATTGATCTAAGCATGTGTAAGGCCGGCCATACATGAAGCAAATTTCTCTCCTACAACCATGGATTGCAGAAAATAAATTTGCACTATTCCCTTATCAACACAGACAGTGTCGATGGGGGAATCCCTCCTGCTGGGCCATTGTCCTATCCCGGCGGGGGGATGGGGCCAGGCAGGGGAAGCCGTCCCCGCCGGAAGAAGACAGTGATTACTGTTAGCAGCTATAGCAGCCGCTAGCAATAATTGCAAGAGAATCCAGTAGGCTGGTTGTACCCAAGTTGATCGATCAGTCTGCCCATTAACAGTTCAAGCCCATTATCAAGATTCAAACAATGTATGACCAGCCTAACTAGCCTAAGTGCTGTGGTAGAAGGAGAGGTTGGCAGGTAGCTGTAATATTGATATGTTTTTAACCTCTTCCTGCCGATGGTACACATATATATACGGCCTCTCAGCAGGTGGGCTTTAACGTCGAGAGGCTGCATATATGTGGCCCGATGTCAACACCTTTCTGTGCTGTGGGTACAGTGTTACATGACCAAGCAATTGCCAGTTAACGTAGCACAGTGCTGAATAGCAAAACATTGTCTGGTCATGCAGGAGGCAAAACCTTCCAGTCGGCAAGTGGTAAAAACTGCTTTACTTATGTAGCACCCTCTAGTGTGCTACTAGTGGGAGTGCAAGCTCATGGTAAAATGAGTCTCTGAATCTGGGTCAAAAGTTTACTGTTTAAGTTCAGGGCTGGATGACTCATACAGGCAGGTCGCTGGTACCTCCCCCTGGTTCTGGAAGGTTGGAAAATTTCCTGGAAACTGGGGGGGCGGAGGACAGGAGGGTTGATCTGCATAATTAGGGGAGTTTGCCCAATCCCCAGGCAGTGGGCCTGGCATGGTGACTAAGCCAGCACTTACATATGGATGAGCTATGCGTGCGTGGAAGGGGATGACAGAGGTGGGAGGTTTGGAGAGATTGGCAGATGTAGGAGAAGAGAAGGGGAGGTAGGGGAGGGACATGATGTTCAGGGAGAAATGGGGGAGAATGAGTTGGGTAATCCCCACATTGGTGCCAGGGTGAAGTATAGTGGATCATGGGTCTCCATGAAGTAGAGCTTTGCCCTCTACCAAAAATGTAAAGTCAATCCAGTAAAACCACGTAGATTAGTATAAGTCTTGCCTGTTTTGGGTGGAAAGAATGAGGTTCTCCATATGCCTGATATCTTCTACTCTGTGAAACCACATGGAACATTATGGAGAGAAGGGGTCTCTTCATCTTGGGGGATACAGGATTTGGCACTGTTCAAGAGGTGAAGAAGGATGGATTTCTTGTAGGTTTTAGTGGGGCAGGAAAAAGACATCTGAAAATATGAAATTTCTGGCTCTTTGGGCTCTCTCCCTCCTCATTGGCTCAGAAACAAAAGAGAGCTATTAACTTCTGCTGCTGTAAATCACATCAAGTGAGAAATGAGCTGGGAGCAGGGACATAACATGTACGAGTGCCCCCATAGCAAGCAGTTTGTTATGGGGGCACTGGGTGGGGGGAGCCAGAAGCACCGGCAGGGGAGCCAAGAAGAGAAGGATCAGGGCTGCTCTGTGCATAACCACTGCACAGGGCAGGTAAGTATAACATGTTTATGTAGCAAAGTCCTGAGTCCCTTGAGGCTTAATGAGGACCTCCAGAGTTAGGGACAGCTGACATCCTTCTGTGTAAAGTGGGTTGCAAGGCATGGTGGGTGTAATGCAAGATGAAATGGTGGGTGCCAGAAACTTTTTGAATGCAAAGAGATTTATTGTCTCTTGAACAGAACTGTGGGAGAGAGGGTTAGGGCCAGGACACCCTTAAGCAGATGCAATGATAATTAGCAGACTCTGAGACTTCTATAGAAAGACAGCTATACAGGTTAAGGCCTCCAGCTGGAAACCACTTCTGCATAGGTAGGACCACTGTCTCCTATGGCAACAGTCTTGTAGTAGTTACTAACGGTAGTATATTCAACTATTGGCAACACAAACAGTTTGCTTACTCCACGATCACTCACTGTGGATCTTCACTCAATGAACTCCCAGTCTTTCACTAGACTTCGGATCCAATCGCCACTGGATCCCTGGAGCTCTTCCACTATTAGCACTCAGTATCCTTCTCAAGTGTCACCCCCGCTTCGGTGCTGGGTCCCTGGCTTGGCACTCACAGATACTCTTCAAGCGTCACCCCTGCTGACCCGCTAGGTCCCTGGCTTGGCACCCACTGATGCTCTGCAAGCGTCACCTCTGCTGTCCCGCTGGGTCCCTGGCTTGGCACTCACTGAAGCTTTCCCACTTCTTCACTGTCCCCGGCTCGTGAGAAGACTGCTCAGTTACTGACTTTAGATTATTCACAGTAGTCTCCAGTAACAAGGTGGATGGTCCGCTAGTGGCGACAGCTTCCCCTCTACCTCTGACCAGAGCTGGTTCCCCTTCCAGCTGAACCGCTACTTCTGGTTGGACTGCAAGCCAGCAGTCCTAACCCTACGCTGCTCTCCTGCTTCTGGATAGGCCTCAGACAGCCTAGCACCCAGATGTCCCTGGGATAGGCCTCAGGCTTCCGGCCTAGCAGCCCGGGGCAGCATAACACACGTCCACCCAGACAGCCATCCAGGTGGCAGAGAACCCCGATCACCTGTCTCCACCAAAATAAATAAGCTCTTCCAGCAGGCCAAGGGAACAAAGAAAATCCCTGCCCATTGGCTGAGACACCCCATCCATTCATGTCTGAGCTTGCAAAGCCCCTGTCTTATCTAATGTCACTACCACAGTGCCCCCCAGTGACAGAAGAGAAAGGGTGCAACAAGTCCAGATTTAGAGAGGAATCAATTGACCTCCTAACAATTGGCCAAGGCAACTATCGCCTGGCAACTAAATTTAATAGCAACCCTGCCTAAACATCAGGGTGCTACATTTTTTTTTAAAGGACAACATTTTTTAAAACCACTTTACCCACTTCTACCGCTTTTAAACCTTGGCTTGGTCATAACTTTACTATGTCTTGTCCCTTGCCACCACATCCCATGAGTCCACCATGCATGTTACAATAAGATGGATGGGAAGGCGGGGAAGAGATTACAGTGTATGGGCAACTTCTCCCTGCAGTTCAGGGTCACCACCAGCGTGTCATTCACCATCTGCTCCACCAGGACCAGCACCAGCGAGCTGACCCGCAGCTCCTGCCCGGACTCGGCCTCCATACTCGTTCTGTCTTCTGGATGCCAGCTCCAGCACTCCCTGGCCACGGGGCTTCACCAGGAACAGGAAGTGTGTCCTGACTGAGACTCGATTGGCCAGGGAGTCCTAACACTCCCTGGCCAATCGGGTCTCAGGACCTGCTTCCTGATTGGCCGGAAGGGGAATCAGGAAGACAATGGCAAATATTAATTTGCTATTCTCACACAACTAGGTGGGCTCAGGGCTCAGTGCTCTGCGCCCCGATCCCATCTTTGTTTTTAAGCCAATTAGGGCCTAGGGGCCGGGTGCATGGATTAGGGAGGCGGTGCCCCTAAACCCCTTATGGACGGCCACCACTATTGACTAAATGCAATATGATGGGTTAGAAAAGATAGTGTGGGAAAATCTAAAGATGATCGTATGGTCAGATTGTAACCTGTATGGTGTTCCTAATGTCCATTTCCAGATCTGTGAACATACTACATACCTAGGTGAAGAATTAACTGTTTATTCAAATTCCATAATCTAGTACATAATAATCTGGGGTCAATCAGGTACAGGTCTAGAGAACATTTGGCTGAATCTGGATTTCTTTAATAGGGTTTGTAGATAATCTGTATTGTTGCTGTTTTAAAGCAGAGATGACAAGGTGGACAGCAGGAGAATTAAGGATTTGGGAAGAGAGGAAATGAGAGTGGAGCAATAAAAATGAGTAACCATAATAGGTTTGTAATGGAATGTCTGCTTTGCTTCGCAGTTAGATAATGCAGTATTTTTTATTCTGTATTGCTTGCATAAATATGTTGACACAACAATGATCGAGATTGGATTTCTGTGATTAGCTGACTAGCCGGAGGTGAGTGATGGCTGTAAATCTGTACAATAAAAACTCCTAGGGTTTCTAATACTTTATTATTTACAGGTAGATGTCAGCAAATGATAGACCTAAGTTTAGAGGGAGCTGCAGCTTATCATACTTGACTCCATAAAAAACAAAGTGGGTGACAATTCATTTATGGATGGAAATGGTCACCACTATGTTTTATTAAAGTATCATATCAAATTTGGAGAATTCTTACATAGTTAGTCAGGTTGAGAAAAGACACAAGTCAATGTAAAAAAAAAAAAAATACATAATCAGAACCCTATATCCCCCAGTTAATCCTAAGGAAGGCTAAAAACCTAAAGCATGATCCAATTTGCTCCAGTGGGGAAACAAAACCTTCATGATCCCCTTAAAGCCTAACTCATTAAGGATTAAGGGTTCTTTAAGTTTACTATGACTTTAAATAGTTTGTTTGGGCCAAGCTGGCCCCAAAGAACTATTATTATTATTATTATTATACAGGTTTTATATAGCGCCAGGGGGCCTTGGCGTGGCTCTGTGGCTCACGCATGCGTTTGCAAATGCGTGCGGACAAACCCCTGTTTTTAACGCATACTGTTAGACAGGTTAATTGGTTGTCAGCGAGCTGGTCGGTAAGTAGTAGGCTTGTGCAATTCGTTTCGTAACGAATTGAAATTCGTCCGAATTTAGCAACTTTCGGACATTCGGAAGCATTCGAATTTCCGAACAAAGCAATTACGAATAAGACCGAATCCGAAATAAATTATACCGCAAATAGCGAATGCCCGAATGTCTTCGGCATAATTCGTTATGAAAAAGTTACGAATGTACGAATCCATACGAAGCACAATAACACTCACTCTGCTCTGCTCTCTGCTTCTCCCACACCGTGCTGAACTGCCTCTCAAAATGGTGTACAGGGGCGGAGGTTATAGCCGCATGTAAAAAACGAAAGTAAAATACGAGATTTCGAATCCATTCGAAGCACAATAACACTCTGCTCTGCTCTCTGCTTCTCCCTCACCGTGCTGAACCCTCTCAAAATGGTGTACAGGGGCGGAGCCTATAGCCGCATGTAAAAAACGAAAGTAAAATACGAGATTTCGAATCGTTACAAATAACCGCTATGTATTTAGAAAAGTACAAATCCATTCGAAGCACATTAGGCATAATAGGCAGCGTCGTTGTGAGAGAGACACGGAAAATTACGAATCAACGAACCCAAAAAAAGTTACGAAAGTAGGAGTTGTGTCCAGAATCAACGAAAAACAACGTACTCTACCGAAAGTACGAATTATAAAGCAACAAAAAATTCAACGAAAAATGTCGCTTGCAAAAATACGAATGAGTCCGAACACGAAAAATCCCGTCTAGCAAAATTACGAATGATTACGAATCAACAGGACCGGAAAGAAACGAACCGAAACGGAACAAATTTTTCCGTTGTGCACAAGTCTAGTAAGTAGGCTTGGTTTTTCCCTGGGCATTCCCCAGGCCATGTTGTTATCTGCTTTAGCCTTCCAATGCTACTTACCGTGATAGCCAGCTATAGATGGGGGCGGTGGACATGTTTTTGTTTTCACCTATGGTGCTTGTATTGGTCCAGCAGTGCACCAACACCTTTGCTGCCATTGTGCTACGCTGGGTGTTTGGTGTGCTCCTGTACCTTTAAGGAGGGGTGGCTCCCCTTCAGTCCACCTGCCCTCATCTAACCATCAGAATGCATGTGCCTCCATTGTGGGGACACTCAATGTTAGTCTAGGACCACAGACTTCAGGGGGCCTTGGCGTGGCTCTGTGGCTCACGCATGCGTTTGCAAATGCGTGCGGACAAACCCCTGTTTTTAACGCATACTGTTAGACAGGTTAATTGGTTGTCAGCGAGCTGGTCGGTAAGTAGGCTTGGTTTTTCCCTGGACATTCCCCAGGCCATGTTGTTATTTATATAGCGCCAACAGTTTGCACAGCGCTTAACAAAATAAAGGCAGACATTACAGTTACATTACAATTTGGTACAAGAGGAATCAGAGGGCCCTGCTCATTAGAGCTTACAATCTAAAAAGGGACGGTCAATTAATACAAAAGGTAATAGCTGTGGGGGATGAGCTGATGGAGGAAGTAAAACAGTGTTAATTAGAAGCAGGATAGGCTTCTTTAAAGAGAAGAGTTTTCAGGGATCGTCTAAATATAGATAGATTAGGGGACAGTCGGACAGATTGGGGTAGGGAGTTCCAAAGAATGGGAGAGGCTCTGGAGAAATCCTGGAGGCGAACATGGGAGAAGGTGACAAGGGAGCTAGAGAGCAGGAGGTCTTGGGAGGACCAAAGAGAGCGGCTTGGTTGGTATTTTGGGACTAGGTTAGTGATGTAGCTGGGGGCCGAGTTGTGGATGGCTTTGTAAATTATTGTTAGTACTTTGAATTTTATTCATTGGGTGAGTGGAAGCCAGTGCAGGGATTGGCAGAGAGGGGTGGAGGACACTGAACGGTTGGTAAGGTGGATGAGTCTTGCAGCGGCATTCATGATGGACTGACGGGGGGATAGTCTATGTAAAGGTAATCCAATGAGGAGGGAGTTGCAGTAGTCGAGGCGAGAGATAACCAGGGAGTGAATTAGAAGCTTGGTGGTGTTATTAGTTAAAAAGGGGCGTATTCTTGAAATGTTGCAGAGGCTAAGGCGGCATGATTTGGACAGGGATTGGATGTGGGCCTGAAAGGACAGTTCAGAGTCTAAGGTTACCCCTAGCACCCTGACATGTGGTGACGGACTGATAGATGTGCCATTGATCTTGATAGAGAAGTCAGGGGAAGGGGAACATGGCGGAGGAAATATTAAGAGCTCAGTTTTAGATAGATTCAGTTTGAGGAAGTGGTTTGACATCCAGGCTGATATGTCTGTTAATAAATCAGTGATGCGTGAGGAGATTGATGGGGTAAGCTGAGGGTCAGAGAGATAGATTTGGGTGTCATCAGCATATAAATGGTAGTGGAAGCCATATGAGGCTATCAGCTGACCCAGGGAGGACGTGTAGATTGAGAATAGCAGAGATCCAAGGACAGAACCTTGGGGGACCCCAATAGCAAGAGGAGTTGGAGAGAAGCAAGTGGAGTTGTAAGTGACACTGAAGGTGCGGTGAGATAGGCACGATTCGAACCAATGGAGAGTGCAGCCATGGAGACCAAGCAAATTTAGTTTTTTGAGGAGGAGGGGGTGGTCAACTGTACCAAAGGCAGCGGAAAGGTCCAAGAGTAAGAGTACGGAATAATGACCGTTGGTTTTGGCTGTTAGTAAATCGTTTGTGAGTTTTAGGAGGGCAGTTTCTGTGGAGTGCTGTGGGCGAAATCCAGACTGAAGGGGTTCAAGAAGGTTATTCTCAATGAGATGGACACTCAGTCGGTTGTTGACTAAACGTTCAAGGAGTTTGGAGGCAAAAGGAAGTTTTACTTTACTTTACTAACAGATGCACCCACTGGGAGCACTGCTTAAACTCTATGAAGTATGGGCTACATACAGTATACAGCACCGTGCTTCGGCAGCGGGATGAGGACTTCATGTCCCATTACCAGTCCAAAATTGATTAGGGATGAGCACTGCTCAGTCATTCATATGAAGCTTTCTATTTTTTGAAAGAATTCAAGGCTTCTTCTGATTGGCTGAGGTGGAGAGGCAGGTGGATGACATCACGTATGATGTCATGATCTCCACTCAACATCATGATCTCTCAGCCTGACTCAGTTTTGTTTGGGCTGTAATGGGGAGTCCCCGTATTGCTGCAGGACAGGGTTGCCAACTTTCAGTAAATTTACAAACAGTTTGTAAAATCCATAATTGTTGCATCTGTCCATGAATGTCAGTTATGGACATGCAACCTACATGTCCGTAATGGACATTCAAGGACAGATGCAAAAAGTACAGATTTTACAAACTGTTCGTAAATTTTCAGAAATTTGGCAACCCTGCTGCAGGAACACAGTGCTGTATACTGTATGCAGCATGAGCTGCTTAAAGTTGATACAGTGCTCCCAGGGGGTGCATGTGTTAGTAAGCCCTGGTTCACACTGGAGCTTTTTGACATGCGATTTGACATGTCAAATCGCATGTCAATTCGGCGGCAATTGCCTTCAATGGCACCGTCTTAATCGGTGCAACGCCGCATCTGCAGCACTGCACCGATTTCAAAAAGTAGTTTCTGTACTACTTTTTGCGATTTCCGACTGCGATTTACATTAACATCTGTGCAGAAACCTGCACAGATGTCTCTGATATCGCAGCCGAAATCGGGACTGACATGTGGGAGTTAAATCGTGCAAGTTTAGCTGAACTCGCATTGGCTTCATTCCCACAGCTCAGTGTGAACCTGGGCTAAAGGAAATAATTAGTTTGGGACAGCTTAGCCCAAATGAACTATTTAGGGTCATAGTAAACCTGGAGTTGGGCTTTAGGCCCCATGCATACATGGTGTTAGCTAACCTCTCCTAAACGGCTTTCCTCCTGTCAGCCCCGTTTTTGCAAAAAAAAGCTTGACGTGTTTAGGCGCATTCAGATGCGTCAAGCGATAAGGCATTAGTTAATTTCATTGGCCTGAATTCTGGCCATTGAAATAAATTAACATTCAAGCATTTTACGTGCCTAGTATTAATGCATGTGTAGCACCCTCTAGTTAGGTAGGCCTAGCTGGTGGCTAGGCCTGTTTGTTTTCATTCTGGGCTGGGAGTGGCTCGGGGCAGGGCTTGGTAACTCACAGGTAGCATCACCTAGAGCGGAGGAGAGGAGAGGTGGAGCTGTCTGGGGTATTCTGAGGAGCCTGGATTTCAGCCCTATGTCCCGGGCTTAGGTCGTCTCGGGAACTATCCAGAAAAGTAAATTTTGTACCGGGCAGGGGCCGACCGGGCTGGAGTGTTCCGCACCCACTCATTGCAGCTGGAAGTTGGTCCGTGCATTTCCTGTATGGTGGTTGCACAGTTCCTGCAACCTGAGCCTGCAACCGCACACATAGTTGCCAACTGTCCCCCGATACTAAACTGCATTCAAGCAGCTTCTCCCTGTACTGCTGGGTGGGTTTACAATCACAGGTCCCTAGATGAGCAGCGCAGCAACCAATCGTATTGCTCATCTAGCTGGGAGGGCAGATCTGCTGATAAGTTGCTCCATCTCCAGCTACCTCTTTAGCCAATCAGCACACCTCTGTAACCCGCCCCTTCCACAATTGACTGAAGAGAAGATGCTGGAGCAGAATCTCTGACCAACTCCTGTATCATGTCCACAGTCTCTGACCATCTTCTGTATCGTGTCCTCAGTCTCTGGTCATCTCTTGTATCATGTCTGCAGTCACGGACCATCTCTTGTATCATGTCTGCAGTCTGTCCATCTCCTGTATCATGTCTGCAGTCTCTGACCATCTCCTGTATCATGTCTGCAGTCTCTGACTATCCCCTGTATCATGTCTGCAGTCTCTGACCATCTCTTGTATCATATCCACAGTCTCTGACCATCTCCTGTATAACGTCTGCAGTCTCTGACCATCTCCTGTATCATGTCTGCGGTCTCTGACCATCTCTTGATCCTCCATCCCTCTTTCTTTCTTTCCTTCCTTCTCTCTCCTTCCCTCTCTATCTCTTTCTTTCTCTCTCTCCTCGTCTCTTTCTCCCTTTCTCTCTTTATCTTTCTCCCTTTCTTCCTTCTCCCTCCATCCCTCCTCAGATAGTAAGCACACAACCTTTAAGCCACGCCCACAATTTAATTTTTTTTTTTTTAATAAATCTTTTTATTTAATTTCTTAAACAAACAAAACATAACATGACAACACATCATACACATTAAATCTAAAATATATTAGTAAAATAACACGATCCCATCACCTTGCATAGCAAAAAACAAGAAATAAAGAAATTGATTATCACTATTATTTCCAATCATTTCTAAACACAAATATCCCATATAGGGAACATCCCTTCTATGAGTTGTTACCTCCCTCTATGTTAGATGCCGTATATGGCTTATCCAGCCACTTTGCCCAAACCTCATCATACTTACTAGGGCGACCCCTATTCCTATAGGTATCTCTGTACAATGGAAGATTATTATTAATCAATAGTTTCCAATATATAAACGGAGGAGGATGAGGTTTCTTCCAATATAATGCAATAGATTTTCTTGCGTAGAGTAATGTTGTATTAATAAATATTCGTTCGGTCACTATAGGAGTAATATCCTCTACTAAGCCCAGCAAACAGACTGACATTGAAAACGGTAAAGGAGCAGAGGTAATAGAGTTTAATAGATCCACTACCTCCATCCAAAATGTAACTATATATGGACAGGTCCAGAAGATGTGTGTGAAATCCCCTCGAGCTGCTCCGCACCTCCAGCACTTAGAGGAACAAGCAGGATTTATCTTTTGAAGTCTATATGGCGTGATATATGCTCTGTGTATGAGTTTAAATTGGATAAACACGATCCCTCAAGGAGACCAGAGATCTCAAAGGGAAATCCCACACACAGCTCCAGTCCTCCATACTCAAATCTGGTATATCTCGAATCCACCTAGCTCGAAGACTCTCTAATGGCAGGATAGAAATTATAGTAAGATGAGAATAGAGTCTCGAGGTAGGCTTATCCAGACACTCAGACCTAAGTACTAGCTCCAAGGTAGATTGTATCATCGTTAAACTATTCTGTGGAAACTCTGCATGAAAAGTATGTGAAAGCTGGTAGTATCTAAATAGATAAGAGCTAGGAAGATTAAACATTGAGGTTAGTGTAGAGAAGGTGGATAACCTCTGATCAGTAACCACTTGGACAAGTAATTTAATATTGTATTTGGTCCATGCAATAGGCTCTTGTGTTTTAAGGAATTGAGGAAGGGTAGGGTTTAGCCATAGAGGGACATTTGGAGAAATTGCTCCCTTTGGATAACCCTCACATCTAAGGCTGGCCTCCCAAGCTTGAATAGTATTAAGCATAGGAATAGTCACCTGATGAAGTGCCCTACGGCCCCTAAAGTAAATAAGAGGACCTTAAGAGTTTCTACGGAACCTACTACTGCTGCTTCTAACTGGGTAGAAGAGTTATATAGATCTGGGTTTAACCACCATGCGGCCGTAACCAACTGAGTGGCCAAAAAATATTTGTATAGATCCGGAAAAGCTAGTCCTCCCTCTTCACAAGGGCGCATCAGAGTACTTAATTTATACCTAAGATTTTTTATCCCCCATAAAAAAGATGAAAACAACTGATTTAGTCTTTTGAAAAGGGATACAGGGAGCCATTGAGGAGAATGTCTAAATAGGTACATGAATTTAGGTATAATTTTCATTTTTAAAAGATTAATACGCCCCAATAGAGACAACAGTAGAGACTTCCATACTTTTAATTTAGACTCAGTATCTCCCAAAATTGGGGTCAGATTCAGAGACATAAATTCAGAAGATTGACGAGAAATTACCACTCCTAAATACTTAAAATTATCTACCCACTGCAGTGGAGTATCCTTCATAGCCGTACTGCGAGCCTCCATATCTATTGGAAACAGCAATGACTTAGTCCAGTTTACCTTCAGCCCTGTAACCGTTGAAAATGAATCCAGTATATCCAAGGCCCCTTGTAACGAGGGGCCAGCATCATTTAAAAATAATAAGAGGTCGTCTGCATACAGAGCTACCCTCTCCTCCAGCCAACCAATCCGCAATCCCCTAATATTAGGTGAAGTACGTAGAGCCTCAGCCACCGGTTCCATAGCAATCGCAAAAAGGGCTGGAGAGAGAGGGCAGCCCTGACGGGTTCCCCTAAATAGTGAGAAGGAAGCTGACAACCCTCCTCCCATCTTTACTGCAGCTCTGGGATTCTTATATAAGACCTGTAACCATTTTATAAATACCGTTGGGAAGCCCATTCTGCGGAGTACTTCCCACAGAAAGGGCCACTCCAAGGTATCAAAGGCCTTCTCAATGTCCAGGGAGGCAATAACCCTAGATCCCATATTAAGATGTGAAGCATAAATATTGGTATATAATCTCCTCAAGTTCACATCAGTGGATCTGCCTGGCATGAAACCAGTCTGATCTGAATCAATGATATTAGACATCAACGGTTGTAATCGTCGGGAAATTAACTTTGTCAAAATCTTGATATCTACATTCAAGAGTGCAATAGGCCTATATGAAGCACAGAAGGATGGGTCTTTCGGATGCTTGTAAATTAGGACTATATGAGCTTGACTCATTGAGTCTGGCATGGATCCCTCCTTCAGACAATCTGAGTAAAGAGAGGCCAGTACAGGAGATAAAAGCTCTCCATGAGCCCTATAGAATTCAATAGGAAGACCATCAGGCCCTGGTGACTTCCCCAATGAAAAGGAGCCAATAACAGAAAGGACATCCTCCGATGTTATAGGACGTACTAGCATCTCCCTCTCATTATCGGATAGCCATGCCAATGCGACTGAGTCCAGTAACTCCGCTAACTCAGTCGACTGAAAACTAGAAGGCAGCTGAGATGTATATAATGTCTGATAGAATTGTCGAAACGTCTCTAAAATTTTAGGCTGTGTACGGACCGTATCTCCAGAAGTGGTATGTATTTCCAAAATCTGGGTACTAGATTGTTCATGTTTAGCCATCATGGCCAAAAACCGTCCATTACGGTCCCCCTGCTCAAAAGATTTCTGTTTATTTTTATATAGATCTATCCTCGTAGCCTCTGTTATATGCAAATGTAGGGTCCGTTTACTAGTAATAAGGCATTAAAATTTAATTCTGAGGGATCCGCGGTATATTGGGCTGTTTGTTCCTCTACTATAACTTTCAAAGCGTCATTTTTTGCTCGTTGAGACTTATTAACCGCTTTAATAGCGGATATATATTGTCCTCTTGCATATGCCTTAAAAGCATCCCATAATATTGCCGAAGTGGATGATCCTACATTAAACTCCCAATACTCTACTAAAAGGGGCGGGATTTTTTTAACTATGTCTGAGTGTGAGATCCAATGTGTGCCCAGTCTCCACTGTGCTGCATCACGAAGGTGATGCATGCAGAGTGTAAGCATGAGCGGAGCATGATCGGATAACCCACTCGGCAAATATTTAGCATCTACTATATCTGCTAATATCGCTGAATTGACAAAAGCTAAGTCTATACGTGAAGCTGTCTTATAAGAAGTTGAAAAACATGAATACGTTCTACTTAGTGGATTTTTCCATCGCCAAACTTCTACCAAATCTATCATCTGGGCCCAATTAAGGAGCCCTGCAGAGAATTTTTTTGCAGGAGTTGGTCTATCCAAAACAGGATCAAGTATAGAATTAAAGTCACCCATTATCAGTAACTTAGCCGGACCGTACAAATAATTTTTTTCCACAAGACTATATAAGGGGGTCACCAAAAAAGGAGGTGGTATATACACACTAACAATTATATATCTCTGGCCCCATAGCAAAAACACAACAAGAACATATTTACCCTGAGGGTCAGAGAATACATCTTCCACCATACAGGATAAAGATCTGCTAATCAATATCGAAACCCCTCTAGAGAAAGTGGAGTATGTAGCGTGGTAAGCCTTCTGTACCCATGGCTTCTTTAGGGTCAGTAGCCTACTCCCCATAAGGTGAGTTTCTTGAAGTAGTACTATATGGGGAAGATAACTTTTCAAATACTTAAATAACAACGCTCTCTTTAATTTGGAATTTAGGCCACGGACATTCCATGACAGAATAGATAAGACCTCCTGATCACGTGATACCATCTAAACAGAGAAAAAAGTAAAAGTAAAAGTAATACTTAACTAATAATTTATATTTCAAGATGGCTTGCAAGGTGATGGACCTCAAAAACAACAAACTTCTGAGTGAATATATTTCAGAAAAAATACAATAATAAAAATGAGATAATGTGTATAGACATTTAACAAAAACCCTACCCACCCTACCTTTCTCCAGCGCCATCCCCCCAAAAAAAACAGGGGGGGCGTGGGGAAGGCCTTATCCCAAAATCTATCAGAAAATAGGCAACTATACCCTAATTGTCCTAAAAGGGAGAATTTTTTTTAGAAGAACCCCCCCCCCAAAAAAAAACAAAAAAACAAAATTTTTTAATTTAAACCACGCAAATTTTTCACAACAATTTTCTCATTGACAAGCCACACCTACAAATGAATGCCCCGCCCCTAATAAAACAAGACCCCGCCCACACACAAAAAAGTGTCCCTATTTATTTTTTCAGAATGTTGGCAACTATGGGCACATGAGAGAGCAAGGAGAGGACAGTGAGAGGGAGCACTGTTAAGAGACTCAATGGAGGACAACTGGGCAAAAGCCAAGAGGGCTGGTGAGTGAAGCACAGTCAGGTGGACTGGGGAGGCACAGCTGAGAGAACTGGGAGTTTGCAGTTTGAGATGGGTGCAGAACCAGAAGAGTGGACTGTGGGAAGGGCAGTGGAAAGAGGCAGCTGCAGCCAAGAGGGCTGGCAGGGCCTGAAGAGGGTTTACTGGGATCAGTAGCCGCGTTGAGGACAGTTAGCACCGAAACTATTTCTACATCATAGGGACCCAAGGCCCCTGCCCCCAAAAAAAGCAATTTAATGAAGCCTGGCTGAGTTAGTGTCAGGCCTAACCATGTGGTGCTAACTGGTCCAGGAATCTGCAGCAAGTGAAGTGCTGGAGGAGTAAGGAAAAGAGGTTTAAAGCAAGAGTTGTGCTGGAGAGAAGACTGGAGTGTATATACAGTAGTGTTCATAGTAGTCCCAAGCACGTTATACTGTATCTTTCTGGGCATTCCATGAAAGTCCTTTCCCATCCAAGTTCAACTCCCTCAATAAAAAAAAAAAAGTTTATATACTGTTCTATGTCTCTGAGTGTCTGAGAGAAGGATGTCGGGCTGGGCTAGGTGAAAGATGAACCACATAATTCAGCAACCCCTACGGGGGCAAGGCGAAACGCGGTTACATGTGTCAAGCATTTTTTCTGCCAAAAACGCAGCTGGACCTGGTAGATTTTTTTCACCCCCTAAATGCTCCTACCTCTAAACTCCTATGTGTGCATGGACTAACATAGAGGGGTGAAAAAAGGAAAGGAATCTCGCGCCTACTACAAATTATAAGAATATAAAATAAAGCTGCTCCCCAAAATTCCAGTGACTGAAACAAATGATGGGAGAAAATATATAAAATATATACTTGTGGGGGAGCTGAATACAGTACCTAATAGTGAATTACATACAATAAAAACTACTAAGCAAATATGAAAATATGTGAATCAAAACACCAACCTGCCTATACACACAATACCAAAATCGTGATGTACTGGATATTGCTGAAACAAAATTGGTGCAGGAGTGCACTAAATTTGGTGAGGTTAATAACCTGTAAAAGCAATGTAAACCAAGCAACAAATGCCCCCAGACACAAAGTGTAAAACCTTGAATAAAACGTGAGTGCACATGTACTATATATAAAAAAGGTAATTTGTACTGAACAAAGTCCTTATATTCAATGCACGATGCATTCAAAAAAGTTTTTGTGATAAATCTGAAGACATCCTGTGAAAACGGAATCCAGAAATGACAGCTAGCAAATGTCCACCTTCACCCACTGTAAAACCAATCACCTAACGTGCTCAAAGTAGGATGGCAGCTTACCAAGAGTAGTTGACCATTTTAAATTAAAAAATAAGTCAAATGCGCTTGTAGCAAGATAACACTTGCTAGTGTAGCAACCTCACCCCTCTCAGCCCTTCACATTCTCGGCTTGTCTGTCTCTGTCTAGGGGTGTTAGTACCGGGGGGGAGGGATGAGATACACCACGGCCCATGTCCTCCATAGTGAAGAGGTGAAGGCCAGAAAGATCGGGCTTTGTGTAGGTGTCCTAGGGTCAAATCCTTTCCTCAGATTCACTCCCCTTTTGCTCCTAGTAACCAGAGTTCCACACACTGAATAGGTCCAACACAGTTTTATTCTTCTCAGCGAATAAATATACAGCACAGTCAAGTTGGGACCTTTGCAACAGTTCAGTATTAATGGGAGTAGGTCGAGGCACAATCCTTCACGGTATCGCTAACCACTGTAGTGTCACCAATGGCGAAAAGTCACTGCCACTGACTACATGAGGTAGAACATGAATTACCTTCGCTAGCACGGCCCCTGTCAGGGGAAGGATATCCATCGAAGGGAGTCACCGGAGGCCTCTCTGTCACGAGCAATGCTGCGCCGGACTCTCCAGAGAAGTTCCGCTCACCAGTCCTCACAAACTCAGACACGGGCACCCAAAGAGTTAGGGCCCCCTCGGATTCCTCCACCCTCGCGGAACTCAGCTGAAGGTACTGAGCCCCAGGCATTCGCCATAGTACCTCACCCCAGGCTAAAGGTGCCTTTGATGGACTCCATCTCTCGCTCCGGCCAGGTCAAGGGCACCTGGGCACGGAACTCCGGGACGCCAGCACCCAAGCTGAAGGTGCCTGGGTGCGGCCGCGTCCTCCGACTCTGAACCCCAAGGTCAGGGTGTCCGCCCCTTTTATCTCCTCTCCTTTTGCGTCCCAGCAGGTTCCACGCCCCGCTGTACCAGCGCCAGGAAAGGACAAAAAGGCACAGTCTTGCGGTGTGAGTTCAACTCCGGCCAGGTCGACAACGCCACCTGTAGGCCACAGGGAACCTCACACCACCAGAGTCCTCCAAGAACCACAAAAGGGTCTCGGATTCCCTAGCAATCAGTGCATCTGGGTTACACTACCACCCAGATGCGTCCTCTAAATTCAAATACCCGCTACACTAGTATGGATGGAGATGATGTTACCGGAGCGAAACCCCTGCCTCATGGAGGCTCAGATCAGGATATGCAAATAAAAGGTGAAACGGCAATAGCGTAATTCTGTTTAATGAGCCAAAACATATACAAAGTAAAAAGCCAAATGCCTGCTTACTTGGGGGTGCCACAGACCCGGCACTGAGGCTGGATAGCATGGCCGTGAGATGTCCCATCTATGGATGTGCTGGCGTGCGTTCCACCTGTGACAGCTGAGAACCAGAGGGACCGGAAGTACGTCTGTGCGTGACCTAGTACCACCTCGACGTACGTTTCGTATGACACGTCTTCAGGAAGCGTGGGGTGTTTAGAGGCACAAAAAAAAAAAAGCCAGATGCCCCTAAAACACTGTTAAAAATGCTGTTTGTGCAACAGCCCTAGGGGTATCAGAAAATAGTTTTTACCCCCACTGGAGCAAATTGGACTGTGCTTTATGTTTTTTTTTCCTTCCTCTGTATCAACTATTAAAATGTATATTAAGCCTGGAGTTATGCTTTAACCACTTAAGCCCCGGACCATTTAGCTGGCCGAAGACCAGGCCACTTTTTGCGATTCGGCACTGCGTTGCTTCAACTGACAATTGCGCGGTCGTGCAACGTGACTCCCAAACAAAATTGACGTCCTTTTTTTCCCACAAATAGAGCTTTCTTTTGGTAGTATTTGATCACTTCTGCGGTTTTTATTTTTTGCGCTATAAACAAAAATAGAGCGACAATTTTGAAAAAATGCAATATTGTTTACTTTTTGCTATAATAAATATCCCCAAAAAATATATAAAAAAACGTTTTTTTTTCCTCAGTTTAGGGCAATACGTATTTTTTTTTTACTAGTAATGGCGGTGATCAGCGATTTTTATCGTAACTGCGACATTATGGTGGACACATCGGACACTTTTGACACCATTTTGGGACCATTGTCATTTTTACAGCGATCAGTGCTATAAAAATGCACTGATTACTGTATAAATTACACTGGCAGTGAAGGGGTTAACCTGTAAGCTGAAGGGGTTAAGTGTGACCTAGGGAGTGCTTCTAACTGGTAGGGGGCGTGGCTTGCCATGACACGTCACTGATCGCTGTTCCCGATGACAGGGAACAGACGATCAGTGACATGCCAGGGGAAGGACGGGGAGATGTTGTGTTTACACTGACATCTTCCCGTTCTTCAGCTCTGTGACCCATTCACAGGGTCGCGTGCACGCCACCAGCAGCATGCGTGCGATCACACAGCTCGCAAATTAAAGGGGACGTATATATATGCCCATTTGCGCAGCCGTGCCATTCTGTCGACGTATAATTTTATGCGGCGGTCGGGAAGCGGTTAAAGAGTAACTTCACTTTTGTTAAGAAGAAAAAAAAACATGACCCTCTGGGTGATTTATGTACATTGCAGGGATTTTAACAAACTTTGCTGCAGATTCCTACCTTTTGTTATACTTGTAGTGGTACCCCGTAGGAGCCGCAGGAATTACTTGTCCAGGTTTTCCCAACTTCTGCCCTGCCAGGCACACAGAAGACTCATTCACTTTCTCCATAGACCAATCTAGGGCAGGCCATACATTATACAATTTTCTTGTGCAAATTTCCTTTAGATTTACTAAAACCATCTAATATGAGATCAAACCTAAAACACTTTCAATATGTATGCAATTAGTCAGGCCCTTGCTCTAGATAGTTGAAGGTAAATCTAAAGGAAATTGAATAATAAAATTGTATAATGTATGGTCAGCTTATGGGATTTTGTTTTTGTTGTTTTTATTTTTTGGGGAACTTGAATAGGGATGAGGGAAGTGGTGGGATACTCCAAAGATAAGAACTATGTACAACTGAGGACTTGGCTTTTCTTTCTAAGCAAGCTTTGTGAAGTACAGTCAGGTCCATAAATATTGGGACATCGACACAATTCTACCGTATTTGGCGGCGTATAAGGCGACTGGGCGTATAAGACGACCCCCTAATTTTCCAGCTAAAATTTGGGTTTTGGCATATACTCGCCGTATAAGATGACCCCCTTCCGACTAGCCATGCCATGCCTCACCATACCTCACTGTGCCATTGCATACCTCACTGTGCCATTGCATACCTCACTGTGCCATTGCATGCCTCACTGTGCCATTGCATGCCTCACTGTTCCATTGCATGCCTCACTGTTCCATTGCATGCCTCACTGTTCCATTGCATGCCTCACTGTTCCATTGCATGCCTCACTGTGCCATTGCATACCTCACTGTGCCATTGCATACCTCACTGTGCCATTGCATACCTCACTGTTCCATTGCATACCTCACTGTGCCATTGCATACCTCACTGTGCCATTGCATACCTCACTGTGCCATTGCATACCTCACTGTGCCATTGCATGCCTCACTGTTCCATTGCATGCCTCACTGTTCCATTGCATGCCTCACTGTTCCATTGCATGCCTCACTGTTCCATTGCATGCCTCACTGTTCCATTGCATGCCTCACTGTTCCATTGCATGCCTCACTGTTCTATTGCATGCCTCACTGTGCCCCTGCATGCCTCACTGTTCCCCTGCATACCTCACTGTTCCCCTGCATACCTCACTGTGCCCCTCGACGATCACTTACCTTATCCCTGACATGTAGAATCTCAGTCAGACCGCAGCCGTCCATTTTTCAAAAGCCGCGCCTCCTCCTCGTACTGTTCTGTGATAGGCGGAACACTCAGCTTCCCAGCAGACACTGTGTTCAGTGTTCCGCCTATCGCAGATGCCCTCTCATCCGAGGCCGAGGACGAGAGGGCATCCGTGATAGGCGGAACACTAAACAGAGGCTCTGCTGGGAAGCTGAGTGTTCCGCCTATCACGGAACAGCATGAGGAGGAGGCGCGGCTTTTGAAAAATGGACGGGCGCGGTCTGAGATTCTACAGTACAGGTCAGGTACCGGCGTATAAGACGACCCCCGACTTTTGAGAGGATTTTTAGGGGTTAAAAAGTCGTCTTATATGCCGGAAAATACAGTAATCTTTTTGGCTCTATACACCACCACAATGGATTTGAAATGAAACAAACAAGATGTGCTTTAACTGCAGACGTTCAGCTTTAATTTGGGGGTATTTACATCCAAATCAGGTGAACGGTGTAGGAATTACAACAGTTTGTATATGTGCCTCCTACTTTTTAAGGGACCAAAAGTAATGGGACAGATTAACAATCATAAATCAAACTTTCACTTTTTAACCACTTAACGACCGCTCACTGTATATATACGTCGGCAGAATGGCACCGACAGGCACAATCACGTAGAGTGTACGTGATTGCCTTTGTACAGTTGGGGGGTCCAATCGGACCCCCCTTCTGTACAGTGAGCGGTGGCTAAGTGTCCGGGAGCGTTCCGGGATGAGGGGGCAGCCATTCGTTTCTGGCCACCCCCTCGCGATCGCTCCCGGCGAATGGAAATGCCCCCTCTGTCTGTGTCAGACAGAGGGAGCAGGAGGAAGTGATGTCATCTCTGGTGCGGCGCTCACATATACCGAGCGCCGTACAAGAGAAGATATCAGGTCAGTGCACACAACACTACACTGACACCAGGACACATAGGGACATAAATCGCCCCCCCAGGCCCCCCCAGACACCCCAGATCACCCCCCAGATCACCCCCCCAGCCCCCAGTCACAGTGTCACTGATTGCAGTGACCATTTATTTAGTGATCACTGCAATCAGTGACATTTGTGACTGTAAAAGTGTCACCAAAGTTTAGTCTTAGGTCCAGTGTAGCCCCCTAACCCCCCCTAATAAAGGTTTAACCCCCTGATCACCCCCCAGATAACCCTTTCACCCCCTATCACCACTGTCGCTTAGCGATAATTTTTCTGATCGCTGTCTTAGCGTCAGTGATGCCGATCGGCAGCCAGTAATTTTTTTTAGGTTCGCCGCAGGTTTTTATAGCGTCAGGTACCCCAATATATTATCTAATAAAGGTTTAACCCACTTGATCGCCCCCCAGGTAACCCTTTCACCCCCTATCACCACTATCACTAAGCGATCGTTTTTCTAAACGCTGTCTTAGTGTCTGTGATGCAGATCGGTAGCCGGTAATTTTTTTTAGGTTCGCCGCAGGTTTTTATAGCGTCAGGTACCCCAATATATTATCTAATAAAGGTTTAACCCCCTTGATCGCCCCCCAGGTAACCCTTTCACCCCCTATCACCACTGTCGCTAAGCAATTGTTTTTCTAAACGCTGTCTTAGTGTCGGTGATGCAGATCGTAGCCAGTAACTTTTTTTAGGTTCGCCGCAGGTTTTTATAGCGTCAGGTACCCCAATATATTATCTAATAAAGGTTTAACCCCCTTGATCGCCCCCCAGGTAACCCTTTCACCCCCTATCACCACTGTTGCTAAGCAATTGTTTTTCTAAACGCTGTCAAAGTGTCGGTGATGCAGATCGTAGCCAGTATTTTTTTTTAGGTTCGCCGCATGTTTTTATAGCGTCAGGTACCCCAATATATTATCTAATAAAGGTTTAACCCCCTTGATCGCCCCCCCAGGGTAACCCTTTCACCCCCATCACCACTGTCGCTAAGCAATCGTTTTTCTAAACGCTGTCTTAGTGTCGGTGATGCAGATCGGTAGCTGGTAATTTTTTTTAGGTTCGCCGCAGGTTTTTATAGCGTCAGGTACCCCCATATATTATCTAATAAAGGTTTTAACCCCCTGATTGCCCCTAGTTAACCCTTTCACCAGTGATCACCATATAAGTGTTACGGGTGACGCTGGTTAGTTAGTTTGCTTTTTATAGTGTCAGGGCACCCGCCGTGTATATAACCCAATAAAGGTTTAACCCCCTGATCGCCCGGCGGGTGATATCAATTAGGTTTTAGCGTCAGAGAGGGTCTGCGTCACACCCCAGGCAGCGTCAGGTTAGTGCCAGTAGCACTAACACCCACGCCTGAAGCATACACCCTCCTTAGTGGTATAGTATCTGATCAGATCAATATCTGATCTGATCAGATCTATACTAGCGTCCCCAGCAGTTTAGGGTTCCCAAAAACGCAGTGTTAGCGGGATCAGCCCAGATACCTGCTAGCACCTGCGTTTTGCCCCTCCGTTCAGCCCAGGCCACCCAAGTGCAGCATCGATCGATCACTGTCACTTACAAAACAAAAACACACATAACTGCAGCGTTCGCAGAGACAGGCCTGATCCCTGCGACTCCAGTGCTGTAGGAGGTGATTTCACCACCACAGTTAAAAAAAAAGAAGCAAATATGCCGAAGCATTGGGGCAGCAGGGGCGGAGGAGCGATTTTGCTCCTATTGCCGCGTACATACGGTCGAAATTCCGACGGAGGCTTGCCCGTGGAAAAGTCCGACCATGTGTGTGCGGCATAACTTTTTTGCTGGAGGATGCCCCCATGCTTCGGCATATATAAATGGTGCGTGTATGCCCATCATTGGAAGTGGGTGGATGAAGGGAGGTATTCTAATGGTGGGCATACCCACCCGATCAATCTCTTTTTTCGTTCAGCCAACTGGCTGCATGAAATAAAAAGATTACAATACATGTCCAACAAGGACCAGCAACGTACTGGTATGTTGCTGGACTTTGAATGTTTATACCAGATTGATGCCTGTGGGTTTAGGTATCATCTTGGTATCATTCTTTTCAGCCTGCGGCCGGCTTTCATGTAAAAGCAATCCTAGCGGCTAATTAGCCTCTGGACTGCTTTTACAAGCAGTGGGAGGGAATGCCCCCCCCCGGATATAAAAAGCGCCATTGGGAAATTGGGAAAGCATTTTATCACACCGATCTTGGTGTGGTCAGATGCTTTGAGGGCAGAGGAAAGATCTAGGGTCTAGTCCCCAGTTTTTTCAAAAAAGAGTACCTGTCACTACCTATTACTATCATAGGGGATATTTACATTCCCTGAGATAACAATAAAAATGATTAAAAAAAAATACTTGGAAGGAACAATTTAAAAATAAAATAAAAAAGCAAAATTAATAATAATAAAAAAAATAAAATAAAAAAAGCACCCCTGTCCTGCCCTGCTCTTGCCCAATGGCGAACGCAAGCGTCGGTCTGGCATCATATGTAATGAGCAATTGCACCATGCATGTGAGGTATCACCGCGAAGGTCAGATCGAGGGCAATCATTTTAGCAGTAGACCTCCTCTGTAAATCTACTGGGGTAACCTGTAAAGGCTTTTAAAGGCTTTTAAAAATGTATGTAGTTTGTCGCCAATGCGCGTTTGTGCGAAATTTTAAAGCATGTCGTGTTTGGTATCTATGTACTCGGCCTAAGATCATCTTTTTTATTTCATCAAACATTTGGGCAATATAGTGTGTTTTAGTGCATTAAAATTAAAAAAAGTGTATTTTTTAACCCAAAAAATGCGTTTGAAAAATCGCTGCGCAAATACTGTGTAGAAAAAAAAATGCAACACCCACCATTTTAATCTGTAGGGCCTTTGCTTTAAAAATATATATAATGTTTGGGGGTTCAACATAATTTTCTTGCAAAAAAAAAAATGTTTTCATGTAAACAAAAAGTGTCAAAAAGGGCTTTGTCTTCAAGTGGTTAGAAGAGTGGATGTAAGCTTCCTAATGTTGTGTATAAAATGCCAGAACAGTTCAAAACCCCCCAAATGACCCCATTTTGGAAAGTAGACACCCCAAGCTATATACTGAGAGGCATGTCGAGTCCATGGAATATTTTATATGTTGACACAAGTTGCGGAAAAACAACAATTTTTTTTTTTTTTTTTGCACAAAGTTGTCACTAAATTATATATTGCTCAAACATGCCATGGGCATATGTGGAATTACACCCCAAAATACATTCTGTTGCTTCTCCTGAGTACGGGGATACCACATGTGTGAGACTTTTTGGGAGCCTAGCCATGTACGGGACTCCAAAAATCAAGCACCGCCTTCAGGCTTTCTAAGGGTGTACATTTTTGATTTCACTTCTCACTGCCTATCACAGTTTCGGAGGCCATGGAATGCCCAGATGGCACAAAACCCCCCCAAATGACCCCATTTTGGAAAGTAGACACCCCAAGCTATTTGCTGAGAGGTATTGTGAGTATTTTGCAGATCTCGCTTTTTGTCACAAAGTTTTGAAAATTGAAAAAAAAAATATATATATATACAGGTCCTTCTCAAAAAATTAGCATATTGTGATAAAGTTCATTATTTTCTGTAATGTACTGATAAACATTAGACTTTCATATATTTTAGATTCATTACACACAACTGAAGTAGTTCAAGCCTTTTCTTGTTTTAATATTGATGATTTTGGCATACAGCTCATGAAAACCCAAAAATCCTATCTCAAAAAATTAGCATATCATGAAAAGGTTCTCTAAACAAGCTATTAACCTAATCATCTGAATCAACTAATTAACTCTAAACACCTGCAAAAGATTCCTGAGGCTTTTAAAAACTCCCAGCCTGGTTCATTACTCAAAACCGCAATCATGGGTAAGACTGCCGACCTGACTGCTGTCCAGAAGGCCATCATTGACACCCTCAAGCAAGAGGGTAAGACACAGAAAGAAATTTCTGAACGAATAGGCTGTTCCCAGAGTGCTGTATCAAGGCACCTCAGTGGGAAGTCTGTGGGAAGGAAAAAGTGTGGCAGAAAATGCTGCACAACGAGAAGAAGTGACCAGACCCTGAAGAAGATTGTGGAGAAGGACCGATTCCAGACCTTGGAGGACCTGCGGAAGCAGTGGACTGAGTCTGGAGTAGAAACATCCAGAGCCACCGTTAACAGGCGTGTGCAGGAAATGGGCTACAGGTGCCGCATTCCCCAGGTCAAGCCACTTTTGAACCAGAAACAGCGGCAGAAGCGCCTGACCTGGGCTACAGAGAAGCAGCACTGGACTGTTGCTCAGTGGTCCAAAGTACATTCGGAAATCAAGGTGCCAGAGTCTGGAGGAAGACTGGGGAGAGGGAAATGCCAAAATGCCTGAAGTCCAGTGTCAAGTACCCACAGTCAGTGATGGTCTGGGGTGCCATGTCAGCTGCTGGTGTTGGTCCACTGTGTTTTATCAAGGGCAGGGTCAATGCATCTAGCTATCAGGAGATTTTGGAGCACTTCATGCTTCCATCTGCTGAAAAGCTTTATGGAGATGAAGATTTTATTTTTCAGCACGACCTGGCACCTGCTCACAGTGCCAAAACCACTGGTAAATGGTTTACTGACCATGGTATTACTGTGCTCAATTGGCCTGCCAACTCTCCTGACCTGAACCCCATAGAGAATCTGTGGGATATTGGGAAGAGAAAGTTGAGAGACGCAAGACCCAACACTCTGGATGAGCTTAAGGCCGCTATCGAAGCATCCTGGGCCTCCATAACACCTCAGCAGTGCCACAGGCTGGTTGCCTCCATGCCACGCCGCATTGAAGCAGTCATTTCTGCAAAAGGATTCCCAACCAAGTATTGAGTGCATAACTGAACATAATTATTTGAAGGTTGACTTTTTTTGTATTAAAAACACTTTTCTTTTATTGGTCGGATGAAATATGCTAATTTTTTGAGATAGGATTTTTGGGTTTTCATGAGCTGTATGCCAAAATCATCAATATTAAAACAAGAAAAGGCTTGAACTACTTCAGTTGTGTGTAATGAATCTAAAATATATGAAAGTCTAATGTTTATCAGTACATTACAGAAAATAATGAACTTTATCACAATATGCTAATTTTTTGAGAAGGACCTGTATATATTTTCTTTCTTCATTTTCAAAAACAAATGAGAGCTGTAAAATACTCGCCATTCCTCTCAGCAAATAGCTTGGGGTGTCTATATTCCAAAATGGGGTCATTTGGGGGGGTTTTGTGCGATTTTGGCATTTTATGGCCTTCGAAACTGTGATAGGTAGTGAGGAGTGAAATCAAAAATTTGTGCCTAGAAATCCTGAAGGCGGTGCTTGGTTTTCGGGGTCCCGTACGCGGCTAGGCTCCTAAAAAGTCCCACACATGTGGTATCCCCGTACTCAGGAGAAGCAGAAAAATGTATTTTGGGGTGTAATTCCACATATAACCATGGCATGTGTGAGCAATATATCATTTAGTGACAACTTTTTGTAATTTTTTATTTTTTTTTGTCATTATTCAATCACTTGGGACAAAAAAATTATATTCAATGGGCTCAACAGGCCTCTCAGCAATTTCCTTGGGGTGTCTACTTTCTAAAATGGGGTCATTTGGGGGGGTTTTGTGCTATTTTGGCATTTTATGGCTTTCGAAACTGTGATAGGTAGTGAGGAGTGAAATCAAAAATTTGCGCCCTTAGAAATCCTGAAGGCGGTGCTTGGTTTCCGGGGTCCCGTACGCGGCTAGGCTCCCAAAAAGTCCCACACATGTGGTATCCCCGTACTCAGGAGAAGCAGCAAAATGTATTTTGGGGTGAAATTCCACATATAACCATGGCATGTGTGAGCAATATATAATTTAGTGACAACTTTTTGTAATTTTTTTTTTTTTTTTAGTCATTATTCAATCACTTGGGACAAAAAAATAAAAAATTCAATGGGCTCAACATGCCTCTCAGCAATTTCCTTGGGGTGTCTACTTTCCAAAATGGGGTCATTTGGGGGGGTTTTGTACTGCCCTGTCATTTTAGCACCTCAAGAAATGAGATAGGCAGTCATAAATTTAAAGCTGTGTAAATTTCAGAAAATGTACCCTAGTTTGTAAACTCTATAACTTTTGCGCAAACCAATAAATATACGCTTATTGACATTTTTTTTACTAAAAACATGTGGCTGAATACATTTTGGCCTAAATGTATGACTACAATTGAGTTTATTCGATTTTTCTTATAACAAAAAGTAGAAAATATCATTTTTTTTCAAAATTTTCGGTCTTTTTCCGTTTATATCGCAAAAAATAAAAATCGCAGAGGCAATCAAATACCATTAAAAGAAAGCTCTATTTGTGGGAAGAAAAGGACGCAAATTTAGTTTGGGTACAACATTGCATGTCCACACAATTTACAGTTAAAGCAGCGCAGTGCAAAATTCTGAATTCACCTCTGGTCCTCTAGCTACCAAATGGTCCGGGGCTTAAGTGGTTAATACTTGGTTGCAAATCCTTTGCAGTCAATTACAGCCTGAAGTCTGGAACGCATAGACATCCCCAGAGGTTTCATCCCTGGTGATTAGGGATGAGCTTCGTGTTCGAGTCGAACATACGTTCGACTCGAACATCGGCTGTTCGATCGTTCGACGAAGATCGAACGATTTGGGCCGTTCGCGCCAAATTCGAGTGACGCGAACGGCCCACAATGCACTACGCCATCGCAGTGTCATCCAGGCGCTGTGATTGGCCAAGCATGCACTGTGACCCCGCATGCTTGGCCAATCACAGCGCCGGCAGCGAGGAGAGCAATGATTGGCCACAGGCAGGATGCCTGTGGCCAATTATTGCTGAGGGTGTTTAGTACACGCCCCACACTATAAAAGGCCGCCAGCACGGCGGCCTAGTGTAGTGTGTTCCGGAGCAGGGAAAGAGAAGCATAGGCAGGGACAGTGACATTTATTTTTTTCTTGCTTAACCTGGATTCCTTTAGTTTAGGGAAAGAGAAGGATAGGTAGGGAGAGTGTCAGTGTGTTTTACTGTGCGAATCCTTGTTTCTTGGGACAGGGAAGGACAGTGAGGGGAATTCTCCTTGTGCTATAGTGTGCTTTAAAAAAACATTTTTTCTAGGGACAGAAAACTATAGGTAGGGAGAGTGTCAGTGTGTTTTACTGTGCGAATCCTTGTTTCTAGGGACAGGGAAGGACAGTGAGGGAATTCTCCTTGTGCTATAGTGTGCTTTAAAAAAACATTTTTTCTAGGGACAGAAAACTATAGGTAGGGAGAGTGTCAGTGTGTTTTACTGTGCGAATCCTTGTTTCTAGGGACAGGGAAGGACAGTGAGGGAATTCTCCTTGTGCTATAGTGTGCTTTAAAAAAACATTTTTTCTAGGGACAGAAAACTATAAGTAGGGAGAGTGTCAGTGTGTTTTACTGTGCGAATCCTTGTTTCTAGGGACAGGGAAGGACAGTGAGGGAATTCTCCTTGTGCTATAGTGTGCTTTAAAAAAACATTTTTTCTAGGGACAGAAAACTATAGGTAGGAAGAGTGTCAGTTTCTTTCACTGTGATAATCCTTGTTTCTAGGGACAAAGAAGGAAAGTGAGGGAAATTCTCCTTGTGCTATAGTGTGCTTTAAAAAAACATTTTTTCTAGGGACAGAAAACTATAGGTAGGGAGAGTGTCAGTGTATTTTACTGTGCGAATCCTTGTTTCTAGGGACAGGGAAGGACAGTGAGGGAATTCTCCTTGTGCTATAGTGTGCTTTAAAAAAACATTTTTTCTAGGGACAGAAAACTATAGGAAGGAAGAGTGTCAGTTTCTTTCACTGTGATAATCCTTGTTTCTAGGGACAAAGAAGGAAAGTGAGGGAAATTCTCCTTGTGCTATAGTGTGCTTTAAAAAAACATTTTTTCTAGGGACAGAAAACTATAGGTAGGGAGAGTGTCAGTGTGTTTTACTGTGCGAATCCTTGTTTCTAGGGACAGGAAAGGACAGTGAGGGAATTCCCTTGTGCTATAGTGTGCTTTAAAAAAACATTTTTTCTAGGGACAGAAAACTATAGGTAGGAAGAGTGTCAGTTTCTTTCACTGTGATAATCCTTGTTTCTAGGGACAAAGAAGGAAAGTGAGGGAAATTCTCCTTGTGCTATAGTGTGCTTTAAAAAAACATTTTTTCTAGGGACAGAAAACTATAGGTAGGGAGAGTGTCAGTGTCTTTTACTGTGCGAATCCTTGTTTCTAGGGACAGGGAAGGACAGTGAGGGAATTCTCCTTGTGCTATAGTGTGCTTTAAAAAAACATTTTTTCTAGGGACAGAAAACTATAGGTAGGAAGAGTGTCAGTTTCTTTCACTGTGATAATCCTTGTTTCTAGGGACAAAGAAGGAAAGTGAGGGAAATTCTCCTTGTGCTATAGTGTGCTTTAAAAAAACATTTTTTCTAGGGACAGAAAACTATAGGTAGGGAGAGTGTCAGTGTCTTTTACTGTGCGAATCCTTGTTTCTAGGGACAGGGAAGGACAGTGAGGGAATTCTCCTTGTGCTATAGTGTGCTTTAAAAAAACATTTTTTCTAGGGACAGAAAACTATAGGTAGGAAGAGTGTCAGTTTCTTTCACTGTGATAATCCTTGTTTCTAGGGACAAAGAAGGAAAGTGAGGGAAATTCTCCTTGTGCTATAGTGTGCTTTAAAAAAACATTTTTTCTAGGGACAGAAAACTATAGGTAGGGAGAGTGTCAGTGTCTTTTACTGTGCAAATCCTTGTTTCTAGGGACAGGGAAGGACAGTGAGGGAATTCTCCTTGTGCTATAGTGTGCTTTAAAAAAACATTTTTTCTAGGGACAGAAAACTATAGGAAGGAAGAGTGTCAGTTTCTTTCACTGTGATAATCCTTGTTTCTAGGGACAAAGAAGGAAAGTGAGGGAAATTCTCCTTGTGCTATAGTGTGCTTTAAAAAAACATTTTTTCTAGGGACAGAAAACTATAGGTAGGGAGAGTGTCAGTGTCTTTTACTGTGCAAATCCTTGTTTCTAGGGACAGGGAAGGACAGTGAGGGAATTCTCCTTGTGCTATAGTGTGCTTTAAAAAAACATTTTTTCTAGGGACAGAAAACTATAGGAAGGAAGAGTGTCAGTTTCTTTCACTGTGATAATCCTTGTTTCTAGGGACAAAGAAGGAAAGTGAGGGAAATTCTCCTTGTGCTATAGTGTGCTTTAAAAAAACATTTTTTCTAGGGACAGAAAATTATAGGTAGGGAGAGTGTCAGTGTCTTTTACTGTGCAAATCCTTGTTTCTAGGGACAGGGAAGGACAGTGAGGGAATTCTCCTTGTGCTATAGTGTGCTTTAAAAAAACATTTTTTCTAGGGACAGAAAACTATAGGAAGGAAGAGTGTCAGTTTCTTTCACTGTGATAATCCTTGTTTCTAGGGACAAAGAAGGAAAGTGAGGGAAATTCTCCTTGTGCTATAGTGTGCTTTAAAAAAACATTTTTTCTAGGGACAGAAAACTATAGGTAGGGAGAGTGTCAGTGTCTTTTACTGTGCAAATCCTTGTTTCTAGGGACAGGGAAGGACAGTGAGGGAATTCTCCTTGTGCTATAGTGTGCTTTAAAAAAACATTTTTTCTAGGGACAGAAAACTATAGGTAGGGAGAGTGTCAGTGTGTTTTACTGTGCGAATCCTTGTTTCTAGGGACAGGGAAGGACAGTGAGGGAATTCTCCTTGTGCTATAGTGTGCTTTAAAAAAACATTTTTTCTAGGGACAGAAAACTATAGGTAGGAAGAGTGTCAGTTTCTTTCACTGTGATAATCCTTGTTTCTAGGGACAAAGAAGGAAAGTGAGGGAAATTCTCCTTGTGCTATAGTGTGCTTTAAAAAAACATTTTTTCTAGGGACAGAAAACTATAGGTAGGGAGAGTGTCAGTGTCTTTTACTGTGCGAATCCTTGTTTCTAGGGACAGGAAAGGACAGTGAGGGAATTCTCCTTGTGCTATAGTGTGCTTTAAAAAAACATTTTTTCTAGGGACAGAAAACTATAGGTAGGAAGAGTATCAGTTTCTTTCACTGTGATAATCCTTGTTTCTAGGGACAAAGAAGGAAAGTGAGGGAAATTCTCCTTGTGCTATAGTGTGCTTTAAAAAAACATTTTTTCTAGGGACAGAAAACTATAGGTAGGGAGAGTGTCAGTGTGTTTTACTGTACGAATCCTTGTTTCTAGGGACAGGGAAGGACAGTGAGGGAATTCTCCTTGTGATATAGTGTGCTTTAAAAAAACATTTTTTCTAGGGACAGAAAACTATAGGAAGGAAGAGTGTCAGTTTCTTTCACTGTGATAATCCTTGTTTCTAGGGACAAAGAAGGAAAGTGAGGGAAATTCTCCTTGTGCTATAGTGTGCTTTAAAAAAACATTTTTTCTAGGGACAGAAAACTATAGGTAGGGAGAGTGTCAGTGTCTTTTACTGTGCAAATCCTTGTTTCTAGGGACAGGGAAGGACAGTGAGGGAATTCTCCTTGTGCTATAGTGTGCTTTAAAAAAACATTTTTTCTAGGGACAGAAAACTATAGGAAGGAAGAGTGTCAGTTTCTTTCACTGTGATAATCCTTGTTTCTAGGGACAAAGAAGGGAAGTGAGGGAAATTCTCCTTGTGCTATAGTGTGCTTTAAAAAAACATTTTTTCTAGGGACAGAAAACTATAGGTAGGGAGAGTGTCAGTGTGTTTTACTGTGCGAATCCTTGTTTCTAGGGACAGGAAAGGACAGTGAGGGAATTCTCCTTGTGCTATAGTGTGCTTTAAAAAAACATTTTTTCTAGGGACAGAAAACTATAGGTAGGAAAAGTGTCAGTTTCTTTCACTGTGATAATCCTTGTTTCTAGGGACAAAGAAGGAAAGTGAGGGAAATTCTCCTTGTGCTATAGTGTGCTTTAAAAAAACATTTTTTCTAGGGACAGAAAACTAGAGGTAGGGAGAGTGTCAGTGTCTTTTACTGTGCAAATCCTTGTTTCTAGGGACAGGGAAGGACAGTGAGGGAATTCTCCTTGTGCTATAGTGTGCTTTAAAAAAACATTTTTTCTAGGGACAGAAGACTATAGGTAGGGAGAGTGTCAGTGTGTTTTACTGTGCGAATCCTTGTTTCTAGGGACAGGGAAGGACAGTGAGGGAATTCTCCTTGTGCTATAGTGTGCTTTAAAAAAACATTTTTTCTAGGGACAGAAAACTATAGGAAGGAAGAGTGTCAGTTTCTTTCACTGTGATAATCCTTGTTTCTAGGGACAAAGAAGGAAAGTGAGGGAAATTCTCCTTGTGCTATAGTGTGCTTTAAAAAAACATTTTTTCTAGGGACAGAAAACTATAGGTAGGGAGAGTGTCAGTGTCTTTTACTGTGCAAATCCTTGTTTCTAGGGACAGGGAAGGACAGTGAGGGAATTCTCCTTGTGCTATAGTGTGCTTTAAAAAAACATTTTTTCTAGGGACAGAAAACTATAGGTAGGAAGAGTGTCAGTTTCTTTCACTGTGATAATCCTTGTTTCTAGGGACAAAGAAGGAAAGTGAGGGAAATTCTCCTTGTGCTATAGTGTGCTTTAAAAAAACATTTTTTCTAGGGACAGAAAACTATAGGTAGGGAGAGTGTCAGTGTCTTTTACTGTGCGAATCCTTGTTTCTAGGGACAGGAAAGGACAGTGAGGGAATTCTCCTTGTGCTATAGTGTGCTTTAAAAAAACATTTTTTCTAGGGACAGAAAACTATAGGTAGGAAGAGTGTCAGTTTCTTTCACTGTGATAATCCTTGTTTCTAGGGACAAAGAAGGAAAGTGAGGGAAATTCTCCTTGTGCTATAGTGTGCTTTAAAAAAAAAATTTTTCTAGGGACAGAAAACTATAGGTAGGGAGAGTGTCAGTGTGTTTTACTGTACGAATCCTTGTTTCTAGGGACAGGGAAGGACAGTGAGGGAATTCTCCTTGTGCTATAGTGTGCTTTAAAAAAACATTTTTTCTAGGGACAGAAAACTATAGGAAGGAAGAGTGTCAGTTTCTTTCACTGTGATAATCCTTGTTTCTAGGGACAAAGAAGGAAAGTGAGGGAAATTCTCCTTGTGCTATAGTGTGCTTTAAAAAAACATTTTTTCTAGGGACAGAAAACTATAGGTAGGGAGAGTGTCAGTGTGTTTTACTGTGCGAATCCTTGTTTCTAGGGACAGGAAAGGACAGTGAGGGAATTCTCCTTGTGCTATAGTGTGCTTTAAAAAAACATTTTTTCTAGGGACAGAAACTATAGGTAGGAAGAGTGTCAGTTTCTTTCACTGTGATAATCCTTGTTTCTAGGGACAAAGAAGGAAAGTGAGGGAAATTCTCCTTGTGCTATAGTGTGCTTTAAAAAAAATTTTTTATAGGGACAGAAAACTATAGGTAGGGAGAGTGTCAGTGTCTTTTACTGTGCAAATCCTTGTTTCTAGGGACAGGGAAGGACAGTGAGGGAATTCTCCTTGTGCTATAGTGTGCTTTAAAAAAACATTTTTTCTAGGGACAGAAAACTATAGGTAGGGAGAGTGTCAGTGTGTTTTACTGTGTGAATCCTTGTTTCTAGGGACAGGGAAGGACAGTGAGGGAATTCTCCTTGTGCTATAGTGTGCTTTAAAAAAACATTTTTTCTAGGGACAGAAAACTATAGGTAGGAAGAGTGTCAGTTTCTTTCACTGTGATAATCCTTGTTTCTAGGGACAAAGAAGGAAAGTGAGGGAAATTCTCCTTGTGCTATAGTGTGCTTTAAAAAAACATTTTTTCTAGGGACAGAAAACTATAGGTAGGGAGAGTGTCAGTGTCTTTTACTGTGCAAATCCTTGTTTCTAGGGACAGGGAAGGACAGTGAGGGAATTCTCCTTGTGCTATAGTGTGCTTTAAAAAAAACATTTTTTCTAGGGACAGAAAACTATAGGAAGGAAGAGTGTCAGTTTCTTTCACTGTGATAATCCTTGTTTCTAGGGACAAAGAAGGAAAGTGAGGGAAATTCTCCTTGTGCTATAGTGTGCTTTAAAAAAACATTTTTTCTAGGGACAGAAAACTATAGGTAGGGAGAGTGTCAGTGTCTTTTACTGTGCAAATCCTTGTTTCTAGGGACAGGAAAGGACAGTGAGGGAATTCTCCTTGTGCTATAGTGTGCTTTAAAAAAACATTTTTTCTAGGGACAGAAAACTATAGGTAGGAAGAGTGTCAGTTTCTTTCACTGTGATAATCCTTGTTTCTAGGGACAAAGAAGGAAAGTGAGGGAAATTCTCCTTGTGCTATAGTGTGCTTTAAAAAAAAAAATTTCTAGGGACAGAAAACTATAGGTAGGGAGAGTGTCAGTGTCTTTTACTGTGCGAATCCTTGTTTCTAGGGACAGGGAAGGACAGTGAGGGAATTCTCCTTGTGCTATAGTGTGCTTTAAAAAAACATTTTTTCTAGGGACAGAAAACTATAGGAAGGAAGAGTGTCAGTTTCTTTCACTGTGATAATCCTTGTTTCTAGGGACAAAGAAGGAAAGTGAGGGAAATTCTCCTTGTGCTATAGTGTGCTTTAAAAAAACATTTTTTCTAGGGACAGAAAACTATAGGTAGGGAGAGTGTCAGTGTGTTTTACTGTGCGAATCCTTGTTTCTAGGGACAGGAAAGGACAGTGAGGGAATTCTCCTTGTGCTATAGTGTGCTTTAAAAAAACATTTTTTCTAGGGACAGAAAACTATAGGTAGGAAGAGTGTCAGTTTCTTTCACTGTGATAATCCTTGTATCTAGGGACAAAGAAGGAAAGTGAGGGAAATTCTCCTTGTGCTATAGTGTGCTTTAAAAAAACATTTTTTCTAGGGACAGAAAACTATAGGTAGGGAGAGTGTCAGTGTGTTTTACTGTGCGAATCCTTGTTTCTAGGGACAGGAAAGGACAGTGAGGGAATTCTCCTTGTGCTATAGTGTGCTTTAAAAAAACATTTTTTCTAGGGACAGAAAACTATAGGTAGGAAGAGTGTCAGTTTCTTTCACTGTGATAATCCTTGTTTCTAGGGACAAAGAAGGAAAGTGAGGGAAATTCTCCTTGTGCTATAGTGTGCTTTAAAAAAACATTTTTTCTAGGGACAGAAAACTATAGGTAGGGAGAGTGTCAGTGTGTTTTACTGTGCGAATCCTTGATTCTAGGGACAGGGAAGGACAGTGAGGGAATTCTCCTTGTGCTATAGTGTGCTTTAAAAAAACATTTTTTCTAGGGACAGAAAACTATAGGTAGGAAGAGTGTCAGTTTCTTTCACTGTGATAATCCTTGTTTCTAGGGACAAAGAAGGAAAGTGAGGGAAATTCTCCTTGTGCTATAGTGTGCTTTAAAAAAACATTTTTTCTAGGGACAGAAAACTATAGGTAGGGAGAGTGTCAGTGTCTTTTACTGTGCAAATCCTTGTTTCTAGGGACAGGGAAGGACAGTGAGGGAATTCTCCTTGTGCTATAGTGTGCTTTAAAAAAAACATTTTTTCTAGGGACAGAAAACTATAGGAAGGAAGAGTGTCAGTTTCTTTCACTGTGATAATCCTTGTTTCTAGGGACAAAGAAGGAAAGTGAGGGAAATTCTCCTTGTGCTATAGTGTGCTTTAAAAAAACATTTTTTCTAGGGACAGAAAACTATAGGTAGGGAGATTGTCAGTGTCTTTTACTGTGCGAATCCTTGTTTCTAGGGACAGGAAAGGACAGTGAGGGAATTCTCCTTGTGCTATAGTGTGCTTTAAAAAAACATTTTTTCTAGGGACAGAAAACTATAGGTAGGAAGAGTGTCAGTTTCTTTCACTGTGATAATCCTTGTATCTAGGGACAAAGAAGGAAAGTGAGGGAAATTCTCCTTGTGCTATAGTGTGCTTTAAAAAAACATTTTTTCTAGGGACAGAAAACTATAGGTAGGGAGAGTGTCAGTGTCTTTTACTGTGCGAATCCTTGTTTCTAGGGACAGGGAAGGACAGTGAGGGAATTCTCCTTGTGCTATAGTGTGCTTTAAAAAAACATTTTTTCTAGGGACAGAAAACTATAGGTAGGAAGAGTGTCAGTTTCTTTCACTGTGATAATCCTTGTTTCTAGGGACAAAGAAGGAAAGTGAGGGAAATTCTCCTTGTGCTATAGTGTGCTTTAAAAAAACATTTTTTCTAGGGACAGAAAACTATAGGTAGGGAGAGTGTCAGTGTGTTTTACTGTACGAATCCTTGTTTCTAGGGACAGGGAAGGACAGTGAGGGAATTCTCCTTGTGCTATAGTGTGCTTTAAAAAAACATTTTTTCTAGGGACAGAAAACTATAGGAAGGAAGAGTGTCAGTTTCTTTCACTGTGATAATCCTTGTTTCTAGGGACAAAGAAGGAAAGTGAGGGAAATTCTCCTTGTGCTATAGTGTGCTTTAAAAAAACATTTTTTCTAGGGACAGAAAACTATAGGTAGGGAGAGTGTCAGTGTGTTTTACTGTGCGAATCCTTGTTTCTAGGGACAGGAAAGGACAGTGAGGGAATTCTCCTTGTGCTATAGTGTGCTTTAAATAAACATTTTTTCTAGGGACAGAAAACTATAGGTAGGAAGAGTGTCAGTTTCTTTCACTGTGATAATCCTTGTTTCTAGGGACAAAGAAGGAAAGTGAGGGAAATTCTCCTTGTGCTATAGTGTGCTTTAAAAAAACATTTTTTCTAGGGACAGAAAACTATAGGTAGGGAGATTGTCAGTGTCTTTTACTGTGCGAATCCTTGTTTCTAGGGACAGGAAAGGACAGTGAGGGAATTCTCCTTGTGCTATAGTGTGCTTTAAAAAAACATTTTTTCTAGGGACAGAAAACTATAGGTAGGAAGAGTGTCAGTTTCTTTCACTGTGATAATCCTTGTATCTAGGGACAAAGAAGGAAAGTGAGGGAAATTCTCCTTGTGCTATAGTGTGCTTTAAAAAAACATTTTTTCTAGGGACAGAAAACTATAGGTAGGGAGAGTGTCAGTGTCTTTTACTGTGCGAATCCTTGTTTCTAGGGACAGGGAAGGACAGTGAGGGAATTCTCCTTGTGCTATAGTGTGCTTTAAAAAAACATTTTTTCTAGGGACAGAAAACTATAGGTAGGAAGAGTGTCAGTTTCTTTCACTGTGATAATCCTTGTTTCTAGGGACAAAGAAGGAAAGTGAGGGAAATTCTCCTTGTGCTATAGTGTGCTTTAAAAAAACATTTTTTCTAGGGACAGAAAACTATAGGTAGGAAGAGTGTCAGTTTCTTTCACTGTGATAATCCTTGTTTCTAGGGACAGGGAAGGACAGTGAGGGAATTCTCCTTGTGCTATAGTGTGCTTTAAAAAAACATTTTTTATAGGGACAGAAAACTATAGGTAGGGAGAGTGTCAGTGTCTTTTACTGTGCAAATCCTTGTTTCTAGGGACAGGGAAGGACAGTGAGGGAATTCTCCTTGTGCTATAGTGTGCTTTAAAAAAACATTTTTTCTAGGGACAGAAAACTATAGGAAGGAAGAGTGTCAGTTTCTTTCACTGTGATAATCCTTGTTTCTAGGGACAAAGAAGGAAAGTGAGGGAAATTCTCCTTGTGCTATAGTGTGCTTTAAAAAAACATTTTTTCTAGGGACAGAAAACTATAGGTAGGGAGAGTGTCAGTGTCTTTTACTGTGCAAATCCTTGTTTCTAGGGACAGGGAAGGACAGTGAGGGAATTCTCCTTGTGCTATAGTGTGCTTTAAAAAAACATTTTTTCTAGGGACAGAAAACTATAGGAAGGAAGAGTGTCAGTTTCTTTCACTGTGATAATCCTTGTTTCTAGGGACAAAGAAGGAAAGTGAGGGAAATTCTCCTTGTGCTATAGTGTGCTTTAAAAAAACATTTTTTCTAGGGACAGAAAATTATAGGTAGGGAGAGTGTCAGTGTCTTTTACTGTGCAAATCCTTGTTTCTAGGGACAGGGAAGGACAGTGAGGGAATTCTCCTTGTGCTATAGTGTGCTTTAAAAAAACATTTTTTCTAGGGACAGAAAACTATAGGAAGGAAGAGTGTCAGTTTCTTTCACTGTGATAATCCTTGTTTCTAGGGACAAAGAAGGAAAGTGAGGGAAATTCTCCTTGTGCTATAGTGTGCTTTAAAAAAACATTTTTTCTAGGGACAGAAAACTATAGGTAGGAAGAGTGTCAGTTTCTTTCACTGTGATAATCCTTGTTTCTAGGGACAAAGAAGGAAAGTGAGGGAAATTCTCCTTGTGCTATAGTGTGCTTTAAAAAAACATTTTTTCTAGGGACAGAAAACTATAGGTAGGGAGAGTGTCAGTGTCTTTTACTGTGCGAATCCTTGTTTCTAGGGACAGGGAAGGACAGTGAGGGAATTCTCCTTGTGCTATAGTGTGCTTTAAAAAAACATTTTTTCTAGGGACAGAAAACTATAGGTAGGAAGAGTGTCAGTTTCTTTCACTGTGATAATCCTTGTTTCTAGGGACAAAGAAGGAAAGTGAGGGAAATTCTCCTTGTGCTATAGTGTGCTTTAAAAAAACATTTTTTCTAGGGACAGAAAACTATAGGTAGGGAGAGTGTCAGTGTCTTTTACTGTGCGAATCCTTGTTTCTAGGGACAGGAAAGGACAGTGAGGGAATTCTCCTTGTGCTATAGTGTGCTTTAAAAAAACATTTTTTCTAGGGACAGAAAACTATAGGTAGGAAGAGTATCAGTTTCTTTCACTGTGATAATCCTTGTTTCTAGGGACAAAGAAGGAAAGTGAGGGAAATTCTCCTTGTGCTATAGTGTGCTTTAAAAAAACATTTTTTCTAGGGACAGAAAACTATAGGTAGGGAGAGTGTCAGTGTCTTTTACTGTGCGAATCCTTGTTTCTAGGGACAGGGAAGGACAGTGAGGGAATTCTCCTTGTGCTATAGTGTGCTTTAAAAAAACATTTTTTCTAGGGACAGAAAACTATAGGTAGGAAGAGTGTCAGTTTCTTTCACTGTGATAATCCTTGTTTCTAAGGACAAAGAAGGAAAGTGAGGGAAATTCTCCTTGTGCTATAGTGTGCTTTAAAAAAACATTTTTTCTAGGGACAGAAAACTATAGGTAGGGAGAGTGTCAGTGTGTTTTACTGTACGAATCCTTGTTTCTAGGGACAGGGAAGGACAGTGAGGGAATTCTCCTTGTGATATAGTGTGCTTTAAAAAAACATTTTTTCTAGGGACAGAAAACTATAGGTAGGAAAAGTGTCAGTTTCTTTCACTGTGATAATCCTTGTTTCTAGGGACAAAGAAGGAAAGTGAGGGAAATTCTCCTTGTGCTATAGTGTGCTTTAAAAAAACATTTTTTCTAGGGACAGAAAACTAGAGGTAGGGAGAGTGTCAGTGTCTTTTACTGTGCAAATCCTTGTTTCTAGGGACAGGGAAGGACAGTGAGGGAATTCTCCTTGTGCTATAGTGTGCTTTAAAAAAACATTTTTTCTAGGGACAGAAGACTATAGGTAGGGAGAGTGTCAGTGTGTTTTACTGTGCGAATCCTTGTTTCTAGGGACAGGGAAGGACAGTGAGGGAATTCTCCTTGTGCTATAGTGTGCTTTAAAAAAACATTTTTTCTAGGGACAGAAAACTATAGGTAGGGAGAGTGTCAGTGTGTTTTACTGTGCGAATCCTTGTTTCTAGGGACAGGGAAGGACAGTGAGGGAATTCTCCTTGTGCTATAGTGTGCTTTAAAAAAACATTTTTTCTAGGGACAGAAAACTATAGGTAGGAAGAGTGTCAGTTTCTTTCACTGTGATAATCCTTGTTTCTAGGGACAAAGAAGGAAAGTGAGGGAAATTCTCCTTGTGCTATAGTGTGCTTTAAAAAAACATTTTTTCTAGGGACAGAAAACTATAGGTAGGGAGAGTGTCAGTGTCTTTTACTGTGCGAATCCTTGTTTCTAGGGACAGGGAAGGACAGTGAGGGAATTCTCCTTGTGCTATAGTGTGCTTTAAAAAAAACATTTTTTCTAGGGACAGAAAACTATAGGAAGGAAGAGTGTCAGTTTCTTTCACTGTGATAATCCTTGTTTCTAGGGACAAAGAAGGAAAGTGAGGGAAATTCTCCTTGTGCTATAGTGTGCTTTAAAAAAACATTTTTTCTAGGGACAGAAAACTATAGGTAGGGAGAGTGTCAGTGTCTTTTACTGTGCAAATCCTTGTTTCTAGGGACAGGGAAGGACAGTGAGGGAATTCTCCTTGTGCTATAGTGTGCTTTAAAAAAACATTTTTTCTAGGGACAGAAAACTATAGGTAGGAAGAGTGTCAGTTTCTTTCACTGTGATAATCCTTGTTTCTAGGGACAAAGAAGGAAAGTGAGGGAAATTCTCCTTGTGCTATAGTGTGCTTTAAAAAAACATTTTTTCTAGGGACAGAAAACTATAGGTAGGGAGAGTGTCAGTGTCTTTTACTGTGCGAATCCTTGTTTCTAGGGACAGGGAAGGACAGTGAGGGAATTCTCCTTGTGCTATAGTGTGCTTTAAAAAAACATTTTTTCTAGGGACAGAAAACTATAGGTAGGAAGAGTGTCAGTTTCTTTCACTGTGATAATCCTTGTTTCTAGGGACAAAGAAGGAAAGTGAGGGAAATTCTCCTTGTGCTATAGTGTGCTTTAAAAAAACATTTTTTCTAGGGACAGAAAACTATAGGTAGGGAGAGTGTCAGTGTCTTTTACTGTGCGAATCCTTGTTTCTAGGGACAGGAAAGGACAGTGAGGGAATTCTCCTTGTGCTATAGTGTGCTTTAAAAAAACATTTTTTCTAGGGACAGAAAACTATAGGTAGGAAGAGTGTCAGTTTCTTTCACTGTGATAATCCTTGTTTCTAGGGACAAAGAAGGAAAGTGAGGGAAATTCTCCTTGTGCTATAGTGTGCTTTAAAAAAACATTTTTTCTAGGGACAGAAAACTATAGGTAGGGAGAGTGTCAGTGTGTTTTACTGTGCGAATCCTTGTTTCTAGGGACAGGAAAGGACAGTGAGGGAATTCTCCTTGTGCTATAGTGTGCTTTAAAAAAACATTTTTTCTAGGGACAGAAACTATAGGTAGGAAGAGTGTCAGTTTCTTTCACTGTGATAATCCTTGTTTCTAGGGACAAAGAAGGAAAGTGAGGGAAATTCTCCTTGTGCTATAGTGTGCTTTAAAAAAAAATTTTTATAGGGACAGAAAACTATAGGTAGGGAGAGTGTCAGTGTCTTTTACTGTGCAAATCCTTGTTTCTAGGGACAGGGAAGGACAGTGAGGGAATTCTCCTTGTGCTATAGTGTGCTTTAAAAAAACATTTTTTCTAGGGACAGAAAACTATAGGTAGGGAGAGTGTCAGTGTGTTTTACTGTGTGAATCCTTGTTTCTAGGGACAGGGAAGGACAGTGAGGGAATTCTCCTTGTGCTATAGTGTGCTTTAAAAAAACATTTTTTCTAGGGACAGAAAACTATAGGTAGGGAGAGTGTCAGTGTCTTTTACTGTGAAAATCCTTGTTTCTAGGGACAGGGAAGGACAGTGAGGGAATTCTCCTTGTGCTATAGTGTGCTTTAAAAAAAACATTTTTTCTAGGGACAGAAAACTATAGGAAGGAAGAGTGTCAGTTTCTTTCACTGTGATAATCCTTGTTTCTAGGGACAAAGAAGGAAAGTGAGGGAAATTCTCCTTGTGCTATAGTGTGCTTTAAAAAAACATTTTTTCTAGGGACAGAAAACTATAGGTAGGGAGAGTGTCAGTGTCTTTTACTGTGCAAATCCTTGTTTCTAGGGACAGGAAAGGACAGTGAGGGAATTCTCCTTGTGCTATAGTGTGCTTTAAAAAAACATTTTTTCTAGGGACAGAAAACTATAGGTAGGAAGAGTGTCAGTTTCTTTCACTGTGATAATCCTTGTTTCTAGGGACAAAGAAGGAAAGTGAGGGAAATTCTCCTTGTGCTATAGTGTGCTTTAAAAAAAAAAATTTCTAGGGACAGAAAACTATAGGTAGGGAGAGTGTCAGTGTCTTTTACTGTGCGAATCCTTGTTTCTAGGGACAGGGAAGGACAGTGAGGGAATTCTCCTTGTGCTATAGTGTGCTTTAAAAAAACATTTTTTCTAGGGACAGAAAACTATAGGAAGGAAGAGTGTCAGTTTCTTTCACTGTGATAATCCTTGTTTCTAGGGACAAAGAAGGAAAGTGAGGGAAATTCTCCTTGTGCTATAGTGTGCTTTAAAAAAACATTTTTTCTAGGGACAGAAAACTATAGGTAGGGAGAGTGTCAGTGTGTTTTACTGTGCGAATCCTTGTTTCTAGGGACAGGAAAGGACAGTGAGGGAATTCTCCTTGTGCTATAGTGTGCTTTAAAAAAACATTTTTTCTAGGGACAGAAAACTATAGGTAGGAAGAGTGTCAGTTTCTTTCACTGTGATAATCCTTGTATCTAGGGACAAAGAAGGAAAGTGAGGGAAATTCTCCTTGTGCTATAGTGTGCTTTAAAAAAACATTTTTTCTAGGGACAGAAAACTATAGGTAGGGAGAGTGTCAGTGTGTTTTACTGTGCGAATCCTTGTTTCTAGGGACAGGAAAGGACAGTGAGGGAATTCTCCTTGTGCTATAGTGTGCTTTAAAAAAACATTTTTTCTAGGGACAGAAAACTATAGGTAGGAAGAGTGTCAGTTTCTTTCACTGTGATAATCCTTGTTTCTAGGGACAAAGAAGGAAAGTGAGGGAAATTCTCCTTGTGCTATAGTGTGCTTTAAAAAAACATTTTTTCTAGGGACAGAAAACTATAGGTAGGGAGAGTGTCAGTGTGTTTTACTGTGCGAATCCTTGATTCTAGGGACAGGGAAGGACAGTGAGGGAATTCTCCTTGTGCTATAGTGTGCTTTAAAAAAACATTTTTTCTAGGGACAGAAAACTATAGGTAGGAAGAGTGTCAGTTTCTTTCACTGTGATAATCCTTGTTTCTAGGGACAAAGAAGGAAAGTGAGGGAAATTCTCCTTGTGCTATAGTGTGCTTTAAAAAAACATTTTTTCTAGGGACAGAAAACTATAGGTAGGGAGAGTGTCAGTGTCTTTTACTGTGCAAATCCTTGTTTCTAGGGACAGGGAAGGACAGTGAGGGAATTCTCCTTGTGCTATAGTGTGCTTTAAAAAAAACATTTTTTCTAGGGACAGAAAACTATAGGAAGGAAGAGTGTCAGTTTCTTTCACTGTGATAATCCTTGTTTCTAGGGACAAAGAAGGAAAGTGAGGGAAATTCTCCTTGTGCTATAGTGTGCTTTAAAAAAACATTTTTTCTAGGGACAGAAAACTATAGGTAGGGAGAGTGTCAGTGTGTTTTACTGTGCGAATCCTTGTTTCTAGGGACAGGAAAGGACAGTGAGGGAATTCTCCTTGTGCTATAGTGTGCTTTAAATAAACATTTTTTCTAGGGACAGAAAACTATAGGTAGGAAGAGTGTCAGTTTCTTTCACTGTGATAATCCTTGTTTCTAGGGACAAAGAAGGAAAGTGAGGGAAATTCTCCTTGTGCTATAGTGTGCTTTAAAAAAACATTTTTTCTAGGGACAGAAAACTATAGGTAGGGAGATTGTCAGTGTCTTTTACTGTGCGAATCCTTGTTTCTAGGGACAGGAAAGGACAGTGAGGGAATTCTCCTTGTGCTATAGTGTGCTTTAAAAAAACATTTTTTCTAGGGACAGAAAACTATAGGTAGGAAGAGTGTCAGTTTCTTTCACTGTGATAATCCTTGTATCTAGGGACAAAGAAGGAAAGTGAGGGAAATTCTCCTTGTGCTATAGTGTGCTTTAAAAAAACATTTTTTCTAGGGACAGAAAACTATAGGTAGGGAGAGTGTCAGTGTCTTTTACTGTGCGAATCCTTGTTTCTAGGGACAGGGAAGGACAGTGAGGGAATTCTCCTTGTGCTATAGTGTGCTTTAAAAAAACATTTTTTCTAGGGACAGAAAACTATAGGTAGGAAGAGTGTCAGTTTCTTTCACTGTGATAATCCTTGTTTCTAGGGACAAAGAAGGAAAGTGAGGGAAATTCTCCTTGTGCTATAGTGTGCTTTAAAAAAACATTTTTTCTAGGGACAGAAAACTATAGGTAGGGAGAGTGTCAGTGTGTTTTACTGTGCGAATCCTTGTTTCTAGGGACAGGAAAGGACAGTGAGGGAATTCTCCTTGTGCTATAGTGTGCTTTAAATAAACATTTTTTCTAGGGACAGAAAACTATAGGTAGGAAGAGTGTCAGTTTCTTTCACTGTGATAATCCTTGTTTCTAGGGACAAAGAAGGAAAGTGAGGGAAATTCTCCTTGTGCTATAGTGTGCTTTAAAAAAACATTTTTTCTAGGGACAGAAAACTATAGGTAGGGAGATTGTCAGTGTCTTTTACTGTGCGAATCCTTGTTTCTAGGGACAGGAAAGGACAGTGAGGGAATTCTCCTTGTGCTATAGTGTGCTTTAAAAAAACATTTTTTCTAGGGACAGAAAACTATAGGTAGGAAGAGTGTCAGTTTCTTTCACTGTGATAATCCTTGTATCTAGGGACAAAGAAGGAAAGTGAGGGAAATTCTCCTTGTGCTATAGTGTGCTTTAAAAAAACATTTTTTCTAGGGACAGAAAACTATAGGTAGGGAGAGTGTCAGTGTCTTTTACTGTGCGAATCCTTGTTTCTAGGGACAGGGAAGGACAGTGAGGGAATTCTCCTTGTGCTATAGTGTGCTTTAAAAAAACATTTTTTCTAGGGACAGAAAACTATAGGTAGGAAGAGTGTCAGTTTCTTTCACTGTGATAATCCTTGTTTCTAGGGACAAAGAAGGAAAGTGAGGGAAATTCTCCTTGTGCTATAGTGTGCTTTAAAAAAACATTTTTTCTAGGGACAGAAAACTATAGGTAGGGAGAGTGTCAGTGTCTTTTACTGTGCAAATCCTTGTTTCTAGGGACAGGGAAGGACAGTGAGGGAATTCTCCTTGTGCTATAGTGTGCTTTAAAAAAACATTTTTTCTAGGGACAGAAAACTATAGGTAGGGAGAGTGTCAGTGTGTTTTACTGTGCGAATCCTTGTTTCTAGGGACAGGGAAGGACAGTGAGGGAATTCTCCTTGTGCTATAGTGTGCTTTAAAAAAACATTTTTTCTAGGGACAGAAAACTATAGGTAGGAAGAGTGTCAGTTTCTTTCACTGTGATAATCCTTGTTTCTAGGGACAGGGAAGGACAGTGAGGGAATTCTCCTTGTGCTATAGTGTGCTTTAAAAAAACATTTTTTATAGGGACAGAAAACTATAGGTAGGGAGAGTGTCAGTGTCTTTTACTGTGCAAATCCTTGTTTCTAGGGACAGGGAAGGACAGTGAGGGAATTCTCCTTGTGCTATAGTGTGCTTTAAAAAAACATTTTTTCTAGGGACAGAAAACTATAGGAAGGAAGAGTGTCAGTTTCTTTCACTGTGATAATCCTTGTTTCTAGGGACAAAGAAGGAAAGTGAGGGAAATTCTCCTTGTGCTATAGTGTGCTTTAAAAAAACATTTTTTCTAGGGACAGAAAACTATAGGTAGGGAGAGTGTCAGTGTCTTTTACTGTGCAAATCCTTGTTTCTAGGGACAGAGAAGGACAGTGAGGGAATTCTCCTTGTGCTATAGTGTGCTTTAAAAAAACATTTTTTCTAGGGACAGAAAACTATAGGTAGGAAGAGTGTCAGTTTCTTTCACTGTGATAATCCTTGTTTCTAGGGACAAAGAAGGAAAGTGAGGGAAATTCTCCTTGTGCTATAGTGTGCTTTAAAAAAACATTTTTTCTAGGGACAGAAAACTATAGGTAGGGAGAGTGTCAGTGTCTTTTACTGTGCGAATCCTTGTTTCTAGGGACAGGGAAGGACAGTGAGGGAATTCTCCTTGTGCTATAGTGTGCTTTAAAAAAACATTTTTTCTAGGGACAGAAAACTATAGGTAGGAAGAGTGTCAGTTTCTTTCACTGTGATAATCCTTGTTTCTAGGGACAAAGAAGGAAAGTGAGGGAAATTCTCCTTGTGCTATAGTGTGCTTTAAAAAAACATTTTTTCTAGGGACAGAAAACTATAGGTAGGGAGAGTGTCAGTGTGTTTTACTGTGCGAATCCTTGTTTCTAGGGACAGGGAAGGACAGTGAGGGAATTCTCCTTGTGCTATAGTGTGCTTTAAAAAAACATTTTTTCTAGGGACAGAAAACTATAGGTAGGGAGAGTGTCAGTGTCTTTTACTGTGCGAATCCTTGTTTCTAGGGACAGGGAAGGACAGTGAGGGAATTCTCCTTGTGCTATAGTGTGCTTTAAAAAAACATTTTTTCTAGGGACAGAAAACTATAGGTAGGAAGAGTGTCAGTTTCTTTCACTGTGATAATCCTTGTTTCTAGGGACAAAGAAGGAAAGTGAGGGAAATTCTCCTTGTGCTATAGTGTGCTTTAAAAAAACATTTTTTCTAGGGACAGAAAACTATAGGTAGGGAGAGTGTCAGTGTCTTTTACTGTGCGAATCCTTGTTTCTAGGGACAGGAAAGGACAGTGAGGGAATTCTCCTTGTGCTATAGTGTGCTTTAAAAAAACATTTTTTCTAGGGACAGAAAACTATAGGTAGGAAGAGTATCAGTTTCTTTCACTGTGATAATCCTTGTTTCTAGGGACAAAGAAGGAAAGTGAGGGAAATTCTCCTTGTGCTATAGTGTGCTTTAAAAAAACATTTTTTCTAGGGACAGAAAACTATAGGTAGGGAGAGTGTCAGTGTGTTTTACTGTGCGAATCCTTGTTTCTAGGGACAGGGAAGGACAGTGAGGGAATTCTCCTTGTGCTATAGTGTGCTTTAAAAAAACATTTTTTCTAGGGACAGAAAACTATAGGTAGGGAGAGTGTCAGTGTCTTTTACTGTGCGAATCCTTGTTTCTAGGGACAGGGAAGGACAGTGAGGGAATTCTCCTTGTGCTATAGTGTGCTTTAAAAAAACATTTTTTCTAGGGACAGAAAACTATAGGTAGGAAGAGTGTCAGTTTCTTTCACTGTGATAATCCTTGTTTCTAGGGACAAAGAAGGAAAGTGAGGGAAATTCTCCTTGTGCTATAGTGTGCTTTAAAAAAACATTTTTTCTAGGGACAGAAAACTATAGGTAGGGAGAGTGTCAGTGTCTTTTACTGTGCGAATCCTTGTTTCTAGGGACAGGAAAGGACAGTGAGGGAATTCTCCTTGTGCTATAGTGTGCTTTAAAAAAACATTTTTTCTAGGGACAGAAAACTATAGGTAGGAAGAGTATCAGTTTCTTTCACTGTGATAATCCTTGTTTCTAGGGACAAAGAAGGAAAGTGAGGGAAATTCTCCTTGTGCTATAGTGTGCTTTAAAAAAACATTTTTTCTAGGGACAGAAAACTATAGGTAGGGAGAGTGTCAGTGTCTTTTACTGTGCAAATCCTTGTTTCTAGGGACAGGGAAGGACAGTGAGGGAATTCTCCTTGTGCTATAGTGTGCTTTAAAAAAACATTTTTTCTAGGGACAGAAAACTATAGGAAGGAAGAGTGTCAGTTTCTTTCACTGTGATAATCCTTGTTTCTAGGGACAAAGAAGGAAAGTGAGGGAAATTCTCCTTGTGCTATAGTGTGCTTTAAAAAAACATTTTTTCTAGGGACAGAAAACTATAGGTAGGGAGAGTGTCAGTGTCTTTTACTGTGCGAATCCTTGTTTCTAGGGACAGGAAAGGACAGTGAGGGAATTCTCCTTGTGCTATAGTGTGCTTTAAAAAAACATTTTTTCTAGGGACAGAAAACTATAGGTAGGAAGAGTGTCAGTTTCTTTCACTGTGATAATCCTTGTTTCTAGGGACAAAGAAGGAAAGTGAGGGAAATTCTCCTTGTGCTATAGTGTGCTTTAAAAAAACATTTTTTCTAGGGACAGAAAACTATAGGTAGGGAGAGTGTCAGTGTCTTTTACTGTGCGAATCCTTGTTTCTAGGGACAGGGAAGGACAGTGAGGGAATTCTCCTTGTGCTATAGTGTGCTTTAAAAAAACATTTTTTCTAGGGACAGAAAACTATAGGTAGGAAGAGTGTCAGTTTCTTTCACTGTGATAATCCTTGTTTCTAGGGACAAAGAAGGAAAGTGAGGGAAATTCTACTTGTGCTATAGTGTGCTTTAAAAAAACATTTTTTCTAGGGACAGAAAACTATAGGTAGGGAGAGTGTCAGTGTCTTTTACTGTGCAAATCCTTGTTTCTAGGGACAGGGAAGGACAGTGAGGGAATTCTCCTTGTGCTATAGTGTGCTTTAAAAAAACATTTTTTCTAGGGACAGAAAACTATAGGAAGGAAGAGTGTCAGTTTCTTTCACTGTGATAATCCTTGTTTCTAGGGACAAAGAAGGGAAGTGAGGGAAATTCTCCTTGTGCTATAGTGTGCTTTAAAAAAACATTTTTTCTAGGGACAGAAAACTATAGGTAGGGAGAGTGTCAGTGTGTTTTACTGTGCGAATCCTTGTTTCTAGGGACAGGAAAGGACAGTGAGGGAATTCTCCTTGTGCTATAGTGTGCTTTAAAAAAACATTTTTTCTAGGGACAGAAAACTATAGGTAGGAAAAGTGTCAGTTTCTTTCACTGTGATAATCCTTGTTTCTAGGGACAAAGAAGGAAAGTGAGGGAAATTCTCCTTGTGCTATAGTGTGCTTTAAAAAAACATTTTTTCTAGGGACAGAAAACTAGAGGTAGGGAGAGTGTCAGTGTCTTTTACTGTGCAAATCCTTGTTTCTAGGGACAGGGAAGGACAGTGAGGGAATTCTCCTTGTGCTATAGTGTGCTTTAAAAAAACATTTTTTCTAGGGACAGAAGACTATAGGTAGGGAGAGTGTCAGTGTGTTTTACTGTGCGAATCCTTGTTTCTAGGGACAGGGAAGGACAGTGAGGGAATTCTCCTTGTGCTATAGTGTGCTTTAAAAAAACATTTTTTCTAGGGACAGAAAACTATAGGTAGGGAGAGTGTCAGTGTGTTTTACTGTGCGAATCCTTGTTTCTAGGGACAGGGAAGGACAGTGAGGGAATTCTCCTTGTGCTATAGTGTGCTTTAAAAAAACATTTTTTCTAGGGACAGAAAACTATAGGTAGGAAGAGTGTCAGTTTCTTTCACTGTGATAATCCTTGTTTCTAGGGACAAAGAAGGAAAGTGAGGGAAATTCTCCTTGTGCTATAGTGTGCTTTAAAAAAACATTTTTTCTAGGGACAGAAAACTATAGGTAGGGAGAGTGTCAGTGTCTTTTACTGTGCGAATCCTTGTTTCTAGGGACAGGGAAGGACAGTGAGGGAATTCTCCTTGTGCTATAGTGTGCTTTAAAAAAAACATTTTTTCTAGGGACAGAAAACTATAGGAAGGAAGAGTGTCAGTTTCTTTCACTGTGATAATCCTTGTTTCTAGGGACAAAGAAGGAAAGTGAGGGAAATTCTCCTTGTGCTATAGTGTGCTTTAAAAAAACATTTTTTCTAGGGACAGAAAACTATAGGTAGGGAGAGTGTCAGTGTCTTTTACTGTGCAAATCCTTGTTTCTAGGGACAGGGAAGGACAGTGAGGGAATTCTCCTTGTGCTATAGTGTGCTTTAAAAAAACATTTTTTCTAGGGACAGAAAACTATAGGTAGGAAGAGTGTCAGTTTCTTTCACTGTGATAATCCTTGTTTCTAGGGACAAAGAAGGAAAGTGAGGGAAATTCTCCTTGTGCTATAGTGTGCTTTAAAAAAACATTTTTTCTAGGGACAGAAAACTATAGGTAGGGAGAGTGTCAGTGTCTTTTACTGTGCGAATCCTTGTTTCTAGGGACAGGGAAGGACAGTGAGGGAATTCTCCTTGTGCTATAGTGTGCTTTAAAAAAACATTTTTTCTAGGGACAGAAAACTATAGGTAGGAAGAGTGTCAGTTTCTTTCACTGTGATAATCCTTGTTTCTAGGGACAAAGAAGGAAAGTGAGGGAAATTCTCCTTGTGCTATAGTGTGCTTTAAAAAAACATTTTTTCTAGGGACAGAAAACTATAGGTAGGGAGAGTGTCAGTGTCTTTTACTGTGCGAATCCTTGTTTCTAGGGACAGGAAAGGACAGTGAGGGAATTCTCCTTGTGCTATAGTGTGCTTTAAAAAAACATTTTTTCTAGGGACAGAAAACTATAGGTAGGAAGAGTGTCAGTTTCTTTCACTGTGATAATCCTTGTTTCTAGGGACAAAGAAGGAAAGTGAGGGAAATTCTCCTTGTGCTATAGTGTGCTTTAAAAAAATTTTTTTTCTAGGGACAGAAAACTATAGGTAGGGAGAGTGTCAGTGTGTTTTACTGTACGAATCCTTGTTTCTAGGGACAGGGAAGGACAGTGAGGGAATTCTCCTTGTGCTATAGTGTGCTTTAAAAAAACATTTTTTCTAGGGACAGAAAACTATAGGAAGGAAGAGTGTCAGTTTCTTTCACTGTGATAATCCTTGTTTCTAGGGACAAAGAAGGAAAGTGAGGGAAATTCTCCTTGTGCTATAGTGTGCTTTAAAAAAACATTTTTTCTAGGGACAGAAAACTATAGGTAGGGAGAGTGTCAGTGTGTTTTACTGTGCGAATCCTTGTTTCTAGGGACAGGAAAGGACAGTGAGGGAATTCTCCTTGTGCTATAGTGTGCTTTAAAAAAACATTTTTTCTAGGGACAGAAACTATAGGTAGGAAGAGTGTCAGTTTCTTTCACTGTGATAATCCTTGTTTCTAGGGACAAAGAAGGAAAGTGAGGGAAATTCTCCTTGTGCTATAGTGTGCTTTAAAAAAACATTTTTTCTAGGGACAGAAAACTATAGGTAGGGAGAGTGTCAGTGTCTTTTACTGTGCAAATCCTTGTTTCTAGGGACAGGGAAGGACAGTGAGGGAATTCTCCTTGTGCTATAGTGTGCTTTAAAAAAACATTTTTTCTAGGGACAGAAAACTATAGGTAGGGAGAGTGTCAGTGTGTTTTACTGTGTGAATCCTTGTTTCTAGGGACAGGGAAGGACAGTGAGGGAATTCTCCTTGTGCTATAGTGTGCTTTAAAAAAACATTTTTTCTAGGGACAGAAAACTATAGGTAGGGAGAGTGTCAGTGTGTTTTACTGTGCGAATCCTTGTTTCTAGGGACAGGGAAGGACAGTGAGGGAATTCTCCTTGTGCTATAGTGTGCTTTAAAAAAACATTTTTTCTAGGGACAGAAAACTATAGGTAGGAAGAGTGTCAGTTTCTTTCACTGTGATAATCCTTGTTTCTAGGGACAAAGAAGGAAAGTGAGGGAAATTCTCCTTGTGCTATAGTGTGCTTTAAAAAAACATTTTTTCTAGGGACAGAAAACTATAGGTAGGGAGAGTGTCAGTGTCTTTTACTGTGCAAATCCTTGTTTCTAGGGACAGGGAAGGACAGTGAGGGAATTCTCCTTGTGCTATAGTGTGCTTTAAAAAAAACATTTTTTCTAGGGACAGAAAACTATAGGAAGGAAGAGTGTCAGTTTCTTTCACTGTGATAATCCTTGTTTCTAGGGACAAAGAAGGAAAGTGAGGGAAATTCTCCTTGTGCTATAGTGTGCTTTAAAAAAACATTTTTTCTAGGGACAGAAAACTATAGGTAGGGAGAGTGTCAGTGTCTTTTACTGTGCAAATCCTTGTTTCTAGGGACAGGAAAGGACAGTGAGGGAATTCTCCTTGTGCTATAGTGTGCTTTAAAAAAACATTTTTTCTAGGGACAGAAAACTATAGGTAGGAAGAGTGTCAGTTTCTTTCACTGTGATAATCCTTGTTTCTAGGGACAAAGAAGGAAAGTGAGGGAAATTCTCCTTGTGCTATAGTGTGCTTTAAAAAAAAAAAATTCTAGGGACAGAAAACTATAGGTAGGGAGAGTGTCAGTGTCTTTTACTGTGCGAATCCTTGTTTCTAGGGACAGGGAAGGACAGTGAGGGAATTCTCCTTGTGCTATAGTGTGCTTTAAAAAAACATTTTTTCTAGGGACAGAAAACTATAGGAAGGAAGAGTGTCAGTTTCTTTCACTGTGATAATCCTTGTTTCTAGGGACAAAGAAGGAAAGTGAGGGAAATTCTCCTTGTGCTATAGTGTGCTTTAAAAAAACATTTTTTCTAGGGACAGAAAACTATAGGTAGGGAGAGTGTCAGTGTGTTTTACTGTGCGAATCCTTGTTTCTAGGGACAGGAAAGGACAGTGAGGGAATTCTCCTTGTGCTATAGTGTGCTTTAAAAAAACATTTTTTCTAGGGACAGAAAACTATAGGTAGGAAGAGTGTCAGTTTCTTTCACTGTGATAATTCTTGTATCTAGGGACAAAGAAGGAAAGTGAGGGAAATTCTCCTTGTGCTATAGTGTGCTTTAAAAAAACATTTTTTCTAGGGACAGAAAACTATAGGTAGGGAGAGTGTCAGTGTGTTTTACTGTGCGAATCCTTGTTTCTAGGGACAGGAAAGGACAGTGAGGGAATTCTCCTTGTGCTATAGTGTGCTTTAAAAAAACATTTTTTCTAGGGACAGAAAACTATAGGTAGGAAGAGTGTCAGTTTCTTTCACTGTGATAATCCTTGTTTCTAGGGACAAAGAAGGAAAGTGAGGGAAATTCTCCTTGTGCTATAGTGTGCTTTAAAAAAACATTTTTTCTAGGGACAGAAAACTATAGGTAGGGAGAGTGTCAGTGTGTTTTACTGTGCGAATCCTTGATTCTAGGGACAGGGAAGGACAGTGAGGGAATTCTCCTTGTGCTATAGTGTGCTTTAAAAAAACATTTTTTCTAGGGACAGAAAACTATAGGTAGGAAGAGTGTCAGTTTCTTTCACTGTGATAATCCTTGTTTCTAGGGACAAAGAAGGAAAGTGAGGGAAATTCTCCTTGTGCTATAGTGTGCTTTAAAAAAACATTTTTTCTAGGGACAGAAAACTATAGGTAGGGAGATTGTCAGTGTCTTTTACTGTGCGAATCCTTGTTTCTAGGGACAGGAAAGGACAGTGAGGGAATTCTCCTTGTGCTATAGTGTGCTTTAAAAAAACATTTTTTCTAGGGACAGAAAACTATAGGTAGGAAGAGTGTCAGTTTCTTTCACTGTGATAATCCTTGTATCTAGGGACAAAGAAGGAAAGTGAGGGAAATTCTCCTTGTGCTATAGTGTGCTTTAAAAAAACATTTTTTCTAGGGACAGAAAACTATAGGTAGGGAGAGTGTCAGTGTCTTTTACTGTGCGAATCCTTGTTTCTAGGGACAGGGAAGGACAGTGAGGGAATTCTCCTTGTGCTATAGTGTGCTTTAAAAAAACATTTTTTCTAGGGACAGAAAACTATAGGTAGGAAGAGTGTCAGTTTCTTTCACTGTGATAATCCTTGTTTCTAGGGACAAAGAAGGAAAGTGAGGGAAATTCTCCTTGTGCTATAGTGTGCTTTAAAAAAACATTTTTTCTAGGGACAGAAAACTATAGGTAGGGAGAGTGTCAGTGTGTTTTACTGTACGAATCCTTGTTTCTAGGGACAGGGAAGGACAGTGAGGGAATTCTCCTTGTGCTATAGTGTGCTTTAAAAAAACATTTTTTCTAGGGACAGAAAACTATAGGAAGGAAGAGTGTCAGTTTCTTTCACTGTGATAATCCTTGTTTCTAGGGACAAAGAAGGAAAGTGAGGGAAATTCTCCTTGTGCTATAGTGTGCTTTAAAAAAACATTTTTTCTAGGGACAGAAAACTATAGGTAGGGAGAGTGTCAGTGTGTTTTACTGTGCGAATCCTTGTTTCTAGGGACAGGAAAGGACAGTGAGGGAATTCTCCTTGTGCTATAGTGTGCTTTAAATAAACATTTTTTCTAGGGACAGAAAACTATAGGTAGGAAGAGTGTCAGTTTCTTTCACTGTGATAATCCTTGTTTCTAGGGACAAAGAAGGAAAGTGAGGGAAATTCTCCTTGTGCTATAGTGTGCTTTAAAAAAACATTTTTTCTAGGGACAGAAAACTATAGGTAGGGAGATTGTCAGTGTCTTTTACTGTGCGAATCCTTGTTTCTAGGGACAGGAAAGGACAGTGAGGGAATTCTCCTTGTGCTATAGTGTGCTTTAAAAAAACATTTTTTCTAGGGACAGAAAACTATAGGTAGGAAGAGTGTCAGTTTCTTTCACTGTGATAATCCTTGTATCTAGGGACAAAGAAGGAAAGTGAGGGAAATTCTCCTTGTGCTATAGTGTGCTTTAAAAAAACATTTTTTCTAGGGACAGAAAACTATAGGTAGGGAGAGTGTCAGTGTCTTTTACTGTGCGAATCCTTGTTTCTAGGGACAGGGAAGGACAGTGAGGGAATTCTCCTTGTGCTATAGTGTGCTTTAAAAAAACATTTTTTCTAGGGACAGAAAACTATAGGTAGGAAGAGTGTCAGTTTCTTTCACTGTGATAATCCTTGTTTCTAGGGACAAAGAAGGAAAGTGAGGGAAATTCTCCTTGTGCTATAGTGTGCTTTAAAAAAACATTTTTTCTAGGGACAGAAAACTATAGGTAGGGAGAGTGTCAGTGTCTTTTACTGTGCAAATCCTTGTTTCTAGGGACAGGGAAGGACAGTGAGGGAATTCTCCTTGTGCTATAGTGTGCTTTAAAAAAACATTTTTTCTAGGGACAGAAAACTATAGGTAGGGAGAGTGTCAGTGTGTTTTACTGTGCGAATCCTTGTTTCTAGGGACAGGGAAGGACAGTGAGGGAATTCTCCTTGTGCTATAGTGTGCTTTAAAAAAACATTTTTTCTAGGGACAGAAAACTATAGGTAGGAAGAGTGTCAGTTTCTTTCACTGTGATAATCCTTGTTTCTAGGGACAGGGAAGGACAGTGAGGGAATTCTCCTTGTGCTATAGTGTGCTTTAAAAAAACATTTTTTATAGGGACAGAAAACTATAGGTAGGGAGAGTGTCAGTGTGTTTTACTGTGCGAATCCTTGTTTCTAGGGACAGGGAAGGACAGTGAGGGAATTCTCCTTGTGCTATAGTGTGCTTTAAAAAAACATTTTTTCTAGGGACAGAAAACTATAGGTAGGGAGAGTGTCAGTGTGTTTTACTGTGCGAATCCTTGTTTCTAGGGACAGGGAAGGACAGTGAGGGAATTCTCCTTGTGCTATAGTGTGCTTTAAAAAAACATTTTTTCTAGGGACAGAAAACTATAGGTAGGAAGAGTGTCAGTTTCTTTCACTGTGATAATCCTTGTTTCTAGGGACAAAGAAGGAAAGTGAGGGAAATTCTCCTTGTGCTATAGTGTGCTTTAAAAAAACATTTTTTCTAGGGACAGAAAACTATAGGTAGGGAGAGTGTCAGTGTCTTTTACTGTGCAAATCCTTGTTTCTAGGGACAGGGAAGGACAGTGAGGGAAATTCTCCTTGTGCTATAGTGTGCTAAAGCATTCCTCATCAACCATCTTTGAAATCCTTGTTTTTTTGGACAGTCAGGGAAATTGTCGTTGTGCTATTCTGTGCAAAAGCAATCATCCTCAACCATATTTAGAAATCTTTAAGTAAAGGGACAGAGAAGGACACCTGAAGGTAGCCCTTATTGCTTTTTTCCCATCTCCCTGCAGGCCATCTATTAGAATGTCTGGAAGGCAAACAAGGAGAGGCAGACAGTCAGGAGGCAATAAAAGAGGGCAAGCAGGCTCTGTGTCTGGGGGCAACAGTGCTGGTCGTGGACGCGGTGCATTGTCATCAGCACATGGCCATGGGACACGCTTGTCCTTCTTTTCGGCAGCTGGACATGTTGAGCCACATCATGCCGAAGACTTGGTAGAGTGGATGACCAAGCCCTCCTCCTCCTCCTCATCCTCTCTCACCCAGGCTCAGGGTACTGGAAAAGCAGCTGCCAAAGCGTCCTCTTCCCTGGTATCAATGTCAGACTCATCATCAGTCACTCCTTCCCTAGACCCACCATGTCCTCCTCCTGAGGAGTCCCCCGAACTGTTTGAGCACAGTGTTGGGTACATGCTCCAGGAGGATGCCCAGCGTTTCGAAGGGTCTGATGATGAAACCCAGCTACAGGAAGGCAGTAGCGTGAGAGCAGACAGAGGGGATGCTCAAGAAGGACACCAATCTGGCAGTCATGTTCCAGCAGCTGCAGCATACTGCCAGATTGGCTCCAGTGATGAGGAGGGAGGGGATGATGAGGTCACTGACTCCACGTGGGTGCCTAATAGGAGAGAGGAGGAGGAGGAGGATGAGGAGGAGGCACATCTCCAACGAGGCAGGATGCCCTTTGGTGGCCAGCGTAAGGGCAGTACACCGACGGAATCACACCGCAGAGCTCCGCCTGTGCAGGGCGCTGCCTCTGCCCATCATTCAAAAAGTTCTTTGGTGTGGGCCTTTTTTGAGGCTAGTGCATCAGATCGCACAGCTGCTGTTTGCAACATATGTCTCAAGCGTATATCGCGTGGCCAAAACATCAGCCGCTTGGGTACCACATGCCTGACCAGACATATGTTGACCTGCCATGCAGCTCGTTGGCAAGCCTACCTCAAAGACCCACACCAAAGAACAAAGCGGACCTCTCCTTGCACCGCATCAGCTGGGATCTCCAACCCCACTATAACTTCAGTCCTCTCTGAAACATGCACTGAGAGGAATGAAGGTGTAGAATTAGGTGTGTCACAGCCAAGTACTTGCGGCCACTCTGCTAGCAGTACACCGACGTCCGATTATAGCAGGCAAATTTCCCTGCCCCAGCTGCTGGACCGTCGAAAGAAGTTCACTCCCAGCCATCCACATGCCCAGCGGTTGAATGCTAGCTTGGCTAAATTGCTAGCGCTTCAACTGCTGCCTTTTCAGTTGGTAGACTCGGCCCCCTTCCGTGAGTTTGTGCAATGTGCGGTTCCTCAGTGGCAGGTTCCCAAACGCCACTTTTTCTCACGGAAGGCTATTCCGGCTCTCTACCGGCATGTGGAAGGCAATGTCTTGGCCTCGCTGGACAGGGCGGTCAGCGGTAAGGTGCATATTACCGCTGACTCATGGTCCAGCAGGCATGGACAGGGACGTTACCTTTCTTTCACGGCCCATTGGGTCACTCTTTTGGCAGCTGGGAAGGATGCAGGACAAGGTGCAGTAGTGTTGGAGGTTGTTCCACCGCCACGCCTCCAAAATGCTACTACTGGTTGTGACACACCTCTCTCCTCCACCCCCTCCTCTTCTTCTTCCTCCATGGCCTCTTCCTGTGGTTTGTCCTCGGAACCAGCGGTGCTCCGTAGGCGTTCAAGGGGCTACGCAAGTACGCAGGCAAAAAGATGCCATGCCGTGCTTGCGCTGGTGTGTTTGGGGGACAGAAGCCACACTGGGGCAGAGGTCCTGTCTGCTCTGCAGGGCCAGGCCGAGAGGTGGTTGACGCCACGCCAGCTTAAGCCAGGAATGGTGGTTTGCGACAATGGCACCAACCTCCTCTCCGCCCTCCGACAGGGACAACTGACCCATGTGCCCTGTGTGGCTCACGTCCTTAACCTGGTGGTGCAGCGGTTCTTGGGCAGGTACCCGGGCTTACAGGATGTCCTGAGGCAGGCCAGGAAAGTCTGTGTGCATTTCCGCAGATCTTATAATGCCAGTGCTTGCCTGGCTGAGCTGCAAAAGGAGTTGAACCTGCCCAAGAACCGCCTTATATGTGACATGCCCACCAGGTGGAACTCAACGTTGGCCATGCTGCAGCGGCTGCACACGCAGCAGAGGGCCATCAATGAGTACCTGTGCGACTACGGCACCAGGACAGGGTCAGGGGAGCTTGTTTTTTTTTCTCCACGCCAGTGGGGCATGATCAGGGATGCATGCACTGTCCTGGCACCATTTGAGGAGGCCACAAGGATGGTGAGCAGTGACAGTGCATGCATCAGTGACACTGTACCTCTTGTCCACCTGTTGGAGCACACGCTGCGTGGAATAATGGACAGGGCACTTGAGGCAGAACAGAGGCAGGAAGAGGAGGACTTCCTTGCCTCTCAAGGCCCCCTTTACCCAGACAGTGTTCCTTCTGTCCCACCCATCGCACAGGAAGAGGAGGAGGAGGAGGAGGAGGAGGAGGAGGAGGAGGAGGAGGATTGAGTCAGCATGGAGGTGGAGGCTGGCACTCAGCATCATCAGCAGCAGTCTTTTAGGGATGATTTACAGTCCCAAGAAACCAGTGGACTTGTACGTGGCTGGGAGGAGGTGGCTGCGGATCATGTCGTCCTTAGTGACCCAGAGGACTCCGGAGCGAATGCCTCAGCAAACCTACGCTGCATGGCCTCCCTGATCCTGCAAAGTCTGCGGAAGGATCCTCGTATTCTTCGGATCAAGGAGAGGGACCATTACTGGCTGGCCACTCTCCTTGATCCACGGTACAAGGGTAAGGTTGCGGACCTTATGTTACCGTCGCAGAGGGAGCAGAGGATGAGACAACTCCGGGAGGCCTTGCAGAAAGGTCTGTGCAACGCGTTCCCAGAGACTGGGAGGTTACAAACTCCTGGTCCTGGACAACGAGTTGCTGAGGCTTCGGCCAGTCAAAGAAGGAGCGGTGGGGAAGGTGGCCGTCTGACCGATGCGTTCAGACAATTCTTTAGTCCGCAGCCCCAAAGTATGATCGGTTCCAGCAACCATCGCCAGCGTCTGATAAACATGGTGCAGGAATATCTAGGGGCAAGGTCAGACTTGGACACCTTCCCCACCGAAAATCCTCTGGCTTACTGGGTCTTGAGGATGGATCACTGGCCAGAGCTTGCACAGTATGCAATTGAGCTACTGGCCTGTCCTGCATCCAGCGTTCTTTCGGAACGCACATTCAGTGCTGCTGGAGGATTTGTCACGGATCACAGGGTGCGCCTGTCCACCGACTCGTTTGATCGACTGACTTTCATCAAGATGAACCAGTCTTGGATCACCACCAGCTACCACACACCTGATGCTGATATAACAGACTAATTGATTTTAACATGTCACATCCCTTCAAGACTGATGCTGATGCTGAGTGCCTGTGCTGTTATGTTGACTGGCTATCCTCCTCCTCCGAGTCCTCAATGATACGATTGATGATGATAGCTTGGAAGATCATTTTTGTTTATGGGTGCCGCCACCAGTGGCTAAGGCCCAATTTTTCAGCCCCTGTTTTACAGGGGCGTGTAATTACAATTTTTTTAGCAATAATTTGCCATAGGGCTCATTGCTGTGCTCCAAGTACAGTATCTGTGAGGGGTTGGAGTGTTGTGGCACCAGTGCCTAAGGCCCAATTTTTCAGCCCCTGTTCAACAGGGGCATGCAATTACAATTCTTGATCTAATAATTCACAGCAGGGCCCATTGCTGCACCCACCAAGAGTAACTCTGAGGGCTTACAGTGTTGTGGCAACAACGCCACCACCACCACCACCACGAAAGGCCCAATTTTTCAGCCCCTGTTCAACAGGGGCATGCAATTACAATTCTTGATCTAATAATTCACAGCAGGGCCCATTGCTGCACCCACCAAGAGTAACTCTGAGGGCTTACAGTGTTGTGGCAACGCCACCACCACCACCACCACGAAAGGCCCAATTTTTCAGCCCCTGTTCAAAAGGGGCATGTAATTACAATTCTTGATCTAATAATTCACAGCAGGGCCCATTGCTGCACCCACCAAGAGTAACTCTGAGGGCTTACAGTGTTGTGGCAACACCACCACCACCACCACCACCACGAAAGGCCCAATTTTTCAGCCCCTGTTCAACAGGGGCATGCAATTACAATTCTTGATCTAATAATTCACAGCAGGGCCCATTGCTGCACCCACCAAGAGTAACTCTGAGGGCTTACAGTGTTGTGGCAACACCACCACCACCACCACCACCACGAAAGGCCCAATTTTTCAGCCCCTGTTCAACAGGGGCATGCAATTACAATTCTTGATCTAATAATTCACAGCAGGGCCCATTGCTGCACCCACCAAGAGTAACTCTGAGGGCTTACAGTGTTGTGGCAACGCCACCACCACCACCACCACGAAAGGCCCAATTTTTCAGCCCCTGTTCAAAAGGGGCATGTAATTACAATTCTTGATCTAATAATTCACAGCAGGGCCCATTGCTGCACCCACCAAGAGTAACTCTGAGGGCTTACAGTGTTGTGGCAACACCACCACCACCACCACCACCACGAAAGGCCCAATTTTTCAGCCCCTGTTCAACAGGGGCATGCAATTACAATTCTTGATCTAATAATTCACAGCAGGGCCCATTGCTGCACCCACCAAGAGTAACTCTGAGGGCTTACAGTGTTGTGGCAACACCACCACCACCACCACCACCACGAAAGGCCCAATTTTTCAGCCCCTGTTCAAAAGGGGCATGTAATTACAATTCTTGATCTAATAATTCACAGCAGGGCCCATTGCTGCACCCACCAAGAGTAACTCTGAGGGCTTACAGTGTTGTGGCAACGCCACCACCACCACCACCACGAAAGGCCCAATTTTTCAGCCCCTGTTCAAAAGGGGCATGTAATTACAATTCTTGATCTAATAATTCACAGCAGGGCCCATTGCTGCACCCACCAAGAGTAACTCTGAGGGCTTACAGTGTTGTGGCAACGCCACCACCACCACCACCACGAAAGGCCCAATTTTTCAGCCCCTGTTCAAAAGGGGCATGTAATTACAATTCTTGATCTAATAATTCACAGCAGGGCCCATTGCTGCACCCACCAAGAGTAACTCTGAGGGCTTACAGTGTTGTGGCAACGCCACCACCACCACCACCACGAAAGGCCCAATTTTTCAGCCCCTGTTCAACAGGGGCATGCAATTACAATTCTTGATCTAATAATTCACAGCAGGGCCCATTGCTGCACCCACCAAGAGTAACTCTGAGGGCTTACAGTGTTGTGGCAACGCCACCACCACCACCACCACCACGAAAGGCCCAATTTTTCAGCCCCTGTTCAAAAGGGGCATGTAATTACAATTCTTGATCTAATAATTCACAGCAGGGCCCATTGCTGCACCCACCAAGAGTAACTCTGAGGGCTTACAGTGTTGTGGCAACGCCACCACCACCACCACCACGAAAGGCCCAATTTTTCAGCCCCTGTTCAAAAGGGGCATGTAATTACAATTCTTGATCTAATAATTCACAGCAGGGCCCATTGCTGCACCCACCAAGAGTAACTGTCAGGGCTTACAGTGTTGTGGCACCAGCACCACCATCAAAGGCCCAATTTTTACTACCACTGTTCAACAATTATATGTAATTAAAATTCCTGATATAATAGTTGACAGCAGGGCGTTCCAGCACCAACCAAGAGTAACTGTGAGTGCTTACAGTGTTGTGCCAACACCAACAACTAAGGGGCCTATTTCTGCAGAGTATATACGGCAGGTCCCTACTTTCAAACATCCAACTTACAAACAACTCCTACTTGCAAACGCAAGAAGACAACAGGAAGTGAGAGGAAATCTACCACTAGGAAGGAAAATTCTCTCCTGTAAGAATAAATATGGGAGAAAGGTGTCTCCTCTGTACTGATGCTTTATCAGCAATCCTTGTTTCAAGAAAAACACCACATTTCAAAAACAGTTGTCATTGGGACGGAAAGTGAGGTGAAATGTTCTGAACAGGGGCACAGACAGCAAAACAAATGTTACAGGGGTGATAACCCTTACCTATGTTTTCCAAAAAGTTTAAAAATAGATTTTTGGGCTGGAGCTACACTTCAACAATGTACCTGTTCAAAATTACAAACAGATTCTACATAAGAACAAACCTACAGTCCCTGTCTTGTATGCACCGCCTGTATACGGCTGTTCAGAGTATATAGGGCCTTTTTTATTTTATGTGCGGGGTTCCCCTTAATATCCATACAAGACCCAAAGGGGCTGGTAATGGGCTGGGGTAGGGGGGGGGGTCATGGGGTAGCTATGCCATTTTTCTTAAAGATTTTCATCCATATTACCGGGACCAGACATTACATTAAAGCCGCAAGCAGTTTTAAATGGCTTTTTTCCCTTTAGAAATGTAATTTTGTGCAGGGACAGTTCTAAACACGGGAAACACGTGGCACTTCACAGGCATACTTTAGACACCCCCCAGGTACGATATTTAAAGGAATATTTGACTTTTTTTTTTCACTTTATGCATCATTAAAATGACTGCTCCCGAAAAACGACCGTTTTTAAAACTTCTTTTTGCATTGATACATGTCCCCTGGTGCACAACCCGGGTTCCCAAACCCTTTTTAGGACAATAACATGCATAATAGTTGTTATAATTAGCACTTTAGAATTCGAACGTTCGCATCCATTGTATTTAATAGGGTTCTAATGTTCGTACGAACTTTCGGTCCGTTCGCGGGTTCTGGTGCGAACCGAACCCGGGGGTGTTCGGCTCATCACTACTGGTGATGCTCTGCCAGGCCTCTACTGCAAATGTCTTCAGTTCCTGCTTGTTCTTGGGGCATTTTCCCTTCAGTTTTGTCTTCAGCAAGTGAAATGCATGCTCAATCGGATTCAGGTCAGGTGATTGACTTGGCCATTGCATAACATTCCACATTCCACAGACACATATATTATGTTAGGATGTGTGTTTCTTTTTTTCTTCCCTCTGCAGGAGACTCGTCTATCAAGGCTGCTGAGAATGGGGTGGTCCTTAGATAGCCGGGGGGGGGGGGGGGGATGTAAATGTGTGAGATATTTAAAGTATTTTATTACAAAAGTTTATGGTTTTATATTGTTGTTTTCCCTTTCCTGTTTTAGGTCCTGGCACAATTCTTATTTGAGATTGTTGAATTTGGAGAAATGTGAATGTTTGTCTCTGGGTTGAACTTATGTTACCACCCTTTGGGGACCAGTGTCAAATCACCAGGGAGAGAGTGTAGCGGGTATTTGAATTTAGGGGAAGCATCTGGGTGGTTGTGTAACCCAGATGCACTGATTGCTAGGAAATCTGAGACCCTTTTATGGTTCTTGGAGGACTCTGGTGGTGTGAGGTTCCCTGAGGCCTACAGGTGGCATTGTTGCCCGGGGTCGGGGTTGAACTCACACTGCAAGACTGTGCCCTTTTGTCCTCCCCTGGCGCTGGTACAGCGGGGCGGGGAACCCGCTGTGACGCAAAGGGAGAGGGGATAAAAGGGGAGGACGCCCTGACCTCTGGGTTCAGAGTCGGAGGACGCGGCCGCACCCAGGCACCTTCAGCTTGGGTGCTGGCATTCCGGTGTTCCGGGCCCAGGTGCCCTTGACCTGGCCGGAGCGGGAGATGGAGTCCATCTCAGGCACCTTTAGCCTGGGGTGAGGTACTATGGCGAATGCCTGGGGCTCGGTACTTTCGACCGAGTTCCGCGAGGGTGGAGGAATCCGAGGGGGCCCAAATTCCTTGGGTGCCCGTGTCTGAGTTTGTGAGGACTGGTGAGCAGAACTTCTCTGGAGAGTCCGGCGCAGCATTGCTGGTGACAGAGAGGCCTCCGGTACCTCCCTTGGACGGATATCCTTCCCCTGACAGGGGCCGTGCTAGCGAAGGTAATTCATGTTCTATTTCACATAGTCAGTGGCAGTGACTATTCGCCACTGGTGACACCACAGTGGTTAGCTATATCGGAAAGGATTGTGCCTCGACCTACTCCCATTCTGTTGCAAAGGTCCCAACTTGACTGTGCTGCATGTTTGTTCACTGAGAAGAATAAAACTGTGTTGGACCTATTCAGTGTGTGGAACTGTGGTTACTAGGAGCAAAGGGGGAGTCAAGGACGAAGGACAGGACAGGACTTGACTCTAGGGCACCTACACAAAGCCTGATCTTTCTGGCCTTCACCTCGTCACTATGGAGGACATGGGCCGTGGTTAGTGATGAGCCGAACACCCCCGGGTTCGGTTCGCACCAGAACCCGCGAACGGACCGAAAGTTCGTACGAACATTAGAACCCTATTAAATACAATGGATGCAAACGTTCGAATTCTAAAGTGCTAATTATAACGACTATTATGCATGTTATTGTCCTAAAAAGGGTTTGGGAACCCGGGTTCTGCACCAGGGGACATGTATCAATGCAAAAAGAAGTTTTAAAAACGGTCGTTTTTCGGGAGCAGTCATTTTAATGATGCATAAAGTGAAAAAAAAAAAGTCAAATATTCCTTTAAATATCGTACCTGGGTCGTGTCTAAAGTATGCCTGTGAAGTGCCACGTGTTTCCCGTGTTTAGAACTGTCCCTGCACAAAATGACACTTCTAAAGGAAAAAAAAAGCCATTTAAAACTGCTTGCGGCTTTAATGTAATGTCTGGTCCCGGTAATATGGATGAAAATCTTTAAGAAAAATGGCATAGCTACCCCATGACCCCCCCCCCCCTACCCCAGCCCATTACCAGCCCCTTTGGGTCTTGTATGGATATTAAGGGGAACCCCGCACATAAAATAAAAAAAGGCCCTATATACTCTGAACAGCCGTATACAGGCGGTGCATACAAGACAGGGACTGTAGGTTTGTTCTTATGTAGAATCTGTTTGTAATTTTGAACAGGTACATTGTTTAAGTGTAGCTCCAGCCCAAAAATCTATTTTTAAACTTTTTGGAAAACATAGGTAAGGGTTATCACCCCTGTAACATTTGTTTTGCTGTCTGTGCCCCTGTTCAGAACATTTCACCTCACTTTCCGTCCCAATGACAACTGTTTTTGAAATGTGGTGTTTTTCTTGAAACAAGGATTGCTGATAAAGCATCAGTACAGAGGAGACACCTTTCTCCCATATTAATTCTTACAGGAGAGAATTTTCCTTCCAAGGGGTAGATTTCCTCTCACTTCCTGTTGTCTTCTTGCGTTTGCAAGTAGGAGTCGTTTGTAAGTTGGATGTTTGAAAGTAGGGACCTGCCGTATATACTCTGCAGAAATAGGCCCCTTAGTTGTTGGTGTTGGCACAACACTGTAAGCACTCACAGTTACTCTTGGTTGGTGCTGGAACGCCCTGCTGTCAACTATTATATCAGGAATTTTAATTACATATAATTGTTGAACAGTGGTAGTAAAAATTGGGCCTTTGATGGTGGTGCTGGTGCCACAACACTGTAAGCCCTGACAGTTACTCTTGGTGGGTGCAGCAATGGGCCCTGCTGTGAATTATTAGATCAAGAATTGTAATTGCATGCCCCTGTTGAACAGGGGCTGAAAAATTGGGCCTTTCGTGGTGGTGGTGATGGTGGTGGTGTTGCCACAACACTGTAAGCCCTCAGAGTTACTCTTGGTGGGTGCAGCAATGGGCCCTGCTGTGAATTATTAGATCAAGAATTGTAATTACATGCCCCTGTTGAACAGGGGCTGAAAAATTGGGCCTTAGGCACTGGTGGCACAACACTACAACCCCTCACAGATACTGTACTTGGAGCACAGCAATGAGCCCTGTTGCAAAGTATTGCTTCAAAAATTGTAATGACATGCCCCTGTTAAACAGGGGCTGAAAAATTGGGCCTTAGCCACTGGTGGCGGCACGCATAAACAAAAATGATCTTCCAAGCTATCATCATCAATCGTATCATTGAGGACTCGGAGGAGGAGGATAGCCAGTCAACATAACAGCACAGGCACTCAGCATCAGCATCAGTCTTGAAGGGATGTGACATGTTAAAATCAATTAGTCTGTTATATCAGCATCAGGTGTGTGGTAGCTGGTGGTGATCCAAGACTGGTTCATCTTGATGAAAGTCAGTCGATCAACCGAGTCGGTGGACAGGCGCACCCTGTGATCCGTGACAAATCCTCCAGCAGCACTGAATGTGCGTTCCGAAAGAACGCTGGATGCAGGACAGGCCAGTAGCTCAATTGCATACTGTGCAAGCTCTGGCCAGTGATCCATCCTCAAGACCCAGTAAGCCAGAGGATTTTCGGTGGGGAAGGTGTCCAAGTCTGACCTTGCCCCTAGATATTCCTGCACCATGTTTATCAGACGCTGGTGATGGTTGCTGGAACCGATCATACTTTGGGGCTGCGGACTAAAGAATTGTCTGAACGCATCGGTCAGATGGCCACCTTCCCCACCGCTCCTTCTTTGACTGGCCGAAGCCTCAGCAACTCGTTGTCCAGGACCAGGAGTTTGTAACCTCCCAGTCTCTGGGAACGCGTTGCACAGACCTTTCTGCAAGGCCTCCCGGAGTTGTCTCATCCTCTGCTCCCTCTGCGACGGTAACATAAGGTCCGCAACCTTACCCTTGTACCGTGGATCAAGGAGAGTGGCCAGCCAGTAATGGTCCCTCTCCTTGATCCGAAGAATACGAGGATCCTTCCGCAGACTTTGCAGGATCAGGGAGGCCATGCAGCGTAGGTTTGCTGAGGCATTCGGTCCGGAGTCCTCAGGGTCACTAAGGACGACATGATCCGCAGCCACCTCCTCCCAGCCACGTACAAGTCCACTGGTTTCTTGGGACTGTAAATCATCCCTAAAAGACTGCTGCTGATTATGCTGACTGCCAGCCTCCACCTCCATGCTGACACAATCCTCCTCCTCCTCCTCCTCCTCCTCCTCTTCCTGTGCGATGGGTGGAATAGAAGGAACACTGTCTGGGTAAAGGGGGCCTTGAGAGGCAAGGAAGTCCTCCTCTTCCTGCCTCTGTTCTGCCTCAAGTGCCCTGTCCATTATTCCACGCAGCGTGTGCTCCAACAGGTGGACAAGAGGTACAGTGTCACTGATGCATGCACTGTCACTGCTCACCATCCTCGTGGCCTCCTCAAATGGTGCCAGGACAGTGCATGCATCCCTGATCATGCCCCACTGGCGTGGAGAAAAAAAAACCAAGCTCCCCTGACCCTGTCCTGGTGCCGTAGTCGCACAGGTACTCATTGATGGCCCTCTGCTGCGTGTGCAGCCGCTGCAGCATGGCCAACGTTGAGTTCCACCTGGTGGGCATGTCACATATAAGGCGGTTCTTGGGCAGGTTCAACTCCTTTTGCAGCTCAGCCAGGCGAGCACTGGCATTATAAGATCTGCGGAAATGCACACAGACTTTCCTGGCCTGCCTCAGGACATCCTGTAAGCCCGGGTACCTGCCCAAGAAGCGCTGCACCACCAGGTTAAGGACGTGAGCCACACAGGGCACATGGGTCAGTTGTCCCTGTCGGAGGGCGGAGAGGAGGTTGGTGCCATTGTCGCAAACCACCATTCCTGGCTTAAGCTGGCGTGGCGTCAACCACCTCTCGGCCTGGCCCTGCAGAGCAGACAGGACCTCTGCCCCAGTGTGGCTTCTGTCCCCCAAACACACCAGCGCAAGCACGGCATGGCATCTTTTTGCCTGTGTACTTGCGTAGCCCCTTGAACGGCTACGGAGCACCGCTGGTTCAGAGGACAAACCACAGGAAGAGGCCATGGAGGAAGAAGAAGAGGAGGGGGTGGAGGAGAGAGGTGTGTCACAACCAGTAGTAGCATTTTGGAGGCGTGGCGGTGGAACAACCTCCAACACTACTGCACCTTGTCCTGCATCCTTCCCAGCTGCCAAAAGAGTGACCCAATGGGCCGTGAAAGAAAGGTAACGTCCCTGTCCATGCCTGCTGGACCATGAGTCAGCGGTAATATGCACCTTACCGCTGACCGCCCTGTCCAGCGAGGCCAAGACATTGCCTTCCACATGCCGGTAGAGAGCCGGAATAGCCTTCCGTGAGAAAAAGTGGCGTTTGGGAACCTGCCACTGAGGAACCGCACATTGCACAAACTCACAGAAGGGGGCCGAGTCTACCAACTGAAAAGGCAGCAGTTGAAGCGCTAGCAATTTAGCCAAGCTAGCATTCAACCGCTGGGCATGTGGATGGCTGGGAGTGAACTTCTTTCGACGGTCCAGCAGCTGGGGCAGGGAAATTTGCCTGCTAGAATCGGACGTCGGTGTACTGCTAGCAGAGTGGCCGCAACTACTTGGCTGTGACACACCTAATTCTACACCTTCATTCCTCTCAGTGCATGTTTCAGACAGGACTGAAGTTATAGTGGGGTTGGAGATCCCAGCTGATGCGGTGCAAGGAGAGGTCCGCTTTGTTCTTTGGTGTGGGTCTTTGAGGTAGGCTTGCCAACGAGCTGCATGGCAGGTCAACATATGTCTGGTCAGGCATGTGGTACCCAAGCGGCTGATGTTTTGGCCACGCGATATACGCTTGAGACATATGTTGCAAACAGCAGCTGTGCGATCTGATGCACTAGCCTCAAAAAAGGCCCACACCAAAGAACTTTTTGAATGATGGGCAGAGGCAGCGCCCTGCACAGGCGGAGCTCTGCGGTGTGATTCCGTCGGTGTACTGCCCTTACGCTGGCCACCAAAGGGCATCCTGCCTCGTTGGAGATGTGCCTCCTCCTCATCCTCCTCCTCCTCCTCTCTCCTATTAGGCACCCACGTGGAGTCAGTGACCTCATCATCCCCTCCCTCCTCATCACTGGAGCCAATCTGGCAGTATGCTGCAGCTGCTGGAACATGACTGCCAGATTGGTGTCCTTCTTGAGCATCCCCTCTGTCTGCTCTCACGCTACTGCCTTCCTGTAGCTGGGTTTCATCATCAGACCCTTCGAAACGCTGGGCATCCTCCTGGAGCATGTACCCAACACTGTGCTCAAACAGTTCGGGGGACTCCTCAGGAGGAGGACATGGTGGGTCTAGGGAAGGAGTGACTGATGATGAGTCTGACATTGATACCAGGGAAGAGGACGCTTTGGCAGCTGCTTTGCCAGTACCCTGAGCCTGGGTGAGAGAGGATGAGGAGGAGGAGGAGGGCTTGGTCATCCACTCTACCAAGTCTTCGGCATGATGTGGCTCAACATGTCCAGCTGCCGAAAAGAAGGACAAGCGTGTCCCATGGCCATGTGCTGATGACAATGCACCGCGTCCACGACTAGCACTGTTACCCCCAGACACAGAGCCTGCTTGCCCTCTTTTATTGCCTCCTGACTGTCTGCCTCTCCTTGTTTGCCTTCCAGACATTCTAATAGATGGCCTGCAGGGAGATGGGAAAAAAGCAATAAGGGCTACCTTCAGGTGTCCTTCTCTGTCCCTTTACTTAAGGATTTCTAAATATGGTTGAGGATGATTGCTTTCGCACAGAATAGCACAACGACAACTTCCCTGACTGTCCAAAAAACAAGGATTTCAAAGATGGTTGATGAGGAATGCTTTAGCACAGTATAGCACAAGGAGAATTTCCCTCACTGTCCTTCCCTGTCCCTAGAAACAAGGATTATCACAGTGAAATAAACTGACACTCTTCCTACCTATAGTTTTCTGTCCCTAGAAAAAATGTTTTTTTAAAGCTGATTGATGATCAATGCTTTAGCACACTATAGCACAAGTAGAATTTCCCTCACTGTCCTTCCCTGTCCCTAGAAACAAGGATTATCACAGTGAAAGAAACTGACACTCTTCCTACCTATAGTTTTCTGTCCCTAGAAAAAATGATTTTTTAAAGATGGTTGATGATCAATGCTTTAGCACACTATAGCACAAGGAGAATTTCCCTCACTGTCCTTCCCTGTCCCTAGAAACAAGGATTATCACAGTGAAAGAAACTGACACTCTTCCTACCTATAGTTTTCTGTCCCTAGAAAAAATGTTTTTTTAAAGATGGTTGATGATCAATGCTTTAGCACACTATAGCACAAGGAGAATTTCCCTCACTGTCCTTCCCTGTCCCTAGAAACAAGGATTATCACAGTAAAACACACTGACACTCTCCCTACCTATAGTTTTATGTCCCTAGAAAAAATGATTTTTTAAAGATGGTTGATGATCAATGCTTTAGCACACTATAGCACAAGGAGAATTTCCCTCACTGTCCTTCCCTGTCCCTAGAAACAAGGATTCGCACAGTAAAATACACTGACACTCTCCCTACCTATCCTTCTCTTTCCCTAAACTAAAGGAATCCAGGTTAAGCAAGAAAAAAAAAATGTCACTGTCCCTGCCTATGCTTCTCTTTCCCTGCTCCGGAACACACTACACTAGGCTGCCGTGCTGGCGGCCTTTTATAGTGTGGGGCGTGTACTAAACACCCTCAGCAATAATTGGCCACAGGCATCCTGCCTGTGGCCAATCATTGCTCTCCTCGCTGCCGGCGCTGTGATTGGCCAAGCATGCAGGGTCACAGTGCATGCTTGGCCAATCACAGCGCCGGGATTACACTGCGATGGCACAGTGTATTGTGGGCCGTTCGCGTCACTCGAATTTGGCGCGAACGGCCCAAATCGTTCGTTGTTCGCCGAACGCTGCGAACAGCAGATGTTCGAGTCGAACCTACGTTCGACTCGAACACCGAGCTCATCCCTAGCCGTGGTGTATCTCATCCCTCCCCCGGTACTAACACCCCTAGACAAAGACAGACAAGCCGAGAATGAGAAGGGGTGAGAGGGGTGAGGCCGCTACATTTATTTGCTTTTTTTTTTTTCCCATGAAAGTGGAGTTACACTTTAAGGCAATCGGATATTCCCTGGATCAACAAACTTTGGTGTTATTACCTTGAAAACAGCATGTGAAAATTATCTATCCAAAACTTCACTTTAAAAACAATAAAAAACTTCTTGTAATGAAAGTATCATTATTGCAGTCTAAGGTAAGGTGACCAGATTTTTAAAATGAAATCCGGGGACATATTTATTTTTTTATTGGCAAATGGTAAACTATTTTATAAGCATATTTTCCTCAAATTATATATGCAGTGTATGTGGTATGTGTTTATGGATTGATTTTATGATATATACCTTATTTCTCACATTTTGTCAATGAGATAAAAAAAAAAAAGAAGATACTTCTTAGATTTTTTTGGGATAGGACTACCAAATGTTAAGAAGATAAGATAGAGAAAAAACTTTTCAATGCATATTTTGTATTTTATTTTTACCAATGAATTTCGGTTCAACAATAACATTATAAATTAGCGATTCAGAACAGTAAAAGATTGCATGGTAACAACACGTACCCATATGACAATTTTTATTATTTTTTTTACACAAATATAGCTTTCTTTTGGTGATATTTAATTGCAACTGGGTTTTTTATTTTTTTATTAAACAAACAAAGTTTCTGTTTTAAAATTTTGTAAATAAGGAATTTTTCTCCTTCACTGATGTGCGCTGATAAGGGTGCACTGATGGGCACTGATATGCGGCAATGATGGGCACTGATGGGTGACACTCATCTGCGGCAATGATGGGCACTGATAGGTGGCACTGATATGCGGCAATGATGGGCACTGATAGGCGGCAATGATGGGCAGTTATGCGGCAATGAATGGCACTGATAGGCGGCAATGATGGGCACTGATAGGCGGCAATGATGGGCACTCACAGGCAGCACTGATATGCTGCAATGATGGACACTAATAGGTAGCAATGATGGCCACTGATAGGTGGCACTGATATGCGGCAATGATGGGCACTGATATGTGGCAATAATGGGCACTGACTGGCGGCAATGATGGGCACTGACAGGCGGCACTGATAGGCGGCAATGGTGGGCACTGATAGGCGGCTATTATATGCGGCAATGATGGACACTGATGGGCGGCAATGATAGGCAGCACTGATATGTGGCAATGAAGGGCACTGGTAGGCGGTGCGGATGGGCACTGATAGGTGGCAATGATGGACACTGATGAGACTGCACTGATGAAGTGGCACTGATAAGCTGCACAAATGGGCACTGGTGAAGAGGCACTAATGAGGCTGCACTGATAATTTGGCATTGATGGGCACTGATAGGCAGCACTGATGGACACTGATACAGTGCACTGAGGAGGCTGCACTGGTAGGAGGCACTAATGGACACTGATATGCTGGGGGGGGGGGGTTGAATAATCTATAATGCTATTTGTAATATGCAGCATGCAGGGGTTTTAATGTATTGCCATTGGTCACTGGTGCATTAGTGACAAGTGGCAAATAATTAACCCCTTTGTGCTGCATTAGTGGCAGTGGTGTCAGTGTTTATTAACCCCTTCATGCTGCAGCATTTTTATCAGCCTCACTCACTTTATCACAGTAGTGGATGCTCCCCGCAGGTCGAAGCAGCAGCACTCATCCTCTTCCATCCCGTCCCCCACTGACGTCACACCGGGCGGGGCCTAGGAAGCTCCTGTCGGGCTGGTCGGAGATCCCTGACAGGAAAGTGACAGTGTACCGCCCTGCTGCAGCTCTGCAAGTGTAGCGGCAGCTGTACACAGTGTTTTATCCGTTATACCTTTTTACCAGGCATCAGAGTGGCCCAGGGGGCGATTGCCACCCTGCCCCCCGGCTCAGTCCGCTCCTGCTATCCAGGGACAAAACCGGAGACAGACTTGGTCCGGGACAGTGTCCTCAGTCCGGGGATGTCTGGTTACCCTAGTTTAAGGACCCCATGTCACATACATACATACATACACGCACACATACTGTATACTAGGGCCAGCTTGGACAGGAGCCAATTCATCTCCCAGCATATCTTTTGAGGAAACCGGAGTACCTGGAGGAGACCCTTGTAAGCCCAGGGAGAACATGCAAACTCCATGCAGGTTGTTTCCTGTTTGGGATTCAAGCTGAGATCCATAGTAAATGTATACAGATCTGCACATCAAGCATAAGAAAGGGATAGTTGTGGAGGAAAGCAAACCAAAGGAATTAGGATCCAAGAAAGTGATTGTTGTGAAATATGCCTTGACAGTTATTATTAAACTCTATTGACTTGCTATTCATTATGAATGCTGATGGTTCTAAAACGCCTGTATATTGGAATGCTGAGTTTCAAGGCTATCTCCAGGCTGCTGTAAGCACACTGCAGTGGATCAAGCTGGGGAGGTACTGCAGATGTAATGCTCTGCCACCTTAGTGTGCTGAGACTGCACTTCCAGTGTGTCAAGCAGGGAGCGACATAGACTGGAATAGATTGGGACAGACAGGGAGAAATAGAAACAGAAGAAGGGAACATATATAGGAAATGTGCGGCGTGAAACCACCAGAGACAGGAGAAGTGGAGAATGGGGAGAAGAAGTGCTTGGAGCTGCAGGCACTGCAATATGCCACATTTAAATCCATGTTACTATTGTAGGTATGGGCAATCCCTCCAGATTGTCACCACAAAGCCCAGCATGGCTTGCAAAACAATGTAGGCCAATGATCTTAAAGAGCCAATTCCACACTAAAGTGACATATCAGCTAAAATTAGAGTATTTCTAACTGTCTTACGATAAACATTTATGTTACAATCTGATTGTCACTTTTAGATAAAACAACTATTATGTTCTCAGGCTTGCAATACAAACGGGTTAAAAAATTTGTGCTAAAATGCATTTTAAAAAAACAAGCTAAAAATGTTTGTTGAAAAAAGCAGCAAAAAGTGCATCAAAAACTGTACCATAATGCGCGCAAAAAAGGCCCAAAAAGCCAAATTGAAAAGTTTAAGGCCATGGAGCATTGTGCATTTTGGCAAGTTGGTAGTGTATTTGTCAAATGACAAAATGTGCACGTCTTCTAACTGCATTTGGGGTGCCATTAACAATGAATGCCACCCAAAAGCACATTGCGTATTTTGACAGAATTTTACTGAAATTTGGAATCGTGGCAAGAATTGCGCAATTCTGCATTGCTCAGATGAGAATGTGTCCTAAAATAAGATACATTATAACTATACTGTGTGTATATATGTACAGTATATGTGTGTATATATATGTAGCGCCCTCCTCACTCCCCTCTGTCTCTTCAGCTCGTCTGTCTCTTGTCTAGGGGTATCTTTTAGAGGGGAAGGGAATGGGGACACCACGCCTGGCTTTCACCACAGGTGTCAGTGTGATACAAGCAAAGTTCTTTTACCTTCGGGTCAGTGCTGTGCACCTGGAGCCTCCACCGAGAGTTAGCTTAAACAATGTCTGTCAGGAAATGAGCCCCACACCATTAAAGTTCAACACTCCTTTATTCTTCTTGAATGAACACAATCAGTTGAACTCCCTTGGTAGAAACAGAACAGAAAAGGAGGTGTGGATGCGAGTAGGCCCAGACACAATGTGTTCTCCACTTTCCTCCCTGAAAGTGGGCTGCGGTCTCCGAGCGAGGGGGAATTTCCTTCCAAGCGGTCTCCGATGAGAGACTCACCCGTCACTGGCAATATGCTGCACCCGGTCTTTGAGTGAGGAGCTCCCCCCAGTCCATTACGCCTTCCGGATTTGGGTACCCACTCCCGTGGTTCCCTAGGATCTCCTTCCCTCGCGGAACTCAGTGTTGGGCACTGAGCTCCGGACTTCCATCCGAGTACCTCACCCCAGGCTAAAGGTGCCTGGGATGGAACACGACCTCCGGCTGTCCTCTAGGCCCGCCTAGAGAACCGACACGAACCACCGTCCACAGGCTAAAAGGTGCCTGGGACTCGACCCCGTGACAAAGATGGCCGGCCCCTTTATACCCTCTCACAGCAAGCACGGCGGGTTCCCCGCCCCACCATACCGCTGCCGAGGGAGGACAAAAAAGAGGCGCGACACACAGCAATGATTCAACCCCAACCCAGAGCGACAACGCCACCTGCTGGGCTGCAGGGAATTACACATCACTAATGTCTCTGCCAAGTTCAATTTTACACCCGGGAAAGTGCATACCCGCTACACTCTCCCCCTGGTGGTTCGACACTGGTCTCCAGTGTCTGGAGTAAATCATGCCCTCAACGGCTGGCATAATCCAATCCAGAGACCGACTAACAATCGTACAAAAATAAAACTTTTAGAAAAAACTACCCAACTAAAACATTGTGTCTGAGCCCTGTAATAAAAAGGGAATACAGAAAGAATAAAAACAACAGCATTAAACCATACTTCGAATCACATATTCACATTTTACTTTTCCCACCCATCCTGACTAAGAACCACCCCATACTCAGTGGTCTTAATGGGATGCTCTCCTGCAGAGGGAAAAGAAAAGGGATTAACACATATAACCCTGACACACGTATTCGTGTGAGAGAAAAGAAACTTCTCCTGGAAGAAATCCCTTTCCTCCAAAGAGTGAGTGCGTGAAAAGTGTTTAACGTTGCGCAACACTGCCACCTGGTGACAGCACCGCGGTAACTGCACTCGTGGAACTTTCCTCTCTTCTTTGGCCCTATCTACCCAGAGTCCATGATCTCTTGCAGGAAAGTGAAGAACAACAGGAACAGTCCTTCATTCCTCTGGGCACAAAAGCAACGGGCCCCAGAAAGTTCAGCAGCATAACAAGAACGGAGTCTCTTCTCTCCTAAAGGTAAAAACGGGGATGCGGCAGAACAAGTGGCTTCAAGTGTTGATCCATGGTCTCCAGATGATACTCCACATCTTCTCCTTCCTTGCGCCGGATCAACACCTTGTCTGCATGGATGTGCCATCCCAACATCCACTCTGCCTTGCAGTCTTTAAAACGTTGAGAGGCCTTTGGAGAGCATGCCAGGTACCTGCGGGCGTGGGGAACCTGAAGGTGGGTCCACACAAAGTCATTGTACCAGCGCTCCCGGCACACTTCCACCTCATAGAGCAGTTCCTTCGACAAGTATGGATACTCCCATCCATACTCTGCAGCAACCTTCTGGCCAAATAGGCGCTGTAGTCTCGCCAAAGGAGGCATGGTAGCTTTGTCCCCTTCGCCAGGCGAAACTATTGAGTCCGGGTGGCGAGGGACCTTGATCACATCTGATCTGGGCATTGGTGCCCGCAGTAACAGTCTCTTTTCTCCAGTCTTCGATACAGATGGCACCGGAGATGTAGAGGCAGGCTGGGGATGGGACCTCTCTTCAGGCTCTGGTGCCTCCACCCGGGGTGTACTTTCCCCTGTAGACATGGGTGGATCCCTGGTCCTCCGGAATGAAGCGAGAGGTACTTTGTCCCAGCCCTTTTCTGCAAACAGTTCATCTATTGCAACGTCGTCTCCCATGTCCGAGAGCGACTCTAGGTCAGAGGTGTCACACTCCTCCGCAGGCAGGTACCCTGTAGTGGAGACCGAGCTTTCACCTCTTCCCACACACCAAATCTCTCCGCCAGGCTTACCTCGGCCTTTACTTGAACCGGGACGTCCGGAATTCTTGTCGACGGATCCATCCGGGCCGGGCGTAAGCGGGCGAGACGGTCCACCACAACCGCTGGTCGGGGCTACCATACCGGTCTTTCTCTTCGGTGGTGGACGCTGCGAGATCGTGGTGACCGAGTCAGCATCCTCGGATTTCTCCCGTTGAGTTTTTACGACCTCCTCCGCGGTCGCTGCAGTGTGCGCAGGGATGGCTGTCACAGCAGTGATTCCTCCTCTCTGAGTGGTGTTGTCACGTCTCTGGTGTGAGGCCGGATTGCTGAGAGGGCGCCCCTTGCGTCTAAGTGCACCGCACCCCTGGAGATGAGACAGGGAGTGCGGGGCCCAAAGGTGCACGGATTGCCGGTACTGCTGCTGACTGGGCCGATGCAGGCAGAAGGTAGCTGGGGTGTGCTGGGAGAACAGATTTAGTAGCCGTGCAAGGAAAGGTTCTGGTGTGGAGCAGTAGGTAAACCACGAACAGAGTCTGGGGCCAGGCCGGGGGTCAAACACAGGAATCAGTCCGAGAGTAATCACAGGAACACGCCGGGTCATGCACGGGAGCAGAAGATAATGGAGTAGTCAGCCAAGCCGGGGTCAGATACGAGGAGACAGGCAGGGTCACAGGTCCAGATACAAGCCAAGGGTCAAGCCGGGGATTCAGGATAAGCAGGATACAGGAGACACAGCAGATACAGGAAGCTGATGATAATCCAGCAACCTGTGTGTGCCAGTGACAGGTTTAAATAGGCTGGGGAGCGCACCCACACCGTCAGCGTGCGCCTGTGCGCGCCGCGGCGCATCTGTGTGCGCCTGTGCGCGCCGCGGCGCATCTGCGTGCGCGCATAGGAATGAGTCTGGCGCGGCCATGATGAACACTGGCAGGAATGCCAATAACTCGGCCATTTTCCTGACAGGTGTTGCCCGTAGCACGGCCAGGGTAGATGGTTCTGGGTTTCTCAACTGCCGGATCCACTTCGAACAGGAACTCCCCACAGGCCTCACATCGCCTGAATGGCTTCAGCTGGCACACCAGTCCCGAACAGCTGGGACAAATCACACCCAGGGCCTCAACGTCCATGCACAAATACAGGGCGAATCGACCCCTTGGCTTTAGCCGGATCCCCGTATCTGTTACCGGAGCAGCAGCAGTCAATGTCGTGGTGGAAGGGTGAACTGGATTCCACGATGTATGTCCGAACATGGCGACCTGTTGCTGATCCATCGCACACTGCAAAGTTTTTGCGCCAACGTCCCACGTGTAGTCCTTCACACGTATTGGACTTCTCCCCTTTGCTCCAGTTCGCAAGCTTTTCTTATTTTCTGTTTCTGAGTCACGCCCACAAACTAAGCGATGGGGGTGTGCCTGGTGGCGCAGTGCAATAGAAGCCCCCACGTGTAGTACTTCACACGGCTGAACTTCCCCCTTTTTCCACTCTTCTGCGCGGGCCTTTCCCTTCATTGGGTCATGTCCACGACTTCGAGCAGGGATGCACTTTGGCCAATGAAGGCATGCCTACTCGTAACTCTTCCAGCAGACACGTTCAATTTCTGTGGTGCACAAACACTATACCGGACCCGAGCCCCCACGTGTAGCGCCCTCCTCACTCCCCTCTTTCTCTTCAGCTCGTCTGTCTCTTGTCTAGGGGTATCTTTTAGAGGGGAAGGGAGCAGGGACACCACGTCAGTGTGATACAAGCAAAGTTCTTTTACCTTCGGGTCAGTGTTGTGCACCTGGAGCCTCCACCGAGAGTTACCTTGAACAATGTCTGTCAGGAAATGAGCCCCACACCATTAAAGTTCAACACTCCTTTATTCTTCTCGAATGAACACAATCAGTTGAACTCCCTTGGTAGAAACAGAACAGAAAAGGAGGTGTGGATGCGAGTAGGCCCAGACACAATGTGTTCTCCACTTTCCTCCCTGAAAGTGGGCTTCGGTCTCCGAGCGAGGGGGAATTTCCTTCCAAGCGGTCTCCGATGAGAGACTCACCCGTCACTGGCAATATGCTGCACCAGGTCTTCGAGTGAGGAGCTAACCCCGGTCCATTACGCCTTCCGGATTCGGGTACCCACTCCCGGGATTCCCTAGGATCTCCTTCCCTCGCGGAACTCAGTGTTGGGCACTGAGCTCCAGACCTCCATCCGAGTACCTCACCCCAGGCTAAAGGTGCCTGTGATGGAACACGACCTCCGGCTGTCCTCTAGGCCTAGCCCCGCCTAGAGAACCGACACGAACCACCGTCCACAGGCTGAAGGTGCCTGGGACTCGACCCCGTGACAAAGATGGCCGGCCCCTTTATACCCTCTCCCAGCAAGCACAGCGGGTTCCCTGCCCCACCATACCGCTGCCGAGGGAGGACAAAAAGGAGGCGCGACACACAGCAATGATTCAACCCCAACCCAGAGCCACAACGCCACCTGCTGGGCTGCAGGGAATTACACATCACTAATGTCTCTGCCAAGTTCAAATTTACACCCGGGAAAGTACATACCCGCTACATTATATATATATATATATATATATATATATATATATACACACACACACACACACACACAATCTCACATAAACATATACGGTATAGTTATTATCTATATCAATCTTTAAGCTTGCAATTGATGATATTAGGAAGAACAAAGCCTCCTTCCTCACATCACAGCAGTTCCTCACCCATATTCTCCACCCTCTTTAATGTAGCGCCCTGTTAGGCTACTTTCACACTGAGGCGCTGGATGCGCTGGCGGTATAGCGGCGCTATTTTTAGCGGCGCTATACCGTTTTTTTTGCCGCGATTTGCGGGCGCTAGCGGGGGTATTTTAACCCCGCTAGCGGCCGAAAAGGGTTAAAAACGCCCGCAATAACGCCTCTTTGCAGCGTTTTGCGGGCGTATTGGAGGCGCTACCCCATTGATTTCAATGGGCAGGGGCGCTATAGGAGCGCTATTTTTAGCGCTCCTATTGCGCCTCAAAGATGCGGCTTGCAGGAGTTTTTTGACCCTCCTGCAAGCGCAACGCTCCAGTGTGAAAGCCCTCGGGCTTTCACATTGGATACTATTGAGCGGCTTTTTTGGGGCACATTGCAGGCGCTATTTTTAGCGCAATAGCGCCTGCAAAGCGCCTCAGTGTGAAAGGGGCCTTAATGTACGTAAATTTAATGGTAAGTTATGCAGGTCTCAAATTGGGTCGGGTTACTGCAGGTCAGGCTTGATGGCTCTACAGTGCAGGTCTCTGTTACCTCCCCCTGGATCTAGAGGCTTTGAGAAGCTTCTGGAAGTTAGTGGGTGGAGGCTAGATCTACATACTTAGGAGAGTCTGAACAATCCCCAGGCAAAATGTCCTGGCAGGGTGGATGGATTAGCCCTTAAATATGGGAGAGCCTAGCCAGTAGGAGAATCGGTGGAGGATGGAGTGCTGAGGAGGCTATCGCTGGTCTGGGGTGGGGGGCTGTGCCTCCAGGCTGATGCTCTGAGTGGCTTGAAAGATTCCTCTCAGCATCCGGTTAGAAAAAGAATCTTGCCTAAGAGCAGCAGGGAGCAAGGAGGACAGAGTGAGTACATCAGCACATCCAGGGAATCAAAAGGGGAGAGACTGCCATATGTAGCAAGCTTTCAAAGGACAGCGCTGTGCTTAACCCTTTTATCCCTTGTCCTGGGAGATCTTCGAAGCAGCCAGATGGACTGGTAGTACCTGCAGGCAGTGGAGCTGGGAGCAGTTCTACAAGAAAAGTGGAGATACTCCTGTATGCAGTTTTGCAACATTATGTGTTATTTTCCAAAGAGGGTTAAGAGTAGGGATGAGCTTCGTGTTCGAGTCGAACATACGTTCGACTCGAACATCGGCTGTTCGATTCTTCGACGAAGATCGAACGATTTGGGCCGTTCGCGCCAAATTCGAGTGACGCGAACGGCCCACAATGCACTACGCCATCGCAGTGTCATCCAGGCGCTGTGATTGGCCAAGCATGCACTGTGACCCCGCATGCTTGGCCAATCACAGTGCCGGCAGCGAGGAGAGCAATGATTGGCCACAGGCAGGATGCCTGTGGCCAATTATTGCTGAGGGGGTTTAGTACACGCCCCACACTATAAAAGGCCGCCAGCGCGGCGGCCTTGTGTAGTGTGTTCCGGAGCAGGGAAAGAGAAGCATAGGCAGGGACAGTGTCATTTTTTTCCATTACTAATCCTGGATTCCTTGTGTTTAGGGACAGAGAAGGATAGGTTAGGAGAGTGTCAGTGTGTTATTCTGTGCTAAACCTTGTTTGTAGGGACAGAGAAGGACAGTGAGGGAAAGTGTCAGTGTGCTATTCTGTGCTAAACCTTGTTTGTAGGGACAGAGAAGGACAGTGAGGGAAAGTGTCAGTGTCCTATTCTGTGCTAAACCTTGTTTGTAGGGACAGAGAAGGACAGTGAGGGAAACTGTCAGTGTGCTATTCTGTGCTAAACCAATCTTGCTGAACCATATTTGAAATCCTTGAGTTTAGGGACAGAGAAGGACACTCAGGGAAATTGTCAGTGTGCTATTCTGTGCTAAACCTTGTTTGTAGGGACAGAGAAGGACAGTGAGGGAAAGTGTCAGTGTGCTATTCTGTGCTAAACCAATCTTGCTGAACCATATTTGAAATCCTTGAGTTTAGGGACAGAGAAGGACACTCGGGGAAACTATCAGTGTGCTATTCTGTGCTAAATCTTGTTTGTAGGGACAGAGAAGGACAGTGAGGGAAACTATCAGTGTGCTATTCTGTGCTAAACCTTGTTTGTAGGGACAGAGAAGGACAGTGAGGGAAAGTGTCAGTGTGCTATTCTGTGCTAAACCAATCTTGCTGAACCATATTTGAAATCCTTGAGTTTAGGGACAGAGAAGGACACTCGGGGAAACTATCAGTGTGCTATTCTGTGCTAAACCTTGTTTGTAGGGACAGAGAAGGACAGTGAGGGAAACTGTCAGTGTGCTATTCTGTGCTAAACCAATCTTGCTGAAGCATATTGCAAATCCTTGTGTTTAGGGACAGAGAAGGATAGGCAGGGGACAGTGTCAGTGTCATTGTTGCTAAGACTCCTGCACAGTATACACCTGAAGGTAGCCCTTATTGCTGTTTTTCCCATCTCCCTGCAGGCCATCCATTAAAATGTCTGGAAGGCAAACAAGGAGAGGCAGACAGTCAGGAGGCAAAAAAAGAGGGCAAGCAGGCTCTGTGTCTGCGGGCAACAGTGCTGGTCGTGGACGCGGTGCATTGTCATCAGCACATGGCCATGGGACACGCTTGTCCTTTTCGGCAGCTGGACATGTTGAGCCACATCATGCCGAAGACTTGGTAGAGTGGATGACCAAGCCCACATCATCCTCCTCATCCTCTCTCACCCAGGCTCAGGGTACTGGCAAAGCAGCTGCCAAAGCGTCCTCTTCTCTGGTATCAATGTCATCATTAGTCACTCCTTCCCTAGACACACCATGTCCTCCTCCTGAGGAGTCCCCCGAACTGTTTGAGCACAGTGTTGGGTACATGCTCCAGGAGGATGCCCAGCGTTTCGAAGGATCTGATGATGATACCCAGCTAGAGGAAGGCAGTAGCGTGAGAGCAGAGAGAGGGGATGCTCAAGAAGGACACCAATCTGGCAGTCATGCTCCAGCAGCTGCAGCATACTGCCAGATTGGCTCCAGTGATGAGGAGGGAGGGGATGATGAGGTCACTGACTCCACGTGGGTGCCTAATAGGAGAGAGGAGGAGAATGAGGAGGAGGCACATCTCCAACGAGGCAGGATGCCCTTGGGTGGCCAGCGTATGGGCAGCACACCGACGGAATCACACCGCAGAGCTCCGCCTGTGCAGGGCGCTGCCTCTGCCCGTCATTCAAAAAGTTCTTTGGTGTGGGCCTTTTTTGAGGCGAGTGCATCAGATCGCACAGCTGCTGTTTGCAACATATGTCTCAAGCGTATATCGCGTGGCCAAAACATCAGCCGCTTGGGCACCACATGCTTGATCAGACATATGTTGACCTGCCATGCAGCTCGTTGGCAAGCCTACCTTAAAGACCCACACCAAAGAACAAAGCGGACCTCTCCTTGCACCGCATCAGCTGGGATCTCCAACCCCACTATACCTTCAGTCCTCTCTGAAACCTGCACTGAGAGGAATGAAGGTGTAGAATTAGGGGTGTCACAGCCAAGTACTTGCGGCCACTCTGCTAGCAGTACACCGACGTCCGATTCTAGCAGGCAAATTTCCATGCCCCAGCTGCTGGACCGTCGAAAGAAGTTCACTCCCAGCCATCCACATGCCCAGCGGTTGAATGCTAGCTTGGCTAAATTGCTAGCGCTTCAACTGCTGCCTTTTCAGTTGGTAGACTCGGCCCCCTTCCGTGAGTTTGTGCAATGTGCGGTTCCTCAGTGGCAGGTTCCCAAACGCCACTTTTTCTCACGGAAGGCGATTCCGGCTCTCTACAGGCATGTGAAAGGCAATGTCTTGGCCTCGCTGGACAGGGCGGTCAGCGGTAAGGTGCATATTACCGCTGACTCATGGTCCAGCAGGCATGGACAGGGACGTTACCTTTCTTTCACGGCCCATTGGGTCACTCTTTTGGCAGCTGGGAAGGATGCAGGACAAGGTGCAGTAGTGTTGGAGGTTGTTCCACCGCCATGCCTCCAAAATGCTACTACTGGTTGTGACACACCTCTCTCCTCCACCCCCTCCTCTTCTTCTTCCTCCATGGCCTCTTCCTGTGCTTTGTCCTCGGAACCAGCGGTGCTCCGTAGGCGTTCAAGGGGCTACGCAAGTACGCAGGCAAAAAGATGCCATGCCGTGCTTGCGCTGGTGTGTTTGGGGGACAGGAGCCACACTGGGGCAGAGGTCCTGTCTGCTCTGCAGGGGCAGGCCGAGAGGTGGTTGATGCCACGCCAGCTTAAGCCAGGAATGGTGGTTTGCGACAATGGCACCAACCTCCTCTCCGCCCTCCGACAGGGACAACTGACCCATGTGCCCTGTGTGGCTCACGTCCTTAACCTGGTGGTGCAGCGGTTCTTGGGCAGGTACCCGGGCTTAAAGGATGTCCTGAGGCAGGCCAGGAAAGTCTGTGTGCATTTCCGCAGATCTTATAATGCCAGTGCTCGCCTGGCTGAGCTGCAAAAGGAGTTGAACCTGCCCAAGAACCGCCTTATATGTGACATGCCCACCAGGTGGAACTCAACGTTGGCCATGCTGCAGCGGCTGCACACGCAGCAGAGGGCCATCAATGAGTACCTGTGCGACTACGGCACCAGGACAGGGTCAGGGGAGCTCGGGTTTTTTTCACCACGCCAGTGGGGCATGATCAGGGATGCATGCACTGTCCTGGCACCATTTGAGGAGGCCACGAGGATGGTGAGCAGTGACAGTGCATGCATCAGTGACACTGTACCTCTTGTCCACCTGTTGGAGCACACGCTGCATGGAATAATGGACAGGGCACTTGAGGCAGAACAGAGGCAGGAAGAGGAGGACTTCCTTGCCTCTCAAGGCCCCCTTTACCCAGACAGTGTTCCTTCTGTCCCACCCATCGCACAGGAAGAGGAGGAGGAGGAGGAGGAGGAGGAGGAGGAGGATGAGGATTGTGTCAGCATGGAGGTGGAGGCTGGCACTCAGCATCATCAGCAGCAGTCTTTTAGGGATGATTTACAGTCCCAAGAAACCAGTGGACTTGTACGTGGCTGGGAGGAGGTGGCTGCGGATCATGTCGTCCTTAGTGACCCAGAGGACTCCGGACTGAATGCCTCAGCTAACCTACGCTGCATGGCCTCCCTGATCCTGCAAAGTCTGCGGAAGGATCCTCGTATTCTTCGGATCAAGGAGAGGGACCATTACTGGCTGGCCACTCTCCTTGATCCACGGTACAAGGATAATGTTGCGGACCTTATGTTACCGTCGCAGAGGGAGCAGAGGATGAGACAACTCCGGGAGGCCTTGCAGAAAGGTCTGTGCAACGCGTTCCCAGAGACTGGGAGGTTACAAACTCCTGGTCCTGGACAACGAGTTGCTAAAGGTTCGGGCAGTCAAAGAAGGAGCGGTGGGGAAGGTGGCCGTCTGACCGATGCGTTCAGACAATTCTTTAGTCCGCAGCCCCAAAGTATGATCGGTTCCAGCAACCATCGCCAGCGTCTGATATACATGGTGCAGGAATACCTAGGGGCAAGGTCAGACTTGGACACCTTCCCCACCGAAAATCCTCTGGCTTACTGGGTCTTGAGGATGGATCACTGGCCAGAGCTTGCACAGTATGCAATTGAGCTACTGGCCTGTCCTGCATCCAGCGTTCTTTCAGAACGCACATTCAGTGCTGCTGGAGGATTTGTCACGGATCACAGTGTGCGCCTGTCCACCGACTCGGTTGATCGACTGACTTTCATCAAGATGAACCAGTCTTGGATCACCACCAGCTACCACACACCTGATGCTGATATAACAGACTAATTGATTTTAAAATGTCACATCCCTTCAAGACTGATGCTGAGTGCCTGTGCTGTTATGTTGACTGGCTATCCTCCTCCTCCTCCTCAATGATCCGATTAATGATGATAGCTTGGAAGATCATTTTGGTTTATGGGTGCCGCCACCAGTGGCTAAGGCCCAATTTTGCAGCCCCTGTTTAACAGGGGCGTGTAATTACAATTTTTGATGCAATACTTTGCAACAGAGCTCATTATTGTGCTCCAAGTACAGTATCTGTGAGGGGTTGCAGTGTTGTGCCACCAGTGCCTAAGGCCCAATTTTTCAGCCCCTGTTCAACAGGGGCATGCAATTATAATTATTGATCTAATAATTCACAGCAGGGCCCATTGCTGCGCCCACCAAGAGTAACTGTCTGGCCTTACAGTGTTGTGTCAACACCACCACCACCACCACCAAAGGCCCAATTTTTCAGCCCCTGTTCAACAGGGGCATGCAATTATAATTATTGATCTAATAATTCACAGCAGGGCCCATTGCTGCGCCCACCAAGAGTAACTGTCAGGCCTTACAGTGTTGTGGCACCAGCACCACCATCAAAGGCCCAATTTTTACTACCACTGTTCAACAATTATATGTTATTACAATTCCTGATATAATAGTTGACAGCAGGGCGTTCCAGCACCCACCAAGAGTAACTGTGAGTGCTTACAGTGTTGTGCCAACACCAACACCTAAGGGGCCAATTTCTGCAGAGTATATACGGCAGGTCCCTACTTTCAAACATCCAACTTACAAACGACTCCTACTTGCAAACGGAAGAAGACAACAGGAAGTGAGAGGAAATCTACCCCTAGGAAGGAAAATTCTCTCCTGTAAGAATTAATATGGGAGAAAGGTGTCTCCTCTCTACTGATGCTTTATCACCAATCCTTGTTTCAATAAAAACACCACATTTCAAAAACAGTTGTCATTGGGACGCAAAGTGAGGTGAAATGTTCTGAACAGGGGCACAGACAGCAAAACAAATGTTACAGGGGTGATAACCCTTCCCTATGTTTTCCAAAAAGCTTAAAAATAGATTTTTTGGCTGGAGCTACACTTAAACAATGTACGTGTTCAAAATTACAAACAGATTCTACTTAAGAACAAACCTACAGTCCCTGTCTTGTTTACACCGGTCTTGTTTACACCGCCTGTATACTGCTGTTCAGAGTATATAGGGCCTTTTTTATTTTGTGTTGCGGGGTTCCCCTTAATATCCAAACAAGACCCAAAGGGGCTGGTAATGGGCTGGGGTAGGGGGGGGGGTAGCTATGCCATTTTTCTTAAAGATTTTCATCCATATTACCGGGACCAGACATTACATTAAAGCCGCAAGCAGTTTTAAATGGCTTTTTTTTCCTTTAGAAATGTCATTTTGTGCAGGGACAGTTCTAAACACGGGAAACACGTGGCACTTCACAGGCATACTTTAGACACCCCCCAGGTACGATATTTAAAGGAATATTTGACTTTTTTTTTTTCACTTTATGCATCATTAAAATGACTGCTCCCGAAAAACGGCCGTTTTTAAAACTTCTTTTTGCATTGATACATGTCCCCTGGTGCAGAACCCGGGTTCCCAAACTCTGTTTAGGACAATAACATGCATAATAGTTGTTATAATTAGCACTTTAGAATTCGAACGTTCGCATCCATTGTATTTAATAGGGTTCTAATGTTCGTGCGAACTTTTGGTCCGTTCGCAGGTTCTGGTGCGAACCGAACCCGGGGGTGTTCGGCTCATCACTAGTTAAGAGCTCCTGGGCCATAAGGGATTTTGACACTGATCCAAAGAGACTGGGGGTTTCTAGCAAGGAGTAGTGATGAGCCGAACACCCCCGGGTTCGGTTCGCACCAGAACCCGCGAACGGACCGAAAGTTCGTACGAACATTAGAACCCTATTAAATACAATGGATGCGAACGTTCGAATTCTAAAGTGCTAATTATAACAACTATTATGCATGTTTTTGTCCTAAAAAGGGTTTGGGAACCCGGGTTCTGCACCAGGGGACATGTGTCAATGCAAAAAGAAGTTTTAAAAACGGTCGTTTTTCGGGAGCAGTCATTTTAATGATGCATAAAGTGAAAAAAAAAAGTCAAATATTCCTTTAAATATCGTACCTGGGGGGTGTCTAAAGTATGCCTGTGAAGTGCCACGTGTTTCCCGTGTTTAGAACGGTCCCTGCACAAAATGACACTTCTAAAGGAAAAAAAAGCCATTTAAAACTTCTTGCGGCTTTAATGTAATGTCTGGTCCCGGTAATATGGATGAAAATCTTTAAGAAAAATGGCATAGCTACCCCATGACCCCCCCCCCCCTACCCCAGCCCATTACCAGCCCCTTTGGGTCTTGTATGGATATTAAGGGGAACCCCGCACATAAAATAAAAAAGGCCCTATATACTCTGAACAGCCGTATACAGGCGGTGCATACAAGACAGGGACTGTAGGTTTGTTCTTATGTAGAATGTGTTTGTAATTTTGAACAGGTACATTGTTGAACTGTAGCTCCAGCCCAAAAATCTATTTTTAAACTTTTTGGGAAACATAGGTAAGGGTTATCACCCCTGTAACATTTGTTTTGCTGTCTGTGCCCCTGTTCAGAACATTTCACCTCACTTTCCGTCCCAATGACAACTGTTTTTGAAATGTGGTGTTTTTCTTGAAACAAGGATTGCTGATAAAGCATCAGTACAGAGGAGACACCTTTCTCCCATATTTATTCTTACAGGAGAGAATTTTCCTTCCTAGGGGTAGATTTCCTCTCACTTCCTGTTGTCTTCTTTCGTTTGCAAGTAGGAGTCGTTTGTAAGTTGGATGTTTGAAAGTAGGGACCTGCCGTATATACTCTGCAGAAATAGGCCCCTTAGTTGTTGGTGTTGGCACAACACTGTAAGCACTCACAGTTACTCTTGGTTGGTGCTGGAACGCCCTGCTGTCAACTATTATATCAGGAATTTTAATTACATATAATTGTTGAACAGTGGTAGTAAAAATTGGGGCTTTGATGGTGGTGCTGGTGCCACAACACTGTAAGCCCTGACAGTTACTCTTGGTGGGTGCAGCAATGGGCCCTGCTGTGAATTATTAAATCAAGAATTGTAATTGCATGCCCCTGTTGAACAGGGGCTGAAAAATTGGGCTTTTCGTGGTGGTGGTGGTGGTGGCGTTGCCACAACACTGTAAGCCCTCAGACTTACTCTTGGTGGGTGCAGGAATGGGCCCTGCTGTGAATTATTACATCAAGAATTGTAATTGCATGCCCCTGTTGAACAGGGGCTGAAAAATTGGGCCTTAGGCACTGGTGGCACAACACTACAACCCCTCACAGATACTGTACTTGGAGCACAGCAATGAGCCCTGTTGCAAAGTATTGCTTCAAAAATTGTAATGACACGCCCCTGTTAAACAGGGGCTGAAAAATTGGGCCTTAGGCACTGGTGGCACAACACTACAACCCCTCACAGATACTGTACTTGGAGCACAGCAATGAGCCCTATGGCAAATTATTGCTAAAAAAATTGTAAGTACACGCCCCTGTAAAACAGGGGCTGAAAAATTGGGCCTTAGCCACTGGTGGCGGCACCCATAAACAAAAATGATCTTCCAAGCTATCATCATCAATCGTATCATTGAGGACTCGGAGGAGGAGGATAGCCAGTCAACATAACAGCACAGGCACTCAGCATCAGCATCAGTCTTGAAGGGACGTGACATGTTAAAATCAATTAGTCTGTTATATCAGCATCAGGTGTGTGGTAGCTGGTGGTGATCCAAGACTGGTTCATCTTGATGAAAGTCAGTCGATCAACCGAGTCGGTGGACAGGCGCACCCTGTGATCCGTGACAAATCCTCCAGCAGCACTGAATGTGCGTTCCGAAAGAACGCTGGATGCAGGACAGGCCAGTAGCTCAATTGCATACTGTGCAAGCTCTGGCCAGTGATCCATCCTCAAGACCCAGTAAGCCAGAGGATTTTCGGTGGGGAAGGTGTCCAAGTCTGACCTTGCCCCTAGATATTCCTGCACCATGTTTATCAGACGCTGGCGATGGTTGCTGGAACCAATCATACTTTGGGGCTGCGGACTAAAGAATTGTCTGAACGCATCGGTCAGACGGCCACCTTCCCCACCGCTCCTTCTTTGACTGGCCGAAGCCTCAGCAACTCGTTGTCCTGGACCAGGAGTTTGTAACCTCCCAGTCTCTGGGAACGCGTTGCACAGACCTTTCTGCAAGGCCTCCCGGAGTTGTCTCATCCTCTGCTCCCTCTGCGACGGTAACATAAGGTCCGCAACCTTACCCTTGTACCGTGGATCAAGGAGAGTGGCCAGCCAGTAATGGTCCCTCTCCTTGATCCGAAGAATACGAGGATCCTTCCGCAGACTTTGCAGGATCAGGGAGGCCATGCAGCGTAGGTTTGCTGAGGCATTCGCTCCGGAGTCCTCTGGGTCACTAAGGACTACATGATCCGCAGTCACCTCCTCCCAGCCACGTACAAGTCCACTGGTTTCTTGGGACTGTAAATCATCCCTAAAAGACTGCTGCTGATGATGCTGAGTGCCAGCCTCCACCTCCATGCTGACACAATCCTCCTCCTCCTCCTCCTCCTCCTCCTCTTCCTCTTCCTGTGCGATGGGTGGGACAGAAGGAACACTGTCTGGGTAAAGGGGGCCTTGAGAGGCAAGGAAGTCCTCCTCTTCCTGCCTCTGTTCTGCCTCAAGTGCCCTGTCCATTATTCCACGCAGCGTGTGCTCCAACAGGTGGACAAGAGGTACAGTGTCACTGATGCATGCACTGTCACTGCTCACCATCCTCGTGGCCTCCTCAAATGGTGCCAGGACAGTGCATGCATCCCTGATCATGCCCCACTGGCGTGGAGAAAAAAAACCAAGCTCCCCTGACCCTGTCCTGGTGCCGTAGTCGCACAGGTACTCATTGATGGCCCTCTGCTGCGTGTGCAGCCGCTGCAGCATGGCCAACGTTGAGTTCCACCTGGTGGGCATGTCACATATAAGGCGGTTCTTGGGCAGGTTCAACTCCTTTTGCAGCTCAGCCAGGCGAGCACTGGCATTATAAGATCTGCGGAAATGCACACAGACTTTCCTGGCCTGCCTCAGGACATCCTGTAAGCCCGGGTACCTGCCCAAGAACCGCTGCACCACCAGGTTAAGGACGTGAGCCACACAGGGCACATGGGTCAGTTGTCCCTGTCGGAGGGCGGAGAGGAGGTTGGTGCCATTGTCGCAAACCACCATTCCTGGCTTAAGCTGGCGTGGCGTCAACCACCTCTCGGCCTGGCCCTGCAGAGCAGACAGGACCTCTGCCCCAGTGTGGCTTCTGTCCCCCAAACACACCAGCGCAAGCACGGCATGGCATCTTTTTGCCTGCGTACTTGCGTAGCCCCGTGAACGGCTACGGAGCACCGCTGGTTCATAGGACAAACCACAGGAAGAGGCCATGGAGGAAGAAGAAGAGGAGGGGGTGGAGGAGAGAGGTGTGTCACAACCAGTAGTAGCATTTTGGAGGCGTGGCGGTGGGACAACCTCCAACACTACTGCACCTTGTCCTGCATCCTTCCCAGCTGCCAAAAGAGTGACCCAATGGGCCGTGAAAGAAAGGTAACGTCCCTGTCCATGCCTGCTGGACCATGAGTCAGCGGTAATATGCACCTTACCGCTGACCGCCCTGTCCAGCGAGGCCAAGACATTGCCTTCCACATGCCGGTAGAGAGCCGGAATAGCCTTCCGTGAGAAAAAGTGGCGTTTGGGAACCTGCCACTGAGGAACCGCACATTGCACAAACTCACGGAAGGGGGCCGAGTCTACCAACTGAAAAGGCAGCAGTTGAAGCGCTAGCAATTTAGCCAAGCTAGCATTCAACCGCTGGGCATGTGGATGGCTGGGAGTGAACTTCTTTCGACGGTCCAGCAGCTGGGGCAGGGAAATTTGCCTGCTAGAATCGGACGTCGGTGTACTGCTAGCAGAGTGGCCGCAAGTACTTGGCTGTGACACACCTAATTCTACACCTTCATTCCTCTCAGTGCATGTTTCAGAGAGGACTGAAGTTATAGTGGGGTTGGAGATCCCAGCTGATGCGGTGCAAGGAGAGGTCCGCTTTGTTCTTTGGTGTGGGTCTTTGAGGTAGGCTTGCCAACGAGCTGCATGGCAGGTCAACATATGTCTGGTCAGGCATGTGGTACCCAAGCGGCTGATGTTTTGGCCATGCGATATACGCTTGAGACATATGTTGCAAACAGCAGCTGTGCGATCTGATGCACTAGCCTCAAAAAAGGCCCACACCAAGGAACTTTTTGAATGACGGGCAGAGGCAGCGCCCTGCACAGGCGGAGCTCTGCGGTGTGATTCCGTCGGTGTACTGCCCTTACGCTGGCCACCAAAGGGCATCCTGTCTCGTTGGAGATGTGCCTCCTCCTCATCCTCCTCCTCTCTCCTATTAGGCACCCACGTGGAGTCAGTGACCTCATCATCCCCTCCCTCCTCATCACTGGAGCCAATCTGGCAGTATGCTGCAGCTGCTGGAACATGACTGCCAGATTGGTGTCCTTCTTGAGCATCCCCTCTGTCTGCTCTCACCCTACTGCCTTCCTGTAGCTGGGTTTCATCATCAGACCCTTCGAAACGCTGGGCATCCTCCTGGAGCATGTACCCAACACTGTGCTCAAACAGTTCGGGGGACTCCTCAGGAGGAGGACATGGTGGGTCTAGGGAAGGAGTGACTGATGATGAGTCTGACATTGATACCAGGGAAGAGGACGCTTTGGCAGCTGCTTTGCCAGTACCCTGAGCCTGGGTGAGAGAGGATGAGGAGGAGGAGGAGGGCTTGGTCATCCACTCTACCAAGTCTTCGGCATGATGTGGCTCAACATGTCCAGCTGCGGAAAAGAAGGACAAGCGTGTCCCATGGCCATGTGCTGATGACAATGCACCGCGTCCACGACCAGCACTGTTGCCCCCAGACACAGAGCCTGCTTGCCCTCTTTTATTGCCTCCTGACTGTCTGCCTCTCCTTGTTTGCCTTCCAGACATTCTAATAGATGGCCTGCAGGGAGATGGGAAAAAAGCAATAAGGGCTACCTTCAGGTGTCCTTCTCTGTCCCTTGAAACAAGGACTTGCACAGTGAAAGAAACTGACACTCTCCCTACCTACAGTTTTCTGTCCCTAGAAAAAATGTTTTTTTTAAGCACAATATAGCACAAGGAGAATGCACTCACTGTCCTTCCAGGTCCCTAGAAACAAGGACTTGCACAGTGAAAGAAACTGACACTCTCCCTACCTACAGTTTTCTGTCCCTAGAAAAAATGTTTTTTTTAAGCACAATATAGCACAAGGAGAATTCACTCACTGTCCTTCCAGGTCCCTAGAAACAAGGACTTGCACAGTGAAAGAAACTGACACTCTCCCTACCTACAGTTTTCTGTCCCTAGAAAAAATGTTTTTTTTAAGCACAATATAGCACAAGGAGAATTCACTCACTGTCCTTCCAGGTCCCTGGAAACAAGGACTTGCACAGTGAAAGAAACTGACACTCTCCCTACCTACAGTTTTCTGTCCCTAGAAAAAATGTTTTTTTTAAGCACAATATAGCACAAGGAGAATTCACTCACTGTCCTTCCAGGTCCCTGGAAACAAGGACTTGCACAGTGAAAGAAACTGACACTCTCCCTACCTACAGTTTTCTGTCCCTAGAAAAAATGTTTTTTTTAAGCACACTATAGCACAAGCACAAAACACACTGACACTCTCCCTACCTATCCTTCTCTTTCCCTAAACTAAAGGAATCCAGGTTAAGCAAGAAAGAAATAAAAGTCACTGTCCCTGCCTATGCTGCTCTATCCCTGCTCCGGAACACACTACACTAGGCCGCCGTGCTGGCGGCCTTTTATAGTGTGGGGCGTGTACTAAACACCCTCAGCAATAATTGGCCACAGGCATCCTGCCTGTGGCCAATCATTGCTCTCCTCGCTGCCGGCGCTGTGATTGGCCAAGCATGCGGGGTCACAGTGCATGCTTGGCCAATCACAGCGCCTGGATGACACTGCGATGGCGTAGTGCATTGTGGGCCGTTCGCGTCACTCGAATTTGGCGCGAACGGCCCAAATCGTTCGATCTTCGTCGAACGATCGAACAGCCGATGTTCGAGTCGAACGTATGTTCGACTCGAACACGAAGCTTATCCCTAGCAAGGAGAGCAGACCAGGATCTTTTGTCTGTACATATGAAGGAAGTTTGTCCTCATCTTTTATTTCAAGTCAAGTTGGGCATTTCATAACCCCTCTACCCAATCCAAGTTGTTATCTTTAATCAAACAAAAACAAGCCCAGAGACTTACTTCTTTTGTCCAGGTGCAAGTGGAAAATGCGTGTTGCCTGGCTGTACAGGAATAGGGGAGCCAGTTACCAGCAGCCCCTGTGGGGGTAGTGCTATGTTAAGAGCTACAAGGCATTGCATTCCCAAAAAAACACCTATTTTTTATTGATTCTTCCATTCTTTCTACCAAAGTGACATGCAGGACTTTGCGGTGAGCTGATCTTCCTGTTTCTCATCCCTTCTCTTACTATGGAGATTGTGCTATGAGCTTGTGGAGGGGTCTCTATTTGCAGTGGGTTACTACATTTAGCACACTGCCCCTTCACCTATACTAATTAATTAACTACTTGGAGCCCGGGCCATTGTCAAATGACGGCCATAAGGTGGCTCCTCAGGTCCGGGAGGCCGTCTATTGACGGCCTCGGCTCCTCCGGCCACTGAGGCGCGCGCGTGCCCACCGCATCACTGAAGTGCCGATGTGCATGCCTGGCGGCCGCGATGTCCGCCAGGTACCCGCGATCGGCCGTTATACAGCCAAGGACGTGGATCTCTGTGTGCAAACATAGGGACACAGATCAGTCACCTCCCCCGGTCAGTCTTCTCCCCCCACAGTAAGAATCACTCCTAGGGAACACATTTAACCCCTTCCTCACCCCCTAGTGTTAACCCCTTCCCTGCCAGTCACATTTATACAGTAATCAGTGCATATTTATAGCACTGTTCGCTGTATAAATGTAAATGGTCCCAAAAATGTGTCAAAAGTGTCCGATGTGTCCGCCATAATGTCGCAGTCCTGACAAAAATCGCAGATAACCGCCATTACCAGTAAAAAAATAATACTAAAAAAAATAAATCTTTCCCCTATATTGTAGGCGCTATAACTTTTGCGCAAACCAATCAATATACGCTTTTTGCAATTTTTTTTACCAAAAATATGTAGAAGAATATGTATCGGCCTAAACTGAGAAAAAAAATATTTTTTTTTAAAATAAATTGGGATATTTATTATAGCAAAGATTAAAAAATATTGTGTTTTTTTAAAAATTTTCGCTCTTTTTTTGTTTATAGCGCAAAAAGTAAAAACCGCAGAGGTGATCAAATACCACCAAAAGAAAGCTCTATTTGTGGGAAAAAAAGGACATAAATTTTGTTTGGGAGCCACGTCGCACGACCGCGCAATTTTCATTCAAATCGTGACAGTGCCGAAAGCTGAAATTTCGCCTGGGCAGGAAGGGGGTATATGTGCCCAGTAAGCAAGTGGTTAAATAAGATTGAGCCCTGGTTCACACTGTTGCGATTTGACATGTCAAATCGCATGTCAAATCGGCGGCAATTGCCGGCAATGGCACCGTCCTAATCGGTGCGACGCTGCATCTGCCACGTTGCACCGATTTCAAAAAGTAGTTTCTGTACTACTTTTTGCGATTTCGGGCTGCGATTTACATTGACATCTGTGCAGAAACCTGCACAGATGTCTCTGTAATCGCGGCCAAAATCGGGACTGACAATCGGGAGTGTCAGCTGAACTCGCACGGCTTCATTCCCGCAGCCCAGTGTGAACCTGGCCTGAAAGTGATAGGATTCTTTAGGCACTGGCATACAGATATCCTTTCCACTGCAGTTATTATTTATTTCAATACCTTACTGGAAAAAAGGTATCTTGCTATGTCTTTCTGGGGATTCTGGACCATCCCCTGCCTAGGCTTTTGTTTCTGAGGCTGTAAATTAATCACTCAGTGCTATGGATCCTAGGCAGAGTTCTATTGTTTGTCACTCTGTCCCCAATATACCAGAGTGACAAGTGCAAGTATTGGGTTTAGGTGTCAGCAAGCCTTTTTCTGAACTCAATACGCCTACATCTCTGGGGACCTCACCTCTGATCGAAATAACAACGGACTAAATTAGTATTTGCGTCAAGGGGAACTGATCAAGCATTGCAGAAACTCATTTTAAAGAAGAATTCAAGTCAAATGTAAAACCTTCATTTAGCCCATTAATACTGATATTAATTGAAAACAAATCTGTAAGTCTGTGAACCTGTGACAACAACAAAATATTGACTTAACAGACCTTTCACCTATCATCAGCTCCCAGCAATGCTTTTTTTGGGAGCTTTTTATGGAATCTGGAGAGGGGATATGATAGCAATATACAAATATCTCAATGGTGACCCCAGTGTAGGTTAGGGTGACCAGACATCCCCGGTTTCCGGGGACAGTCCCCGGATTCAGGACACTGTCCCCGGACCAAGTCTGTCCCCGGTTTCGTCCCTGAATTGGTTTTGAACAGAGGCTGGGGCAATTTCAAAGACAGTCAGTGCAGAATAAAAAATAAAATAAAGATTCTGAATTACACCCCCCCGCTCTGCCGCTCCTACAAGCTTAGGGGGTGTATTTTTTCCATTATTTGTGCCCCTTTCTGATGATCATGTGCTGGTCGGAGCGGAGGGAATATTTCTTCAGTTTCGGGTGCATGCCCATTCAGCTTCGCTCGCATGTTCTTCTGCCTTGGCTCAAGTCCCAACCAGCCGCCTGCCTATCTCCTTGCCTTCCCTGGTGGAGTGATCTTCCTCCGCTCCCCACCCAGTAGTAGTGTTTAACTATCATTAAACACTAGTACAGTGTGAAACGCGTCAGCTTGACCAGTGTGCTGTGACCTGTAGTGTGGTTTTTGGATTTTTGGATTTTACAAATAAAGGCAATTTTATTCGGAGTGCTGCTGTCCAGAAGAATCTGTTCTTTTGCTCCCCCCACCCAGTAGTAGCCGGGCCCAGAGAGTAATGCTGGCCATACACTAGACGAAAAATCGTCCGAAAATCGGTCACTTAGACAGTTCATTCGTTTTTCGGACAGTTAATGTGACGTTTTTGAAAAAACGAAGGACAAGTTTGGAAATTTTCTGCCGAACGAACGATAAATTGAAAGGTTAATGTGTTTCCCGTCCGAACTGTTTGCACTAAGTATATGTAAAAAAACAAACAAAAAATGTATTAATTTATGTCCACTGAATGATTTATCGGCCATTACATGATGATACCATCGTTTGCGCTAACGGCCGAATGTTCATTTTTCGAAAATGGGTTTGACTGATTTTTCGTATAGTGTATGGCCAGCATAAGCCTTGACAGGCTGTGAGGCAGGGGGCGACGGGCAAAGAGTCACTGATTACTAGTAAAAAAAAATTAAATAATATGTCCCCGGATTTCATTTTAAAAATATGGTCACCTTAGTGTAGGTAGGAAACTATTCAGTCTCAGGGAGTTTAGGAAGACACAAGGCCACATAATGAGATTGGAGGAGAAGAGGTTTAACCTTAAGCTGCGTAGGGGGTTTTTCACTGTCAGGGCAGTAAGGATGTGGAACTCTCTTCCACAATTGGTGGTGTCAACAGGAAGTATTAATAGTTTCAAAAGACTCTTGGACATGCATCCTAGCGAACACAGTATACAGGGATATGGGAAATGATTATCTACACCAACACACACAGGATGAACTGGATGGACTATTGTCTTTATTCAGCCTTACCAACTATGTAACTATGAATCAAACACTATTTACAAGTTCAAACCGTACATTCGTTGGTTGAAATACAAATAGGCTTGACAGTACAGAGTGGGATGGGGTCCCTTTTGAAGAAGTCAATAGGGCAGAGCTTTCTATCGGGCCACTAACCAGAGCAGATGAGTGTGGTGTTCCCTGTACAGAAAGCCTTGTCCCGGCATCTGAGCTGCCATTGGTGAGCTGCGGGAATCCACCCCGCGCTGTGTACTGTCAAGTCTGCTTGTATTTTCTTTTTCAACAATGAATTTTTAACGAAAGCTTTTATAAACAAACAAAAATTTAATAAAAAACATTCCAAGACAATAATAGTCATAAGTGTCATGGTAGTTTCAAGCCTGCTTATATTTTAACCAACGTCAGTGCGGTTTTAACTTATAAATAAATAGTGTTTGATTGCATACAGAGAGCACTATTGTTTTCCCTTTTTTGCATCCCTTATAATATATATTGTGAGATTGGGGGTTGTTAAGCTCACGTAGTAGATGCGTTTTTCAGTGATGCAAGCCAGTCAGCAACTCTGTTTAAGGGCATGGTAGCCCATTTTTATTTAAAAGCACGAAAGTTCACAAACACATCTGTAGTATTTACAGGTGGGTTCCACCATTCCTGTATCCTTCATACTAACAGTCGCTTTACCTTCTAGCGATCCAGGCCTTTAGCCTAGGCCTGACGGTCTGTTCCTCAGACCCACACAGCTTCCAAGAGTTTCAGCTTTCTCCTAGCTTCTCCTGGTCCGCACCTTTGTTGCTATAACACTAACTATGTCTGCCTCCTGCAGACATGCACCGCCTTTGACTCCACTTCAGAGGAAGAGAGCCCACTCGGCTCTCATGCACACAGACTTCCTCTCTCTTGGGTGGAGCCCTGATCCATAGTCACCTCTGACTCCACTTCAGAGGACGAGAGCCTACCTGGCTCTCATGCACAGACTTTCTCTGTTGGGTGGGGCCCTGATCCGTAATCACCTCTGAACTAAATAGCCCAAGACACAGCTGTTCCATCAGCGTGTCTTTCTTTACCAAATGTGGCAATAACCAACCCTCTTGAGGGTCGCACAAAGTCGCACCCTCACATACCCTCCCCCCTTGTTTCGAACCGGAGGGAGGAACACATGATCCCGTCACCATAAACGGGACTCCTCTGTGCCAGCCATTGGCTGCGTAGGCCTATTTCTTTTTCGGGGTATGTGTCCACCAGCACCTCACCTTGGCGCCTCTGTGCCAACTATCCGTAGCAGTAGTCCTACTCTGTCCCACCTTTTCTCTAAAGGGGCACTCCACCCACATCTTCTTCTGGGTGTACTTCCACCAGCCCTTCTTCCTGCACCATGGGCTCCCACTAATCTCTCTATCCCTTATACCTTTTGGCCTCAGGACCCTTCTTTTTCCTCCCACAGACCTACTCTCCCGGGACTGTTGGGGACCCACTTTCATGACATCTGTCAGGGACTGGCCACTCTCACTACCTGAAGCAACATTAACCATCAACATTTGTTTCTCGGGTTCACCAACCCCTGTGTGGTCACTCTTGGCCACCAATCCATCTGTGATTAATACCATATCCTCAATAGCAATGTTCCACAAGGGGTTATTCAACACACTATGGTCATTCGGACCTCTTGTCCTGTTTGCTAGGACAGTGTCTATGGAGGGACCATCTACAGGCAAGCAGTTACTCCATATGGGACCATTCCGTAGTTTCACATCGCCCCCTGTTGTCCAACACTCCAATAACAATTGTCCTACCAACGCACATGTTCCACCACATTTTCCCACGCCAATCTCTTTAACCATTTCTGTGTTCCACTGGTACCTCAACCAATAGCTCGGAGTTGTCTGACACTTTTTTTCAAGTACTCGCCGATACCGATTACCGATACTTTTTTTTCAATGTCACGTGACAGTGGCACATGTGTCAGTATTTTTTTTTTTTTAATTTTTTTTTTAATTTTTTATTTTTTTTTACGATTTTTTGTTATGTTTTTTTACAGTGCTTTCTTCTTTTTTTTTTTGGTGGTGGTGGTGGGGGGGGGGGTTGGATTGTGTGAGTGTGTTTTTTTTATTCACATTTTTATTATTTTTTTCAATTAATTTTTTTTATTTATTGCAATTTTTTATTTTATTTTTTTACACCTGTTGGGGGGGCTTTGGTGAGATTTCAGGGGTCTTAACAGACCCCTGACATCTCCCCTTTGAGACAGAGAAAGGGACTAGGGACACAGATCCCCCAGTCCCTTTCTCTGCAGCCTCAGATAAAATGAATGGACAGGAGGCTCCTCTCCATTCATAAACTGAAGCATCGTAAACACAGGTTACGATGTTTCAGCTATATGAATGGACAGAGTCAGTGATGACTCTGTTCATTCAGAAAAGGTAGGAGCCGGGTTTAGCGGCTCCTACCTCCGCTCTCCATCCTGACAGATCGAGGACAGAGGGAGTGGAGGAGGACATGGAGGGGACACGGAGCACGGAGGGGGAGAGCAGCAGGAGTGGGACACGGAGCGCGGACAGCAGCACAGAGGGGACAACGAACCCAGAGGGGGAGAGCAGCATGGAGGGGGACACAGAATGCGAAGGGGGAGAGCAGCATCACGGAGGAGGACACGGGACAGAGATCATGAAGAAGGACAGCAGCAACAGCACGGAGGGGGTTACAGGGACAGTCAGCGGTGATCGGTGCGGCTTTGGGGGGAGTTTAGAAGCACCGTTCGCCGCTGTATATATTTCGCTAAAGCAGCTGAAAGGGGGGGGGCTCCGGGGGGAGAAGCTGTCAGTTGTATTGAAATGTATACAGGGAGACCAGTGCTTGAAACTTCCCCCCGCCGCACCGATCATCCCTGACTGCCCAGGTATCGGGTGAAGCATCGGAGCATTTCCCCCGAGTACAAGTACTTGGGGAAATGCTCAGTATCGGTACCGATACCGATACTAGTATCGGTATCGGGACAACCCTAACAGTTACCATCACTGTTATTTCCTGTCAAAGTGTCTCCGGGTACCTCAAACTGCACCTCTCTGCGCGTGATGGACTGAATTCCCACTACCGCCACATCCGTTCCGGGCCCTTCCTTTACATGAGGTGTAGCGGGTGAGACAGTACGCGCGCCCCGTACCAACCACTGCTCAGTCGCACCTCGGACCGCACCAGCAGGAATGCACCCCATCACACCCGCATACGGAGAGACTTCCACCATGTCTATTATCTCTAATTTCTCAAACAATTCCCCTGAGCGCCTTCCGCACATAACCGCCGCTGGAAACACTCTCGAGGAGAACTGAGAGACAACCTTACACAAAAGCAACCAACAACGCAGCAACCAATTCTCATCAACCCTGCCTAACAACGCATGTATCACCCGCGTCCACCGATTGGTATTGTGCAGTACCATATCGCCCTTCTGCTGTGGATACACGCAGGTGTACATTGGAAAGATTCTCACCAATTCCCACAACATCTCAGAAATTTCTAGACATGCCGTATCTAAACACAGAACTCTAAGAACTTTTCCTTTACCAACGATGTGGAGGGACTCATTTGCTAAGACGTGAGGGGCCGAGACACTTAAAGAGACCTCTACCTCAGAGGCAACTAACAAAATTTGCGGCTCCCGCTGAGCACTGCCAATCGCATGTGTCACACTCATCCTCTCACCTTCAGCAACACTGAGCCCTTCCAAATCGCTATCCACTACCTCATCAATCTGACATTCAACCTTACTCATCCCTTTTGCTGTGGACAAAACCTCTGCTATGTATGCGCCCTTTTCAGATCCATCCAACTGGAGAGGGTTAATTTCTGCAAAAGCCAATGCACCCGTGTCTACTGGCCCTGCAGCCTCTATATTTAGCACAGCAGAAATTGTGTCCACCCCACTGTTACCCACTAAGCCTTCCTTGTTTAAATGCACTTGTGGCAAAACATTTTCGAACACAATAGGCTGCAATAACATAACGTCACCACTTTGCTTGGGTGGTGCTTCACTAAACCCATGAGGACTGTCAGCAGTGACAGACCGCAACAACTCATTATCAGTATCAGTAAAATATATTAATGCATTAAAGTGTCTGTTCACCAATGCCAGAAGTCTGCCAAGCAAAATAGGTGAGTTGGAAGCTCTGGTGCATGAGGAGAGCTATGATGTAATCGGTATTGCTGAAACTTGGCTTCATTCCTCACATGACTGGGCTATTAATATTCCTGGCTATGCACTCTTTCGGAAAGACAGGGTAAAAAGGAAAGGTGGTGGGGTCTGTCTCTATGTGAGAAGTGATCTCAAAGCGAGTGTGAAAGAGGACCTGGTGGATGGAGAGTGGGATGAGTCTGAACCATTATGGGTGGAACTGCATACAGATGTGTGTAGTTCAAAGCTAATCATTGGAGTTTGTTATAGACCACCCAATGTTAATGAGGAGGTGGAGACTCAGCTCCTTGCACAGATGGAAAGGGCTGCAAGGACTGGGACAGTGATAATAATGGGGGATTTTAACTACCCAGAAATTGACTGGAGTAATGGAACTGCTGGGACAGTTAAAGGGCAAAAATTTATAAACCTATTGCAGGACAATTTTATGGTCCAGTTTAGTGAGGCCCCAACTAGGAATGATGCTCTGTTGGACCTGGTAATATCAAACCATGCAGAGCGTATCACTAATGTTCAGATAAAGGAACACCTGGGTAGCAGTGACCATAACATGATTTCATTTGATGTTAGTTGTAAGCAAAAATCACATACGGGAAAGATAAAAACACTTAATTTCAAGAGAGCAAATTTTCCAAGGATGAGGGCTGCTCTCCAGGACTTAGACTGGGAGGGAATATTGGCATCAATGGGCACAGAACAGAAATGGGAATTCTTCAAAAAGACTGTTTGTGAACTCACTGCAAAGTATATTCCCATGGGCAATAAGTTTAAAAGGCTAAAAATAAAACCTATGTGGCTCACTGCCAAAATTAAAAAAGCTATAAACTATAAGAAAAGAGCTTTTAAAAAATATAAAAATGAGGGAACACTAGTGTCATTTAAATATTACAAAGAATATAACAGGATATGTAAAAAGGAAATCAAGGATGCAAAAATTCAAAATGAACGACAGATTGCAAAAGATAGTAGGACAAACCCCAAAAAATTCTTCAAATATATTAATAGTAAAAAGGTCAAGTCTGAGCATGTAGGCCCTTTACAAAATAATCTAGAGTGGGTGACTGGGGACAAAGAGAAGGCTAATTTATTAAATACTTTCTTCAGTTCTGTGTATACAAAGGAGCATGGGGGAGCTCATGTCCAAAATGGGGGTGGTAGTGACACAGCCCCAAATCCACAATGGCTCAAAAGTGATATGGTCCAGAAATATTTAGATGGAATAAAGGTGGATAAAGCACCTGGACCAGATGGCATTCACCCACGGATCCTAAAATAATTGAGCTCTGTAATTTCAAAGCCATTGTATTTAATTTTTAGGGACTCATTAATGACAGGAATAGTACCACTGGATTGGCGCAGGGCCAATGTGGTGCCTATATTTAAAAAGGGAATTAAGTCTTTACCAAGTAACTATAGACCTGTTAGTTTAACTTCTATAGTTGGGAAGATACTGGAGAGATTAATAAAAGACCACATAGATGAGTTCTTGCTGGAAAAAAACTATTTAAGCAACAGACAGCATGGATTTATGAAAGACAGAAGTTGTCAGACAAACCTGATTTCTTTTTATGAAGAGGTAAGTAAGACCTTGGACAGAGGGGTGGCTGTGGACGTGGTATACTTGGATTTTGCAAAAGCGTTTGATACAGTTCCCCACACACGGCTCATGTGCAAGGTAAAGTCTACAGGATTGGAAATATCAGTTTGTAAATGGATAGAAAACTGGCTAAAAGACAGAATTCAGAGAGTAGTGGTTAATGATTCTTATTCTGAATGGTCTAAGGTTATCAGTGGTGTACCCCAAGGTTCAGTGCTGGGACCCTTACTTTTTAATATGTTTATAAATGATATTGGGTCTGAGATCAAAAGTAACATTTCTGTCTTTGCAGATGACACCAAGCTATGCAGTGGAATAATGTCCTTACAGGATGTCGCCAATTTACAAGCCAACCTCAATGCTCTGTCTAATTGGGCGACTATGTGGCAGATGAGGTTTAATGTTGATAAATGTAAAGTTATGCACTTGGGGGCTAAGAATATGAATGCATCATACATACCTAGGGGGAATACAACTGGGGGGATCCATAGTGGAGAAGGAGCTGGGGGTTTTGGTAGATCATAAGCTCAATAATAGCATGCAATGCCAAGCTGCGGTTTCCAAAGCGAGCAAAGTCCTTTCTTGTATTAAGAGAGGTATGGTCTCCAGAGAGAGAGATATCATTTTGCCCCTGTTCAAATCATTAGTAAGACCTCATCTGGAATATGCAGTTCAGTTTTGGGCCCCAGTTCTCAAAAAGGATATTGGGGAACTGGAGAAAGTGCAGAGAAGGGCAACCAAACTGATAAGTGGCATGGAGGAGCTCAGCTATGAGGAAAGATTAGAGGAACTGAATTTATTCACTCTTGAGAAGAGGAGATTAAGGGGGGATTTGATCAACATGTAAAAATATATAAGGGGTCCATATAGTGAACTTGGTGTTAAGTTATTCACTTTACAGTCAACACAAAGGACAAGGGGGCACTCTTTGCGTCTAGAGGAAAAGAGATTTCACCTCCAAATACGGAAAGGTTTCTTCACAGTAAGAGCTGTGAAAATGTGGAATAGACTCCCTGCAGAGGTGGTTCTGGCAAGCTCAGTAGATTGCTTTAAGAAGGGCCTGGATTATTTCTTAAATGTACATAATATAACTGGGTACTGACATTTATAGGTAAAGTTGATCCGGGGAATATCCGATTGCCTCTCGGGGGTTTAGGAAGGAATTTTTTCCCCTGCTGTAGCAAATTGGAGCATGCTCTGCTGGGGTTTTTTGCCTTCCTCTGGATCAACTGTGGGTATAGAATTGGGTATATGGGATTGTATGATATTTCTTTCTTTTTTTTTTTATGGTTGAACTGGATGGACTTGTGTCTTTTTTCAACCTGACTAACTATGTAACTATGTAACTATGTAAGTACAAACAATTTTAAACATTTGAGTTTTACCATTTTTCTCATCACCAAGGTCAAGTACCCTCTTATCTATCAGAGCGGCACCACAGTTGTCCCAGGCAACCTCTCGCTCCAACACACAGAGCTCCCGGGAGGTGTCCAAGGACACCTCTGCAGCCTTAGATACTGTTGCCAAGGGGAATCGCATATCCTGCTTAGCGATCACCCCTACCTCATTAAGCATCACATTACCATCAGCACATGTGTCATCAGCATTCATAAACATAGCAGTTTTATAAACTCTATCAAATTGTCCTTTATCAAAACGCATGGCACCCTGCGTGCCGATCAGCACACCACCCTTCCTCTCCAAAGGAATTATTTTGCCCACTAGGGCGTCTTCACAGTTGTCCTGGGAAACCACTTGCCTCACCACTGCAGGCTCCTTGGTGGTTTCCCTTGGCAACTGCACAGCACCTGTCACTAGGGAACATGGCATACCAACTGCTTTGGTCACCCCTAGCACATCCTTTCCAGCACTCCGCTGGATTACCTTAGCTGTACCCAGAGTCCATATGTCCCTTTCTCTTTTTGACCTCGCTGCAAGCAGGGTTTTAACCTGTGTCTCCCCACTGATCTGGGTAGCACACTGCAGCAAGTTCATTTTTTCACCTTCATTGTGAGGAACCACACAGTCAGCCTTTCCCATGATTTTAACAGGAACAGTCTTACCATTCTCTTTAGCATGGATTGAAGATTTCAATTGAGGGCGTTGTCCCTTCTTTGCCATGCTCTCACCAGATGACGCCCCCTCCTGGAAACAGGGTAACATTACATCCATCTTGGATTTTCCATCATCGCCTGCAGGCAAAGCATTAAGCCCAACAACACGATCAGCAGCTGTATTCCACAAGCTTGGACAAGAAAAGATCCCGTGGCCCAGCTGACCACATTCCAGGCATGGCACTTGGCGACTTTCTCCTGTTGCTATGGGAGACCACCTTCTCCCCGCTGATCTCTTGTAGCGCTCTCTAGACTGGACTGCTCCTAGAAAATTATCGTAGTCATCTCGGTTACTATACATCCCACGGTACACCTCCTGGTACTCCTCCATCAGAAAAGGTTGCACCAACTCAACCCAGCGATTTCTGGGCCATCTTCTGTAAGAAGCAATCATCGCAAACTCATCCAAAAAGTCCTCAACACATTCCGAAGGCAACATAGGCCGTAAGAAGTCAGCTGTACGAATTTCTGCTTTTTTGCCATGGGCAACCACACCCATCAGCTCACTCTTTACACTCAGAGCAGGCTTCTCATACCTTTGCTTTGGTGAAGCCTGGGACAAAGGGCATTTAGAAACTTCATGCCCCCACTCACTGCACCGCAAACAGCGCACTTGGTTCTTAACCCTTTGCACATTGATAGTTGGCCATCTTGCACCAGCGTTGCCAGGGGCAACATGTCCTTCCCCTTTAACTTGGTTCAGTGCGGCCAAGTGTCGCCTGCACCAATCCACTGCAGACTCAGACTTTGGTGAACTCTCCATACTTGCAGTCACCTGTGCACTCCTTTCACCAGTGTTGCTAGGGACAACACCACCTCTGTCTCTCATCTCAGCAAACATGGCTTCCTTTTTGCGTTTTGACCTCCCCATCTCTGCAGTCAGACCAACAACGTTTTTTTTTTTTTTTTAACACAGGAAAATTTTGAAGTACTGTCTCCAAGACTTGCAAACAGCACACTTTCACATGCAGACTTCACTCTCTGCTTGAGCTCACTTCCACGGGCACATCACCTGTATACAACACAGTCCATTAATTGAACTCCTGTGCAGTTCGCCTGGCTGCCACACACAGCTAGCAGCAGTTCACCACAGAAAACTTTAACTTTTCCTTCAGATAGGCTGTTCATCACAGTAATGCTGTTAAACACACAGTTTCTTTTTACTCACTGTTTTTGGTATGCGAGGATCTGGAACTCTTCCAAAAACTGCCCAAAGCAATATCTCCACCACTTGTGAGATTGGGGGTTGTTAAGCTCACGTAGTAGATGCGTTTTTCAATGATGCAAGCCAGTCAGCAACTCTGTGTAAGGGCATGGTAGCCCATTTTTATTTAAAAGCACAAAAGTTCACAAACACATCTGTAGTATTTACAGGGGGGTTCCACCATTCCTGTATCCTTCATACTAACAGTCGCTTTACCTTCTAGCGATCCAGGCCTTTAGCCTAGGCCTGACGGTCTGTTCCTCAGACCCACACAGTGTCCAAGAGTTTCAGCTTTCTCCTAGCTTCTCCTGGTCCGCACCTTTGTTGCTATAACACTAACTATGTCTGCCTCCTGCAGACATGCACCGCCTTTGACTCCACTTCAGAGGAAGAGAGCCCACTCGGCTCTCATGCACACAGACTTCCTCTCTCTTGGGTGGAGCCCTGATCCATAGTCACCTCTGACTCCACTTCAGAGGACGAGAGCCTACCTGGCTCTCATGCACACAGACTTCCTCTCTGTTGGGTGGGGCCCTGATCCATAATCACCTCTGAACTAAATAGCCCAAGACACAGCTGTTCCATCAGCGTGTCTTTCTTTACCAAATGTGGCAATAACCAACCCTCTTGAGGGTCGCACAAAGTCGCACCCTCACAATATATATATATATATATATATATTTGGAGTTTGGAGGTGCCTTTGTGGAGAGTTAAAACAGCAGGAGAATGCCAGTCACATGAGGCTGATAAAGGGGTAAAGGCATTTTAGACCTTTTTTTAAAGGTCCAAGATATAAGGTGAGCGGCCATCTTCTGTTATTTTCGGTGGTGGTGATTTCCTATTTTTTATTTGGGGATCCACAGAGAAGTCCTTTATTGGAAGACATTATTTATCACGTTATAATATGGACTTGCATGAAATGGAATTTTAATAGTTTGTTATCTCTGTTGGCTGTCACTTCATATGTGGTTTCAGTGTATTAAAGGAGAAGTATAGCCAAAGCTTTTTTGGTTATACTGCTCCTGTGGACCCTGTGATCTGTTTTCAGCCGAGAGCTGGCTATAGCCTGCTGTCGGCTGATGTCGCAGAGCTGGTCCAGGCTCTGGAAAGATCCAAATCATATGGTCAAGATCCACCCAGAAGAATGGATTAATATATAGTAGGTGAGGTTGAAAAAAGTCCATCAAGTCCAACCTATGTGTGTGATTATATGTCAGTATAACCTTGAATATCCCTGTATGTTGTGGTCGTTCAGGTGCTTATCTAATAGTTTTTTTAAACTATCGATGCCCCCCCACTGAGACCACTGCCTGTGGAAAGGAATTCCACATCCTTGCCGCTCTTACAGTAAAGAACCCTCTACGTAGTTTAAGGTTAAACCTCTTTTCTTCTAATTTTAATGAGTGGCCACTTGTCTTGTTAAACTCCCTTCCACAAAAATGTTTTATCCTTATTGTGGGATAACCAGTACAGTATTTGTAAATTGAAATCATATCCCCTCTCAAGCATCTCTTCTCCAGAGAGAATAAGTTCAGTGCTCGCAACCTTTCCTCATAACTAAAATCCTCCAGACCCTTTATTAGCATTGTTGCCCTTCTTTGTACTCGCTCCATTTCCAGTACATCCTTCCTGAGGACTGGTGCCCAGAACTGGACAGCATACTCTAGGTGCGGCCGTACCAGAGTCTTGTAGAGCGGGAGAATTATAGTTTTATCTCTGGAGTTAATCCCTTTTGTAATGCATGCCAATATTCTGTTTGCTTTGTTAGCAGCAGGTTGGCATTGCATACCATTGCTGAGCCTATCATCTACTAGGACCCCCAGGTCCTTTTCCATCCTAGATTCCCCCAGAGATTCTCCTCCTAGTGTATGGATTGCATTAATGAAATATCAAAACAGAAAAGTGCAAAAAAATACTTCCAAACCACAACTCCAGATTTCCCAAACCCCTCCCAGGGCAAGCCAGAAGCTCCAGCAGAGCAAGCTCCCACCAGTGGTCCAGCTTTAGTAGATGGCTTTCTCACTTCTAAGAGTGGTCACATCAGCCATTGATCCAAAGTAGTAAGTAATCATATGGTTCAAGTGCTGCCCATAAGTGCTGCCTGCAACCGGGCTTGGCTGCTCTGGTTTAAAAAAAACTCTGAAACGTGGTACTGAGGCAGCCAAAAAATGTGGCTAAGATGTTCTTAAGCAGCACTTCCTCAAGGTGCTGTATTTTGGCCTCCCTCTGGGATGATGACAGAAGATTGACCATTTCACCCTTGTATCAGGGATCTAATAGGGTAGCCACGCAATAGTAGTCCCTTTTTATGATGAAACCTAGGATTCTTTCTCAGGCATTTGAACATAAAAGACCCCATTCATCACAAATTTATAAGTAAATTGGCACAAAACTGAAAAAAAGAGTATCCAATAGTAAACAAAAAAGTACTGAATGAGCATACAATTATGTGCACAAAGAATCAACAAGTCCACTCTTTGTGAAAAAGTCAATTAATGATGCACATTGGCAGTGCAGGTGTGGTATGCTGGATGGTAATATAAATGGGATATGGTGTGGGAGGGATGAAGAGAGAAAAGGGTTAAGTCCGCAATCACGGCAGCCATTCAGGGGGAACAGAACTCATGTTCCCAAACACTGAAAAATACAAGAACAGGAAGCGCCTCTGGGTGCAGACTGTATAAAAGGTTTAATCAAATAGAAAGGTTTGTAAAATAGTAAGTTTGTGCATAAGGTCCCAAACAATCAGGGTCATCAGTGCTATCTGCAGCTGCTCCTCAAGCCTCGCTCTGATGTCCATCCACTACTGCCGGCTGTATACCATCTAGTGGCTACAGAGACGACTGCAGAGAGACAGCACATCCCTCGGCTCCATAGAGACAGATAGCACTGATGACCCTGATTGTTTGGGACCTTATCATGCACAAACTTATGTAGCGGGGTCTTTAAATCGAAGGGAATGTTTTAGTGGTAGTTGTACTCAAACACACTATTTGATAGGGTTCTGTAAAACCATTCTTATACTACAGGTGGGATGCTGGTGTCAACGCTGTATCCTGGCCTAGGCCAACAAGGCCCAAGCCTAGGGCAGCACTTTGCAGGGGGGCAGCACAGAAAGAGTCCCCGCCGGCTTGCGCTACACTGTTAGTGTAGCGCCAGTCATATGGGGCGGACTGGGCTGAAAGGCAAATTAGTCTAGCGCCCCCATAAAGTGGCCGCACTGCTTCTAGTATGTGGGCGGCCAGCATTGCGCAACTGTGTGAGGTGGGGGGGGGGGGGGGCGCTGTTTATAATTTTGACTGTCCTTTCATCCTGGATCACAAACCTTCCTCACTGTGCTATATATTTTCTGCTGCACCATTGGCATGGTTATATCTTCTTAGTCCTCTCCATAAAATTATCTGAAATTTGTGCTTAAAAACAGAACTATACGCAACACTTTTTTTTCCATTTTGGATAGAGTAAGGGAGGGTTATAGCCTCTATAAGTTTATTTTTTACCATCCCTGTCCCATTGCAGAGATTTCCCTTCACTTCCTGCCCCATAGCAAAACAGGAAGTGAGAGGAAATCTATGCAAATTAAGGGAATCCATTCCCCCCCCAGGCCCTCAGAACTAGTGTCCCCACTGGAAAATGTCAAAACGGGTCTTAAACAGAAAGGGGTGTGGCCTTGACATGAAGGGGTGGGTCATATTTAAATTAGGGGTGCACAATTTTAGTCAGGCCTAGGGCAGCACAAAACCTAAATACACTACTGGCTGGTGTATAGTTCCTTGTGGCCTGTTGATGGCGCTGCCATCGGAGGCTAGGGTTGAACCGCTGGTACAGTGCTGTGCCTTGGATGTCCCCTCTCGGCGGTGGTATGGTGGGCGTGTTGGCATGCTGTGCATGCCGGGAGAGGGTATAAAAGGGGCAGACCCTGTCTGTAGGAGGTGAGTTCCCGGGGGTCCGACCCCGGGAGTGTGTGGTTCTGTTCGTGGCCACCCCAGGCACCTTTAGCCCTGGGGTGGAGTTCCTGGTCCGGTACACTGGCGGATCAGTCCCAGGCACCTTTAGCCCTGGGGCTGCAACTGAAGGCATTGGGTCCAGCACCTTCGGCTGGAGCCCACGGAGGGAGGAGGAATCCCAGGGTGCTGCCTTGCGAGGAGACCCGTATCTAGAAGAGGAGGCCGGGGGAGGACCGTTCCAAGGGACTGGTGAGAGATCACAGTGAAGAAAGGGGCCCAGTAACTCTCTGGAGGGATGTCATCTTCCTGAAAGAGGCCTAATACCAGAACCAACGTTCACCAGGTCTGTGGCAGAGACCTAACGTTCACCAGGTCTGTGGCAGAGACCTAACGTTCACCAGATCTGTGGCAGAGTTTGTGCAGAGACTGTGTCATTTAATTCGAGCATCATTCCGGCTGCTAGGATCCACTCTAATGGGAGACTATCCGGATGAGCTGAGGCTACCTGAAGATATGGGTACTGAATGTGTATTCGTTTGTGTCTGGACCTACTCCAACACCTCTTGCTGTCCTGTTCTCCATCCATCCTTTCCTATTTAATGACTATGAGAAAATAAACTCTACGTTGGAGTTGCAATTGGTGTGGACCTTGGAGTTATTGGGGGATAGAGACTTGTCTTTATTGCAGTGAAGATGGAAACCATTCTCTGGAGAACCTGACCATAGAGACCCAGGTACATTACACCGCTCAACCTCTTCACACAGGAGGGTACGGGCATGTGGCATGGTGTGACCCTTTTCCTACGAGTGAGCCAAAAGGTAAGGAAGAGGGGTCTGTGTGCTACACTTACTACCTAAATGTGAGTGTTTTTACAAACCTTTCTATTTGATTAATACTTTTTTACAGTCTGCACCCAGAGGCGCATCCTTTTCTTGTACCAATCACCCCAAATTGCCTGCAGCAGAGGATCCCGATTCTTCTCTCTCACTGGGGACTGTCGTGGAAATTTTGTGAAGATGTATTTAATATGTATTGTCATAGTGTCACCCAGTGTTAGTTCTCCCGCAAAACGCTCTAAAGAGCGAACTGGGGCAGACTGACGCTGGTTGAAATAAACTTCCTGAGGTTTGCGGAGTGAGGATATGTCTGCTGGCGAAAGGGCCCCTGTGTGATGCACAGACGTTCGCCTGGGGGGGATGTGTCCGCTCTGCAAACGCATTATCGGTTTAGCGGATGTGCGCTCTTGTCACCTCTGTATGCCTGATCAACATAAATGTGGTGCCATGGGCGTACACCTGCAGATAAGCTCCCCTCGTCAGGAACTGTGTTCATTGGTTGTTGTATTATTCATGTTGTTGTATGTATTTAACTAACCCTGTTAGGGTTTGCTGTATTTCACATCCTGTGTTGTCAAATCCTTATACGGTCATTTCCTGTGTGGAGCTCACATCCTGTGACATCACTTCCGGTTGGTAATTTCTTTTGTGCTGTTGGAATAAAAGAGCCAGACACACTGCTCCTTGGGGGAGTCATGCTGGCAGAGTTGAGAACGTAGCTGTGGTGATGTATATTTTCGGGGACATAAGGGAAATAGGATGATGGGTAAGATGCATTATATCATTTAGACAAAATGTGTGCTTATTAGCACAGGAGAAATGGCTGTATGCTCTGCGTACAACCAATTTTTCCACGTCAGGGACATCACTTTTTCTTAATGATCTCACCCCGCCCACTTATAACACTTGGGGTTTTGGGAGGAGTGAAACATCCCTCTTAAAGCCTGCTCCATTTCCTCTTTATCTCCAATAACACCCAAATCCTCCTCCTCCTCCACATATTCCATCTTGGCCTTCTGCTGCCTTTTGTTTACAGGGATGGAGGCAGTAGATGAAGGTTCCTGTGGGCAACAAGTCTTCCTCTTCCTCCTGTTGCTATGCCTCCAGTGCTGGTCTATCAAGCCATGCAGTGTATCACTAATCCCTGCCTAGTGTAGCTACAGGTCACCATTTTGGTTGCCTTTTAAAAGGTGTCAAAATGCTGCATGAATCCTGAATGGTGATTAGGAGAGTTTCTCCCTCCAGTACCTTGTAAGCTGCCATGCCCCTAGGCAAAATTGTCCTTCACTACTGTTTAGCCTCTCCCATGAGGAAGCCATACATGAATCAAAATTTGGCTGGTTCAGCAGGGACGGGCCAAATTTTAATCCATGTATGGCCATTGAGGTTGTACATAAGTTACTCTACTGATCAACTTCTTTACAACTGCCATGCAAGATATTTCCTGCTTGATCTCCCCACTGTCAGAATACAATAGCTCAGCTGGGGAGGGGGAGTCGGGTCAGTTATTTTCATTCAACCCGCTGGTTGAACAAAAAAACAACCCATATATGGACTGTCTTGGAATTTTCCTCCTCTCCAATCAGTGGCACCCATCAACCACCCCCTCCTCAATGCTGGAGCCCACTTTGCAGTAAATCCTAATTACTCGAATATAGCTGGCTCATGCCTCTTGCTGCCCTCTGCCTAATGTCCCCTGACTGCTGTGTGGCTGAACCCTCGTCTACTACTATGGTGATGGCGTTATCTTCCTCATCCTCAATATCTGAAATCAGGAATGCTTGCACGTGACCAAGATCATCATCCTGCAGCAAGTTAGTGATTGTGGGATCAAGTCATTCCACTGACTCCTCATAGCCACTGGGGGCCATGGTGGGTTTAGCAGAAGAGAAGGAGGGCAGAGGACACATTAACAGCATTTTCAGACAACTAGCTGCTCTGTGCCTGGAAGAAGGAAGAAGAAGAAGGTTTGTCAGCTACTCCATTACCTCCTCCGCATGCTGTCGCTGTATAGCACTGATACTCTGAGATGGAAAAGTCCTATGTACCTGCCTCTAGATGGTGCTGTCCAACCTCCACTTCATGCTGTGGAACTTGCTTGCCCCCTAATGCAGCACCTCTGACTCTCACTTTAGGCCTGTCTGACATTTTTTAAATAATGTGGACTACCTACATTTAATGGCAGCTATGGCAAAAATGGGGATAAATATGTGGTGCTTTGGTGCACAGTACTTTACTGCACAAGTATGCAGTGGTGTGCAAACAATAGGCAAAACAACAAAACAAAATACTAAAATTTATTAACCTAACAGAATGAAAAAAAGAAAATAGGTAAACATGAAATAAAAGAAAATAGAAAACCCCCAATAAAACAACTGCAGCTAGACAGCAACTACAATTGTTGCTGACGCACACAAAAAGGTAGTCCTAAAATGGACTGTTGAGTCTCTGAACTGTGAGCACAGTGTCACAGACTGTTAGTTCCCCCTAAACTACTCCTACACATACTGACAAATGGCTACTGGGAATGCACCATTTTATAGTGGGGGGGATTGGCACATAACAAAGCCCCCATTACTGGCCATTTTAACCCTGTGGACCACACTCGAAAAGGTCAGCCAGGGCATTATGGGTCCTTTAGAATTTGGTCTGGTAGATTACACTATAAATTCACAAGAACAATATGCCTGAAAACGACCGGCTTTGCTGTAAACCCAACCAAGCAGCAAACTTGAACCTCATTTCTGCTTATTGCACAAAAAAAATCTTTTTTTTTTTTCTTTCAGGTAGACAGAGACTGCCACCAATGCCAATCAATGCTAAGCTTACAATGGAAGTCTTTGTGAGCGCTGAGTGCATGTGTGCTATAAAGGTTTATTATTCCCTATGTGTAAATGAAGAATAGTGGTGCTTAACCATCCACATCAAATGACCTGCAAGACCCCTGGTACAGTTTAGTTGTAAAGCATGGAGCAAACACAATGTGTTAAACATAGCAGACTTATACTGAAAAGTATATGTAAAGTCAACCTTCAAGCAGATATAAAAAACAAACAATGCAGTTGTGTATGCCTTTAAAATAATTCTACAAGATCCTTATTCTCCCAAAATAATTCATACAAATTGACTACGTAAAGCGGAGTTCCGCCTGGGAAAAAATTAAATAAAAGTCAGCAGCTACAAACACTGTAGCTGCTGACTTTTAAAGTGGTTGTAAACCCTGTTGAGATTTTTTATTTTTTTTAACTAACCTGCAAGACAAAGCTATAATGAGCTAGTATGACTAGCATACTAGCTCATTATGTACCACTTACCTTAGATCGGGGCCCCCGAAGTCGTCCGTGTCCCTCCTCTAGCCGCATCCATCGCTGCGGCGATAGCCGGAATGTTACTTCCAGGTATCGCCGCTGTGATTGGCCGGAGCGGCGAAGACGTGACTCCGCGCATGCGCGCGTGAGCCGTCGAATTCGGCTACGTCGTCGAATGTTGCGACCTAGCCGAATTTGTGAATGGAGTTAACCCCATGCGCATGCGCGTGACGTCAGCGTCGCCGCATTTAAATGCAAATATCTCCTTTACTGTGTAGGTTAAGGAGATATTTCTTGCACCTACAGGTAAGCCTTAACCACTTGACAACTGGGCTCTAACCCCCCTTCGTGCCCAGACCACTTTTTAGCTTTCAGTGCTGACGCACTTTGAATGACAATTGCGCGGTCATACAACGCTGTACCCAAATGATATTTTTATCATTTTTTCCCCACAAATAGAGCTTTCTTTTGGTGGTATTTGATCACCTCTGCGGTTTTTATGTTTTGCGCTATAAACAAAAAAAAGACAGAAAATTTTGAAAAAAAAACACACTATTTTTTTACTTTTTGTTATAATAATATCCCAATTTTTTTAAAAAAACTATTTTTTTTTCTCAGTTTAGGCCGATACGTATTCTTCTATATTTTTTGGGTAAAAAAATTGCAATAAGCGTATAGTGATTGGTTTGCGAAAAAGTTATAGCGCCTACAAAATAGGGGATAGAATTAAGACATTTTTATTATATATATTTTTTTTACTAGTAATGGCGGCGATCTGCGATTTTTGTCAGGCCTGCAATATTGCGGCGGACATATCGGACACTTTTGACACTATTTTGGGACCATTCACATTTATACAGCAAACAGTGCTATAAAAATGCACTGATTACTGTATAAATGTGACTGGCAGGGAAGGGGTTAACACTAGCGGGCGAGGAAGGGGTTAACTATGTTCCCTATTTGTGATTCTTACTGTGGGGGGAGGGGACTGACAGGGGGAGGTGACCGATCTGTGTCCCTATGTACAAGGGACACAGCATCGGTCTCCTCTCTCCCTGACAGGACGTGGATCTCTGTGTTTACACACAGAGATCCACGTCCTGCCTCTGTCACAGCCGATCGCAGGTGCCTGGCGGACATCGCGGCCGCCAGGCACGCGCATCGGCATCACGTGACCGCGGCGGGCACAGCTGTTCCCCCGCCGCGCGCCCTCGGCGGCGCGCAGGGGGAGAGAAACAGCAGGACGTCCATGGACGTCCACTCAGCACTTGAGAGCCGCGCTGCAGACGTCTTTTGTCTATAGCGCGGGTCTCAAGTGGTTAATCTAGGCTTACCTGTAGGTCTTTGTTTATAAAGTGGGTTTACAACCACTTTAATAAAAGGACACTTACCTATCCAGGGAGCCCGCAATGTCAGCATCCTTACTAAGGGAAACAGGAAGTGAAGCCCTGCGGCTTCACAGCCTGTTTCCTATTGCGCAAGCGCGAGTCGCGCTGCGCGCTCTGAATGGTCCCTGCTGTCTTCTGGGACCTATGTGTCTCCCAGAAGGCACCGGGGGGGGGGGAGGAGGGCCGGACATTGCGTAGTTCGCTGATCTTTCCCTGTATTTGACAGGTATCAGCCCCCCCACTCCCCCCTGAAAGGTGCCAAATGTGGCACCGGGGGGGGGGGGGGGGGGATCTGATCCATGGAAGTTCCAATTCTGGGTGGAACTCCGCTATAACGGCCCTGTAATCCATTTTTCATAAAATTGTTACTGTGTTTTTCTGCCTCCTTGTAATGTCCTCTGTGAGCTCCTGCTCATCTCCTTTTCCCTCCTCACTTCCATTTGTTTGGAACGAGCAGTGCACGCTAATTGCAGTAATGTAAACTGTTCTATGCATGCTACAAAGCCCATAGTCCATCTTGGGAGCGAGCAAAAAAGGGTGGGTATGCTTCTGCTTGCAGTGGGACCATTGGGAACAAATGTAGCCACCTACCTAACAGAAAGTCAGATCACAGCAAAAGAAAAAAAGGAATTTGGGGATTTGGAGGAGGTTCAGAATAATAAAAGGTACCTTTAAATCAACAATACATACTTGATTAAAAGTTTAGTGTCACTTTAATGTATTTTTACTAGCCAAGAACCTGAATCTGTCTTGATATCTACCTGTTGCTTTCCCCTGCATAGAAAAATATGTTGTTTCTTCTTCGTCATTGTCTAGTTAGCAGACTGCATAGCAGGGAGGTGACATCATCAGATGTCTTAACCATTTCTCTACCGCCCCATTGTCATATCGGAAGCCGATGCGCGTGCCCGGCGGCCGCGATGTTCGCCGGGCACCCGCGACTGCCTGTCACACAGCAGGGACGTGGACCTGTGTGTGTAAACACACGGATTCACGTCCTGTCAGGTGAGAGGAGACCGATGGTGTGTTCCCAGTACAAGTGAACACTGATCGGTCTCCTCCGCTTTTGAGTCCCCTCCCCCCACAGTTAGAATCACTCCCTAGGACACACTTAACCCCTTGATCGCCCCCTAGTGTTAACCCCTTCCCTGCCAGATCTGTCCGCTGCAATGTCACAGTCATGATAAAAATCGCAGATTGCCGCCATTACTAGTAAAAAAAAAAAAAAATAACAATAAAAATGCCATATATTTATCCCCTATTTCAGGGGTACTGAATTAAAATTCACGGGGGTCCGGTCGGAAAAATTTTGTTCCAGCGGAGGTCCGAATGCCATATTGGTGCTATGACTCCACATGATGTCCTCCACTTCACAGCGCCCCCCCACCACCACACACATGCACACACCATTACGATCCACACACATCACAATTTGTGCTTTTTTTCCTTTCAACTTTATTGAAATGTCAAAATACATTTAATTCATTTTTATGCACCACAGCTCAGTTGCGGTGCATAGAAACAGTATGCATTTTGCACCACACTGCTCAGTACGCAGGGGCGCTGTTTCTGTGTGAACAGGACACATAGAAAACAATTGTTTTCTATTGCCCTTGCAGAGACGTGTTTTGCTAGTGCAGAAATTAGACCTCCTTTTACATTAGTGTCTTCAGTCCCCCACTTCACATCACAGCCCCCCCTTTACATCAGTGTCCTCAGCCCCCACTTACGTCACATCTCCCCTGCCTCATCACAAACCCCCCATCACAGACTGACCGCCCAAATCACAGACTGACCCCCCATCACAGACCTCTCATCACAGACTGACCCCCCATCACAGACCTCTCATCACAGACTGACCCCCCATCACAGACCCCTCATCACAGACTGACCCCCCATTACAGACTGGCCCCCCATCACAGACCCCTTATTACAGACTGACCCCCCATCACAGACCCCTCATCACAGACTGACCCCCCCATCACAGACCCCTCATCACAGACTGACCCCCCATCACAGACCCCTCATCACAGACTGACCCCCCATCACAGACCCCTCATCACAGACTGACCCCCCATCACAGACCCCTCATCACAGACTGACCCCCCATCACAGACCCCTTATTACAGACTGACCCCCCCATCACAGTCCCCTCATCACAGACTGACCCCCCCATCACAGACCCCTCATCACAGACTGACCCCCCATCACAGACCCCTCATCACAGACTGACCCCCCATCACAGACCCCTCATCACAGACTGACCCCCCATCACAGACCTCTCTCGATATCAAAAAACACTGTCCTTTACAGCACAGCACAGCACTTCTCCCCTCCCCACAAAACCCTACCTTTTTCACACAGGACATGAAGCGTGGGCGCTCTGGACCATGGGCGGGACTTTTCACGTTAAAAGTGAGTGATTTATTGCTGGGACCGCCCCGCTGCCTAGCAACCAATCACCCACTTTTTAACTTAAAAGTCCCGCCCTTTGTCCAGAGCGGCCGCGCCTCATGTTTTGTGTGATTTTAGACAGGCAGTGTGGGGAGGGGCAGTGCAGAGATATTAGAGAAGGCACGGACCCGCCGCGCCTGCCATGCTGTGTATATAGCAGCATCGGCAGCGGCAGGCGGGCGAGCCAGGTGAGCCGGCGACAGGGAGAGGACGCTACTTGGCGAGGCTGCGGTCCGGACAGAATGGCCACTGGGGCCGGATCCGGCCCGCGGTCCGCCATTTAGTGACGCCCGCCCTATTTTGTAGGCACTATAACTTTTGCGCAAACCAATCGATATACGCTTATTGCATTTTTTTTTTTTTTACCAAAAATATGTAGAACACATATGTAGAAGAACAAATATATGTAGAACACACTAAAATTACGATTTTGTATTTTTTTTATATATATATTCTTTGGGGGATAATTTATTATAGTAAAAAATATTGTGTTTTTCAAAATTGACGCTCTTTTTTTTGTTTATAGCGGAAAAAATTAAAATCGCAGAGGTGATCAAATACCACCAAAAGAAAGCTCTATTTGTGGGGAAAAAAAGATCAAATTTTCATTTGGGTACAGTGTTGCATGACCGCGCAATTGTCATTCAAAGTGTTACAGCGCTGAAAGCTGAAAATTGGCCTGGGCAGGAAGAGGGTGAAAATGCCCTGTATTGAAGTGGTTAACTTTAATGCCCCATTCACACCTGAGCGTAGTGGAAGCGTGCGTTATTTTTGTGCCATTTTCATTTAAATGCCTCAAAGTAGCTCCAGAACCTTTTCGGTCGCAGAGCGTTGGATGTTTTTTCAGTGTGCGTTTTGGTGCGCATCAAACACGTCTGCTATCTGCGCTTGGGGTGCCAATAGCAATTAATGGCACTGCAAGTGTGACCAGCAATTGCAAAGCGTTTCCGTAACGAGTGGCAAACTGCACATTTTTGTGTGTTTTATTGCACATCTAGGAAACACGCAGCTGTGAATGCAGCCTCAAGAAACAAGTAGTGCTTACAACCTTTAGCAAACTAAGGTGTACGTTTATCAAACATTGATAATTTATCTTATTTCAGTTCTCAGAAAGAAAGAAAAATCTTCTCCTCTGGCACCCTGTTTATGAAGCGGAGAACATTTGTTCTCAGAAGGAGAAGAGAAGTTTTTCTCTGAGAACACCTGAGATCTGATTAGAAGGGAGAGGGGCTGCCTGTGATGTCCTGAGACACCAGTGTGATTACAGAGCAGCTTTTTTTAACCACTTCAACCCCAGGCTTTTTTTTACCACCTCAATACCGGGCCTATTCTAGCACTTCTCTCCTACATGTACAAATCATCATTCTTTTGCTAGAAAATTACTCAGAACCCCCAAACATTATATATGTTTTTTTTAGCAGACACCCTAGGGAATAAAATGACGGTCATTGCAGCTTTTTTTCTTGCACGGTATTTGCGCAATAATTTTTCAAACGCCTTTTTTTGGGAAAAAAAATGGTTTCATAAATTTAAAAAATAACAAAACAGTAAAGTTAGCCCAATTTTTTTGTAAAATATGAAAGATGATGTTACGCCAAGTAAAAAGATACCTAACATGTCACGCTTTAAAACTGCGCACACTCATGGAATGGCGCCAAACTTCGGTACTTAAAAATCTCCATAGGCAACGCTATGAAATTTTTTACAGGTTACCAGGTTAGAGTTACAGAGGAGGTCTAGTGCTAGAATTGTTGCACACGCTCTAACGCATGCGGCGATACCTCACATATGTGGTTTGAACGGCGTTTACATATGTGGGCGGGACTTACATGTGCGTTCGCTTCTGATCGCGAGCTACCGGAGACAGGGGCGTTTTGATTTTTTTTTATTTATTTATTTATTTTTTTACTTAATTTTTTTTATTTTTACACTTTTTTTTTACATTTTTTTTTTTTTTTTACTTTTATTCCTATTACAAGGAATGTAAACATCCCTTGTAATAGGAATGTGTGTGACAGGTCCTCTTTATTGAGAGATACGGGGTCAATAAGACCCCACATCTCTCCTCCAGGCTGGAAAGCATGTGATCGTGAAAAAAATTTCACCGATCTCGTGCTTACTAGCCACGATGGTGGCTTTGTTTACTTCTGAGGACCCCAGGCGTGACGTCATCACATCACGCCCAGGCCTCCGACGGTCATTGAGATGACTGGTGACCATCTGGTCACCAGTCATCTCTATGGTTCACCTCCGGTGCCGGACGATTCATTCTCCGGGCCCCGATGGCACGGGAGAGCCCGGAGAAGCACTGGATGGCGGCGGGAGGGGTGGATGTCCCCTCCCGCCGCCTATAAGAACGATCAAGCAGCGGAACCGCCGCTATGATCATTCTTATGCTGCGCAGAATCGCCGGCAGAAGACAAGGATATCTGAATGATGCCTCTAGCTGCAGGCATCATTCAGATATTTCCCCACAAAGCCCAGGACGTCATATGACGCCCACCCAGGATGGGAGATCCCATCTGTGGACGTCATATTACTATGGGCGGGTAGGGAAGTGGTTAAAGTGAAACCAAAGTTAAAAAGAGCGTGTTATTACATGAAAATATAAGCGTATTTTTTTTAACTCAGTTTATTTTACACACATTTTGGCACATTCATTAAATGTTTGTTTTGGCCCTTTTTAATTAATAATTTTGGCATTATATATGCGTATTTTGCCTGTTTTTTAACATGCCGTATTTTTTTAATGCGCATCTGCCCGTGTTTTTTTTTTATTGTGCATTTTGGCGCTTTTTTAAACACACATTTTGCCACAAGTTATTTTAAGACGCATTATGGTGTGGTTTGTAACGCACACTTTGGCACTTCTTTAACCACTTAAGCCCCGGACCATTTTGTAGCTAAAGGACCAGGCCACTTTTTGCGATTCGGCACTGCAACGGTTTAACTGACAATTACGCGGTCATGCGACGTGGCACCCAAACAAAATTGGCGTCCTTTTTTTCCAACAAATAGAGCTTTTTTTTTGGTGGTATTTGATCACCTCTGCGGTTTTTCTTTTTTGCGCTATAAACAAAAATAGAGCGACAGTTTTGAAAAAAATTCAATATTTTTTAAATTTTGCTATAATAAATAACCCCAAATAAATATATATAAAAAAATGTTTTCCTCCGTTTAGGCCGATACGTATTCTTCTACATATTTTTGTTAAAAATCACAATGCTCTTTTTTTGATTTATTTGCGCAAAAGTTATAGCGTCTACAAAATAGGGGATAGTTTTATGGCATTTTTATTAATATTTTTTTTTTTTTTACTAGTAATGGCGGCGACCAGCGATTTTTATCGTGACTGCGACATTATGGCGGACACATCGGACACTTTTGGCACTATTTTGGGACCATTGTAATTTTTACAGCAATCAGTGCTATAAAAATGCACTGATTACTGTGAAAATGACACTGGCAGTGAAGGGGTTAACCTGTAGGGAGCGCTGAAGGGATTAAGTGTGACCTAATGTGTGATTCTTACTGTGTGGTGGCGTGCCTTGGCGTGGGACGTCACTGATCGTCGTTCCCTATGACAGGGGACAGACGATCAGTGACACTCTCACTAAGAAGCACGGGGAGAGGTTTGTTACCGCTTACCTCTCCCCGTTGTTCAGCTCTGTGACCCGATCGCGGGACACCGGCGGCGATCAGGTCCGCGGTCACAGATCACAGGACCGCGCGTGCACGCGACCCATGGCTGGGCATCTTAAAGAGGACGTACCTGTACGTGCTTGTGTCCAGCCGTGCCATTCTGCTGAGGTACTGTATATGTACAGGCGGCGGTCCTTAAGTGGTTAAGCATATAGTTTGACACTTTTTTAACATGCATTTTGATTTGCTTTTTATGCATATTTTGGCAAACAGCACATTTGCTAGCCATTTTTGGGATGCCATTAACAATTAATGGCACCAAAAGCATATCATGCATTTTACATGTGTTTCTCGCATGCACGCCAAAACGCAGATAAAAAATGAGCCAAAATACATGTTATAAAAAGCACCAAAATGCACATAAAAATTAGCTAAAATGCGTTTTGAAAAAAAGCAGCGTAAAGTGCCCCAAAAACTGTACCAAAGTGCAAATAAAAAAGGCCCAAAAAGCCAAATAGAAAATTTTTTGGGCATGGAGTATTGTGCATTTTTTTTATGCGCATTTGTGCAAGTTGGTAGTGTATTTGCCAAATGAAAAAATGTATGGCAAAATGCATGTCTGCTAACTGCATTTGGGGTGCCATTAACAATGAATGGCACCTGTAACGGGTGGGCCCGTGGAACCCAGAAGTTCTTAGAAAGTATGAGCCAGGAAATAATGGACATTGAGAATATGTCTTGGATTGCTTTAAAATGGGTCTGTAATATTATTCCACAATATTTCCCAGGATATCTTTAAATAACTATTTTTGTTGATCCTGAACCCAACAGGTTAATTGGAAAGGGCTGATGCGTTCTAAAGATCCTTTCTTTGTGAATAGTGATAATTAACTCTGTACTTGTGTGTATATAAAGGTCATGCCTAGTCATTTAACTTGAAAAGGGATTAGCTAACGAACCCACCTATTGTCTCTTAAGAGATGTCAAAATAATGTGTATTGTAGGAGACAGTAAGGCTAGCCTAAAGGTCATGTGTCTGAGTCATCAGCTGTAGTTAATTAGCTCATGTAAATTAGGTCTGGTCAAAAGTGCATTGTGAGAGGAAGATAAGAAACTCCTCTCTGTGTGTATAAAACTTGCAGTGTTTCAATAAAGAATGTCAGTCTAGTTGGAAAGATACAGAGCGTGTGTCTCGTATGTCTGGAAGGATTAATCCTATGTGAAGCGGTCGCTTGACTGTGGAGGGTCGTTAGTGGATGTGTGTTCAGGGAGGGAATATCCTAAACGGCGTTAACCCCTTTTATACTTGGGGTGCCGTTACAGCACCCACAAACGCAATGCGTATTTTGACAGAATTTTACAGCAATTTGGAATCGTGGCAAGAATTGCAAAATTCTTCCAACAATTCTGCATTGCTCAGATGTGAATGGGCCCTAAAAGAAAATACATTATAACTATACTGTGTGTATATATATATATAACTCATAAACATACAGTCATGCTCGAAATTGTTGGCACCCCAGAAATTTTTCCAGAAAATAAAGTATTTCTCACAGAAAAGTATTGCAGTAACACATGTTTTGCTATACACATGTTTATTCCCTTTGTGTGTATTGGAACAAATCAAAAAAAGGGAGGGAAAAAAAGCAAATTGGACATAATGTCACACAAAACTTCAAAAATGGGCTGCTCAAAACGAATTATGCCGAAGACATTCGGGCATTCGCTATTTGCGATATAATTTATTTCGGATTCGGTTTTATTCGTAATTGCTTTGTTCCGAATGTCCGAAAGTTGCTAAATTCGAACGAATTTCGATTCGTTACGAAACGAATTGCACAAGCCTAGTTATTATTTATATCAATCTTTAAGCTTGCTATTGCTGATATTAGGAAGAAAGAAGCCTCCTTCTTCACATCACAGCAGCTTCTCACCCATATTCTCCACCTCTGAGCTGGAGAATCTGGGAGGAGATATTTTACAGAGATGGCCAGTGAGATCTTCAGATCTCACCTTCATAAACTGGTCATTAGAGATGGCCTTGCGGTTCGTGGCGAACTTTGCGCGTTCGCTATTCGGCGAACATATTCGCGGCCGCCATATTATTTTACATTGTGAAGAACTTTGACCCATGACACATCCATCATGTGGTACAGGACAGCCAATTGAGACATTTCAGCACATGGACATACCCCCTACCTTATAAATAGACCTGATCTGGCTGCCATTTCACATTCTGTCTTTTGTCAGTGTAGAGAGAGGTTGCTGTGTGGACAGACTGTAGTGACACAAATCGCTAATATAGGTCCACAAAAGTCCTTTTAAGGACTGGTATAGGTGTAATATTGTTTGGTGTGCAGTATATAGGGGTGTAATACACTTATAATATACTTTCTAATATAGAAAGCATATTATAGTGGATTTGTATTGTGCAGCATTGTGACTGCTGAGCGGTTCTGCAGCGATACTACAACTACAAAGAGTGACAAACGCAATTAGAAAAAAGTATAACTGGTGTGATAGACCAGTGGCCCCCCAAAACGACAGATTGAAGTGGGGTGTTATATACCTTCTTCCACATATACTGCGCTTCTCTAGAGACTTTTGTCACAGGGTCATATAAAAAATGACAGGCAGAGGAAGAGGCAGGCCCTTCCGCAGGGGTGGTAGGGGTAGGGCAGGAGCACCAGGCCTGAGCCAAAGTGGGAAGTTGCAGAAGGTTCGTTTGATTACGTCAAAGGACACACCAGACTTGGTTGAGTGGCTCACTCAGCCTTCCTCTTCTGCACCCTCCTCATCCTCTCTATCTGCACCCTCTTCACTCTCTGCTGTGTGCACCCCCAAAGACACTACCACCAACACCACCACCACCATATACCCTCCGCTTGAGTCACAGGAATTAGGTAGCAACAACCGCCACTCAGCAGTCTGACGACAGTACCCAGATCAGCCCAAGCAGGTTGGTCCCCACTGTTGCTGCCTACTCCGAGATCTCTAATGTTAGTGGTGGGGAAGGTGACGTCGATGATGACATGTCTATGGATGTCACGTGGGTGCCCACAAGAGAAGAAGAGGAGGGGTGTTCAGAGGGAGAGATGGACCAGCAGATAGGGAGGAGAAGCAGGCCGAACTTACATTGCACAGGAGGGACAAACCAGACTGCTAATGTTTTAGGAGCAAGCCATCAACCATGTATGGTCACATCTGGCGCTCCCAGGACACCGGCACATGGCTCCGCAGTGTGGGCTTTTTTTAACGTGTCCGCTGCTGACAATAGTGTTGCCATCTGCAGCCTTTGCAGTCAACGCATAAGTTGCGGTAAGCCCAACACTCACCTAGGGACGACCGCCTTAAGAAGGCACATGAACTCCCATCACCGAGCCCAGTGGGAGCAACGCCGTCAGAACCCACAAAGCCACACTCCAGGCTCTCACCGTCCAGCCTCTTCTACTTCTCCTTCTCCTCTCTCCTCACAATTGTCCTCCACTCCACCTTCCATCATGCCATCCTCGTGTTTTTCTGGAAAAAGGCAGGTTTCCGTGGGCCAAATGTTCGAGCGTAAAAAAATGATGACGCCGGATAACCCTTGTGACAGGGGGTCACTCTGGGCACAGGGTGAATGGAAAAACCCCACTATGACCTATAATAGCCACATTCAATGCTGTTTATACATTGTATCTAGATTGGGTGTGTACTGTGGTTGGGGGTTGTGTAATCCTTGCTGTGATGAGGTGTGATTGCATTCTATTGTCTATTATGAATTAAGTCTGCTACTGTGACGATGTGGATTGGAGCTGGTCGACCGTCTGGCTGCATATATGGGATGTTGAAGTGTCTTCTGTGAGGAGGGGGGGGGGGGGAATCACCCCTCCTGCTAAGACTGCTTACTGAAGGAGAAGTTTGAACACACCTGACCTGTATCACCATTGTCATTGGACAGTTTAACCCGCCCTGTTCCCCAAGGATGGGAGGGAAGGGTTTTGAAGAGAAATGTGTGTCCATGTGTTTTGAAAATAAAGTCATTCCCTGTTTTGGAACTTGAAATACAGAGCGTTGTCTCGTATCTCTGGAAGGATTAATCCTATGGGAAGTGGTCGCCTGGCTGTGGAGGGTCGATAGTGGTTGTGTGTTCAGAGAGGGAATATTCTAAACGGCGTTAACCCCTTTCATATTGTCGTTACATTGGTTGGCAGCAGTGGGATATTCCCTCCAGTTACTGGGACACTCCAAACCACCGCAGTGAATGACCAGCTATACAGCTGCAGGAGAGCCACGCTGAATGACTTACTTGAGAGCCGGTGGGATAAAGAACAAGGCCACCTTGACCAGGGAACTAGCCGAGATGGACCAGAAGGATGGTGATGCAGGACCCCGGTCAGTTGAAGATTTGTTTCAGCAACGAGTTCGAGAGCGCTTGGCATTATATGGTGCTAACCCATCAGAGACCGCCATACAGGAAGCCATTAGAGAAATCGAGCGGCATGATGAGCGGCAACATGAGCAGAGAATGGCGGAAATACGGCAATCAGAGACAACACCTAAAAAAGCAGCACCAACTGAAAGGAGAGGAGAGATACAGATACCAGCCGACATGGAAAAGGAATTCAGAAGGAGGTTGCGAGAGATGCAGATACAGCATAGAGGACCAGTATCAGAGGAGGTCCTGCTGGGATGGTCTGATTCAATCTGCCGCGAACTCTGGAAGAAAGTGCTAGCTCTCGAGCAGCAACACCAGGGAAAAGTTCTCCCCTCCATCCATGTAAGGTACTGGTCGCAGTATGAAGTACGAATGCTGTTATTGGGGGAACAACCGAAGCAGGAGTGGACAGCGGAGTTAAGCAGACTGATCCGGGCAGAGATGCGGTTGGACGAGAGCTACAGAGCCCTCCGGTGGTATGTAGCCCAAGAGTGCCCATGGTCAGCGGATGACAGCCCCACGGAAGGCTTTGACTATAATGGCCTGGGATTGTTGTATTGGAGGCTGTCCGAGGACCCTGACTTTGGGAGAGATCGGGAGTGGCGTTTGGAGGAAATAATGGAGCACAGAGAGCAAAGACCGAATGTCTCGGAAGGGCACTGGGCACAGGAAGATTTGGAGTTTCTGGCCATTCAGGAATGGGAGCTGGAGATTGCCTACAGACAGCTGCTAGACTCGGCTCAGCAGCAGGGTGGGGCTCCCTTTGCCTGGGACTATCAGGAAATACCAGTTGACAACTATGAAATCCTGGCTGAAGAATCAGCAGTGGAAAATCTGAAGATTGCCATCCCTAAAGCCGAAGTGAATGATATGGAGTTCCAGGGAGCTAGCCTGGCTGAAGAATCGGCAGTGGAAAATCTGAAGATTGCCATCCCTAAAGCTGAAGTGGATGATATGGAGTTCCAGGGAGCTAGGGCAGTTGGCTCATCTTCCCAGCTACAGATTACAGAAGGATTTAAGGGACTGTTCAGGGGATGTTATGGATTATGCATCGCCTGCCCAAGTACTGGCAATAGAACAGAGTACTGCATACCCCTGCTCTACACCCGTGGCAGTTTTGGAGGCCCGAGATGAGACGGTGATGGTTCCTCTTTCCCAGGGGATTTCAGAGATGCAGGGGGGAGAAGCAGCCCTTTTCCCTCCCCAACAGTTAGCCAGAGCAGATGGGGTGGAGTCCCCAGCAGAAGTGCTGGCAACAGGGCAGAGTGCTAGCAACCTCTGCCCAGCACCGGAAACAACTGTGGAGTTTCAGGGAGCCGGGGCAGTTGGCCCATCTCTCCAGCAACAAGCTGAGGTGGTAAAGCTTTTACCCCCAGCTGAATCACTGGCAGCAGGGCAGAATGCTACTGGCCGCTGCACACAACTGCCACTTGAGCGGATATCGGTGGATGGGACTACGGTCTCCACTCACAGCAACCCAGCGGAAGAGCTGGCAACAGAGCAGAGTGCCGCGGGCCTCTGCTCTCAACTAACAGAAGAGGGAGTTCCTGTGGTACTGGATGGGACTTCGGTCCTCACTGACACAGCCCCAGAAAATGGTGTGACACTGAGACAGGAGGATGTCAGCCTTGCTTTGCAAGCACTGGGGGATTTTCACCTACCACAAGGGGATGGGACTTCAGTCTCCACTTGTATACCTCAGGGATGCTGGGCATTCGGCTCAGATCCCCAACAGCATGACGGACTGAGCCCAGTCACCCTGTCTTCTCCCCAGCGGCGGGTATGTTCTCTGAGAGAGGCAGAGGTTGGCTGGGTAAGTAATGCTCTGTTTGGAGCAATTTATTTGGGATACTGTGTGGATACCGGCATTAGAAGAATGGACCTATGGACTAACTTCGGAGTCAACCCGTCTGGGGTCCCCTCCTCTGTTAGTCTCCTGCCGAAAGGGGAGATGTGTGACAGGGGGTCACTCTGGGCACAGGGTGAATGGAAAAACCCCACTATGACCTATGATAGCCACATTCGATGCTGTATATACATTGTATCTAGATTGGGTGTGTACTGTGGTTGGGGGTTGTGTAATCCTTGCTGTGATGAGGTGTGATTGCATTCTATTGTCTATTATGAATTAAGTCTGCTACTGTGACGATGTGGATTGGAGCTGGTCGACCGTCTGGCTGCATATTATGGGATGTTGAAGTGTCTTCTGTGAGGAGGGGGGGAAATCACCCCTCCTGCTAAGACTGCTTACTGAAGGAGAAGTTTGAACACACCTGACCTGTATCACCATTGTCATTGGACAGTTTAACCCGCCCTGTTCCCCAAGGATGAGAGGGAAGGGTTTTGAAGAGAAATGTGTTACCTTGTGTTTTGAAAATAAAGTCATTCCCTGTTTTGGAACTTGAAATACAGAGCGTTGTCTCGTATCTCTGGAAGGATGTTCAGAGAGGGAATATTCTAAACGGCGTTAACCTCTTTCATATTGGGGGTGTTGTTACAACCCTCTTGCCCAACGGTTGACCGCTGGCTTGTCGGAACTGATAGCCCGCCAACTACTGCCATATAAACTGGGGGACTCGGAGGCCTTTTGAAAATTTGTGGCCATTGAAACACCACAATGGAAGGTCCCAGGAAGGAAATATTTCTCGCAGAAGGGCATCCCAGAGCTATATGGCCATGTTCAGCGGCAAGTGAATGTATCTCTGGCACACAGTGTCTGTGCCAAGATACATCTGACCACAGACACGTGGTCTAGCAAACACGGGCAGGGAAGGTATATAACTTTTACTGCCCACTGGGTGAACCTTCTGATGGCCGTCAAGCATGTAACCCATGACACCCGTGTAGATTTGGTTTTACCGCCACGGATTGCATGCAGGCCTGCCTCTTCTTCTCCTCCTACTCCATCCTCCCTCTCCTCCTCGGCTGACTCCTCCTTTTCCGCTGCTACCGTCTCTTCCGCTGTGCCGCCCAAGATCCCCAGAACCTATTTGACATGCCAGGTGAGACGTTGCCATGCTGTGCTGTGTCTGTTGTGCCTGGAAGCCAAGAGCCACACTGGCCCTGCACTCCTTTCATCTTTGCGTTCACAGGCAGATCAGTGGCTAACACCGCTCAATTTGACAGTTGGTAAAGTGGTGTGCGACAACGGTGCCAATCTACTGAGCGCGTTGAAACAGGGCAAAATTACACACGTGCCATGCATTGCACACGTCTTGAACTTGGTCGTGCAGCGATTCATTGTCAAATACCTTGGGGTCCAGGACGTCTTGCGGCAGGCAAGGAAAATCTCAGCCCATTTAAGAAGATCTTACACGCCCATGGCTCGCCTTGCTGACATTCAGCGGCGACACAATCTGCCTGTCTTATTTGTGACTGCCCGACGCGATGGAACTCAACCTTGTATATGCTTGATGGGCTGCTCCAGCAGAAACGTGCAGTTAACGACTACCTGTGCGAACTCTGCGGCAGGACAGGTTCTGGGAGCTTAGTTTTTTTTTTCACCGCGCCAGTGGCTGCTCATGCGCGATGCATGCAGACTTCTGCGGCCATTTAATGAGATCACCAAACTGGTCAGTCGCAGCCATGGCACCATCAGTGACATCGTACCTTACTCCTTCTTTATGGAGCGTGCATTGCGTCATGTCATTGATCAAGCTGCCGAGGAGCAGGAGCAGGAAGATGAGGAAGTCGCAATGCTGGATGAATTCCCAGGGGGGCTACTCCATCTGAGACAAGTCAACAACAGGAGTCTGAAGAGGAGTCAGAGGAGGATGGTGCCGGGACGGATGAGGAGGAGCAAGAAGAGCATGCTTTAAACCTTTCTGGGATCCCTGTTGTTGTCCGTGGATGGGGGGAGGAGAACGAGGATGACATTATCCTGCATGATGAGCAGGAGCCAGGCCACCACACCGCTTCCAGTTTAGTGCAAATGGGGGCCTTCATGCTCCAGTGTTTTTAAGAGGGACCTCCGCATAAAAAGCATAAAGGGCAAGGACCAGTACTGGGTGGCAACGAAACTTAGACCCCCGGTACAAACAAAAAATGCCGGAAATGTCACAACCATCACAGAGTGCTGTCAGAATGGAGCACTTCCAGGCCTTGCTTAGAGAAATGCTGCATTCTGCTTTTGCGTGCGCTGGCAGAGGAATTTACACTCACAGAGAAACAGTTGCGGGTACCAATCCAACAGCGCCTGCAAGTAGAGGGCGGTTTGAAGATGTGTTGGTCACTTCTGATATGAGATCATTCTTTCAGCCAACCCATCGACAGCTGTTAGCCGGATCCAGCATCAGGGAACGCCTAGACCGACAGGTGTCCGACTACATCGGGTTAACGGCCGATGTGGACGCTCTGAGAAGTGATGAACCCCTGGACTACTGGGTGGGCAGGCTGGACCTCTGGCCAGAGCTTGCACAATTTGCAATGGAACTGTTGGCTTGCACCTCGTCCAGTGTCCTGTCCGAAAGGACATTCAGCGCAGCAGGGGGGATCGTGACCGAAAAGCGCACTCGCCTAGCTCACGACAGTGTTGACTACCTCACATTTCTAAAAATGAATGAGGCATGGATCTCTGAGGAATTCAACACATGTGACCAGTAGACCATGTTTGATTCAAATTCCTCATGACAGGCCACAAATATCCGCCACCACCCATAACAATTCATGGTCCCTGTCTTAGGTAAATACAGCGGCATAAAAGGCCTTTTATGTCCGTTGAATGCCTAATTTTTGGGGCCTGTAATGGCCGAAACTTATTTATCCTGCGAATGCCTAATGTACCTCCAGCCACAGAATACACAGTTCTTTGCTGTCAGGTGAACGCCTGTTGGCAAATTTTTGGGCCCTGTACTGGCCGACACTTCTTTATCCAGGCTGTGAATGCCTAATTTTTCAGACTGGAATTGAAAATCAATGGGTCTGTAAACGTTCTGCTAAATTGTGGAACGGATGCGGAACCATTTTACAGACGTGTGAATGAACCCTATATGTATTTGACATGTATTTACCGGCTGCTGTCAGTTCTGGCTGATTTAGGCCGAGCTATTACACTAAAACCGAGCAATATTACAAAAAACTAAAAATACACGTTATAACTGTATAAACGATTTATATAACTTATAAAAAAATATAAATTTTATGGCAACTGTTCAAATAGCAGGATCATCTCCTGCACCCCCTTCATAGCCTGGCCTTGCCGCTCCTCCATGGCCTTCATGCGCTCCTGAATTGACAACATTTTGCAGATAAAAAAGAATGCTTGTCGATCGCAGAACATTTGCGCGCGATCGCGAACCGTCCCACCAGATGTTTGTCCATCACTACTGGTCATCTGTGTTAGGCTGAATTCACACTTGTGCGTTGCGTTTTTGAGCTCCGGAGTCTTTGCAAAGTTCGCAATCAGATTTGCTGACCTGAGAGAGGAGAGGGAAGTGTACAGTGGCTGACCGTGATCTCGTCGCTGTTCTCATGAGGGGGAACTCCGCGCCAAATTTTAAATAAAAATACTGCATGGGTTCCCCTCCAGGAGCATACCAGGCCCTTAGGTCTGGTATGGATTTTAAGGGAAAACCCCTATGCCGAAAAAACGGCGTGGGGGTCCCCACAAAATCCATACCAGACCCTTATCCGAGCACGCAGCCTGGCCGGTCAGGAAAGGGGGTGGGGATGAGCGAGCGCCCCCCCCTCCTGAACCATACCAGGCCGCATGCCCTCAACATGGGGGGAGTGGGTGCTTTGGGGCAGGGGGGGCACCATGTTGATGGGGACAAGGGCCTCTTCCCAACAACCCTGGCCGTTGGTTGTCGGGGGTCTGCGGGCGGGGGGCTTATCGGAATCCGGGAGCCTCCTTTAATAAGGGGGCCCCCTGATCCCGGCCCCCCACCCTATGTGAATGAGTATGGGGTACATCGTACCCCTACCCATTCACCTGGTGGAAAAAAAATGTCAATAAAAAAACACTACACAGGTTTTTAAAGTAATTTATTAGGCAGCTTTGGGGGTCTTCTTCCAACTTTGGGGGTCTCTTCTTCTGCTCTCTGGTGTCGTCTCCGCGCTCTCCGGTTCTTCTCTCACTCTCCGGTTCTTTCTGCCTTCTGCCGGGCGCCCCGCTATCATCTTCCAGCTCTTTTGCTAGTGGGGGCCCGGTCTTCTTCGTCGCCTCCTTCCCTCTTCTCTCCTGGAGATGTTGACTCGTCGCTGTCTCCCGCTGTAATGCTGTGTGTAATGCTGTGTGCGCGGAGCGCAACGACTTATATAGGCATGGGGCGTGGTCACCGGGTGATGCCCCCGTGACCCCGCCCCCATATGACGTCACAGTCCCGTCATTCCAAAGCACCCACCCCCCCCATGTTGAGGGCATGCGGCCTGGTACGGTTCAGGGGGGGCCGCGCTCGCTCGTCCCCACCCCCTTTCCTTTTAATATCTTTATTTTCTTTTATACCAACAAGAAAAAGAAAACATAAGAACAGAAAAAAGAAAAGGGACATTCCAACCAGACATTTTCATAGTTACAATTATATATGTAATACCTCATGTTCGCTTTATCCAAATATACATCTACACTTCTGTTTTGTCCCAAACTTCCTTCATTCTTGAAGTCTACTATATCTGAATCTTTGTATCTACCCAGATTAACCTTTATTCCCCTCTTTAATCTTTAACACCCTCTTAATTTATCTAGGATCCTCTTCTTCTCGTTTCCTTCTTCATTACAACCCCATATTCACCTCCCCCTTCCCCCCCAAGAAAAAAAAAAAAACCCAACCCCTACCAAGAGACGGAGAGAACAAGTTTCCATTTTCTCTCATGTGCAGGTTCGCATCTCTATTAGACCATCCTCACTCCTCACTTCCCTCCTCTAACATTCTCTTTCCTTCCTCAGAGTATATATATAAGTTCCATACTGTCCAAGTTTTAATATACTGTTCTCGCTTATTTTGGGCGGAGTGGACCAGGTCTTCCATTGCTCCTATTTCCCGCACTCTATTAAGCCATGCTGCTATAGAGGGTGGTCTAGAGTCTCTCCACCGTAGGGTCACTCCCACTTTTGCTGCATTATTTAAGTGACAAATCATTGATTTCCTATACTTCTGCACCGGGATCTGTGAACAATGTAAAAGAAAAAACGCAGGGTCGTCTGGTATCTGAAATTCTGTAAATTTTTTAGATATTCTCTGCACTTCCTGCCAATAATATCGCATTTTTTCACAGGACCAGAATATATGTAGTAATGTTCCTCTTTCCTCCCCACATCTCCAACAAGTCTCCGGGTACTCCATAGACATCCTATGAAGCCTTACCGGTGTGTAATACCATTGAGTCAGGAGTTTAAAGTTGAACTCCTGGGTCCGCGTACAGACCGAGGAGTTCAATGCCAAAAAGATAATCTGTTTTCGCTGAATTACTGTAAAGGTCCTTCCCAGGTCTCTTTCCCATTTACTGACCCCTGGCAACACAAAATCTTCCGATGGGGAAATCAACAGCCTATACATCTTGGAAATCACCTGAAAAAGTGGTTCCTTATCTTCGCAATAGACTTCGAATGTTGTTAATTGCCGTTGAAAATCTAATGGAGATCCCAAGGTTCTCAAAAAATGGTTTATTTGAAATGCCTGCCAGAGGCTTAATCCGAAGTTTCCCTCGGTTTCTATCAACACATTAATAGTCGGCCAGGTTTCCGACTGTAAAAAATGTGAGACCTGGGTAAGGCCTTTCTCTTTAAGCTTTTTAAAGGTTCCCGACTCTGTACCTGGTACAAACCTATAATTTCCCAATATGGGGTACAGGGGCGAATGTCCCGAAGAGAACTTCGGGTTTTGACATGTCTTTGCGGAGATTCGTAATGTCGGTCCAATCGTAGGGTGTTTCTTCAAAAATGTTGGTAATGTTGTATAGCACCATGGTGCTCGACATAGAGAAACCGGACTGATTTGTTGCTCCATGTCCACCCATCTTTTAAAATCTATATGTCTACACCAATCCACCAACCTTGCCAGATGGACCGCTCGGTAGTATTTCCCAATATCTGGCACTCCCATCCCGCCAAAATTCTTGGGCATCATCAAAATCTCTTTCTTAATTCTTGGCTTCCTCCCAGCCCATATAAATTTCATGAAAAGAGAACTCATTTGACGTAGAAAGTCAGTTGGAATAATAATCGGTAAGGCCTGCAGCAGGTACAAAATTTTTGGTACAACACTCATCTTCACTATATTGCTCCGGCCAAACCAGGAGTGAAACCCATGTTGCCATTTATCCAGCAGTGTTCTTATTAAGTTGTATAATGGTGGGAAATTTATCTTGAAAGTGTTTGTTTTTTTAAATTTGATGGTATATACGTACCCAGATACTTTAACTTGGTTTCCCATTTAAACCTAAAATTTAATTGTATCATTTTACACATTGTGGCAGGTACTGCCACACTCATTGCTTCAGATTTATTATGGTTTATTTTCAGGTTTGAAAGCCTACCGTAACTGTCGATCTCCCTCACAAGGTTGGGAAGTGAAATATGTGGATTAGACATGGAAAACAACAGATCATCCGGATTTGATCTCCTATTTGAACACCCTGTATATCCGGGTTCTGACGTATTTTATTCAATAGTGGCTCTAATGAGAGTGCAAATAGTAGGGGTGAAAGAGGGCATCCCTGTCGTGTTCCATTCATGATCTTAAAAGGTTTTGAATACACTCCATTTACCCTTACTGCTGCGCGTGGGGTCGTATAGACACCCATAATCCAACTGAGCATACGTTCCCCTAAGCCCACATGTCGCAGCACCTCAAAGAGAAAACACCAATTCACTCTGTCGAATGCTTTCTCCGCATCCGTATTTAGGAACACGCAAGGGATGTCCCTCTCCTTGATAAAGTGGACCAAGTTTAGTACTTTTATCGTGTTATCCCTTGCTTCCCGTGTAGGGATGAATCCCACCTGGTCTAAATCTACTAGCTGAGGAAGCCATAGTTGGAGTCGTGATGCCAATATTTTCGTAAACAATTTTAAATCCGAGTTCAATAATGAAATCGGCCTATAACTGCCGCATTCCCCCGGATCTTTCCCCTCCTTTGGGATCACCGTAAAATGTGCCAGTAGAGCATCCGGTGGGAATGCCGCTGTCTGGCCCAATGCATTAAAGAGCTTCACCATCTGACCACTCAATAGTATAGCAAATTCTTTATAATATCTTATAGTATATCCATCTGGGCCTGGAGCTTTTCCTACTTTAATCTTTTTTAGTGCTGCATTCAATTCCTCCATAGAGATAGGAGTCTCTAAACTACATCGGGCTGGTGATGGGAGCCTTAAAAAATCTACCGCCGAAAGATATTTCTCTATAACTGACTGTGAGACTGGTTCTTTTGCCAGGTTGTATAGCGAGGTATAGTATTCTCCAAATTCCTCAGCTATCTCTTTTGGTTTCCATAATAGATGTCCTTCTTTCCCTCTAATTTGTGGGATATATGTTGACCGATTTTTTTCTTTTAATTTCCCAGCTAGCAATTTGCTACACTTATCTCCCAATTCATAATTTACTTTCCTTCCTCTTTGTATTGTTGCATGAGCTTTGTAGCGCAGAACCTCTGCAAGCTGTCTTCTCAACTGACCCACGGAAGGTACTTGTGTCTTTTTATGTTGAAGTTCCAATTTCTGGATCTCTTCTAACAATTCCCTAGTCTGTTTTTCTCTCTTCTTCTTTAGTATTGATCCCTATTTAATCAGGACTCCCCTGATCACTGTCTTGTGCGCCTCCCACACCATTCCCGGGTCACTTCCAGGCGTATCATTAATTTGGAAATATGCTGTGATTTCTTTAGCCACATCTTCCCTGACTTCAGGGTTCTGTAGTAAACTCTCATTTAACCGCCATCTTCTTTCTTGAGAATGAACCGTATTGGATAGAGAGAGACACAAGCTGATCGGGGCGTGATCCGACCACGTTATATTTCCAATCGTCACTTCTGATATTAAGGAAATCATATAATGAGGGATCAGAAAGAGGTCTATGCGGGAATATACTTGGTGCGGATTCGAGAAAAAGGTATAGTCCCTTTCCTCCGCATGCATTATCCTCCAAATATCCACTAATTGCTCTTCGTGTAATTTCCGCAATATACCTCTTCTGACCCCCCCTGATATTGATGATGCCCCTTTCCTGACCGGCCAGGCTGCGTGCTCGGATAAGGGTCTGGTATGGAGTTTGGGGGGACCCCCACGCCGTTTTTTCGGCGTAGGGGGTTTCACTTAAAATACATACCAGACCTAAGGGCCTGGTATGCTCCTGGAGGGGAACCCATGCCGGTTTTTTATTTAAAATTTGGCGAGGAGTTCCCCCTGATGATTCATACGTACTGCGTTCAGAACGCAACACATCTGCGAATCAGATGCTTTCCCATGATACAACATAATGGGCAGACAATTCGCACCGCAATGCCTAGAAAACGCACACGTTTTTTGGGCAATGCGCAGTGCGAATGCATCGCACATATGTGAATCAGCCTCATTGAAATCAATGTATTTTAAAATGTTATGCGAATTGGATGCAGTGTAAGCCGCAACCAATTCGCATAGGTGTGAACTTGGCCTAGAAGTGAATGGCAGAAGGGTGTGTCATAGCTCCCAACTGTTCCTGATTTGGAACAATGTCCCTCTTTCCTCCTCATTTGTCCCTCATTTTGGTCTGAACTATATAGTTGTATATAAAATGCACTTTTTATCTTTCAAAAAGTTTTTACCAGTTTACCTTTCATCCAATTTGTAAATTGCTGCATTTGTAAATTTTAAAAGCCAATATAAAGGAATAGTAGTGGTAAGAAAAAAACAAAAAGCCCTTGTGGATTTAATTAACCTTTTTTTGGGGGTTATTTCTCCCTTAAGGGGGAGTGCCCTATGCTTATGTAGCGCCCTGCTCCTGATGATCAGGCGCTATGTTAAATTTATTGGGTGTCTGAGCTGGTAGTTAGCTCAGACTTTGTAATTATTAAGGCTAAATCAGCATCTGTTCTGGCTATGGCTGTGTTTGGAAGGACTTCCCACTGTTTGCCTGTAGGTGGCGTTACCACCCCAGGCCAATGTTGGAACACAAGCAGGCCAAAGTGTATTGAGTGCTTTCCCCCGGGAACAGCCCAGTGGGAGTGGTCTCCCCACTGGGCATGCTGGGGAAGGGTACTTAAGGGGCAGACGCCATTTCTCTGGGCTCTCTTCGCCTCGTGGCCCTCCTGGCTCGAGGTATGTGATACTGGAATTTCAGCCGCGGAGCCATGTTGGCCCGAGACTGCCTCTCTGCCAGGTAGGCCCAGTTGTCCTTACTGGTGTCTACACTTTGAATGTGATCCTGTGCTGTCTGTCCTGCGGGAGGAAGCCACTCAATGGAGGAAACCAGGGGAGGACCTGTCCTGGAGAGGACCAAGCGGAAGGCTGGTATCTTGCGGAAGGCCTGGTGACCCTATTGGAGGATGCACCGTAGCTTATGTTACCTTACAGTGTGCCGGGTTGGCTTAAAGGTTCTTAAACTGTAAGGCTGGCTATCCGGGTACTAAAATCCTGTGGCAGAGGATCATTGAACAGTTCATCTTAATCATCCTAAATGTCTGTGGCAGAGACTGTTATTTCTTTATTTGTTCATGCATCATTCCGGCTGCTAGGCCAAGTGAGAGGGGCCTATCCGGGTGAACAATACCCACTTGAAGGAGAGTGGTGAGTGTGACTTTTGAAGCTTAGAAGTTTCCCCAGTGATCTGCATCGTGTGCCTGAACCTTCCCCTAACCCTCCATCTCTCTACCTACGCAAGTTTGTTTGGAAATAAAGCCTAACGAAAAGGATTCATAACTTGTGTGGACATTGAACTTTCTATAGACTCTCATCCCCTAGACAACGAACAGTGAGGTAACGTGCAAGGCCCAAATCTAAACCAGCAGCTCCTACGGGGGTAGTGCTACACTTACATATGTTTTCTAGTAGGTGTCCCTCATTTCCATCTCAAAATGTTGGGAGGTAGGGTGTGTCCTGTGATGAGAAGTAAAAAACATGTTCTCCACTCCTCATCTCAGCTTCATAAACTGGTACACATGAGAGATCAGCCGTGATCATCAGGATCTCGGCTCTTCTTTGTTTGATAAACGTACACCTTGCGCTGAGGAATCTGGTCACATGACCCCTGCTGGGGAAGATCAACCAAACTGAACTCTGATGTTCCCTGTCAAAAGAGATCACATAGTCAAATGCACTAGCATTTGGTTATGTGAAAAGCACTGGAAGGAACCTGAAGCAGCATTTTCTCTAGGAAGGGTATTTTAGCCCTTCTGTTACTTTTTCCTGATCAGCAAAAAATATTAACGTTGCATTGGGTTAGTATTTGCACATAATGGCTGCTTTAGACCTCTTTCACACAGGTTTTACGACCACCCGGCTGCCCACCTAAATATACAGCCAGAGAAGGCTGATCACCTGCATGCTGCCCAGATGCTTTGTGTTGTGGCCATAGCCAATTTAATGCGGCATGCCAAGTTGACAGACAGAAACATCTGGTGATTTAAGTCAATGGGGCTTTGCTGCAACTGCAAGCCAAGTGTTTGGCTTTCAGCACATAAGACACCTTTCACACTGAGGCGCTTTGCAGGCACTATAATGCTAAAAATAGCACCTGCAAAGCGCCCTGAAAGAGCGGCTTCTATCACTCCAGTGTGACACCCTAAATAGGATGTTAAAAAATGTCCTGCAAGCAGCATCTTTGGATCGGTGTGTACACCGCTCCTCCACTGCTCTTGCCCATTGAAATAAATGGGCACCGCGGCCGAACCGCCGGCAAAGTGGGCGGTTTTAACCCTTTTTCGGCGAATAACTCCGCAAAAATGACGGTAAATCTGTGCTTTACCGCCGCCCGCACCCCAGTGTGAAAGCGGCCTTAGCTCTATGAGATTGTAGGCCACACCCACCCGGACCAAAACTTCCCCAGATACAAATCATTAAATAAACACTCAAGAACCATTATTTGGCAAAATTTTGGCCGCGACACCTTTATTGGTTTAAACAATTAATTTCCAATAACTGTTTATTATCACTCATATTTATTATCACTCATAACTTCAGATATATAATCACATAACAGATTTCTACCTGCTCAGTTATTAGAACTCGAGCAGTAGCTCAAACTTCAAATAACAATAACAGTCCCCCCCAGAATCCGGGGTGACCCAACCACATAAGAGGTGTACGCGACTAGGGCGGGAGGGAGGGAGCTCCAATCTTCTTCAGCTGTCAGCTCCAATCTTCTTCAGTTGTCCTGCAGGCAAGAGGATGAGCCCCACACCTGCTTACCCTTAAATAGCCCAACCCCTTGCTTCCAGAGTATTCCCTGAAACCTCATTGGCTACTCCTGAAAACTCCCCCTAGCCTCTTAAAGAGGCAGTAACCTGACTGACTAACACCTAATGCTGCTTAATAATTTTTATTAAATCCTGGGATGGGGAGGCCACAATCTCAAGAAAGTGGCCCCATATTGTGCCCCCTTTTTTCATGAGATTGTAGCCCACACCCACCCGGACCAAAACTTCCCCAGATACAAATCATTAAATAAACACTCAAGAACCATTATTTGGCAAAATTTTGGCCGCGACACCTTTATTGGTTTAAACAATTAATTTCCAATAACTGTTTATTATCACTCATATTTATTATCACTCATAACTTCAGATATATAATCACATAACAGATTTCTACCTGCTCAGTTATTAGAACTCGAGCAGTAGCTCAAACTTCAAATAACAATAACAGTCCCCACACGACGGTCTTGAGCATCAAGACCGTCCCACCCCAACCGTCGCGGCCAACTCAATGCTGTTCTGTAATCCTAAATTAAAGATATCCATACCCACTTCCGACAAGTGAACACCATCCGACCTGTATAGACCCGGATAACCACCCTCCAGGTCCACATGCCGATAGGATAATCCACCAATCTGAGGCATGAACTTTTCCAGAGCCCTATTGACTCTTTTTCTCATCTTTTCCATAACCCTCCTCTGGTCAGAGGAGAGCCAGGAAAGACGAGCAACTACCTCGGAAAAAACTAGTGTTGTACCTGGGGAAGTAACAATAAAACTATGCAAGTCACGCTTGATCATGTATAATAAATCCAACGTTTTTACATTACCCAAATCATTTCCTCCCAAATGCACAACCAAAATAGAAGGCGGCGGCCATACTTGACATAACCTGTTCAAATGAAAGTACAGTTGGGACCACTGAAGGCCTCTGATACCTTTCCAAAATAACCTAAAAGAGTCCGGATGTAGAGATAAATTAGTTGTATAACTGCGTTGGGCTGCTCGTTTGTGGGCCCAGTAGATAAATGAGTGCCCCAGAATCCAAACTGAGCTGGGAACCTAGAATTTAAACAAATAAATTAGGACGAACATATAACTTAAAACATTGAGACTTCCACCTCCCCATTTCTTTAATATCAGAATCCGGGAACCCTAACCGGGCCGCCTCAGAGGCTGCGCCTATCCGAAAGGAGTGGGAGGAAAACTTAAAGTTATTTAAACCCATTCTAACCAAACATTTCTTTAAAACAGCATCAAATTGGTATTTGGTCAGGGGATGTAAATTGACGTGAACTAGAAAAAAAACCCCTCCGGAAGGCCTAAACCCCATAAATTGCCTAACCGTGGCTACCGGGCACATAAATGCCTCATCGTGCTCCCGTAGATTGACCCAACGGCCTTTTCCACATTGATCAGTTTTTGAATGTTGTAGCCAAATGTGAACACCCGACTGATCCATCAACACCTGATCAAAAAGAATCCCTGAATTACCCTGCTTATTTGCCGGCACCAACTCCGAGATGCGGAAAGCACCAAAAAAGGCCAGCACAAAGGCTGTCTTAAATAGCAAAGCTTCATACGGGGAAAAACAAACTACTACCAAACTTTCGCAAAGGCCCCTGAGGATGTCCAGAGAGATCGGCCTCCTATCATCCGAGACATACGTCACTCTCTTGTACCCCTTCAGTGCCTGTTTCACAGAAAAATATGAAGTACAGGCCCTTAAACCCAACAATCTGAAGAAAAATGAAATGCCAGCTAGCGTCTTCGTCACATGACTACTGGAAAAAAGCTGCCGCATTAACATAGACAAAAATGCCAGAACATTGCCCTCAGAAGGCCTATTGAAATTAAAACCTGCAGTGCTAGCAAAGGACAACCAACTGCTCCATGCAGCGGTGTAACTGGACCAGGTCTTGGGAGCTAAGGAACCTCTAATAGCGTCCGTCACTGTCATCAAATCATCACCCACAAATGGTCTGGGCATGGGGTGCCCTCTGTGTCCGCTTCTGGAAGCAGAATCCGAAAACGGTCCATCTGGACGCGAGACAGAGAATCGGCGATGTTATTCAAGATACCAGGAGTATACTTAACTTTCAACCAGATGTTAAATTTGAGGCACCTAAAAACCACCTGACGCAGTACTTTTATCACTAACCAAGAACTGGACGAAAGACAGTTAACCGCATACAGCACTCCTTTGTTATCGGATTCCACCAATATGCGCCTGTTCGCAAATTCTGAACCCCACAACTCCAAAGCCACCAAAATCGGGAACAACTCTAGGAGAACCACATTCTTGGTGGCCCCTGACCTTACCCAAGACTCTGGCCAAGCCGCACAGCACCAGGGCGTCTTCCATATAGCGCCGAAGCCTCTAGAGCCAGCAGCATCCGTGAATAGACAGAAATCTCGTGCTACCACAAAATCAGATTGAAAAAAGGACTTTCCATTATAGCAGTCAAGAAAACCAGACCAAACCTTCAAATCTTCTCTAAGCGGACTCGTCAGTCTGATGTGCGCCCGAGGCGATTTCAGACCTGATATTGCCATGTAAAGACGACGTGAAAAAATCCTGCCAACTGGCATGATCCGACATGCAAAGGCCAGGATACCCAAAAGTGATTGCATCTCCTTCAACTGTATCTTTTTCTTTTGCAACACCCTCGCAATCAACCATTTCAATTTCTCCAATTTTGCCACTGGCAAACGAAATTCCAACTTACAAGTATCTATTTCAATACCTAAAAATTCCAAAGTTGTGCTAGGGAGACAAGTTTTCTCTTCCGCCAGAGGGACACCAAAATCCAAAGCTAGCGCTTGAAATGATAGCAACAAATCAGAACAGATCCCAGAACTTGCTGGACCGACAAATAAAAAGTCGTCTAAATAGTGAACTATGCTATCTGAACTGGACTGAACACAAAGAACCCAATGGAGGAATGTAGAAAACGTCTCAAAATAAGCGCAAGACAGCGAACATCCCATTGGGAGACACATGTCAAAAAAGTACTGACCTTCAAAAGAAAAACCTAAAGAATTAAAAGCTGATGGGGAAACAGGCAGGAGCCGAAATGCCGATTTTATGTCGGCCTTTGCTAACAATGCACCAGGGCCAAACGCCCTAATCTTACTGATGGCCTCCTCAAAAGTGGCATAAGAAACTGAACATGCATCACTATTTATATCATCATTCAATGAATCACCTTTTGGATACGATAAATGGTGTATGAGCCTAAATTCATTAGGCTCACGCTTGGGCACCACCCCCAACGGGGAGAGACGAAAATTACAAAAAGGGGGTTCCTCAAAAGGTCCTGCAATCCTGCCAGCCACAAGTTCCTTACACAATTTATCTCTTACTACCTGAGGAAAATGATCTACCGACTTCAAATTCCCCACCATTTTACACCCTTCCCCCAGAAAAGAAGGTAGCGGAAAACCCTGAGCAAAGCCCTCAAAGAGCAAACGAGCCTTCTCCCTGTTTGGGTAGTTGTCCAGCCACGGGCGCATTTTTTCCAGCCTCACTGGAGTGCAGGCTCTTGGGAAAAATATGCTGCGCCGAACTCGGACCTACGTTTGCGTGCCGCTTAAAACATTTAGTTGCTGGATGCGCCCCAGCGCAGACAGAACATTCGTGTCGGTACTTGCACGACGTGTTCCATCGGCATTGACTATCATTAAATGCGAAACAGCAGCCTTTTCTAAAAACTGCTGCTGTAGGGGTAACCGTGGATTGTCTAGGTGCAACCGGTTTCTGCGGTAATATTAAGTTGAGCCACAGACCCACATCTTTCATTCCCCACCTAAGGGACTGGTGTATGGACAATTTCTGACGGAAGGACTCGTCATAATAAAACCAACCCAGGCCCCCAAAGTTCTTATATGCCTCTAATATATGATCCAAGTGCTGGAAAAGACCCCCACACCGTTCTGGGTACTTCTCTGCCATAATACCAGAGTAGATACAAAAGGCCTGCAGCCAATTGTTAAAAGACCTGGGGATCAACTTACGCCGCTCATCCTCCCCTCTCTCATCACCCCTCCTATTGACCATGGAATTATTATGAAATGGCAGGAGAGAAAGAATGTCTACATAATCCCCTTTCCAGATTTTATCCTTAATTGCGGCATTCAAATGGTATCCTAAAGGGGATATTTCACAGGGCATGACATCTTTCATCAATGTCTCAGGGACATTAACACTAGCTGTGTGTAATGACTCAGGAGGTAACAGATCATTAACAGTTAATAAATTACTATGTGGAGCAGACAGTACAGGAGAAGCAGGGGCAACAAGAGGGTTAACTGGCATAGAGACCAGAGCAGAAGGAGAAACAGCAGGAACTGACATTTTAGTTAAGGAATGAACCAAAGAGGACAGAGAACCTACTAAGCCAGTTAACATGGTTAATTGATTTAACTCACCCACTGCTGGAGGCTGTGATACAGGGTGTTGAACCTGCTGCTCCAGCAGTGCTCTGGGGTCTGGGACTTGTAGAGCTTGCCCAACTGATAACTGTTGAGGCACCTCTGTGCCTTGCTGAGATTTACTTGTATGCTGCTGGGGAGACTGCAGCGCAGGCTGACTCCCCCTAGAGTCATTTGCGGGCTGCTGGGGCTGACCCCGCCGTCTTGCTCCTCTTCCTGCTGGGGACTGTGAGCAGGTCCGCCTCTTCTTGGTGCCGCGGCGGCCTCGTGTTGCGCCATCTGTATCAGACCGTCCGTGTGGCACACTAACCTCTTTGGCTGCTTCCACAGCCCGACCGCAACGTTCAGGAGCTGCGCTCCTCCTCGCACTCTCCCGCAGGGCGGGCACAGGCACTCCCCGCCCTGCGCCATTAGCATGAGAATGCTCACCGCCCACCTCTAAGCCGCCTCCTTCAGTGACCTCCAGCCGTACCTCTTCCTCCGGAGCTAGAGCCAGGCACTGACGTAGCCATGCTTCCCCGCCTGTGCTGCCAGCCTTCTCAAGTAACTGCTTCACCAGGGCTTCCATCATTAAAGGTAGGCGAACTGCAGAGCTCCAATCTTCTTCAGCTGTCAGCTCCAATCTTCTTCAGTTGTCCTGCAGGCAAGAGGATGAGCCCCACACCTGCTTACCCTTAAATAGCCCAACCCCTTGCTTCCAGAGTATTCCCTGAAACCTCATTGGCTACTCCTGAAAACTCCCCCTAGCCTCTTAAAGAGGCAGTAACCTGACTGACTAACACCTAATGCTGCTTAATAATTTTTATTAAATCCTGGGATGGGGAGGCCACAATCTCAAGAAAGTGGCCCCATATTGTGCCCCCTTTTTTCATTATAAATGACCATTCTGCAAAAAATCCCCCAAAATTGCCACTCAGGAGGTGCCAAAATTGCCTCCTGAATGCCTGGCAGCAGCAATCCAAAGCAAATCACTTTTCAAAGCATTGCCTTAAAGTATGCCTATAATGCGAGAAATATAAGTGCTACCATTGCAGATGTTTCTGTCTTAAAATGATAGTTGCCTGGCTGTGATGGTGGTTGGCATTTTGGCACTTTTTAAAAGGTTAAATAGGCAAAAAAATATGAAGGAACTTCTTTCTCTGTTTTTTTCATGGTCACCCAGAGTCTTATGCCGTGTACACACGATCGGTTTTACCGATGAAAACAGTCTGATGGACTTTTTTCATCGGACAAATCGATCGTGTATGGGCCCCATCTGTCTTTTTTCCATCGGTGATTAAAAATAGAACATGTTTTAAGTTTATCCGATGGAAAAAAAAATGATAGCAAATTCCGTCTGTGTTGAACTCCATCTGAGAAAAAACCCACGCATGCTCAGAATCAAGTCGATGCATGCTCAGAAGCATTGAACTTAATTTTTCTCGGCTCGTTGGAGTGTTTTACGTCACGGCGTTTGGGACGGTCGGTTTTTTGACTGATGGTGTGTAGGCAAGACTGATGGAAGTCAGCTTCATCGGATTTCTGATGGAAAAATCCATCGGATTAGAATCCATAGGAAATCCGATCGTGTGTACAGGGCTTTAGGTTTATTTTATCAATGATATCCCCAAAAAATCAGCTAATGTTCACCGAAAAATTCAGCGGCCAACATTTGCCCTAATTATTAAACCAAACTAGTGACAATTCAAGTGTATTCAAGTGACGTCTGCTGTACTTACCTCAAACATCCATCCAAAGTTGGCAGGTGAGAGGAAGGAGGCGTATGGTTCCCCTTTCTCATTGATTAAAATCCCGTTTGAGCAATGACAGTTTTCCAGCACCTGAAAGCACCTTTTTTGTGACTGGGAAATGCATGGAGATCCCTGTGACATCATTACCCATATTTGGATTTGTATATTGAGACCCTGTTTCTTCTTCCCCTGATCTGCTGATGCTGAAGTGATATTTTTGGGCTTCTTTGGACATCCTTGGAACCTGGAAATTTTAATATTAGTTAAAACAAAACTGTATATATATATATATTATATATATATATATATAATTATTATTATTTTTTATGTCATTGTGGTTTATTTGTTACTTTTTTTATACTCACTCACATGGTGGACTGATTAGGATCCAAAGGACCCTAAAACTAGTTTACCATGGAGGGAGTGATCACTGAATTGCCCATGAATTAACTTTGGAAATATACATCTTAACTGAGAAGCACAGTAACCATACCAACAATAAAAAAGTATAAAAGCCAAGGAAAGATGGTTGGTAGTAGGGGGTAGTCCCCCTAGGATTCCTGAGCTATGATAGGGGTCATGTAGCAGGCTCAACTGTCCCCTCCTGTGCGCACCCCCCAATGATCCAACTGGCCCCCGGGAAGGCAAAGACAGGTCAGTCTCTTCGCTGTCATAGTATGCTAACTGAAGTGCACATTTTTGTGTTGTGACCAAAGCTCCCAACTGGCCCCGATTTGGAGCAATGTCCCTCTGTCCCTCATTCCTCCTCATTTTGGTCTGATCTATATAGATGTATATAAAATGCGCTTTTTAACTATCAAAAAGTGTTTCCCAGTGCTAAACCTTTCATCTGATTTCTAAATTGTTGCATTTGTAAATTCCAAAAGCCAATATAAAGGCATAAGTGGTAAAAAAAGCACTTGTGAGTTTAACCAATCTTGTGTTTTTTTGCACAATTCTCCTTTTAAGGGGCCATGGCAGGGGGTGTGTCCTATGCCTGCATACTTTTGCTGATAGGTGTCCCTCATTCCCATCTCAAAAAGTTGGGAAATATGGTTGTGACTAGGGGGTGCTCCACAACTCAGATCTATCACTATGTTGTACCCAAACAAAATTAACGTCTTTTTTTCCCCCCAAAAAATAGAGCTTTCTTTTCGTGGTATTTGATCACCTCAGTGGTTTAAATTTTTTGCGCTATAAACAAAAGAGCGTCAATTTTGAAAAAAAACACTATCTTTTACTTTTTGCTATAGTAAATATCCCAATATTTTTTAACCACTTGCTTACTGGGCACTTAAACCCCCTTCGTGCCCGGACCAATTTTCAGCTTTCAGTGCTCTCACACTTTGAATGACAATTACTCAGTCATGTAATACTGTACCCGAATGAAATTTTTGTCCTTTTTTTTCATGCTTTCTTTTGGGGTATTTGATCACCTCTGGGTTTTTTATTTTTTGCGCTATAAATGAAAAAGACGGAAAATTTTGAAAAAACAAAACAAAATTTTCTTAGTTTATGTGATAAAATTTTGCAAATTATTAATTTTTATTCATAAATTTTAGCACAGTGTCAAAGTGAGTTCCAGTCAGGCCTGACTACCTCCAAACACTGTCACTCCAATGAAAAGGATCTTCGCTAGCAAAACGTTGGTGCACTTAATGTTTGTAATCCAAGGGATATCAAATAACGTTAGCTGAACTCCGGCTATAATTAAGACGTGAAGTCATGGGTGATAAAATGCTCAGCCTTAGTCAAAAAGATGTCGGGCCTAATTACAGTTAAAAGTCCTGGGCAAGTGCCCTCTCACCCGACCAGGCCCAGTACGTCCTGCTGGTTCTGTGCTGGTGCTCCGGCACATGATCTCTCCACCACCCGTAGTCTCCGGTCCCTCAGACAACCGTACGGAAGTCAATAGATGGGTCGACTCTTGGATGCTCCAGGATATCAGCAGGCTCTTCTGATGAGATCCCTCTCTCTGCGACGAGCAGGTTTCCCAGATTCTGTGGCCCAGTCTCTCCGGCCTAGACAAACAACAGGCCCCAACACAGGCTCCGACTTGCTGCGCGGGCGATGTCCAAAGAGACCGCGCGTTGCTCCTCCTCCACTTAAATAACCCTTCCCCAGCAGACCTTGCGCCGGGCAATGCACTGTGGGTACAGTAGTCTATATAGTATCCACAGCATTAGAGTCCATCTCTCTGTACTAAAAGTCCCACCGTGCACCTTTTCTTTCAAGTCAAACAGTAGTCAATAGAGTTTCGGATGGATCTGGGTGCATTTGTGTATAAAATAGTCCTTATAACATACCAATAGGCAACACCCCGCTACACATATATATCATAATAAATCTTATTTTATTTATTTTTTTAACACAAAAATCCATCCATATCAAATATATTATCATTATATATATATATATATATATATATATATATATATATATATATATATATATTTTTATTTTTTTTTGTGGAAAATAATGCCCACGGCCTGATTCACTGGTTTATAAATCTATCAAATATAATACTTCTTTATTTCATAAACGCATACTCTTGAACCAAATATTAACTCAATAACCAATATTCAGCCCAGCCACTTAGACTCGAGCTGATACATCAAATTGCACTTAAACTTTACCTTAAATCTCCCCTCCGGCAATCCGCCAGAGGCAGCCACCACATGAATCGGCCGCGACAAGTGGGGGGGGTAGGGCGGGGAGCTTTGCCTGCTGATCTTCCTCTGGCAACTGGCACTGACCCACTCAGAAACTGGCCCTTAAATAGGCCAGAACTGCCTTCTAGAATAATCCCTAAACTGTCAGCTGACCTTTCAACCTTCCAGAACCCTCTAAAGCACCTGACCTGACTGACCAATCCAAACTCTAGCTGCTAACCTTCTAAAACTTCACCTCTATTTGACCTTACTAACCCACTGACCTTCTTAACCCTTACTGTCCCTTGACCTAGTCACCACCAAAGTTAGCTAAAATAAAACCTATACTTCAATTATGCCGCTGCCATGACCCCATGAGGAAAGGGGGCCTAGACGGCTATCCCTTTCCTTCCCCATTCCTCCTGGTGATCTCAACGAATGTATTGTTGTGGATCGAAGAAAGCACGTAGACATCCCTTCTGTCCCTCCACTTCAGAGACAGAATTTCCTCATTCCGTAAACTTGCCGCCTCCCCTCTTCCTAATTTTTTGTTGACGAGGCTTTGAGGAAAGCCCTTCCGGTTCGTCCTTATGGTGCCGCATGCTGGAGTGTTCTTTCTGTGAAGGTTTCGGAACAGGGGCAAACTTGTATAAAAGTTGTCCACATACAAGTGGTAGCCTTTCTCCAGGAGTGGGTTTATGAGTTGCCAAACGACTTTCTTGCTGGTTCCTATGTAGTCTGGGCAATTAGGGGGATGCAGCTCGGTGTCCTTCCCTTCGTATACCATGAAGGCATATGTGTACCCTGTGGCTCGGTCGCACAATTTATAGAGCTTCACCCCATAGCGGGCCCTTTTGGTGGGAATAAATTGTTTTATGCCCAGCCTGCCAGAAAATTTGATAAGGGACTCATCCACGCATATGTGTTGGTCTGGGGTAAACAACTGGGGGAAGATTTCAGAAAAATTTAAGCTTATCAAAATTTGGGTCATTTTGGGGAGGGCACTGGGTATTGTCATTGTAGTGTAGGAATCTCATAATCATGAGATATCTGGTTCTGGGCATTGCTGAGGAAAAGATGGGCATGTGGTAGATGGGGCGGGATGACCAATATGAACGTAATTGATTTTTTCTGTTTAGTCCCATACAGAATGTGAGGCCCAATTTTTTTTTTAAACTCCTCAACTGTAAGGGCTCTCCACTCGTAGGGACGGGCATAAGAGGACATTGGGTTGCTTGTTATGAATTGTTGGGCATATAGGTTGCACTGGGCCACAATTGATGCAAGCATGTCCTCAGTAAAAATTTAATTTAAAAAGTCAATCGGGGAAAAGTTTTCTGTGTCCATATGGACTCCTGGCTGGACAGTGAAATGGGGAATGTTGGCTTCTCCTTAATTAGGAGGAAGCCACAAGGGGTTCTGAAGGGAATAGGGAAGGCTGGCATGGGACCCTAACCTTTGGGACTGAGGTGACACCCCACTGGTACGTGGCCTTGCTTGTCGAGGTACTGCGGTGCTGGTGGATGGCACTGCCTCCTCAGCAGAACGCCTTTGTCTGGCAGGCGGGGCCTCCTCCTCCTCCTCCTTTGAGGCTGTCGGTGATCCACTGCTTAGTATAGGCTCGTAGTCAACGTCAGACTCATAATCTAAATTTGCGGAGGAATCCGAAGCGGAGAGCTCCCCGTTGCTCCCGTCAGCCGCAAGAATATTGTACGCCTCCTTGGCTGAAAATAATCTTTTAACCATTGTTGGTGATGACAGAAGGCACTGATGACACGTGACACTGACAGATGGCACTAATACGTGGCACTGATGACACTGATATGTGGCACCAGTGACGCTGATAACAGGTGGCACTAATGACAGATGATACTGACAGGTTGCACTGATGACAGATGGCACAAACAGGTTGCACTGATGACAGATGGCACAGACAGATGGCACTGATGACAGATGGCACAGACAGATGGCACTGATGACAGGTGGCACTGATGACACTGTGTTTTTTACTTTTTTATAGTTTTCACTCACTGATGCTGCAGCACAGAAGCTCTCCCTCCTCACACACGGTCTCTGTGTGAGGAGAGAAAGCCAGCAATGAGAGATGATCTCACATGTTTACATTTGAGATCATCTCTCATTGGACAGGAAGATCGAGTGCTAAATGGCCTCTGTGATTGGCCATTTAGCACGATCTGTGATTGGCTGTGTCCAAGGGACATGGCCAACACAGATTTTCCCTGATCCGCGCTCGCGGGGAGGGAGTAAACAGAAGGACGTCCATGGACGTCCACCCGGCAATTGAGCGCCGCGCTGTAGACGAACTGGTTAAAAAATAAAACAACGTTTTTCCTCAGTTTAGGCCAATATGTATTCTTCTACATATTTTTGGTAAAAAATAAATCTCAATAAGCGTATATTGATTGGTTTGCGCAAAAGTTATAGCGTCTACAAAATAAGGGATAGATTTATGGCATTTTTATTATATATTTTTTTACTAGTAATGTCGTGATCTGCAATTTTTAGCGGTATTGCTACATTGCGGCGGACAGGTCAGACACTTTTGACACATTATGCACTGATAACTATGTAAATGTCACTGGCAGGGAAAGGGTTAACACTAGGGGGCAATCAAGGGGTTAACTGTGTTCCCTATTGTGTGTTCTAACTGTGGAGGGATGGGACTTACTAGGAGAGATGACAGATCGCTGTTTCTACTTTGTAGAAACACACGATCTGTCTTCTCTCCTCTGACAGCACGGGGATTTGTGTGTTTTCACACACAAACCCCATGCTGCCGCTCGTGCACGGCCGGCGGTGATCGCGCCCGCCAGCCACGTGCATTGGGTTCTCCTGGGCAAAGCCGTATATGTATGGGATTTCGTCCAGGAGAGCCATTCGGTCGGGAACCGGTTAAAATATAAAATATTTAAAAAAAAACTGTAAACTCTATTGGCTGTAATGCCATTGCACATATTACCTGAATATATTACCAACATTAAATATTAAGAAAAAAGATAAATACTTTTTCTTATTTTTTTTTCTTTCAGCAGCTTAGTAGATACCCTCTACTTATTCTTATGAGGTAGTGCAGTTTTAATTTTTACGTAAAATTTTGATTTAGTGATGGCATTTTAGTTTTGGTCGCATTTTAATTATCTGAATTGTTTTAGTTTTAGCTGTATTTTAAGACGACTAAAATAGTGTTAATTTGGTAGACAAAAATATTTTCATCTACCAAATTAACACTGCTGACGGCCCCCTCCCAACTGTCATCCTTAAGCCTCGTACACACAATACGATTGTTGGAAGGAGATTGTCTGTTGAAGATCTTGATACGCTAATTTTGACAATTGTTCAATTTTCCACCAACAAAATTGAATGACAGGCTAGTAAATTTTCGTCAGACAACGGTTTGACGTCAGATTTTCATATGGTTAGTACACAAATCTGTCACACAAAAGTCGAAAGTACAAACACGCATACTCGGAATCAATGCTCACCAAACACGAAATTAGCAGAAGGGGCCCAAAGGGTGGCGCTCAAGAGCTGAAATTCCTCGTAGTACATCACTACGTTCTTGTTGTCGAACGACAATTTGCGTACCGTTAGTATGCAAGACAAGATCCTGGCACACACCCTTTTGACAAAAATCAGACGCTTGGTTGGCCAATAATCGTATCGTGTGTACGAGGCTTAAGACTGAAAAAAATCAGAGGAGATGGGTGAAAATTGGCAGCTGAACAGTGGCTGCATTCAATCAGATGCCAGCAGCTGTCAGTATACTATAGCCCAGCAGGGGGCTTCCTCCATATGGGCTATATACTGTGGATATAGGAATCATTAAGGCTGGGTTCTCACCTATGGGTTTCACCGGATCCAATTTGCATAGGAGGAGATTGTGACCAGCTCTCTATGGTAGGGTGACCAGACATCCCCGGTTTCCGGGGACAGTCCCCGGATTGAGGACACTGTCCCCGGACCAAGTTTGTCCCTGGTTTTGTCCCCGGATTAGTATTGAACATAGGCTGGAGCAATTTCAAAGACAGTCAGTGCAGAATAAAAAAAAAAAATGGAATTACACTTCCCCCCCCCCCCGCTCCTACTAGCTTAGGGGGTGCATTTGTGCTGATCGGAGAGGAGGGAATATTTCTTCAGTTTCGGGTGCATGCCCATTCAGCTCCGCTCGCATGTTCTTCTGCCTTGGCTCAAGTCCCAGCCAACCGCCTGCCTACTTATCTCCTTGCCTTCACCTGCCCACATTTAGCCCTTCGAGTGTCATTAGTACAGTGACAGTGCATATTTTTAGCACTGATCACTGTATTAGTGTCATTGGTTCCCACAAAGTGTCAAAAGTGTCACTTATGCCGCATACACACAATCGGACATTCCGACAATAGAACGCGGTGACGTACAAAAATACGACGTGCCGAGAAAAATGAAGTGCAATGATTCCGAACATGCGTCTAATTGATTCCGAGCATGCGTAGAATTTTTGTGCGTCAGATTGGATACACTCGATCGGAATTTCTGACAAGAACTTTTGTTGTCGGAAATTCCGACAGCAAATGTCCAATGGAGCCTACACACGGTCGGAATATCACACCAAAAGCTCACATCGAACATTTGTTGTCGGAAATTCCGATCGTGTGTACGCGCCATTAGTGTTTGATTTGTCCGCCACAATATCGCAGTCCCGCTATGAGTCGCTGATTGCCGCCATTATTAGTAATAAAAAAAAAAAATATGTCCCCGGATTTCATTTAAAAAATCTGGTCACCTTACTCTATGGAGCCGGTTCACATATCTCTGCAGCGACTCTGGTTTGAATTGCACAGCAGTCCTGTGCGTCTTTTGGTCCGTTTCAGGATGGTCCGAATTCTGCCCAAAATTTGTGCTGAAATCGGACCTGAAACAGTGAATGGAGGTGCACTGGACTCCTGCTGTGAGCCGGAGAGTGCTGCGGTGTGAACCCAGCCTAAGATGTTTTTTGCTTATCCTGCAGAATGAGCCAAAAAAATAAGCCATCGGTTTTGGGCAAGCATACCTGCAATTGTATACTCCCTAGAAAAACCTAAGCAGGTGAAGCTAATTTTTATTGACTTGCTTACTTGAAAGCACTGAGTGCAAGGCTACATTCACATAGACCAGTGATTCTCAACCAGGGTTCCGTGGAACCCTAGGGTTCCTCCAGAGGTTGCTAGGGGTTCCTTCAACATTCGGCAATTTCTGCCTCTCAGATAAGTTCCCACTGACACCATTGATCTTTTTATCTATCTGTAAGGAGGCAATTCTTCCCAATGACCACAAGTTTAAGAACCATTCTTCCCACTGACCATTACACTAATGTATCATGAGTTGTAGATTTCTGATTTTTAGCAGGGGTTCCCCGAGACCAGAGAACTATTTCAAGGGTTCCTCTGTGTTGAAAAGGTTGAGAAAGGCTTACATAGACGCTTGGGGGGCAGATAGCTGTCAGAGGTGGCTAATTGCAGCAACTGGATGCAGCAATACTCTGTGCATACCTTCCAACTTTCTGAGATGGGAATGAGGGACACCTATCACCTAAAGTATGTAGGCATAGGACACAGCCCTTGCCACGCCCCCTTAAAGGAGAATTGTACAAAAAAAGAAGTGATTAAAAACCACAAGTGCTGTTTTTACCACTACTATTCCTTTATATTGGCTTTTGGAATTTATAAATGCATCAATTTAGAAATCAGATGAAAGGTTTGGCACTGGGAAACACTTTTTGATAGATAAAAAGTGCATTTTATATATATCTGTGTAGCGGGTATACACTTTTCTGTGTATTTAAAACTGGCAGAGACACCAGTAATGTGCAGTTCCCTGCAGCCCCACGGGTGGCGCTGTTGCCTTGGGCTGGGGTTGAACCATTGCTGTGTGCTGTGCTCCCTTTTTGTCCTCCCTCGGCAGCGGTATGGTGGGGCGGGGAACCCGCCGTGCTTGCTGGGAGAGGGTATAAAGGGGCCGGCCATCTTTGTCACAGGTGTGGAAGTCCCAGGCACCTTCAGCTTGTGGACAGTGGTTCGTGTCGGTCCTCTAGGCGGCCTAGGCGACGTTCGGAGGTCGTGTTCCATCCCAGGCACCTTTAGCCTGGGGTGAGGTACTCGGATGGAGGTCTGGAGCTCAGTGCCCACCACTGAGTTCCGCGAGGGAAGGAGATCCTAGGGAACCCCGGGAGTGGGTACCCGAATCCGGAAGGCGTAATGGACCGGTGGGAGACACTTGCTTGAAGACCTGGTGCAGCATATTGCCGGTGACAGGTGAGCCTCTCACCGGAGACCGCCTGGAAGGAAATCCCCCCCCCCCCGCTCGGAGACCGCAACTCACTTTCAGGAAGGAAAGTGGAGAGTTCATTGTGTCTGGGCCTACTCGCATCCACACCTCCTTGTCTGTTCTGTTCTCTAAGGGGTCCAACTGATTGTGTTCACTTTTGCATTTAGAATAATAAAGGAGTGTTGGACTTTAATGGTGTGGGGCTCATTTTCTGGCAGACACTGTTCAAGGTAACTCTCTTTGGAGGTTCCAGGTGCAGAACACCGACCCGAAGGTAAAATAAGAACTTTGCTTACACCACACAAACATCTGCGGTGAAGGCTTGGCGTGGTGACCCCGCACTCTCTCCTCTAAGGTACCCCTAGACAAGAGACAGACGAGCTGATGAGAAAGAGGGGAGAGTGGAGGCCGCTACATCTATATAGATCAGACCAAAATAAGGGACAAATGAGGAGGAACGAGGGACAGCGGGACCTTGCTTCAAATCAGGGACAGTTGGGAGGTATGCTCTGTCCTTTGGACTCATGCAAATTGGCTGATAAGCTGCATCCAGATTTTTGTGCGGCCAAAACGCCTTAGAAAACGCTGACCCTGGACGCTAACTGTCCGCATCCAGGGTTGGTCAGAGGCTTTATTCACACGTAGCGGTAACATGCAAACAGCAGAGACACCAGCCATCCATTTGAACAGAGTACAAATCTGAGTGCTGCTGCTGACAGCTGCTGTTCGCATACAGTGTGTGCAGGAAGCATTTAGTGCCGCTGGCAAGAACCTATTGTTGCTAGCCAGCTGCCACCCCTGGTAGCCCCCATTTTAATGTAGCCTAATACATAATTTCCATTGATATGCTTCTTAAAACAGAGGATTATAATATAAGATCAATGATATTGCACATTTCGTAGCAGTTTAGAGGAACCAATTGGATTTTGGGTTCCTGGTGGCAGATCCGATAACCGCAAACCCCACACTGCGGGTTCTGTGCCATACTATCTGACGGTTATGTCAGCGGACGCAGATACGGCCATGCTTCCTCTCCTCACCACTTCTTAGGGATGTGTGGTAAATGTGGACGGATGTATCGTACAAATGCTACACTTAGAGACAGCCAGGAATAGTGCTTCACCTGAAGGCATGAGATGAATATCAATGAACGGCACTGCAGCAAATAATGGGTGCGCTGTTACATCAATACTCCTTTTACTACTGTGTACTGTTCATCAGCGCAACAAGGCGGTGGAGGAGGAGGGCTACAGTGCTGAGTGAATTGCATTCTTCAGCTTTTTTTTTTTCTTCTATGCTAAAGCAATAGAGAATGCAAGCAACAGATTTACAGCGTACTACTCTGTAATCAAACAGAAATAGGCAGTCAACCTACATTGATGTGCACATGTGCATAAACGGGTGCATTTATGTATTAAAAAGATTTAGTTTTTAAAACACTATGGGGGAGATTTTCTAACACTGGAGCACACAGAATCTGGTGCAGCTGTGCATGGTAGCCAATCAGCTTCTAACTTCAGCTTGTTCAGTTAAGCTTTAACAATAAAACTTGGAAGCTGATTGGTTTCTGTGCAGGGCTTGCAACGGATTTTGCATGCTCCAGTTTTAGCAAATCATATGTATCAAACAATTTCCATATTTTTAAATCAAATACTGCAGCCTCTTTGCATACACTTCATATATTCCTGACTACATGCATGACATTTCTCAAGGCAGGTTTCCTGTTGGACTATGCCTGCACCATGACCCATGCAGTCTGGATAAACCCGCATTAACACCCCTTTCTTCCCCCCCATTTTCACATCCCCACATACTCTTCCTTAAATCCCCAATAAAGAGACAACACCTGAGTTTGGAGTATAACTGGCCATAGCAGCCTTTTTATTAACCAAAATAATTAAATAATATAATTAAATAATTTCAAATAACATTTATAACGGCAACTTTTTAAACACACACACAGCCTGTTGGTCTTTGACGGCACCCCAAAACTTAACATTACCACCACTACACTGCGGAACCTTTTTCCATACCAGGCCTCCAGCCCTATCACCAGCTCGGAGACACCCCTTCTCCTGCAGTGCAACCAATAACCGTATTCCAGCAGACACCGTTCCACTGGAATACCCCAGAGGGGCCCATACCACCAATGGACCCCCCACCACTTCCATCACATTTGTTATCTTCCACCATCAAAGACCAAGGACACCGCCACAGCCTGCAAGGATAACCCCTTAACCTTAAGGGCCCCTCCACACGCAGTGCCCGCTGGATCCCATCCTGAAGACCCAATGCCCACAAATCAATTCCCACTTCAGACAGATGCACTCCATCCCCCCTATGGTACAAACCCACATTGACCTTCAACTCAGTGTGTCTGGTCACCAGGCCCCCATTACGAGCCACAAATCTCCCCACCACCTTGTTCACCTTAATCCTAGCTTTATTAACCCTCTCCACGGACCTAGCCATGTGCCAAGAGGTCCTCACCACTATGTCCGACCACACTAGCAACATCCCCAGAAAAGCCAACCGGAGTGTCATAAAATCCAATTTAATGGCCAACATCAGTTCCCCTATTGGTCTGACACCCAAATCATTCCCTCCTACATGAAGGACCAAAACATCTGGTGGTCGATCAAGACGAGCATAACGTCGTACCTCCGGCACTATCCTGCTCCATACCATCCCCGGAAACCCCAGCCACCTGATTACAGGCCTCCCTCTGGGAAATGCCTAACTGCCTGCCATCCGGCCTCTCCTGGCCCCCCAAAAGACATATGAATGCCTTAAAATCCAGAAGAGGCGTATAAGACCTCCAACTGAAATGAAAAATTGTCAACCATGTAATATAAACATCAACAGCACAAAATATACAACTTAGGAATACACAGTCCCTCGTTTGGATGACCCCAAACAAAAAACTCCACCCTCCATATCAATCAGACAACAATTGTGGGCGCACATAAGAACGGAATCTCCGAGATTCCCACCAACCTATTTTCCGAACTGCCGCTTCATCCAACCCGCACCGAACAGCCTCAGTGGCCGCTCCGACCGAAGGAGTGTGAAGCAAATTGTTTTCCATCCAACCCTGCTGCGCCTAAACATTTCCTAAAGATCGTTACAAACTGAAATCCAGATAAACAGGCCCCGTCCCCATGTACCAAAAACGGCCCCACCCCAGCTGGACGAGCGTCCAAAAATTCCCTAACCACTCTCACCGGGCAAATATCAGAACCCGGCAGTGCATAGAGCACAACCCGTACCCCTTTTCCCGCCTGATCCGTCTTTGACCGGCGTAACCGCACCACCACACTATTACACTCAACCTTCACGTCCTCAGCCAGTAATCCCCCTGCCATCTTTTTTGAAGGGCTTACCAACTCCCCCACCCTAAATGCCACGGAAAAAGCCGCTTTAAACAACAGCGCTTCATAGCCGGAAGAACACACCGACCCCAGCTTCCCACAGATAGCCTGAAGGATAGAAAAAGATACCGGCCTCCGAGTATCCTTACGTGAGTGCCCTTTGCAGTACCCCTTCACCGCTTGCCGCACCCAAAAACCCTTTGTGTAATCCTGCAAACCTTGCAGTTTAAACAAAAAGGCCAAACCCGCCAATTTTTGATCAATGGCCGATACCGATCCCCCCTCCTCCATGTGCCTGGAAACAAAGTACAACACCAACCACCTGGTCTCAGCCTCCCCCAGCTCGGCATCCGCCAGCCGTCTAAAGTCTAACCACTCCCTCCATATTCTAGAGTATGCCACCCAGGTGGACTCACTCACCGAACGCTTGATCCATCCCGCGGCAACTCCAAGGCAATCTCCCACAGCCACCCCGGGCAAGGAACCCCGGTCTCCGCCACTGAAGGAGACAACTCCCTGAACCTGTCCCACTGAAATCGAGACAGGGAATCAGTGAGCCTGTTATCAACCCCTGGGATATGCACAGCATAGAGAAAAATGTTAAATTGTAAACACCTCAACACTAAATGGCGCAGCAACCGAACCACCGGCAATGAGGAAGCGGAAATCCGGTTGGTGACCTGAACCACCCCCATATTATCACAATTCAGCCTAATCTTCAAATTTTGACACGACTCACCCCACAACTCCATTGCCAGGACCACCGGAAATAATTCCAACAGCGCCAAGTTCCGGAGAAAACCTGCCACCCCCCAAGACTCGGGCCAGGGTTCCGCACTCCTGTCCTTGAAAGAAATCCCCATAGCCCATTTACCCAGCCGCGTCCGTGACCAGGTCTAAGTCAAAATTACTAACCGGCCCCTCCAGCCAAAGCGAGCGCCCGTTATATGTTTCCAAAAACGTATGCCAAACCCGTAGGTCCTCCTTCAGTTCCCTGGTAAGCCTAATGAAATGCTTCGGGGCACGAGCCCCAGCGGTGGTCGTCGACAGCCCCTGGCAGAACACCCGCCCCATCAGGATGATCCGACAAGCAAAGTTAAACTTCCCCAACAGCGTTTCTAACGACCGCAGCTGTACCTTGTTCCGCCCCAACAGCCCCTTAATCTCAAGCCTGAGATTCTCCATCTTGTCTCCCGGCAGTCGGCACTCCATTGCCTGGGAATCGATCACAATCCCCAGAAAACTGAGCTCCGTGGTTGGACCCTCCATTTTATCCACAGCCAAAGGTACCCCGAACCGCCTCGCAATGTGCTGCAACGTTGAAAGGAGAATCGCACACACATTGGAAGAAGGGGGCCCCACACGCAAAAAATCATCCAGATAGTGGATGACCGAATCTAAACCTGACACGTCCCTAACCACCCATTCCAAAAATGAGCTGAACATCTCAAACATGGCGCAGGAAATGGAGCAACTCATGGGCAGACACTGATCCACATAAAACTCCTCCTTCCAACAGCACCCCAACAAGCAAAAACTGTCTGGGTGTACCGGAAGCAATTGGAAAGCAGACTCAGTGTCCAATTTCGCCATCAGTGCCCCCTGACCATAACGCCGCACTCAACTCACGGCAGCGTCAAACGACATATACGACACTGTACAGAATTCTGGGTCTATGGCATCATTCACCGACCCCCCTTTTGGAAAAGAAAGGTGATGAATGAGGCGAAACTTGTTTGGCTCCTTTTTCAGTACCACCCCCAGCAAGGACACCACTAAATCCCGTAACAGTTTAGTTTTAAACGGCCCTCCCATGCGCCCCAGCAGAACTTCCTTCGCCAATTTGTCGACAACCACCCCCGGATTTTCCAAGGCGGAACGCAAGTTCCGTGCTAAGGGAGGAACTTCCGTCAAAGAACAGGGTATACGAAACCCCTCAGAAAACCCAGAAGCCAACAAGCGAGCAGCCGCCCCATCCGGATACCTATTTAGAAAAGGCTGCATCCTTTCCACCTTCACCGGAGTCGTCCCTCTTGTTATCAAGCTCCCCTGCGCGTTTTCCCTTCTTAAAGCACCGAGACAGGGGGTCACCACCGCCGTGGGAGTGCCCATGACCTCACCAGCCCCACTGACCCCCCACCCACCCATGGAGCCACCTGCGGAGGCAGCGCAGGTCCCCCCGCAAAACGCTGTACCAAATCCCTCAACCCCCCAACAATTCCTGCAAGTGTCCCGGCGCACCAGGTGAAGCAGGCGGGGTGCCCGCCCCCCCAGTTGCACCTATGACAGGCCCCCACCCCTAGTACCCCCATCAATAGTAGCCCCGGCCCCCCAACCCCCAACAACCAACATAATGCACTTGACAAATCAACATTAGACAATGAGTTTGCCTTACTGGGCTACCTGGGCACGTCCCCCACAGCCGAAGCGACTACATCCACCGCTGGTGGGCCATCCCGAAGTTCCTCTCCCTTCGCCTCCAACACTTCACCTTCCGAACGATCATCCACAGCCGGTGTCATAGGCGCAAGTAGCCCTCCAGGCAAGGTCTGCCTGGAGGCCGTGGACCCCAGATCGTCTTCCCCCCTGTGACCTAGCCGTTGCCGCACTGCTGACCTGGCTCCCACTTGCGGTGCTTCTGCTAGGCCTCGCCACCTGCTGCCCCGCCTCGCGTGCTGTATCCTGCCGTCCCCGAGTTCCAAAGCCCACAGCCGTGTTGGCGGCCGGCCCGCCGGCCGTTCCTCTGCAACTCCCACACCGGGCCTCCCCCTTTGAACCCCCAGCAGAGCTGGGGGTCTTCGGTCCCTCAGCTGCCCCACGCCGTGTGGGTGATGAACGGGCACCATTGCGACCCGTAGCCCCACCCCCAGAACTCCTCTGTCCCCGAGGGTACATTCCGGCCTCCCCCCCAGCCAAGGCCTGTGACCGCTTAGCTGGTGGAGGCGACGGGTCCATGATCGGGCTCCGTGGCTGGCGGTGGGCCCTGCCAGATGGGCCAGGTGAATAACGCTCCGGTGGCCTAGACAACCGAGCGCGTGGAGTAGCTCCCCCCCGGCCTGTGACCCCCCCCCGCCTGGTCCGCGATCAAAGTCCCCACCTGTGCCTGCAGCCAATCCGGTCCCCTCTCTGCCGCCACCGCTCGCAACTTTGCAACTTCGCCAGGATTAGATCAACGTCTGCCATGATAAAAATGAAGGAGCAGCGTGTAAAAAACTGCCTCCTTCTTTCTGTTTCTTCCCGGAAGTCCCTGCCTCCCTCTTTTATACCGCTCCACCCCTTTACAGAAAACTTTCCAACTTGTCACCACCCCTTGGTTTCACTTCCAGTTTAACCCTTCTTTGGTCTCCCATACACCTCATGCCCAGCCCTCCGTTACTTTTCCTCTTTGTTCTTTCTACACTCCAGGCTTCACTTGTGTAATGAAGTAACCACTTGCAGCTTCCATCGTTTGCCGTGTAACGGGGTGTGACACCACAGAAGCACGGTTGGGGGAGAGTGACAGAGTGGTCTCACCTTATGGCTAGGTTCACATGGATGCAGTCTCTGAAAAGCGATATGCGGTTCATTGTTTTTCAGAGGCTGGCAGAGTAGAAGATTCCAGGTGTAGCAAACAAACCTTTTTCTCGCCTGGCTCACTTGCGAATCAAGGCACACCGTGCTATATGCCCGTACCCTCCTGTTTGAAGAGGTTAAGCGGTGTTCACAAATTTTGGGTCTTTCAGCGAATCACCTCTTCCACTGGTTCTCTTCCCCAGAGTATGGGGTCAAGTCTCTATTTCTTCCTCCAAAGAAAACAATGTCCAGAAGTACTTTAACTCCAACAGAGAGTTTATTTTCTATTTGCTGCGTAATAGATAGAGACAGACGGATGAAAGAAGGAATAGTGTGAAGAATAGATCCAGGCACAACCAGTAACCTTGTCGCCACTCGATCCCGAGTGGGTTTAGCTCACCCGGATAGTCCTCTCTCACAGTCCTAACAGCCGGTTTGGAGCTCAAACAGTTCTGCCACCCTATCCCCTCCAGGGGCGGGTATTAGAAATCCTCTAACCTCTGTAGACTTTAAGAACAGGATAATGCCAATGGGCACTCTACAGGTTAGCTTCCCTGAATAACGAATCCTTCCCTCTGACAGGTCACCAGGCCTCTCCCGAGACAGCAATCTTCCATTACTCATCTCCTCAATGGGACCGATCCTCGCTTGCCTTCCTTTCGGTCAGAGCGGGTACCCTCCCCCGGGCTCCCTGGGACTCTTCTTTCGGGGGTAGGCCCTAGCTAAAGGTGCTAGGCCCAGTTGTAAAGTTGCAGGCCCCAGGCTGAAGGTGCCTGGGCCTGATCACATCCACGCGTACCCCTGGCCATGAGGGCCACCGAAGGTGGGGTACGTGTCTCACTCCTACTCCTCTCTGCGACTCCCTAAAACATGGGGTCTGCCCCTTAAGTACCCTCTCCCAGCATGCACAGCAGGTTGACCACGCCCACTGTACCGCTGCCGAGAGAGGACATCCCAAGGTGAAGTAATGCCACCCCTGGCTCAACCCCGACCTGATATGGCAATGCCACCTACAGGCCGCAGGGAACCATACACCAGGCAGAAGCAAATACCTAGCAATCAGAATAGTCTGAGCCTGGCTACCAGCTCAGACCAAACCCTAAATTTAGGCACATAACACCCCTAAAAAGTAACAGGGCGATACACAGCCGTTCAGGAGGTAATATAGTTTTTTATTGTCTTTTGCTGAACAGTCATTTCACCTAGGACTAACGCAATGCAATCGTGGGCCATACATTTGGCCCGTGGTTGCAACGCAGTCCCATTCACTTGCGGTGCCAACTATTGAACGTGACATATCGAGTTAAATTTGCTGTGGCCACAAAGCCACCGTGGAATGTATATGATCCCCTCTGGTTGCCTTGTAAGGCCTCATAAAAAATGGGTGTCAAAAATCCCTATTGTTTAACCCGTTTCAGCCGCGGAAGATTTTACCCCCTTCCTGACCAGAGCACTTTTTACAATTTGACACTGCGTCGATTTAACTGACAATTGTGCGGTCATGCGACACTGTACCCAAACTAAATTTGCGTCCTTTTTTCACACAAATAGAGCTTTCTTTTGGTGGTCTTTGATCACCTCTGCATTTTTTCATTTGTTGCGCTATACACAAAATAGCAACAATTAAAAAAAAATTAAATATCCCCAAAAATGTTTTTAAAAAACTAATTTCTTCATCAGTTTAGGCCAATATATATTCTTGGTAAAAAAAATTATTGCAATAAGCATATATTGATTGGTTTGTGCAAAAGTTATAGCGTCTACAAACTATGAGAAAGATTTATGGCATATTTATTATTATAGTTTTTTACTAGTAATGGCGGTGATCTGTGATCTTTAGCGGTACTGCGACATTGCAGCAGACATATCGGACACTTATGACAAATTTTTGGGACCACATACAGCGATCAGTGCTATAAAAATGCACTGATTACTGTGTAAATGTCACTGGTAGGGAAGAGGTTAACACTAGGGGGCGATCAAGGGGTTAAATGTGTTTCCTAGTTAGTGTTTCTAACTGTATAGGGGTAGGACTGACTGGAGAAGGAGACATATCGCTGTTCCTACTTACTAGGAACAAACAATATGTCCCCTCTCCCCTGACAGAACAGGAATTTGTGTGTTTAAATCCCTTTGCTGGCTCTCGTGCTCACGATCTTGGTTGACCGACGGGCGATGACGCCCGTCGGCCACGTGCATCGGGTCCCCTCCGATGCATGTGCATCGGGTCCCCTCCGGCGGCTGTTAAAGGGAACAATGTACCTATACGTGTTGCGCAGCCGTGCCATTCTGCCGAGGTATATTGGCGTGAGCTGGTCGGTAGTTGGTAAAAGTCCGAAAAAAACATCACTTGAGCATTTCAGCAGAGAAATCGTCCAACGAACCTAAAGTGCTTTAGTCTTCATTCATTTCAATGGCCAGAATAAATTAACTCCTTGATATTAAATGCACGCAAATATGCGGCCTCCCAGGCAGCCGGGCCTTGGCGCCAAGGGGCCGCATGTTTGCATGCAAAAGCGCCAATAGAACCGGCGGCTAACTGAAAGCACCCGTTCGGATCTTGCGATCGGGAGCTTCCTGATCATGTGATCGCTGTGACAGCCAATCACAGTGGTCACATGACTATAAACTCCCTAAAGGGCCGGCTCTAAGGGGTTAATATTCTGGCCAATGGAATAAATGAACACCCAAATGTTTGACGCACCTAAACACGTTTGCAAAATGAGGCTTTAGGCATGTTTGTGCTGCTTTTCTACTGCCAGAAGAAAAGACGTTCAGAAGAACCCAGTGCACACGAGGCCTTATGGTGATCAAAATGCACTTTGATTTGTTTTGTATCTGATCGATGTGCGATTAGACCAAGATGATTCAAACAATCAAAAAGCCATAACTTCCCTTTCAATCAATTTAAGCTCAGCTTGGATCGGATTTGAGTCGATTGGCCGGGGTGGAAAATTATCAATTGTTTTGCTTTACTGAGATACTTTGTTCATGAATGTTATCATATTTCTATCAATCAGATTATGAGATTGAATGGTGGGAGCAAAGCTGTGATCAATAGTTTTCGACGCAAGTTACAATCATATCTTAACTATCGCTCCAAATCCACTTCCCCGTTTGTGGCATATCAATTGAATGGGTTGTACCATTGGAAGAAATCAATTGGAAAAGAACTCAATCATTTATCGTATATGCCCACAAGGAAGTGCCTGAACAAGGACCCTTATGGCAGGATCATCAGGTATTATTCTCATTGAAAGCTGCAGATTTTAGAATAATCAAACTGACTTTTGAAATAGCATTAACATGGTAAATTATATATTGGATTTTTGTGATTAAGTTAAATTGCATTTAAAAGTAAAGTACAGTTTAGATTTTGAGACGTTAGTGCAGTCTTTCAATTATAATTTTTAAAGTGATTTTCCCATTTTTCCTGTTTTATATTATTGTTATTGCTTAAACTATAAACATTTGTAGATTAGCCACTAGAGGGAACACTGTATTTTGCTCATTTATCATGCTGCCAAAAGTGGACCGTCACCTTAAAGGCCCATACACACAATCAGACTTTTTGACAACAAATGTCTGACGGACCTGTTTTAGCGGACAATCCGACCGTGTGTACGCTCCATCGGACAAACTTTCCGGCAACAAATGTCCTACGTCGGCTAATCCTATCGTGTGTACACAAGTCCATCGGACTAAAGTTCAAAGTACAAACACACATGCTCAGAGCCAATACTAAAGATCAGACATTAATAGCAGAAGTTGCCCACAGGGTGGTGGTAAAGAGCTGTAAAACCACTTGATTTGGTGAAAGTTGTCTGAAAAAGTCCTGCCGTGTGTATGCATATCAAGTTCACGGGCAAAGCCCTTTGGACAAAAATCCACGCAAAAGTCTGATGGAAGTCTGATCGTGTGTATGAGGCTTTAGAATTGCACTTTCCACCATCCCAATCCTTCCCCCCTCCACAAGATAAAAAGTGTAGTATTTTTTTTAATTATTATTATTATTTTTTTTTTTCTTCTCACTTGATTGGCTGGGTTTGTGTATATATTTCCTGTATAAATGACCATCACAGTTAAGTGGCATATTGTGAATGAATTGAATGGGAGTGCGTGAAGTTCACCGATATAATACAGGCATATCAGCTAGATAGAGTCATAGGCATTGCATTGTGAAAAGATGTAGTAAATGCCCTCACAATGCTCAGATGTTGAGATGTACTTTCAGGCCTTTTACCTCCATTTCCTACAACTTCCTGGGTTCCTGGACACACCAAGTGAGTAGCAATTCCTCAGCTTCTCTCCTTCTGAAGCTCAGAGAGGCCATACCACACTTAATTTGGTAGAGGTAGCTGCCGCAAGTGGTCTGCAGCCAGGAGAGAGGCCCTCCACTGTCAGTTTATTGTGCTCTCTCAGCCAGTATCTCGCTCCTGTCTTCTCTGCTGCCATCCATATTTTACTACCACTCAATAGCAACCCTTAGCTTGTTCCTCAACTATGCTTCTGCCTGATCCCAACCTGCAGCTACTCCTTACTGACATTTTGGCCCGTTAACTGACTACGATCCTGTTTGATCCTTACCTGCTTAATCCGCTACTGGGCCCTAGCTTAAGGTGACTCGATTTTTTAAATGAAATCCGGGGACATTTCTTTTTTTATTAGCAAATGGTAAACTATTTTATATGCATATTTTCCTCAAATTATATATGCAGTCAGTGGCGCAGCGTGGGTTGTCATTGTCCGGGACAAGGCAAGAAATTTGTGTCCCCTAACCCGCAGACCTTTAGCACTCCCTGAGTCCCTTTCACTCGTACAGTAATACTGACCAACCTGATTCCTACACTGACCTACCTGATCCCTACACTGACCTACCTGATTCCTACATTGACCTACCTGATCACTGTACTAACCTACCTTATTCCTACACTGTCCACTACACTGACCTACCTGATACCTAGACTGTCCACTACACTGACCTACCTGATCCCTACACTGACCTACCTGATCCCTACACTGACCTACCTGGTCCCTACACTGACCTACCTAATTCCTACACTGTCCACTACACTGACCTACCTGATTCCTACACTGTCCTACCTGATTCCTTCACTTTCCACTACACTGAACTACCTGATTCATACACTGACCTACCTGATCCCTAAACTGATTCCTGCACTACTCACCCCCCCCCCCCTGCATGTACAGTGTAGATTCGGTTGTACACCTCTTCATTGCCTCCATGATAATCCATGGGAACAGGGCTCTCTCCAGCCCTGGGTACTGTTTCAGCCATCCAGCCGATTCTCTGCCAAGAGCTCCTCCAATAGCTGCTGCCGCCCCTCCCCCTCTGCTGTTCTCACAAATACAGGCCGCCCGCACCTGAGGGATCATGGGGGACACAGGACGGGCTGAACCATAGGAGTCCCTGGGCGGTGGGGGGTAGACGTTGCAATGCCTGGTGTAGGGGGCCAGAGGAGGCATGCTGCATGTGCACCCCTCCCCACGTCACTGCACAGACGGGCTCCGGGGACAGTATCCTTAATTCGAGGACTGTCCCCGGAAACCGGGGATGACTGGTCACTTTACCCTAGCTTGCTCACCTCCTGGGGGATCCCGAGGACTGCGACCTGGAGCTAACATGCAGCAAAATCCATCGCCGCCATCAGGAGCTCTGGTGAACACCTGTTAGTACTTAGACTCCGCACCTCAGGTGAGCCCATGTCATCCGCCAGGGTGACCTGCCTCCTGCCTGTGTTCCTATCCTGCTGGTTTCTATGTGAGCTTCCCACTGCTATAGCAAATGGTCTTCATGCCTGACCCCTTGATCATGACAACTGGTGTGCAAGCAACCAGTCAGGAACCTAATAGCACACAGTTTCAGTGGAGAGCACCTCCTCGACTGCCACCGAAATACCCAATGTTTTATATTTGTTCAGTGTTAAGTATTCCAGTCTAATGGAAAAGCAGGAAATTGTTAAAGTGAGACGATAAAATCTCGAAATTTATGCAATTACCTTTTCCTTAACCTCTTGCCGACCAGCCGCCGTCATCATACGGCGTCAGGTCGGCTCGTTCCCACGGACCATCGTAGTTGTACGTCGGTCCCTTTAAGCGGGAAAGCGGCACGCGGTGGGGGGGTGCTGATGCTCATGACCGGCGGTCCTGATGACCGCAGGCCACGAGCGATCGCGGGCACGAGAGGCAGAACAGGGACGTGTGTGTTTAAACACACACGTCCCTGTTCTGAGAGGAGAGGAGGTGCAGATCGTGAGTTCCTACAAGCTGGGAACCATGATCTGTTATCTCCTATAGTGATTCCCCTACAGTTAAAACACACATTAGGGAACACAGTTAAACCCTTGATTGCCCACCCTTTCCCTGCCAGTGACATTTACACAATAATCAGTGCATTTTTATAGCACTAATCGCTGTATAAATGGCAATGGTCCCAAAAATGTGTCAAAATTGTCCAATGTGTCCGACATAATGTCGCAGTCCCGATAAAAATTGCAGATCACCGTCATTACTAGTAAAAAAAATAATAATAATAATAAAAATGCCATAAATCTATCCCCTATTTTGTAGAGGCTATAACTTTTGCGCAAACCAATCAATATACGCTTTCTATTACCAAAAATATACATATCGGCCTAAACTGAGGAAAAAATTAGCTTTTTTTTAAAAAAAAAATGCTGCAATTTATTACAGCAAAAAGTACAAAATATTGTGTTTTTTTTTTAAATTTACACTTTTTTTGTTTATAGCGCAAAAAATAAAATCCGCAGAGGTGAACAAATACCACCAAAAGAAAGCTCTATTTGTGGGAAAAAAAGGACGTCAATTTTCTTTGGGTACAACGTTGCACGACCACGCAATTGTCAGTTAAAGCGACGCAGTGCCGAATAGCAAACAATGCTCTGGTCATTGAGCAGCCAATTCTTCCGGGGCTGAAGTGGTTAACTGAGAGAACAGCTAATAAGCAATGTGGGACCTAACTAACTATGCAGAAACCATTTGCAGAAACCATTTGTTCATAATATATTTTTTAGTTCATGTTCATAATATTTTTAGAGCTCCAATGCCATGTTTTACTATAGGAACTTTTCATTTACCTCTTTGCTTCTTATGTCATATGTCATCCTGCACCTTTACCTTTCTCGCCTCATCCCGAGTACACGGCCAATGGAGACACTGCACAAATCCATAGGCAAAAAAAAGGGCAGCACACACACACACAAAAAAAAAAGAATCTCAAATATTTACTGAGATCCAAGTAGCATAACCTGCTGCTGGCTTTACAGTTTCCCGTTCATAAACTGGAAGTTTGTCTGACATCACTCTCCATAGAGACACGTCTACATAACCATTAAACAAATTACCTCAATTTGCCGAAGAGCACCCATCTGAGAAATGCAGTGTAGCAGTCAGAGGTGAAGAAACAAAGAAGAAATGTATAAGATAATGGATTTAAAGGCATCAGCCATCAAGAAAACAGTCAGCTGATATTGCATTAGTATATGTACAAGTGAAGCTTTCCGATCTGGTTGAAAAAAGACACCTAGTTCAACCAACAAAAATAAATAACCTCCATTAACACAATCCTATACCCACAGTTGATCTAGAGCAGTGGTTCTCAACCTGGGGGTCGGGACCCCCTCGGGGGTCAAATGACGATTTGCCAGGGGTCACCAAATCCTGGGCTGTTCCTGAAGCCCGTGCTACTCTCCCAGCCTTTTCGTGGCTACCCAACAGGGCTGCCCCTGGAGCCTGTGGCCGCCGAGCTGGGCTGTTCCTGGAGCCCGCGGCCGCCCACTCAGCCTTTTCGCAGCCACCCATTAAGCATGGCTGGGGGGCAGAGACTAGAGGTCAGCTGACTGCTGTGAGACACCACAAAGCCGGAGACACAGTGAGTAACACTACCTGTGATTATAGTTGCCATTATAAGTCCCCACTACAGTTCTCAGATCAGCAGATGACCATGATCAAGAACACCTAAGTTGGCCGATCAGAACGCCTCCCAGCACTGCCACTCATTCCAACTCCCTGCCAGCACTGCCACTCATTCCAACTCCCTGCCAGCACTGCCACTCATTCCAACTCCCTGCCAGCACTGCCACTCATCCCAACTCCCTGCCAGCACTGCCACTCATCCCATTTCCCCCACCAAGGAGTAAGAGAAGGAATAAAAATAGAGAATATATGGAACGGAGAGGAAAAGAGGGGGTGGCACAAAGTAAAAAAGGGAGAGAAAGAATAAGAGAGAACAAAAAAGACGGCTAGAGAGAGGGATGAGGGAAAAAAAATTGGCATATAGAGAGATAAAAGGGAAAGAAAGGAGAAAAAAGAGAAAGAGTGGTACATCCTAAAATGTACCATAAGGGGTTTTAATACTGTACGAGTGGAAGGGACCCAGGGAGTGTTAAATGTCAGTGGGTTAGGGGTACAAATTACTTGTCTTGCCTTGGGTGCTGACAACCCACACTATGAAAATAATTTTATTGTTAGGGGTTGTAACGGCACCCCAATCTCAAGGGGTATTAACGCCGTTTACGATGTTCCCTCTCCTAGACACACATCCACTCGCTACCGATATCCACAGCTAAACGACCCTTTCCTATAGGAGCCGACCCCTCTGGAAGAAGACGAGACGCACTCTGTCTCTTCTGTAGTAGGAATGAATTTATTATTGAGAAACATTGTAACTTTATACACAAATCAAGGCACATGATTTAACATGAACAAGGGCCCAGCTCCACCCACACATCCCAAGACTCAACACCTCATCCTGACGTCTGCTAGGCTTCAAAAGATCCCAACACAATAGAATATACGATCTCCAATACACATCTTTTCACAAAGGGTTGGCAGCCAGTCTGTCTGGCACTTTACAATACACACAAGGACAGACTTAAATGAACAATAGAAATGCAAAACAACTTAATTCCTCACAGCAATGATACTTAACCCCCACATACAGTATACATCCAATCTATATACAATGTATATACAGCCTTGAATATGACTATCACAGACCATATCGGGGGTTTCTTTTATTCACCCTGTGTCCAAAGTGACCCCACTGTCACACATCTCCCCTTTCGGCAGGGGACTAACAGAGGAGGGGACCCCAGACGGGTCTACTCCGAAGTTAGTCCATGGGTCCATTCTTCCAATGCTGGTATCCACCCAGTACCACAAATGAATTGCTCCAAGCAGAGCATTACTTACCCAGCCAACCTCTGCCTCTCTCAGAGAACATACCCGCCGCTGGGGAGAAGACAGGGTGACTGGGCTCAGTCCGTCATGCTGTTGGGGATCTGGGTCGACTGCCCGGCATCCCTGGGGTATACAAGTGGAGACTGAAGTCCCATCCACTTGTGGTAGGTGGAAGTCCCCCAGTACTTGCAAAGCAAGGCTGACATCCTCCTGTCTCAGTGTCACACCATTTTCTGGGGTTGTGTCAGTGAGGACTGAAGTCCCATCCAATACCACAGGAACTCCCTCTTCTGTAAGTTGAGAGCCGAGGCCCGTGGCACTCGGCTCTGTTGCCAGCTCTTCTGCTGGGTTGCTGTGAGTGGAGACCGCAGTCCCATCCACCGATATCCGCTCAAGTGGCAGTTGTGTGCAGCGGCCAGTAGCATTCTGCCCTGCTGCCAGTGATTCAGCTGGGGGTAAAAGCTTTACCACCCCAGCTTGTTGCTGGAGAGAGGGGCCAACTGCCCCGGCTCCCTGAAACTCCACAGTTGTTTCCGGTGCTGGGCAGCACAGGTTGCTATCACTCTGCCCCCACACCATCTGCTCTGGCTACCTGTTGGGGAGGGAAAATGGCTGCTTCTCCTCCCTGCATCTCTGAAATCCACTCAGAAAGAGGAACCATCACCTTCTCAACTCGGGCCTCCAACACTGCCACGGGTGTAGAGCAGGGGTCTGCAGTACTTTGTCCTGCTGCCAGTACTTGAGCGGGCGATGCATAATTCATAACATCCTCTGCACAGTCCATTAAGTCCATACCTTCTGTAATCTGTGGCTGGGGAGATGAGCCAACTGCCCTAGCTCCCTGGAACTCCATATCATCCACTTCGGCTTTAAGGGTGGCAATCTTCAGATTTTCCACTGCTGATTCTTCAGCCAGGCTAGCTCCCTGGAACTCTATATCATCCACTTCGGCTTTAGGGAGGGCAATCTTCATCTTTTCCACTGCCGATTCTTCAGCCAGGCTAGCTCCCTGGAACTCTGTATCATTCACTTCGGCTTTAGGGAGGGCAATCTTCAGATTTTCCACTGCTGATTCTTCAGCCAGGATTTCATAGTTGTCAACTGGTAATTCCTGATAGTCCCAGGCAAAGGGAGCCCCACCCTGCTGCTGAGTAGAGTCTAGCAGCTGTTTGTAGGCGATCTCCAGCTCCCATTCCTGAACGGCCAGAAACTCCAAATCTTCCTGTGCCCAGTGCCCTTCCGAGACATTCAGTCTTTGTTCTCTGTGCTCCATTATTTCCTCCAAACGCCACTCCTGATCACTCCCAAAGTCAGGGTCCTCGGACAGCCTCCAATACAACAATCCCAGGCCATTATAGTCAAAGCCTTCCGTGGGGCTGTCATCCGCTGACCATGGGCACTCTTGGGCTACATACCACCGGAGGGCTCTGTAGCTCTCGTCCAACCGCATCTCTGCCCGGATCAGCCTGCTTAACTCAGCTGTCCACTCCTGCTTCGGTTGTTCCCCCAATAACAGCATTCGTACTTCATACTGCGACCAGTACCTTACATGGATGGAGGGGAGAACTTTTCCCTGGTGTTGCTGCTCGAGGGCTAGCACTTTCTTCCAGAGTTCGCAGCGGATTGAATCCGACCATCCCAGCAGGACCTCCTCTGATACTGGTCCTCTATGCTGTATCTGCATCTCTCGCAACCTCCTTCTGAATTCCTTTTCCATGTCGGCTGGTATCTGTATCTCTCCTCTCCTTTCAGTTGGTGCTGCTTTTTTAGGTGTTGTCTCTGATTGCCGTATTTCCGCCATTCTCTGCTCATGTTGTCGCTCATCCTGCCGCTCGATTTCTCTAATGGCTTCCTGTATGGCGGTCTCTGATGGGTTAGCACCATATAATGCCAAGCGCTCTCGAACTCGTTTCTGAAACAAATCTTCAACTGACCAGGGTCCTGCATCACCATTCCTCTGGTTCATCTCGGCTCTCAAGTAAGTCTTTCAGCGTGACTTTCCTGCAGGCTGCATAGCTTGGTCATTCACTGTGGTGGCTTGGAGTGTCCCAGGAACTGGAGGGAAAATCCCACTGCTGCCAACCAATGTAACGGCACCCCAATATCCAGGGGTATTAACGCCGTTTACGAAGTTCCCTCTCCTAGACACACATCCACTCGCTACCGATATCCACAGCTAAACGACCCTTTCCTATAGGAGCCGACCCCTCTGGAAGAAGACGAGACGCACTCTGTCTCTTCTGTAGTAGGAATGAATTTATTATTGAGAAACATTGTAACTTTATACACAATTCAAGGCACATGATTTAACATGAACAAGGGCCCAGCTCCACCCACACATCCCAAGACTCAACACCTCATCCTGACGTCTGCTAGGCTTCAAAAGATCCCAACACAATAGAATATACGATCTCCAATACACATCTTTTCACAAAGGGTTGGTAGCCAGTCTGTCTGGCACTTTACAATACACACAAGGACAGACTTAAATGAACAATAGAAATGCAAAACAACTTAATTCCTCACAGCAATGATACCTAACCCCCACATACAGTATACATCCAATCTATATACAATGTATATACAGCCTTGAATATGGCTATCACAGACCATATCGGGGGTTTCTTTTATTCACCCTGTGTCCAAAGTGACCCCACTGTCACAGGGGTCCCCACAACTTGGGAAATTTTATCAAGGGGTCACGGCACTAGAAAGGTTGAGAATCACTGCTCTAGAGGAAGGCCAATTTGCACCAACAGATAAAAGAAAATCCTTCCTGTTCCCCCAGGAGGCTATCAGATATTCCCTGGGTCAATAATCTCTGGTATTATTACCTATGTATAAATGGAAAATATCCAGTTATAATTTGTGTATGTAGGAATTAAGCCCATTCTTTTTTAACCACTTCAGCCCCGGAAGGTTTTATCCCCTTAATGACCAGGCCATTTTTTGCGATACGACACTGCGTTCCTTTAACTGACAATTGCGCAATCGTGCAACGCTGTACCCATATAAAATAGATGTCCTTTTTTTCCCACAAATAGAGCTTTCTTTTGGTGTTATTTGATCACCTCTGCGGTTTTTATTTTTTGCGCTAGAAACAAAAAAAGGCAGACAATTTAAAAAAAAAATGTATATATATTTTTTACTCTCTGCTATAAAACATATCCAATAAATAAAAAATAAAAAAATCAAGTTTCTTCATCAATTTAGGCCAATATGTATTCTGCTAAATTAAATCCTAATAGGCGTATATTGATTAGTTTGCGCAAAAATTATAGCGTCTACAGTCTAGGGCAGGGATATGCAATTAGCGGACCTCCAGCTGTTGCCAAACTACAAGTCCCATCATGCCTCTGCCTCTGGGTGTCATGCTGGATGCTGTCAGAGTCTCGCTATGCCTCATGGGACTTGTAGTTTGGCAACAGCTGGAGGTCCGCTAATTGCATATCCCTGGTCTAGGGGATAGATTTATGGCATTTTCATTTATTTATTTATTTTTACTAGTAATGGCGGCGATCAACGGTTTTTAGCAGGACTGCGACATTGCAGCGGACAGATCGGACACCTTACTGACATTTTTGACACTTTTTTGGGAACCAGTGACATTATACTAAAGTAATCAGTGCTACAAATATACACTGTTACTATACTAATGACACTGGTAGGGAAGGGGTTAACACCAGGGGCGATAAAAGGGTTAGGTGTGTCCCTAGGGGATGCTTTCTAACTGTGTGGGGGATGGACTCACTAGATGAACACAGTGATCCGTGTTGGTGATTAGCAGGAACACAAGATCACGGTGTTCATCTCTGAGAGAACGGCGGTCTGCCTTGTTTACATTGGCAGACCGACGTTCTATCTTTCTGGGGAGCGATCGCAGATGGCCGGCGGACGTCGCGTCTGATGGAAACGCTGATTGTGCCCCCCCCCCCCCCCCCGCTGGCTATTGCACAAAATGATGTACAGGATGGTTCATCGTATTGCATCCCACTCTTTAATGCAGAATCTCTCAGTATTTTGCCCTAATTGCATTGTCGGATGTAGTGGAGACAGGGCTTGACATAACAGAACTCAGAAGGGGCTCCGTCCCAAACATTTTTGAAAGCAATACAGTGAGCTTGCTTTAATAAGGACAGTCAATGTGAATGAGAACTACTGCTAAATCTGTACAGTAGTAGAAAATATTATACAAAATAACTACTTACTAACTAACTAACTAATTCTGGCCATACATGGATAGAAAATCGTTCGTCAAAAACATTCAGAATTTAAAAAATCTGTCGAACGTGCATGCGATAACGCCATCATTGTATCAATAGATGTCGCCTCAATTATCGACATATTATTGATCAATAACAACATTAACGGTAGATTTTTCATCGATCGATTACAAAATCTTGGGTTAAATTTTAACACGCACATGCGCTGTAGATTTGTTTGCACTGTTTTCAATCGATTCCACTACTAACATTTAGAAAATCGTTAGTTTTGGCACAAAAAAATCTGATATGTTGGTTTGTTTTTTTGGCATAAAATTTGTATTTAGAGAATCTAAATTTGCCCACTAACGTTTTGAAAGTTGAATGATCGAGCGTATCGAATGCTTTTTCGAACGATTTTCTATCCATGTATGGCCAGCAAAACTCGATTTTTCTTTTCTTAACCACTTGCCGACCGCTGCACGCCGATATACGTCGGCACAATGGCAGCGGTGGGCAAATGGGCGTACAGGTACGTCCCCTTTAATTTGGCCGCTAGCAGGCACGCGCCCACCGCGTCCTCTGTGACCGTGCCCGCAGGAGCGGCGAACTCGATGTTCACCGGCGGCCCGCGATCGTGACACGGAGAGGCAGAACCGGGAGATGCCTATGTAAACAAGGCATTTCCCTGTTCTGCCTAGTGACATGATAGGGATCTACTGCTCCCTTCGATTGGGAGCAGTGATCGCTCTCATGTCAGTGGCAGCCCCTCCCCCCCACAGTTAGATTCACTCCCTAGGACACACTTAACCACTTGATCACCCCCTAGTGTTTAACCCCTTCCCTGCCAGTGTCATTTACACAGTAATCAGTGCATTTTTTTAACACCCATCGCTGTAAAAATGACAATGGTCCCAAAATAGTGTCAAAAGTGTCCGATGTGTCCGCCATAATGTAGCAGTCACAATAAAAATCGCAGATCACCGCCATTACTAGTAAAAAAATAATAATAATAATAAAAATGCCATAAATCTATCCCCTATTTTGTAGACGCTATAACTTTTGCGCTTATTGCGATTTAGAAGAATACGTATCGGCCTAAATTGAGGGAAAAAAAAAATTAATATATTTTTGGGGGATATTTATTATAGCAAAAGGTAAAAAATATTGTTTTTTTTTTTTTTTCAAAATTGTTGCTCTTGTTTTGTTTATAGCGCAAAAAATAAAAATCGCAGAGGTGATCAAATACCACCAAAAGAAAGCCCTATTTGTGGGAAAAAAGGGACGTAAATTTTGTTTGGGTTCAACATTGCACGGTTGTGCAATTGTCAGTTAAAGCGACGCAGTGCCGAATCGCAAAAAGTGCTCTGGTCAGGAAGGGGGTAAATTCTTCCGGGGATGAAGTGGTTAATATATATATTGGCTTATGTGGTTTTGGGTGTGTCTACAATTGGCTTAGATAATGCACTCTGCGCTAAATTAATTTGTCCCAAACAGAGACAAAAAAACAAAACAAATGCCTCAAGTAGGCCTTTGGGATTTGGGTTGGTTGGGTTGCAACACATCAGCCAACAAGTATATTAAGAAAAGGAAGATAGAGTTAAAGTGGATGTAAAGCCACTCTCATCCTTTCTAAACTACTGCCATAGTGCTGATCTAAAAGGATATACATGCCTCCTGCATGTATCCTTATCTGTCAAATGTCTCCCCTCTGTCTGTTATAAGAACTGAAAAACTGCAGATTCTGTGGGTGGATCTGTTGTCTGGAGCTCGGTGGGTGGAGTCATGATGTCAGTAGACTCCCCGCCCACCTCTACACTCCCCTTGTCAACATGCATTTCCTCCTGTGTATTCCTTCTGCTATGATCACTAACATCCAGTCAAAACCCAGAAAAGTAACCACATGACTTCAGAAAAGGAGTGGGGGTGGGAATTAAAAAATAATGCCTGTCTAAAGCTAGTGCACGAGATATGTAAATAACCTGTCACTCACCGCAAGGGGGCGGAACGGACATAGGTAACTCTGTTTTTTATTGTTCAGTAAGATAAAACAGACAGAGGATTGCTCAGAGCTGGATTAACTCTTTGTGGCAAGACCTGGCACAAATGGTAGGAAATCTTATACACTACATTGTGACAGCAAAAAAAAAAAATAATAATATTTTTGGGTTTACATCCACTTTAAGTAGTTATTTTCTATAATATTTCCTACTGCTATACAGATTTAGCAGTAGTTCTCATTCACATTGACTGTCCTTATTAAAGCAAGCTCACTGTATTGCTTTCAAAAATGTTTGGGACGGAGCCCCTTGTCAGTTCTGTAAAGTCAAACCCTGATCTGTCTCCACTACATCTGACAATGGGGCAAAATACTGAGAGGTTCTGCATTAAAGAGTGGGATGCAATAAGATGAGCCAACCTGCAACTTTCAATAGAATATGTAAAGATCTATATTACCAAAGATGTCTACAATCATATTTTAGCTTAGTTTTGTACATTTACTGTACATGTGCATTCTAAATTCTTGATATTACTGCTTAGTAGCAGGCAGTGGAAATTCATCAGATTTGGTACTATTTAACCAGTTGTCCATCGCCCACCGTCAAATGACGGCGGGCGGAAGACACTATCGTTCTGATAGGACGTCATATGACATCGGCCCTTTAAACAGGGATTGCGCGCGATCGCGTGCGCGCATCCCTGTACTGTCGGTGGCGGCGTGTCACTGAGACACCGCTCGTCACCAACAGGGGTGAACAGCCGCCGGCAAGTGCGGTTTACCACGTGATCGGCCGTCTTAAAGTCACGGCTGATCACGGATGGTAATGCACCATTTGACATGCCGCATGCGCGCGATCGTGGTGAGCGTGTCCGTCGGTGGCAGCGTGTTCCTGGGAACACTGCTCGTCACCGACGATAGCACACAGCCATTGGCCAGGGCTGTGTACCATGTGATCAGCTGTGATCCATTCACAGCCTGATCACTAAATGTAAACAAAAGATTTGTAACTAACTGTTGCCAGCTCTTCTCTCCTCACACAACATTTCCAGTGTGAGGAGAGAAGAGCCAGGAGCAGTGAGTTACAGATCTATGTTTAGTAGTGTCTGCACCAACACCACACTTGTCCCATCGCCCCCCCAATTGTCATCTGTCACCCAACAGTCATCCCATAAGTGCACCTGTCACATAAGAGACTTATATAAGTGACCATCAGCGGTGCAACCGTCACCCATCAGTGACCGTGCCCTGTCACCCATCTGTGACCATCACCCGTCACCGTCCGTGGCCTGTTACCCATCAGTGACCATCGCCTGTCACCCATTAGTGACCATCTCCCGTCAACACGAACATCACCTATCAGTGAACGTCACCTGCCACCCATCGCACAGCCCATCAGTGATCGTCACCTGCCACCCATCTGTCACCTGTCGCACAGCTACCCGCCACACAGCCATGTCCAAAAGAGTCTATACCAGTGAGGAGGCGTTCCAGATCCTCTCCATGACTGATGAGAGCACCGGGGAGTTCTCATCAGATTCCAATTGTGTTTCCGAATCAAATTCGGAATTTGAACCGATCGAATATAGTAACGATTCGGATGAAGAATGGGTCCCTCCTAAAAGGGCACGGCACTCTGGAAACCAGGCAGCCGCCAGCAACCAGGATTATATTCCCAGGCCCAGTACCAGCGCTGCCGCCAGCAATAGGCCCCAGGAACAAAGGCCCAGTACCAGTGCTGCCGCCAGCCAAAGGCCCCAGGAACAAAGGTCTAGTACCAGTGCTGCCGCCAGCGAAAGGCCCCGTGAAAAAATGCCCAGGGCCAGTACCGGTGCTGCCACATCACACCTGAGTACCAGCACAGGAAATTTAACTCCTCCAACTACTGTAGTGTCACGTCCCCCAAGAGCCAGGGCTACATACATGCCAGATGGTCTTGCCAACCCAACATGGCTGCCTTCTAACTCGGGATCACCAATTATTCCCCCTTTCACAGCACAGCCAGGTGTGCAGGCCAACACCCAAAATTTCAGAGAGATTGATTATTTTCAACTTTTTTTTTCCCGACACTATTCTGCAGTTCATTGTGGACCAGACAAACTTGTATGCCCAGCAGTATATTGCCAACAACCCCCAATCATCTTATGCCCATCCATTTGAGTGGAGAGATTTGAATTTGGAGGAGTTAAAATTGTTTTTGGGCCTCACCATAAACATGGGGCTTACAAAAAAAAATAATCAAGAACATGCCTATTGGTCCATCAAACCCATCTACCACATGCCCATGTATTCTTACGTAATGCCCAGGACCCGATATGAGATGATAATGAGATTCTTTCATTTTAATGACAACACCCAGTGCCCTCCCTGCAATCATCCAGATTCCGATAAGCTGTATAAACTTCGCCCACTGAAAATTTCCTTTCCGATCGATTTTCAGAACTCTATGTCCCCGAGAAACATATATGTGTGGATGAGTCCCTGGTACCCTTTTCAGGCCGGCTAGGAATAAAACAATATATTCCTAGCAAAAAGGCCAAATATGGAGTCAAATTTTACAAATTATGTGAGAGAGCCACGGGATATCTTTATGCGTTCCGCATATATGAAGGAAAAGATTCCCAGCTCCAGCCCCCTGAGTGCCCGGCCTACATGGGCACAGCTGGAAAATTGTATGGGACCTGGCTTACCCACTTCTAAAAAAAGGATATCATATATACCTTGACAACTTTTATACCAGCCTGCCCCTTTTCCGACACTTGTACCTCGAAAAAACTCTGGCCTGCGGAACCTCCAGGAAAAATAGGAAGGGCTTCCCACAATCAATTGTGAACAAAAATCTGCGAAGGGGGGAAAGAGCAACACTGAGGTGCAACGAAGTGCTGGCCTTGAGGTGGAAGGATAACAGGGACGTGTACATGATGTCCACCATTCATGATGACACTGCAGTTGTAGTTCAGCGAAGACGACGAGGTCCCATTGAAAAGCCGACATGTGTCCAGGACTATAATCTCTACATGGGGGGGGGGGGGGGGTGGATTTCAATGACCAAATGATTCAGCCCTATTTGTCCATTAGGAGGTCCCGATTCTGGTACAAGAAGGTAGCAATTTATCTGATCCATTTGGCCATTTATAATTCCTACATAGTCTACACCAAATCCACAGACAACCCAGCCCCCTTCCTACTATTCTCAGAAGAATTAGTCACGTCCCTCATCTATCAACAAAGAACCCCCCCAGAAAACCTTCGCTCTGATGCTGTTAGCAGACTTCATGAACGGCACTTCCCATACAGCATCCCACCATCCGAAGCAGGCCGAAGACGGCAAAAAAGATGTTGCGTGTGCAGCAAAGGAGGACTTCGAATAGACACCAGCTACCATTGTCCCCGGTGTCCCTCCCAACCTGGCCATTGCATTGGTGAATGATTCGAATTTTATCACACATCCCTAAAATATTAGCCCATATTTTTAACCATTTCCCCCCATTTTCATAATCTGTGCTGACCATTTTCCATGCCTCCCCAAATAACCATGCCACTGCCTTCCACGTGAACTGACCCTGGCCTGCTTTTTGACTATGCCTCTGCCTACCGTTTGGACTGCTTCCACGTGAACTGACCCTGGCCTGTTTTGTGATTATGCCTCTGCCTACCATTTGGACTGCTTCCACGTGAACTGACCCTGGCCTGTTTTGTGCTTATGCCTCTGCCTACCGTTTGGACTGCTTCCACATGAACTGACCCTGGCCTGTTTTGTGACTATGCTTCTGCCTACCGATTGGACTGCTTGCACGTGAACTGACCCTGGCCTGTTTTATGGACTATGCTTTTGCCTACCGCTTGGACTGATCTGTTGCCCTGCTACTGTAGTACACAGGGGTCTCACATATGTGAGGGGCTCCAGAATAGTTTTTCCGGATGGAGAAAACAATTTTTTTTGTTTTTCTCCGGGTTTAATTTCCGGATTAGGGTCTGGAGTCCGGAGGCTTCATAGAGATTTGGGTGGGTCGAAGCCTCTACCCCTGTGCCCCTGTGCACAAGTCTTACCCAATTGCCGCCCTCAGCCTGCTGCTGACTTACTGCCATCATGCCTTTGCCTGTCGCATGAATGGACCACACCACTGCCTGCTACCTGGACTATGCAAATAATTAGCTGTAGCAAGAGGCAGTATGTTTATGAAGGGCTGGATAGCGGTACAATAATGAGTGTCTGCAGGTAACGGTGAACCAGGACCAATAATATGGCTGTGCTGGCTGTCTCTGCCTGGACAATTTATATGGACAAGTGCTTTGGCTGTGCTGACAATATCCTTGTGCTGACCACAGACAATATTCCTGCCTGCTGCCTGGATAATTACTATTGCTGTCGCTAAGCACATCCCCGACTGCTGCCTGGACCAGTGCTCTCTTCTGTGGACACTACTAAAAGCACAGGTAATACTTTTTTTTACCCTTTCCGCAATAGAATTTATTTTGGATTGTAATTCTTGGTATGTACATGCTATGTGTTAGAAATATGAAGGGCCTTCAAAAATGATAGGTTGCCAGGAAATTATATATGTAATGTATGCTCCTAGAACGCCTGATGGTGCTACTTGTTGGGCCTCTGTATGTGGCCAAGCTGTGTAAAAGTCTCACACATGTGGTATCCCCATACTCAGGAGGAGTAGCAGAATGTATTTCGGGGTGTCATTTTTGCTATGTATTTGCTATGTGTTGGAAATATCTTATAAATGGACAACTTTGTGTAAATAAAATGCGTTTTCATTTTTTTTTCCACATATTCCAAAAACTTCTGGAAAAAAAATAACTGTTCAAAAGACTCATTATGCCTCATAGATTATACGTTGGGGTGTTAGCTTTCCAAAATGGGGTCATTTTGTGGGCAATTTCATTGTCCTGGTGCTCCAGGGCCTTCAAAAGTGTAATAGGTGGTTGAGAAATGAGATGTGCAATTTATGCTCGTAGATCGCCTGATGGTGCTACTTCAATGTTGGGCCTTTGTATGTGGCCAGGCTGTGTAAAAGTCCCACACATGTGGTATACCCATACTCAGAAGGAGTAGCAGAATGTATTTTGGGGTGTAATTTTTGCTATGTATTTGCTATGTGTTGGAAATATCTTATAAATGGACAACTTTGTGTAAATAAAATGCGTTTTCATTTTTTTTACACATTTTCCAAAATCTTCTGGAAAAAAAATAACCATTCAAAAGACTTATTATGCCTCATAGATTATACGTTGGGGTGTTAGCTTTCCAAAATGGGGTCATTTTGTGGGCAATTCCATTGTCCTGGTGCTCCAGGGCCTTCAAAAGTGTAATAGGTGGTTGCAATTTATGCTCGTAGATCGCCTGATGGTGCTACTTCAATGCTGGGCCTTTGTATGTGGCCAGGCTGTGTAAAGATTGGCCGTCAGTACTTCAGATGTGATCAGATTGATCAATTTTCAGGAATTGGCACCATAGTTAGTAGACTCTAAAGCCCCGTACACACGGTCGGACTTCCATCCGACTTTTCCGTGGTTTTTTGTCCGAATAGAGTTGGTCGGGAACACCTATAGCATACACACGCTCTGACTTTTCTGCAAACTTTCCCAAAACTTTTTGCAACATCACGTGTTTTTTCTGCTCTTTTCTGCTCTTTACCGCCACCCTTAGGTCAACTTCTGCTATTGTTGGTTGATTTTAACATTAGTTGTTTTGTCCATCGGACAAAAGTCCTATGGTTTTATGTACACACGGTCGGACTTTGCTCCATCAGACTTTTGTTGGGCAAAAGTTTGTCCGTTTGCAGACCCAACTTTTGTCAGATGAAAACAAGAAAAAAGCAAAAAAAGTTTGTCCGATGGAGCGTACACACGGTCGGATTGTTGGTCCAACTTGCTCAAAATGGAGTTTGTTGGGCAAAAGTCTGACCGTGTGTACGGGGCTTAACTTTCACAAAGACCAAATAATATACACTAATTTGGGTTATTTTTACCAAAGATATGTAGCAGTATAAATTTTGGCCAAAATTTATGAAGAAAAATTACTAATTTGCTTGTTTTTTTGACAGAAACAAAGAAAAAGGCAAATTTTCTCAAAATTTACGTTTTTTTTTTATTTCTAGCACAAAAAAGAAAAAACCCACTAGTGATTAAATACCACCAAAAGAAAGCTCTATTTGTGTGAAAAAAAGGACGCACATTTTATTTGGGTACGGTGTTGCATGACTGAGTAATTGTTATTCAAAGTGTGAGAGCACCGAAAGCTGAAAATTGGTCTGGGTAAGAAGGGGGTTTTAGTGCACAGTAGAGAAGTGGTTAAAGGCCCATACACACGATAGGACTTTTTGACAACAAACGTCCGACGGACCTGTTTTAGCTGACAATCCGACCATGTGTACGCTCCATCGGACAAACTTTTTCATCGGACAAATGTTCGCTGTGAGAACAGACAAACTTTCCGGCAACAAATGTCCGATGGAACAAAATCCTATTGTGTGTACACAAGTCCATCGGACTAAAGTCCAAAGTACAAACACGCATGCTCAGAAGAGAACCAATGCTAAAGATCAGCCAACAATAGCAGAAGTTGCCCACAGGGTGGCGGTAAAGAGCTGATAAACCACGTGATTTGGTGAAAGTTGGCTGAAAAATTATGTATGCATACCAAGTTCACGGGCAACGCCCTTCGGAGCAAAATCCACGGAAAAGTCAGTTGAAAGTTCGATCGTGTGTATAATGCCGCGTACACACGTCATTTTTCCCATTCGTTGAGAAAAACGATAGTCTGTGGGCTTTCTGCCGTTTTTTTCGACGAGAAAAACGGCATTAAAAAGGACGAGAAAAATTAGAACATGTTGTAATTTTTCTCGTCGTTTTTTTCGACATGTTTTCCGCGGCAGTGTTTCCCATAGGGAAACACTGCCGCGGAGCCCACAGACGGTAGTTTTTCTCGTCAAGAGAAAAAATGACGTGAAAAACGACCGTGTGTGGGGAACAAGCTGTTCCCCCGTTTATAAATGACATTATTCACGGCGGTTTTTTAACCGCCGTGAATAATGATCGTGTGTACGCGGCATGAGGCTTTACTCCTTTTTTTTGTCCAAAAGCTGCAAGCCGTGTCAAGTTGGCATTGATTTGGAAGTGCATATAATTAATGCTTTGTAGATATTCCTGAAGAAAAATACACAAAATATACAGTTCCAATTTTTTCTTAAATTTTCTACATGCAAGACATAAAAAAAAAGGAGGTTTTATTTATTTTCAATCCTTTTTTATATTTTTGCAAGGGAAAGAGGGTTAGGGCCAGGACACCTTTAAGTAGTTATAGATTCAATTGGCAGACTCCGAGACTTCAATAGAAGGACAGCCGTGCAGGGAAAGGCCCCAACAAGAAGCCACATCTGCACTTGCAGGAATGCTGTTTCCTATGGTAACAGTCCTTTAACAGTTCCTAACTCAAACGTAACAGTTCTTTCAGCTTCACTACATCTGCTCCTTGTAGTTCTTCAATACTGAGCCCTGGTCTTTCACTACATCTATGTAGCGATGAGGGACTATAATCGTAATACAGTATGTTTCCTCGTCATTCCCTACCTGTAGTTGTGTCTCTTTAATGCTGGGCGCCAGTGACTGTCATCATATTGGTGAGCCCAACCCAATGGATTGTGGGATTGGTAGTCTTTCTGACCAATGATTCCATTGCCTAACCATACACTGGGACTACACATCCCAGGGATCCTTGCTACCAGTCGAGGAGACTTCTGGGAAAGTTTATAAAGCAGACCGAAGATCCGCCTAATGCTCTCTTCTTCTTGGGCCTTGCAGAATGCACACCTCTCTGTGATGGGGAGAGAGAGGTTGCGGCCTACCACGCGGTGTTCAAGTGATTCTAACCCATCTCTACTTGCTGTTCATCAGACATCCACGCGGCAGCAACTAAGCAGCTCGACATCACGTTTAATCATGCTCTGTGTGACAGTGGGATCACTTTGGACACGGGGTGAATAAAAGAAACCCCCGATATGGTCTGTGATAGCCATATTCAAGTCTGTATATACATTGTATATAGATTGGATGTATACTGTGTGTGGGGGTTATGTAATCATTGCTGTGAGGAATTAAAGTGTTTGGCATTCTATTGTTCATTAAGTCTGTCCTTGTGTGTATTGTAAAGTGCCAGACAGACTGGCTGCCAACCCTTTGTGAGAAGATGTGTATTGTGTGGGATCTTTTGAAGCCTAGCAGACGTCAGGATGAGGTGTTGAGTCTTGGGATGTGTGGGTGGAGCTGGGCCCTTGTTCATGTTAAATCATGTGGATTGAATTGTGTATAAAGTTACAATGTTTCTCAATAATAAAGTGATTCCTATTACAGAAGAAGACAGAGTGCGTCTGGTTTTCTTCCAGAGGGATTGGTTCCTATGGGAAAGGGTCGTTTAGCTGTGGATATTGGTAGCGAGTGGATGTGTGTCTAGGAGAGGGAACATCGTAAACGGCGTTTTACTCCTTGATATTGGGGTGCCGTTACATTGGTTGGCAGCAGCGGGATTTTCCCTCCAGTTCCTGGGACACTCCAAGCCACCACAGTGAATGACCAGCTATGCAGCCTGCAGGAAAGTCACGCTGAAAGACTTACTTGAGAGCCGAGATGGACCAGAGAGATGGTGATGCAGGACCCCGGTCAGTTGAAGATTTGTTTCAGCAACGAGTGCGACAGCGGTTGGCATTATATGGTGATAACCCATCAGAGACCGCCATTCAGGAAGCCATTAGAGGCATCCAGCTGCAGGATGCGCGACAAAAGAGAGAACTAGAGTGGCAACATGAGTGGAGAATGGCGGAAATACGACAATCGGAGATCGCATACAGACAGCTGCTAGACTCGGCTCAGCAGCAGGGTGGGGCTCCCTTTGCCTGGGACTATCAGGAAATACCAGTTGACAACTATGAAATCCTGGCTGAAGAATCAGCAGTGAAAAATCTGAAGATTGCCACCCCTAAAGCCGAAGTGGATGATATGGAGTTCCAGGGAGCTAGCCTGGCTGAAGAATCGGCAGTGGAAAAGCTGAAGATTGCCCTCCCTAAAGCCGAAGTGGATGATACGGAGTTCCAGGGAGCTAGCCTGGCTGAAGAATCGGCAGTGGAAAAGCTGAAGATTGCCCTCCCTAAAGCCGAAGTGGATGATATGGAGTTCCAGGGAGCTAGGGCAGTTGGCTCATCTCCCCAGCCACAGATTACAGAAGGTATGGACTTAAGGGACTGTTCAGAGGATGTTAGGGATTATGCATCGCCTGCCCAAGTACTGGCAGCAGGACAGAGTACTACAGACCCCTGCTCTACACCCATGGCAGTTTTGGAGGCCCGAGTTGAGAAGGTGATGGTTCCTCTTTCTGAGTGGATTTCAGAGATGCAGGGAGGAGAAGCAGCCATTTTCCCTCCCCAACAGGTAGCCAGAGCAGATGGTGTGGAGTCCCCAGCAGAAGTGCTGGCAACAGGGCAGAGTGATAGCAACCTCTGCCCAGCACCGGAAACAACTGTGGAGTTTCAGGGAGCCGGGGCAGTTGGCCCCTCTCTCCAGCAACAAGCTGGGGTGGTAAAGCTTTTACCCCCAGCTGAATCACTGGCAGTAGGGCAGAATGCTACTGGCCGCTGCACACAACTGCCACTTGAGCGGATATCGGTGGATGGGACTGCGGTCTCCACTCACAGCAACCCAGCAGAAGAGCTGGCAACAGAGCCGAGTGCCACGGGCCTCTGCTCTCAACTAACAGAAGAGGGAGTTCCTGTGGTAGTAGATGGGAGTTCAGTCCTCACTGACACAACCCCAGAAAATGGTGTGACACTGAGACAGGAGGATGTCAGCCTTGCTTTGCAAGCACTGGGGGATTCCCACCTACCACAAGTGGATGGGACCTCAGTCTCCACTTGTATACCCCAGGGATGCCGGGCAGTCGACCCAGATCCCCAACAGCATGACGGACTGAGCCCAGTCACCCTGTCTTCTCCCCAGCGGCGGGTATGTTCTCTGAGAGAGGCAGAGGTTGGCTGGGTAAGTAATGCTCTGCTTGGAGCAATTCATTTGTGGTACTGGGTGGATACCAGCATTGGAAGAATGGACCCATGGACTAACTTCGGAGTAGACCCGTCTGGGGTCCCCTCCTCTGTTAGTCCCCTGCCGAAAGGGGAGATGTGTGACAGTGGGGTCACTTTGGACACGGGGTGAATAAAAAAAAAACCCCGATATGGTCTGTGATAGCCATATTCAAGGCTGTATATACATTGTATATAGATTGGATGTATACTGTGTGTGGGGGTTATGTAATCATTGCTGTGAGGAATTAAGGTGTTTGGCATTCTATTGTTCATTAAGTCTGTCCTTGTGTGTATTGTAAAGTGCCAGACAGACTGGCTGCCAACCCTTTGTGAGAAGATGTGTATTGTGTGGGATCTTTTGAAGCCTAGCAGATGTCAGGATGAGGTGTTGAGTCTTGGGATGTGTGGGTGGAGCTGGGCCCTTGTTCATGTTAAATCATGTGGATTGAATTGTGTATAAAGTTACAATGTTTCTCAATAATAAAGTGATTCCTATTACAGAAGAAGACCGAGTGCGTCTCATTTTCTTCCAGAGGGATTGGTTCCTATGGGAAAGGGTCGTTTAGCTGTGGATATTGGTAGCGAGTGGATGTGTGTCTAGGAGAGGGAACATCGTAAACAGCATTTTACTCCTTGATATTGGGGTGCCGTTACACTCTGCACCTGTGGGTCATCGCTGTTGGTTCCATTGACGGACATCTATTCCCAGTTCGCGGTCGGCAAGGCATCTAATTCGGTTCAGTCGTTGGTGAGAGGGCAATTGCCCAGCTTCTGCAATCTTTTCTTGGTCACTGTATTTGAACACTGTGCACAGACACCTTTAACTTGGGAACACTTTGCTGCAATTCTATTTGAACACTGTACATAGACACCTTTAACTAAAATCATTTCAAGGCGTACAATTAGCCTGTTTAAGCCAGTCACTCTGTTAGTGCATCCCTGTGCCTTATTAGATATAATCGAATGAGCTCCGACTGCCGATGAAAACTATAAGGCCTGCACCTCGGACATTGCTGTTGCTACTATTTAAAGGACCCTATACTATCCTTATTCTGTCTGATCTCTCGTTAGGATTAAAAGGTTGAATAGGCCGGCCTGGGGTTCCCCTTTAGAGTGTAACCTACTGCATTAAACATTTAACCCTTTATTGTCCTGCAGATCATGCTTCAGGTGGTATCTCATTGTACATACGTGTGTATTGTGTCCTCCCATTGTTAAACTGTTCTTAAGCTGTTTTTGGGGGAATTCTTCTGCCGAGTCTGGGCTGTTATCCAGAACTCGGTTGATCTTTTGCCCTTCCCTTTTGTAAATTAATACTACTTTGCTTCCTTCAGTAAAAGCTGAGATAATAATACAAATACATTGACTTGTGTGACGTGTCATTTAAAGGTGCTTGTGAAAGATGTCTGAACCCAGAGTGTCAGGTGGGTTGGAAGGTTCACAGGGTCATGGCGATACAGATGAGCAGGTAAATCCAAGCAGTCCTCAAGGGGACCGTGCTACATTTCATTTCAAAATTAAATATCCTAAAACCAATACATTCACCAGAAGCCAGTTTATTCCTGACTCCTTTTGAATCAATGCAAGCATTAAAGTGGTTGTAAACTCTTTTTTAAAACATCCTGCAAGACAAAGGCATAATGAGCTAGTATGACTAGCATACTAGCTCATTATGCATCACTTACCTTAGATCGGGCCCCCCGAAGCCGTCCTCGTCTCCCTCTCCAGCCGCAGCCATCACTGCGGCGATAGCCGGAAGGTTACTTCTGGATATTGCCGCTCCAGCCAATCACAGCGCCACTCCGGCGCTGTGATTGGCCGGAGCGGCAAAGACGTGACTCCGCGCATGTGCTAGGGAGCCGTCAAATCCGGCTAAGCCAGATTTGTGAATGGGATTAACCCTATGAATGCGCCGTTGTCTACGGCGCGCATGCGCCGTAGACACCGATGCATGTCATTTTTAGCAAATATCTCCTAAACCGTGTAGGTTTAGGAGATATTTCTTGCACCTACAGGTAAGCCTTAATCTAGGCTTACCTGTAGGTGCAAGTTGCATAAGTGGGTTTACAACCACTTTAACCCCATTTATCGGGCATGGTCTCTTTCCTCTACACTTCCATTCTTGGAGACTGGTGTTCCTATATACCAGGAACACACGATCAATCAGTCTCTTTTCCTAGTCAGTCCCCTCCCCCCACAGTTAGAATCACTCCCTAGGTAACACATTTAACCCCTTGATCCCCCCTAGTGTTAACCCCTTCCCTGCCAGTGACATTTACACAGTAATCAGTGCATATTTATAGCACTGTATAATTGTCACTGGTCCCAAAATAGTGTCAAACGTGTCCGATGTGTCCGCCGCAATGTCGCACTCCCGATAAAAATCGCAGATCGCCGCCATTACTAGTAAAAAAATAATAATAATAAAAATGCCATAAATCAATAACCTATTTTGTAGGCGCTACAACTTTTGCGCAAGCCAATCAATATACGTTTATTGCGATTTTTTTTTTTTTTTTTTACCAAAAATATGTAGAAGAATACATATCGGCCTAAACAGAGGAAAATTTTAGTTTAAAAAAATAAAAAAAATTGGGATATTTATTATAGCAAAAAGTAAGAAATATTGTGTTTTTTTTCAAAATTGTTGGTCTTTTTGTTGTTTATAGCGCAAAAAATAAAAACCGCAGAGATGATAATATACCACCAAAAGAAAACTCTATTTGTGGGGAAAAAAATTATCAAAATGTCATTTTTTTTTTCCATAAATGATTTTATTGAAAGAAAAATCATGTTACATGTACATACAAGACATACAAGCTCATGAACAATGCATGAATAACCAACAATTAAAACAAGCAGTTTCCGGCTTCTGAGTGAGAGCGAGTAACCCTGCATATGGGTGCAAAGACCCTCCGTAGACCAATGTCAACAGGCCTATCCGGGGTCATGGTGAAACTACTCGATTCGGGGATTACAAAGGTTGTGTGGATGTTAGGGACCCATGGTAGGGCTCCAGTCCAACATTTGGTCGGTTATATCACAATAGGGAGAGAGGAATGATAAAAAAAAAAGGGGGGGTTTATGTAGAGAGGGGGAAACAAGGGGGGAAAGTTATTAAAAAAATAGGTACACAGTGACCTTGATGTAGGAAATGAGCAAGAGAGAAAGGCTAGAAAGAGGGTGTCCTTTAATAATAGAGAATAGAAAGAAGAGAGCCAAGAGTAGTGGGGACCAGAGAGTGGTGGGGACCGCTCATCCTCCCGGGCCCCCGCACCAGTTCAAGACGCAGGGAGGGAAGTAGTGAACGATCAAAATGTTTAGCACGTTGGTTGGAAGAAGGATTTGTAGTAATCCGTGGTTTTAAATTGTGTCCAACAGGCCCAGGTCAAACTAAATTCAAATTCAAAATGTCATTTGGGTACAACGTCGCACGACCGCGCAATCGTCCTTCAAAATGTTACAGCGCTGAAAGCTGAAAATTGGCCTGGGCAGGAAGGGGGTGAAAATGCCCTGTATTGAAGTGGTTAAAATGCGTAAGTGTGAATGGGCCCTAACAGAGATTGTACAACCTAATTGCAATGTGTGTGGCCACAAGAGCCGTGCAAAGCATTAGACCCCAGATTTCTTCTTCTCCCAGTATAAGTGATGCTCTGCAAGGATTAAATGGGGGGCTGAGGCCACGGCAGATTTAGGTTCAAATGCTAACTCTGCTGTATGTAAAAATAGATTCAATGATTTTTTAATGAATACATGACTGGATTAAATGGTGCCTATTAAATATTTGCCTGGAGTTCAATTTTAAACCGTTTTCTGTTATCATCCTTCCTAATTCTAAGAGATGCTGCAGAGTCTGGCTGTAACATAACATGGGATAAAATAGGCACTGGCTCAAGTAATTGTATAAATTCCCATGCCTGTCTTAGCTGCAATCAAGCAGCAAATTTCCTCCCCCTCCCCCTTTCAGCTGCTGCGCTTCCTCTGTAGTGCAGCATAAGTAATGTGATGTGCTGGATGGGGCCTCATAAAGCCACGTACAGTACCTCCAGGGTGCTCATCTGTCATGTCACGTCCCATCCCGTAACTAGCCCTCTTGTTCCGAACATGCGTCGTCTTTGCTTCACTCTCCGTCAGCTGATTCCATGGAAATCCGCAACGCACCACAAGCCGGAGAGAGAAGAAGGGCTGTTATTTAAAGCTTCCTACCATCCAAATGGGCTTATTGATGTGAGAGAGGTACTAGGGGAGATGTAATATCGCCAAAAAAAAAAAAAAAAATTGATGGAGGTTTTAAGTGAAATTATACTTTATGACATTAGTTCAGCAAAGCAGCCGTTATTAGTGATGATACAGAAATTATTATGCTGGTGGCCTGACGAATCTGTGCCAGATCTCTGCTTTGTAGGTTGTGGATTGCTCCCAATATGTGGACTGGTAAAGGGGTCCTTTTAATGGGCTGGTAGGCGACTGGCGAGTACTTATTGTATGGCATGTGGCTTTATTGTGTCATCATGATGTAAAGTGCTTGTAAACTCCTGCATACACTCAGAGATTAAACAATCTCTCCTATATACAGTGGAACCTTGGATTACGAGCATAATCCGTTCCAGGAGAATGCTCGTAATTCAAAGCACTCGCATAGCAAAGCGAGTTTCCCCATAGAAGTCAATGGAAACGAAAATAATTTGTTCCGCATTGACTCTATGGCATGCAATACTGCATGTGGCCAGAGGTGGGGGGGGCGCCGGAGAGCCTCGCAAATACTCGGGGACAGCTCGGCTGAACTCAAAATCCATCGGAAAGGCTCGGAAACAGAGTATTTCCGAGTATTTCCGATTGGCTCCGGCGCCCCCGCTCCTCTGGCCAAATGCGGTAATGCACACCGCAGAAACTTGAATCCTGCTCGTGTTGCGAGACAACACTCGCAAACCGAGTCAGGATTTAAAAAAAATAAAATGCTTGTATTGCAAAACGATTGTTAACCGCGTTACTCGCAATCCAAGGTTTTACTGTACATTGTAACTATTTATCTGCATCCCTCTCTTCTCTACAACTGTTTGAAGTCCAGAATTGACAAAGCTTTTCTGAGTTCCAGAGGCAGGGGGCGAAGATGTGATGTCACACACTGCACAGTTCAGGGAGAAGAGCTGAGTGTAATCTGAGACCTGATTGGGGGGAACACACTCCCCTCTGCACAGTCTCATAGGAAAACAAGGGAAGAGAAGGAAGCACCACCTAAGTGTAGGAGTATAAAAGTCGGTTTATTCACGAAAGTTATAAAAACTCACAAAACCGAGTAGTAAAACGTTCATTAAAAGCATAGAGAGTCCGCTCTGGTCTGTCCTGCAGGCACCGCAGTGTAATGGAGAATCGCTGGAGATGGAAGAGATCGATGGAGCATCCTGTGGCCACCAGGAAGTCCACACCGACCAGCGTGGAACGTACAGCGGATGTGATGTCACCGGAACAGACGAGACGTCCGGGACAGCAGGCTACGTACTCAGAGCCACCAGCTTCTTCTATAGGTCTCTCGAGTAAGGTGACCAGATTTTTTAAATGAAATCCGGAGACATATTTTTTTTTTTTTACTAGTGTAGCGGCCTCACTCCCTCCTCTTGTGAATCGGTTTTCCGATGGCTCTCTTCTAGGGGTATCTTGTCTGTGAGAGTGAGATGCGCTACGGCCCATGTCCTCCCCATTGCAGCAGGTGAGGTGAAAGCCAGTACCAGTTATTCTTCTCGGGACTGTGTGTTTCTATTAAAAACCAAGTCTTGCTGTGCTGACACTCCCCTTCACTCCCATTAACCAGAGTTCCACACACCGATAAGGATCCAACACTTGTTTTATTGTAACACACAATTAAAACAGTTCTTTATCAGCCGATAGGTTGAGACCCATAAACAGTTCAATACGGTGGGGTGAGCAGGTCGAGGCACTGTCCTAACGATAAACTAAACCACTGTGGTTTCACCAGCGGTTGCTATAGCCATTGGCTAGAGAGAGAAACTTGAAACTTGTGAGTCTCTACCAGCGACTCTGAAGAATATGAATTGGAGTACCTTCGCTGCGTTGTGGCCCCTGTCAGGGGGAAGATGTCCCTCCAAGGGAGTTACCAGAGGCCCCTCCGTCACCGGGTTGATGCTGCTCCGGACTCTTCAGACGGGTAACCTCTCCGGCCTCCTCACCTCAGACATGGGCCCCATCCACCTCAGGGTCCCTCGGACTCATCCGCCCTTGCGGAGCCCAGTCAAAGTCACTGGGCCCCAGGCCTCCAGTGTAGTACCTCACCGCAGGCTTAAGGTGCCTGGGATGGACCCCAACTCCGCTCCGACCAGGCCTAGGGCGCCTGGGCTGGAACTCTGGACCGCCCGCACCCAGGCCTAAGGTGCCTGGGCGCGCGCTTGACAAGACGACCTCGTGGCGAGGGCATCTCTCCTATTCCCTCCCGTGACGCCACAGCAGGTTCTCCGCCCCCGCTGTACCACCGCCGGAACGGGACAAAAAGGACAGCACTGCGGCAGTGATTCTACCCTGACCCGTGGGAACACCGCCACCCACAGGCCAAGGAGAATAGTACACCACCAAGTCCTCCACGATTTAAATGGTCTAAATCCTCTTATGATTTATACACACCTGGGTCATATTACCACCCAGGTGTATCCCCCTAAATTTAAACCCCCGCTACACTAGTAATGGCGGCAATCAGCGACTCTCTGCCCGCCGCCGCCCGCCTCACAGCCTGTCAAGTCTTACTCTCCGGGCCCCGGCTACTACTGGGTGGAGTGCGGAGGAAGATCACTCCGCCAGGGAAGGCAAGGAGATAAGCAGGCGGCTGGCCGGGACTTGAGCCAAGGCAGAAGAACATGCGAGCGGAGCTGAATGGGCATGCACCAGAAACTGAAGAAATATTCCCTCCGCTTCGACCAGCACATGATCATCAGAAAGGCGCACAGATAATTGAAAAAATACACCCCCCTAAGCTAGTAGAAATGGCGGAGCGGGGGGGTGTAATTCAGAATTTTTGTTTTTTTATTCTGCACTGACTGTCTTTGAAATTGCCCCAGCCCCTGTTCAAATCCAATCTGGGGACAAAACCGGGGACAGACTTGGTCCGGGGACAGTGTCCTCAATCCGGGGACTGTCGCCTGAAACCAGGGATGTCTGGTCACCCTACTCTAGAGGACCAGAACGGCATCTCTATGCTTTTGAACGTTTTACTACTCGATCTTGTGATTTTTTATAACGTTTGTGAAGACTGCTTTTTCTTTTTTTTGGTTGAACTGGATGGACTTGTGTCTTTTTTCAACCTGACTAACTATGTAACTGCTACACTTGGGTGGCGCTTCCTTCTCTTCCCTTGCTTTCATTCATACAGAGCCAGCTATACTCTGAAAAAAGCTGCCGCCACTTGTGTCATATACCTAGTATTTATGGACTATTTAATGGACTCAAGCATTTGTAGGGGTACCCCCATAGGAGCTGCTGGTTTAAATTGTGGGTCTTTGCACGTTACCTTACTGTTCCAAGTGTTCGGCTCAGGGGTTCTCCTTGAAGAGTCTGTCCATAAGAAATGTCTGCACCAACACAGTCTCTTTTAAGGGTTTTATTTGAATAAAACGTTCCAACAGAGGGGATAGAGGAATGGGGAGGACTCAGGTATCTTACTTGTCAATCGCGGAAACTTCCTAGGTCCAGAGGAGCGACTGTCTCTCACTGGCCTAGCAGCCGGTGCGAAGCTCAATCAATAGAATAGTCTCTGCCACAGACTTGGTATTGGAATTTGTTCAGTAGAATAGTCTCTGCCACAAACTTGCATAACCCCTCACTGGGTTAGCTCCCTCAGAAAGAACACAGCTCTCAGTGTTAGAATCTTTCAGCCGCTCCGGCAGCACTGTGAGGTAGACTTTAGGATCCGGGTGCGTCCTCCAATTGAGTTCTCAATTGCTCGGTCCCTTCCATTAGGCAAGGCGACACAGGATCATCCCTGGATCAGTAGGCCCCAGCAACTCCTGGGCCTACATCTCAGTTACAAGGCCTCGGGCCAACGTGGCCCCGAGGTGGAACCTGCCAACACATCCCTGAGGCCAGGAGGGCTCTCAGGTGAGAATCGAAGAAGACGACCCCCAATTCTCCCCTGTCCTTATGGTGTCTGTCACTTAAATACCCTCTCCCAGCATGCACAGCGGGTTCACCACGCCCCCTGGGCTGCTGCTAGGAAAGCGGTACCCAATACGTCCAGCCTGTTGCCTTTCCAACCCTGACCAGCGGTGACAGCGACACTCACTGGTGGGGGAAATCATGCAACCAACCGAACTGGAACAGTGCCACAATTTTAAATAACAATCTCTCTGGGCTAAACTAATGCCCAGACAACTAAATGTCAACATATAGCGCCCACTCATTGGAAGCAGGGCGCTACACATTTATATAGAGCTGTGTGGTTTCTTGTCCACTCTTGTTTCTTATGGTCAAAATTTTTTTTTCCTAGTTTCTGTTGTAGTACTACCCCCGCAGGAGCTGCTGGTTTTGTTTGGATCTGCCCTCTTATTCTCAACCCCTTAACTGTCTCGAACCTTCCCTTGGCACAACTGGTATAGAAAAGAACTGTACTTGCTATTGAGAAACACAATTCTGCATATATCACAACAGTAGAGTTCACATGTACGTTACCTTTCTCCACTTAGGTCCTTCAGGCTAACAAAAATGCACCACACAGGCTTTATTCTTAACCAAGAAATACATTTACTTAGTAAGAGTTAAGTAGACAGGTTAAGACAGTTATGTAACCTTTAGTTGGCTCTGCAGGGCCCTGCAAGAGTCAATAATATGAATAAAATAACAATATTACACAATGTTAATGCCTACTTTGTATTAATAACCAATCCTATGCTCGCGAGCTCCCCCTAGTGGGAAATACCTGCCCTGTGTCCCGTCACTAATAGCTCCAGTCAGGCCTGACTAAGATTAGTGTACAAATTCCTTGGTGAAGGGAGTCTTCGCTAGCAAACGTTGGTGCACATACTGTTTGTAATCCAGAGGGTATTAAAGAAGGAACTAAACTTCCGCAATGCTTTTGGGAGTGTGAAACTCTCAGGCTGTGCAATTGCCAACTTTAAACTACGCACTACCACACGATGCAATATGTTCCGGTGCATGGCACACTACTCTAATAGTGATGGGCCTTAAAAGTCACAGGCCTAACAGTAGTTAATGAATCCTGGGCAGGTGCCCGCTCACCCAAACAGGCCTAGTCCACCTGACACGATCCTCTGTCGGTACCTCGATCCGCGACCTCACCGTAACGTACAGTCTCTGGTCCCTCTCACAGCCGCCGTAGCTGTCGGTTGGTGAATGACTCCGGTCTCTTGGAAGAGCGAGCTGGTCACACGGAAAGAGATCCCTCTCTGGCTTGGTGATCCTCCGCGAAACTACAGGCCCAGGCTTTGGGCCTAGTCGCTCCGGCAGTAGGCCTCACACAGACTTCCTGCTTGGTTGAGGGTGAAGTCCAGAGAGACTGAGTGCGGCTCCTCCCCTTCCTTAAATAACCTCCCCCAGCAGGCTGTGCGGTGGTTGTAATCATTCTGGGAGTACAGCTGCACTCTGGGTACCATAGTCTATTAGGTATCCATGGCAACGGAGTCCATTTCTCCCTGTACCATAAGTTCCACATGCATCACTGAATATAAGTAAACAAACAGTTTATAGGATTGTAACTGGAACACCGGAGGGAGTTTGGGGTACATTCCATATAACAATAGTCTATTACAGTAGAACTCTGCTACACACTCCCCCCACTTAAAGTCTTTGGTCTCCAAAGATATCTAGGATCCTTGCTCCCTTTTGCATTTTTGCCTCTAGGCGACTACACAATACTGACAGAGGAACCTCCCACCAAACTTTGGAGGAGAGGTTGTCCTGTCTACAGGCCGCCTCAGTTGGTACGGCCTCTCCAGCTGTGCCAGGGGGTGAGCTAGGGTTGCCTTCCACCAAATTCACGGTGGAAGGACCAGGCGTCTCAACTGTCCTCCTGGAAGTAAGAACTGCTTCTTCAGAGCATGCACCCATTTGATCATATGTCAGTCTTTTAGGGGGGTGAATGACTCTTCTTTTTCTCTGTTCTTTGGGTGTCACAGTCTCAGGAGCACTAGAACCTGATGTCTCTGTGGACTCCTCAGAGGCTTTCTCCTCTGATCCATGCATGCTGGGATCTGTAATTTTAGTAGAATCTGACTCTCCTTCAGAAAAGGGTGGAGTCCCTTCAGGGTCTCCTATTGGAAAAGAGTCCAAGTTATCCTCTATTTCCTCTGTGAGTATGTTAGAGGGCACAAATTCAGGAGCCTCTGGGCGAAGAATCCCACTATCTGCTACCTCAGGAAGTGACAGGGAAGTGGTCATAGGTTCTGGCACTTGAGAGTTCCACAACCAGTCAGATTCCATCTCCTCATCCTCAGAGTCTTCTCCTTCAGGGTCTTCGTCCTCTACATCTGTAAGAGTCGACTGAGACCTGGTAACTGGCCTGGATACTCGGGAGGTTGAAGAGGATTCTTGCGGATCTGATGCGGGTGTAGGCAAACTGCTTCAAAAAGGAGCAACAGGTAGTTTCTATGCCAAGTCTTCAGTGGGCCCACACTCCCCTCTGGCTTTATCTGATACACCGGAAGACCTGGTAACTGTTTGCAGACGACATTTGGTTGGGATTTCCACCGGTCAGCTAACTTGTGCTTCCTGGGAATACCCAAGTTCCTTAGTAGTACCCTATCCTCTGGCTGTAAGTCTTGTATCCTAACCTTGAGGTCGAAGTTCCTTTTATTCCTCAATCCCCTTTGGTCAGATGAGGCTTGGGCCTGTTCATATGCCATCTTCAGACTCTTCCTTAAGCAATCCACATACCCCTTGTGGGAGGTTGCTGAGGTATGATCCAGGGAAGTGCCCAAGGCTAAGTCCACTGGTAACCGAGCTTCTCTTCCAAACATCAGCCGATATGGGGAGTATCCAGTAGCATCGCTGGTAGTACTGTTGTAAGCATGTACTATGGCAGCCACATGCTTGCTCCAGTGTTGTTTCTTCTCGGAGTTCAACGTCCCCAACATATCCAAAAGGGTCCAGTTAAACCGTTAAGGCGGAGCATCCCCTTGTGGGTGGTACGGGGTTGTTCTAGTCTTTTGGATGCTCAACAGATCTAACAGCTTCTTTATCAGTCTGCTTTCGAAGTCTCTTCCTTGATCTGAATGCAGGCGTTGGGGCAGACCATAGTGCACAAAGAACCTCTCCACTAGAATTTTGGCTACTGTTGAGGCCTTCTGATCCTTGGTAGGGAATGCTTGAGTGTATCTGGTGAAATGGTCTGTCACTACCAGGACATTCCCTTTTCCATTCAGATCTAGCTCTAGACAAAGGAAGTCAATGCACACCAGTTCCATGGGTCCTTGACTCTGCAGATGGCCCATTGGGGCAGCTTGCCGTGGCAAAGTCTTTCTTTGTATGCACCGGACGCAAGAATGGCAGTACCCCTCAACTTCAGCCCGCATACAGGGCCAGTAGAACCTGTCTCTCACAAGGTGAAAGGTTCTCTCCGGTCCCAGGTGGCCATGATTGTTGTGGAGGGCAGTTAGGACCGCCTCCCTGTACTTGGCAGGTAAGAACAACTGCCACTTCTCTTCCAGATCATCAGAGGGGCCCCTTTGGTAGACCACCCCCTGACATATCTGTAGCCGGTCCAATTCCCTGTGCAATAAGCGGGCCTCTCTGGAAGAGTTCATTAGGAGCAACTCAGGGCACTGGTTCTCCAAGGCCTTAAGTATTAGCTTCCCCAACGGGTCTTCCAATTGGTCCCTCTTTAAGTCCTTCTTGGATAACTTGGGCAAGCCCTCTTCTCCGACCTGGGTCACATTGCAGTAACATCTGGGTACTCCAGTAGCTGAGACCCCAATTTCTTTGGCCCATGATCCTCCTTTGGCTTGAAGTTCCATCCTCCTATATAGGACTCGCACTCCCTCCGGGGTCAACTGGGCCCACTCTTCGGTAAGATCAGTGGAAGTATGGGATCTCCTGGATAGGGCATCTGCATCCCTATTTCCAACTCCTGGTCGGTACTTAAGGCTGAAGGTGAAACTTGAGTGGGCGGCCAGCCACCTATGTCCTGTTGCATCCAGTTTGGCGGTGGTCAGAAGGTAGGTAAGTGGATTATTATCCGTCTTGACTACAAATTCAACCCCATACAAGTAATCTTTCAATTTGTCCACCACAGCCCATTTTAAGGCCAGGAATTCAAGCTTGTGGGTGGGGTAATTCTTCTCAGCAAGTGTCAGGCTCCTACTCACATATGCAACAGGTCGTAGGTAACCATCGTGTTCCTTCCTGGTATAGCACCCCACCAAGCCCATCTCGGCTGGTGTCCACATGCAGTTCGTAAGGTTTTGTAGTATCTGCATAGGCTAATACAGGGGCGTGGTCAGACTCTCTTTCAGCTGATCGAAGGCCTCTTCACACTTGGGGGTCCACTGGTCCTGGATGGACTCTTTAGATTTCCTAGGCCCCATGGGAGACTTCATTGGCTGATCTGACTCTACTCCATCATCTTCTCCTTCATTCTTTAACAACTCATTGAGGGGTCTGGCTATCTTGGCAAACCCCTCCACGAACCTCCTATAATAGGAGCAGAATCCCAGGAACGACCGGAGCTCGGTCACGTTTGTAGGCCTCGGCCAGGAAGTGACAGCATCCAGCTTCTTCGGATCTGTGGCTACCCCTTCTGGAGATACAATATGGCCCAAGTAATGAACTGAGGACTGGTAAAATTGGCACTTCTCTGGAGAAAGTTTCAGGCCTTCTTCGTGGAGCCTCTTCAGAACTTTCTCCAGCCTCTCTTCATGTTCCTCTAGGGTTTTCCCGAACACGATGATGTCGTCCAAGTACACCAGTACCTCTATTAAATTCATGTCTCCCACTGTTCTCTCCATCAGCCTCTGGAAAGTGGCAGGGGCCCCTGACAACCCTTGAGGCATCCGGTCGAACTCGAAGAACCCCAATGGGGTGATGAAGGCTGTCTTCTCTTGATCTTCAGGGTGCATGGGGATCTGGTAGTAGCCACTCTTCAGATCCATCACACTGAACCACTTGGCTTCAGACAGGCTTTGTAGCGCGTCCTCTATCAGGGGAGTGGTGTACTGATCTGGTATAGTCCTTCCGTTCAGTGTCCGGTAGTCTATACACAGCCTCAGAGAGCCATTCTTCTTTCGGACCACCACTATCGGAGAGGCATAAGGGCTTCTTGACTCCTGGATTATGCCTTTTCTCTTTCAGTTGCTCACGCAGATCTTCCAGATACCCTAGAGGAACCCGTCGGACTCTCTCCCTGAACGGCTTATCCTCTTGCAAGCGAATCTTGTGGGTGGCACTCTTCGCACACCCCACATCTAATTCATCCCTTGAGAAGATCTTCTGCCATCAAACGAGTTGGGCCCTGGCCCTCTCCTTCCAGGCTGGTGGGAGGTTTGCATCCTCAGAACAGAGCCTCCCTACTATGTCCTCTTCTCCCTGTGGCTTCTTCAAGTCAGATGGGCCCACTAGGGTGGCTTGGTTCACTTGACCCAACAGCATTCTGGCTGGTACCCTCACTGGGGTTGCGGAAGAGTTTCTGACACTCACTGAAACCTTCCCATGACTCCTCTCTAGAGCCTTCAGTGGGACCACTTCGGGAATTACCTCTATTCCCCTTTCCTTCTCTTGAGGATCAGGTTCAAGGATGATGAAAGGGCCTGGTTGCTTCCAGGTGAGCTTAACAGATGCTCTCAAACAGGTCACCTCTCCTGGCTGCAATACCTTCTCTGTTTTATCTAGCTTCCATTCTTTCCCAATCCCCTCTCCTGGGGTCTTCTTCTCCATCACTAAACACTGGTAAACTTGCTGCAACAAGGGGTGGACCCTTGTTGTCAAGGTATCCTGCTCTTCAACCAGAGGGGTCAATGGTCTCCTTACTAAGTCAGTGTTGGTCCCTATAATCAGGGAGCTCCTGTTGGCCCCAGGTGGCCGAGGACAGACCACAGCCAGAGTGTCAAACATCTCTGTTCCTCCCGCCACTGACGGATCAAAGGTGAGTCTGACCGGGGTGTATCCATCATAGGGGAAGCTCTGCGTTCCAATGCCCCATATCTCCAGGTCTTCCAGCTTCTGTAGTGGTAAATGGCGGAGGTGCCTATTGTAGAAATCACGATACAGGAGGGTCACCTGGGCTCCTGTATCGAGAAGGGCCTTTGTGTAGATTCCTTCTACCTGGATGGAGCTCATTGGAGAGGGCCCTACTAGTTTGTCTGGAAGTTTTCGTGGACGGGTCTTCTTGGCAGGTTCTGTAATTTGTTACTTTACTTCTTTCTTTTTCCGGCTTTTCCGGGGCTTTGACCCTTGTGGAGCCTGGTGTGCATTGATCTTCCGCCTCCGAGTATTTTGGAATTTGGAGCGGGAAGTACCAAGCTGTCCAGAGGCGGCAGCAGGGGTGTTTAGTAGAGGTTTAGGCCCCTGTCGCTGTCTCTTCTTCTTGTTGCTTTTGGAGTTGGCTGTCACTGATGGGCACCCGGTTGACTCCTTCACCGGGGCCCTCTGAAGTTTTTTCGCTGGCTTGCGGGATGGTGTGGCAGCTTTCCTCGGGCTGGTACACATCTGTCGATAGTGCCCAGTTCCTCCACAATTGAAGCAGACATCTTCATCCCTTGAGTTCCTAGGTGGGGAAGTAGATACACTTTGAGTCACCTTGGATGCAGTGCCTTCTCCCTTCCCAGTCTCTGAGGCCTTGGCCATAACTGAAGTTAACATCTCCATAACCAGGGATGAGCCGAACACCCCCCTGTTCGGTTCGCACCAGAACCTGCGAACAGACAAAATGTTTGTGTGAACTTTAGAACCCTATTAAATACAATGGACTCGAACGTTCAAAATCTAAATCTTAATTATAAAGGCTAATATGCAAGTTATTGTCCTAAAAAGTGTTTGGGGACCTGGGTCTTGCCCCAGGGGACATGTATCAATGCAAAAAAAAGTTTTAAAAACGGCCGTTTTTTCAGGAGCAGTGATTTTAATAATGCTTAAAATGAAAAAATAAAAGTGAAATATTCCTTTAAATTTCGTACCTGGGGGGTGTGTATGATATGCATGTAAAGTGGCGCATGTTTCCAGTGCTTAGAACTGTCCCTGCAAAAAATGTCATTTTTGAAAGAAAAAAAGTAATTTAAAACTCACTCGCGGCTATTAATGAATTGTCGGCTCCCGGCAATACATTCAAAAGTCATTGATAAAAAAAAAAAAAAAAGCGTGGGGGTTCCCCAGAATTCAATTACCAGGCCCTTCAGGTCTGGAATGGATATTAAGGGGAACCCCGCTACAAATTTAAAAAAAAATTGACGTGGGGTTCCCCCAAATATCCATTCCCGGCCCTTCAGATCTGGCATGGATTTTAAGGGGAACTCCACCCCAAATAAAAAAAAAAATGGTGTGGAGTCCCCCTAAAAATCCATACCAGACCCCTTATCCGAGCACGCAACCTGGCCGGCCGCAGGGGAAAAGGGGGGGACGAGAGAGTGCCCCCCCTCCCTCCTGAACCGTACCAGGCCACATGCCCTCAACATGGGGAGGATGTCCCCATGTTGATGGGAACAAAGGCCTCATCCCCACAACCCTTGCCCTGTGGTTGTGGGGGTCTGCGGGCGGGGGGCTTATCGGAATCTGGAAGACCCCTTTAACAAAGGGGACCCCCAGATCCCCCCCCCCCCTATGTGAATTGGTAAGGGGTACATTGTACCCCTACCATTTCACGAAGAAAGCGTAAAAAAATGTTTAAAAAAAACACACAAACACCTTGAAAAAGTCCTTTATTTAAAAAAAAAAACATTCCAGCGGTGAAATCCAGTGTCCCGCGGAGATCCCGATGTCCAGCGCTGTCCTTCATTGGTTGTGCCTGAGCGGACCTGATGGGGAACTCCCTCTCAGTGTTTTAAATGTATAGACCCCGCCCCTTCTAAAGTTCCCCATCAGGTCCGCTCAGCGGACCAGATGCGGAACATGAGAAGGGGTGGGTCTATACATGTATTACCAAAGTGAGAGCAGTTCCCCATCAGGTCCGCCCCCTCGGTATGTCGGACCCGCCTACGTCATTGGCTTGAGCGGGGAACTTCCTTCACTATGTAAATTTAAATTACACAGTGAAGGAAGTTCCCCGCTCAAGCCAATGACGTAGGCGGGTCCGACATACCGAGGGGGCGGACCTGATGGGGAACTGCTCTCACTTTGGTAATACATGTATAGACCCGCCCCTTCTCATGTTCCGCATCTGGTCTGCTGAGCGGACCTGATGGGGAACTTTAGAAGGGGCGGGTCTATACATTTAAAATACTGAGAGGGAGTTCCCCATCAGGTCTGCTCAGGCACAACCAATGAAGGACAGCGTTGGACACATCGGGATCGCCGCGGGACACTGGATTTCACCGCTGGAATGTTTTTTTTTTTTTTTAAATAAAGGACTTTTTCAAGGTGTTTGTGTGTTTTTTTTAAATTTAATTTTTTTTTTACCAATTCACATAGGGGGGGCGGGATCTGGGGGTCCCCTTTGTTAAAGGGGTCTTCCAGATTCCGATAAGCCCCCCGCCCGCAGACCCCCACAACCACCGGGCAAGGGTTGTGGGGATGAGGCCCTTGTCCCCATCAACATGGGGACATCTTCCCCATGTTGAGGGCATGTGGCCTGGTACAGTTCAGGAGGGAGGGGGGGCTGCTCTCTCGTGCCCCCCTTTTCCCCTGCGGCCGGCCAGGTTGCGTGCTTGGATAAGGGGTCTGGTATGGATTTTTAGGGGAACTCCATGCCATTTTTTTAAAAATTTGGGGTGGAGTTCCCCTTAAAATCCATGCCAGATCTGAAGGGCCTGGAATGGATATTTGGGGGAACCCCACGTCAATTTTTTTTTTAATTTGCGGCGGGGTTCCCCTTAATATCCATTCCAGACCTGAAGGGCCTGGTAATTGAATTCTGGGGAACCCCCACGCTTTTTTTTTTTATCAATGACTTTTGTATGTATTGCCGGGAGCCGACAATTCATTAATAGCCGCGAGTGAGTTTTAAATGACTTTTTTTCTTTCAAAAATGAAATTTTTTGCAGGGACAGTTCTAAGCACGGGAAACATGCGCCACTTTAAATGCATATCATACACACCCCCCCAGGTACGAAATTTTAAGGAATATTTCACTTTTATTTTTTAATTTTAAGCATTATTAAAATCACTGCTCCCGAAAAAAACGGCCGTTTTTAAAACTTCTTTTTGCATTGATACATGTCCCCTGGGCCAGGACCCGGGTCCCCAAACACTTTTTAGGACAATAACTTGCATATAAGCCTTTATAATTAGCACTCTAGATTTCTCCCATAGATTTTTCGAATTTGCCGCGAACACCCCAATTTGTTCGCTGTTCGGCGAACGGGCGAACAGGCAATGTTCGAGTCGAACATGAGTTCGACTCGAACTCGAAGCTCATCCCTATCCATAACTTGTGCCATTTGGGACTTTAGAGTAGCTACCTCAGAGTCCTATTCACGAGTCATTGCCGACCTAACTTCAGCAAAGGGGATAGAGTTCGGTGGAGTAGTTGATTGTTGATCATTCAGCAGTGCTTCTTCATCTCTTACCACCCGGATGAGATCAGGGTAGCTCAGTGACATGTGTATAGAAAATAATACTGCGCTACTAAAGAGATCCAAGTGTGAGGGTCATCTGCTACAAAGCACTGAAAGGTAAATTTCCATGTGCCTTGAAGTGAATATGGTATATGGGAGAAGTGCTGAGCTGATGTGTATAGTGTACTGTGTTTCTGTGCTAGACCTCTATTTTTGTTATTGATATAACATCCATAAGTTATTTCTGAGGTAGCATGAACATAAACATACAAAGAATTATTTGGATTAATAAATTACTAATTTACCAACAAATGGTGATAAAGTGCAAGAAGTGCAAATATTCTGTGACACAATAAAAAAATATAATTAAATAAGACAGATAAAATTAATTTATAATATAAAGTGCAAGTGTCTGTGATGGTACTAAGCAGTACCTAACTATTATAGTGCAAATGTGCATAAATTATGTTACTAAGCAGTAACAATAAAGTTCTTGGTGGGTCCAGTAAAATGACTGTCCTTCTTTGGGGTGAAAAAAAGGAAAAATAGGTGATGTTGATCGTGCCACAAAGAACAAATATAATCCGGGGGTGGGAAAAGATCCCTTATTGACGTGCTGTGTTTGGTGCTGGGTGGTGGGTGATACAAATAGCTTCATGCTTTTCACACTGTGGCTCCTTAAGCATATGGGTGGCCCCTTACCTCACTGCTGTGAGGTTACAGCATTTGTGTATAGTAGGGCCTTTTATCCGACCTCCTCCTGTTCGAATGATCCTTTTACAGCCTGGGCTGGGGTCCTAACTGGTTCTATGTAGGGTGTTAGGGGGAGGGGGGATCGCGATTCCTCTAGAGGCTCCACAGGTTGGTATGCATGTAATAATGGGGAAGAGCGAAGGAATCCCAAATAGTGTGATATTGTTTTTTAAAAAAACATTTATTCACATAGTTAAAAAGTACTCACATTTGAAATTTCAGAGCAGGGTACATCAGATACGAGCGCCAAGCTCGTCCGCGTCACCTCCGGTGCTTGCACTTCCCTACGCGTGTCGTCACTGGTCACGTGACTTCATCAGGGGATAAGGAACAAGCTATGGAGATGTCTTTTATATCGCTGTTTTAATTGCATTGCGGTGGCCATTTTCCCGGAGCAAAATCACAGGAAGTCTGTGGTGGCCATTTTCTTGTGGATTTGTTTACTACTATGTGTGCTGCCATTTTCTTGGTTTGGTATAGAAGATATGCAAGGATAAAACTCAAAGGGTAGTGACAACCTTTGTTATGTAGACGGTGGAACGAAACTGATGTCTGGCTAAAATTATTAAAAAACAATAAAGGGCATAAAAGACCTGATTGATTAAAATATGAGCTAAAATGTTTAAAATTGGAGAAATTGAATAGTCCCAGTACCTTTATATCATATATTAATTTTATCTGTCTTATTTAATTATATTTTTTTATTGTGTCACAGAATATTTGCACTTCTTGCACTTTATCACCATTTGTTGGTAAATTAGTAATTTATTAATGCAAATAATTCTTTGTATGTTTATGTTCATGCTACCTCAGAAATAACTTATGGATGTTATATCAATAACAAAAATAGAGGTCTAGCACAGAAACACAGTACACTATACACATCAGCTCAGCACTTCTCCCATATATCAAGCTCAGTGACATGACACCCCCAGAGGTCTTCAAATGGAGCCAGACTGGATCAGAGCGCAGGGCTCCTCTTAAAAATTGTTGCATCCTGGCTTGATCTATGGCAGAGGGTTCCATTCCCTTCTTAAGCACAATCTGACATAGCATCTTGTTCAACCTCTAGATATACTCGGAAAGGCCTGGCTGTTGTAGGGTGTGTTGAAATTGGTATATCAGCTCAGCTGCCTTCTCCAATCGCCCGAACTCCTCTGCAAGCATGACTGAGTAATCATAGGCTGTACATGTGGCATTACTGAACCTCAGATTCTTGACAGCTTCTGCAGTGGCTGCTCGCAGACTCTCTCACTTATATATTGTTTCTTTTGGGCCTCTGGTAGTTCCCATCCTTCTAGAGTTTGCATGGCTTGCTCTATCCAGAAATCAAACTCTTCCTCCCCGAGTGGCACAGGCTGTTCCCCTGAGAAGGTTCTCAGCTTTCTGTACCCAGCTTCCACACACACTGTGTTGCTTTTCTGGCACCTTGACACGAAGTCCCCCAGAGCAGTAAGAAGCTCTGGCCCAATCATGGTCAGAGGTGGCGGGGAGGCTTCTGGTGTCTTGACTTCCTCTTCCTGGGAAGGTGTGGAGTGGTCTCCCCCATTGAAGTCTTGGGTGTACTATGAGGAGTTTTGACTTGTCTCCTAAGGGGAAACTCTTCCTCTTGAAACTCTCAGGCACTCCCTCTTTCCATTCTAGCAAGGCATGAGTGCTATAAGCTTCTTGATCTGGCCTAAGAGCAACCACCCATGCCTTCCTATGTGGAGACAATTTCTTCATGATGTCATCCACTTCCTTCTTGTGCCAATGTCCACCAGGAAGCTCAAGGGCTACACTTGTGCTTGAGCGGGCGCCCTGTTTTTCGCACCATTGGACTACAACGAAGGGGTCCATCTTGGTATGGACAAGGGTCCTGCCTGGTGAGGTTGATTTCAGAGTAACAGGATCCCGGATGAGCCCCCACGTGTAGCACTACCCCCGCAGGAGCTGCTGGTTTTGTTTGGGTCTGCCCTCTGATTCTCAACCCCTTAACTGACTCGAACCCTCCCCTGGCACAACTGGTATAGAAAAGAATTGTAATACCCACTTACTATTGAGAAACACAATTCTGCATATATCACAACAGTAGATTTCACATGTATGTTACCTTTCTCCACTTAGGTCCTTCAGGCTAACAAAAATGCACTACACAGGCTTTAATCTTTTTTTAAAAAAAAAACAAAAGTTTTTATTGAACAATTTACATTTGGAACATAATTCTGCAAGTTACAAGGCAATACTGGAGAAATGCATAAAACAAAGAAATGTGGCTTATACATATATAGGCACAGCAGATCAAAAAACTTGTTCAGATTGAACACTGGATTCAGTGACTATCAATAAGTGGAAAACCTTATGTCCACGCTATTCATGGAATTGCACGCTAGAAGGATGTATAGTTTTACGGACCATCAGTGCATGTGTCTGCGGACTCAAGCCATCTATCCCAGATTTTGTTGTACTTATATGGACAACCTCTGTTAATGTATATGAACTTTTTGTAGGGAAGTGTGTTATTTATATCTAGTTTCCAATCGTTAAAGCTGGGGGGAGTGGGTCTCATCCACTGTCTGGCTATAATTTTTCTATCAGAAAACAATGTTTCATGCAAGAATGTTTTAGTGAATTTGTCCATCTCAGAGTTGGAATATCCCCAGTAAGCATTGTTTGGGGTCCAGGGTCAATGGGGATCCCATGTCATCATGGAGGAAGCCAACAATCTGATTCCACAGACCCTGAAGGACCGGGCATGCCCAGAGTAGATGGAAGAACGTGCCCGTCGCTTGGTTACACATTGTGCACAAGGTAGAAGACTGTCGTCTAAAGTGGGCGATTCTTAGGGGGGTGAGATATGCTCGGTGCACCGTGTATAACTGGGTCAGCCTGTCAGAGAGCTTGGGGGATACAGTCTTGCATGAGTCAAGTGCTTCACTCCACTCCTCATCCTCCAGTGGGCCCACCTCTCTTTCCCATTTTTGGTTTAACCACTTAACGACCGCCCACCACCGATTTACGTCGGCAGAATGGCACCGACAGGCAGAATCACGTAGATCTACGTGATCGCCTTTGTGCAGTTGGGGGGTCCATCCGGACCCCCCTTCACTGCAGTGAGCGGCCGTTAAGTGTTCGGGAGCGATCAGGCATGAGGGGGCGGCCGCTCGATTCCGCCCCCCCCTCGCGATCGCTCCCGGCCAATGAAAATGCTTCCTCCGCCATGTGATGTAAACACAGGCTGGAGGAAGTGATGTCATCTCCCTCGCCGCGGTCTTTTCGTTCCGCCGAGCAGAGAAGAAGCAGGTTAGTGCACCAACAGTCCACTGACACGTAGGTAAACATAGGCACACAAATCACCCCCCAGTCACCCCCAGATCACCCCCCAGGTCACCCCAAAGCCCCCAATCACAGTGTCACTGATTGCAGTGATCATTTATTTTACTGATCACTGCATTTAGTGTCATCTGTGATTGTAAAAAGTTGCAGGGCAGTTAGGATTAGGCCCCTTTAGGTCCAGGGTAGCCCCCTAACCCCCCCTAATAAAGGTTTAACCCCTTGATCACCCCCCAGGTAACCCTTTCACCCCCTAACTTCAGCGTCACTAAGCGATTGTTTTTCCGATCGCTGTATTCGTGTCGCTGGTGTTTTAGATAGGCAGTTATTTTTTTTTAGGTTCGCCGCAGGTTTTTATTAGTGTCAGGTACCCCCATATATTATTTTAACCCCCTGATTGCCCCTAGAGTTAACCCTTTCACCAGTGATCGCCGTATAAGCGTCACTGGTGTCACTGGTTAGCCAGTAAGTTATTTAGTTATTTAGGTTACCCGTCAGGTTTTTATATAGTGTCAGGTACCCCCATATTTAACCTAATAAAGGTTTTAACCCCCTGATTGCCCCTAGTTAACCCTTTCACCAGTGATCACCATATAAAGGTTACGGGTGACGCTGGTTGATTAGTTTGCTTTTTATAGCATCAGGGCACCCGCCGTATATAACCCAATAAAGGTTTAACCCCCCTGATCGCCCGGCGGGTGAGATCAATTAGGTTTTAGCGCCAGAGAGGGTCTGCGTCACCCCAGGCAGTGTTAGGTTAGTGACAGTAACGCTAACACCCACGCGCAAAGCATACACCCCCCTTAGTGGTATAGTATCTGATCAGATCTGATCAGATCTATACTAGCATCCCCAGCGGTTTAGGGTTCCCAAAAACGCAGTGTTAGCGGGATCAGCCCAGATACCTGCTAGCGCCTGCGTTTAGCCCCTCCGCCCAGCCCAGCCCAGCCCACCCAAGTGCAGTATCGATCGATCACTGTCACTTACCAAACACAACACACATAACTGCAGCGTTCGCAGTGCTTGGTTTTTGGGGCCCTGTACGCGGCTAGGCTCCCAAAAAGTCCTACACATGTGGTATCCCCGTACTCAGGAAAAGCAGCAGAATGTATTTTGGGGTGCAATTCCACATATAACCATGGCATGTGTGAGCAATATATCATTTAGTGACAACTTTTTGTACATTTTTTTTTTCTTTTTGTCATTATTCAATCATTTGGGACAAAAAAAAAAATATTCAATGGGGTCAACATGCCTCTCAGCAAATAGCTTGGGGTGTCTACTTTCCAAAATGGGGTCATTTGGGGGGGGGTTTGTGCCATCTTGGCATTTTATGGCCTTCAAAACTGTGATAGGTAGTGAGGAGTGAAATCAAAAATTTATGCCCTTAGAAACCTTGAAGGCGGTGCTTGGTTTTTGGGGTCCCGTACGCGGCTAGGCTCCCAAAAAGTCCCACACATGTGGTATCCCCGTACTCAGGAGAAGCAGCAGAATGTATTTTGGGGTGTAATTTCACATATGCCCATGGCATGTGTGAGCAATATATCATTTAGTGACAACTTTGTGCAAAAAAAAAAAAGTTTGTCATATTCCCGCAACTTGTGGCAAAATATAAAATATTCCATGGACTGAACATGCCTCTCAGTAAATAGCTTGGGGTGTCTACTTTCCAAAATGGGGTCATTTGGGGGGGTTTTGTGCTATTTTGGCATTTTATGGCCTTCGAAACTGTGATAGGTAGTGAGGAGTGAAATCAAAAATTTGCGCCCTTAGAAATCCTGAAGGCGGTGCTTGGTTTCCGGGGTCCCGTACGTGGCTAGGCTCCTAAAAAGTCCCACACATGTGGTATCCCCGTACTCAGGAGAAGCAGCAGAATGTATTTTGGGGTGCAATTCCACATATAACCATGGCATGTGTGAGCAATATATCATTTAGTGACAACTTTTTGTAATTTTTTTTATTTTTTTTGTCATTATTCAATCACTTGGGACAAAAAAAAAAATATTCAATGGGCTCAACATGCCTCTCAGCAATTTCCTTGGGGTGTCTACTTTCCAAAATGGGGTCATTTGGGGGGGTTTTGTACTGCCCTGCCATTTTAGCACCTCAAGAAATGAGATAGGCAGTCATAAATTTAAAGCTGTGTAAATTTCAGAAAATGTACCCTAGTTTGTAAACGCTATAACTTTTGCGCAAACCAATAAATATACGCTTATTGACATTTTTTTTACTAAAGACATGTGGCTGAATACATTTTGGCCTAAATGTATGACTAAAATTGAGTTTATTCGATTTTTCTTATAACAAAAAGTAGAAAATATCATTTTTTTTCAAAATTTTCGGTCTTTTTCTGCTTATATCGCAAAAAATAAAAATCGCAGAGGCAATCAAATACCATTAAAAGAAAGCTCTATTTGTGGGAAGAAAAGGACGCAAATTTCATTTGGGTACAACATTGCATGTCCGCACAATTTACAGTTAAAGCAGCGCAGTGCCGAATCCCAAAAACAGGCCTGGTCCTAATGGCCCGAAATGGTCCGGGGCTTAAGTGGTTAAGGCTGTAAGCTAGCGTGGTAGATGATGGGGTGAGAAGCATGACAGAAAAATCAGAGATCAGCTTTCGCGGGTCCACATCCTTAACCACTGCCATAATAACATTGGGTGTAGATTGTGGCAAAGGCTGGGGAAACTGAGCTTGGGCTGCGTGACTCACTTGGAAAAATCTAAAACGCATAGAATTGGGCAGCAGGAACTCATTTTGGAGGTCCTCAAAATTTTTAAGTGTGCCATTGGAAATTATGTGGTGCAAATAATATATTCCATGTTCGCACCATATCTCCGTGTCAGGGATCAAGAGAAACTCTGAGGCCGCGTACACACGACCGGTCTTCTCGGCAGAAAACGACAAGAAAACTGCCGGGAGAGTTTTCTTGCCGAGAAAACCGGCTGTGTGTACGTGGGTTTCAGTTTTCTCGTCGAGAAAACTGCCCAGATTCCCCGACGAGAAAAAAGACGACCTGCGGTCTTTTTTCTCGTCAAGAATCTCGTCGGCCTGTTTCTCGACGAGAAACCCGAGCGTGTGTACACTTACCTGTCGCCGTGGAAACCCGCACATGCTCGAAATGACTTTGACGCATGCGCGGTAGCTTCCTAGGCATAGGGTGTAGCAAGATGGCGGCGACGGCATCGAATGTGACGAGCGCACGCTCGTCGTAGTCGATGACGTCACCACGTGCGTGCCATTCAAAAGAACGGCGGTTCTTTTGAATCGTACGTGTGTACACTCGGCCGGGACAAGTTTCTTGTCAAGATTCTCATCAGGGAAAACGACGGGTTTTTCCTGACGAGAATCTCGGCCGTGTGTACGAGGCTTGAGAGTAGTCTATTGTGCCATAAAGGCATAAATATAATTGTTGAGTTTAGGGGTCGTTAATGTTTTAGTGGTGACGTCCCATACGCGCCTATATTGGTACAATAGGGACCCACGGTCTCTATTGGAGTTATTCACACTATGTCCCACTGCAATTGCAGTGAGTGGGTCAGTGGTTAGTTGCGCCCACCGTGGACAGAGGAGGGTGAGGAATCTGAGTCTGTCGGTTTTATTTATGTGGTATAGTTGAGACAGTTGGGATGCAAGGTAATAAAGATTTAAGTCAGGGAGGGCTGTTCCACCTAGGTCAGTAGGGTTCTTAAGGACTCTCCAGGCCAGCTTGTGTCTGTTGGTACCCTAAATAAATGTCACACAGGCTTTATTCTTAACCAAGAAACACATTTACTCAGTAAGAGTTAAGTAGACAGGTTAAGACAGTTATGTAACTTTAGTTGGCTCTGCAGGGCCCTGCAAGAGTCAATAATATGAATAAAATAACAATATTACACAATGTTAATGCCTACTTTGTATTAATAACCAATCGCATGCTCGCGAGCTCCCCCTAGTGGGCAATACCTCCCCTGTGTCCCGTCACTAATGGCTCCATTAAGGCCTGACTAAGATTAGTGTACAAATTCCTCGGTGGAGGGAGTCTTCGCTAGCAAACGTTAGTGCACATACTGTTTGTAATCCAGAGGTTATTAAAGAAGGAACTAAACTCCCGCAATGCTTTTGGGAGTGTGAAACTCTCAGGCGGTGCAAACGCCAACTTTAAACTGCGCACTACCACACGATGCAATATGTTCCAGTGCGTGGCGCACTACTCTAATGGTGATGGGCCTTAAAAGTCACAGGCCTAACAGTAGTTAATGAATCCTGGGCAGGTGCCCGCTCACCCAAACAGGCCTAGTCCGCCTGACACGATCCTCTGTCGGTACCTCGATCCGCGACCTCTCCGCAACGTACAGTCTCCGGTTCTTCTCGCAGCCGCCGTAGATGTCGGTTGGTGAATGACTCCGGTCTCTGGGAAGCGCAAGCTGGTCACACAGAAAGAGATCCCTCTCTGGCTTGGTGATCCTCCGCAAAACTACAGGCCCAGGCTTTGGGCCTAGTCGCTCCGGCAGCAGGCCTCACACAGACTTCCTGCTTGGTTGAGGGTGAAGTCCAGAGAGACTGAGTGCGGCTCCTCCCCTTCCTTAAGTAACCTCCCCAGCAGGCTGTGCGGTGGTTGTAATCATTCTGGGAGTACAGCTGCACTCTGGGTACCGTAGTCTATTAGGTATCAATGGCAACGGAGTCCCTTTCTCCCTGTACCATAAGTTCCACACGCATCACTGAACATAAGTAAACAAACAGTTTATAGGATTGTAACTGGAACACCGGAGGGAGTTTGGGGTACATTCCATATAACAATAGTCTATTACAGTAGACCTCTGCTACACACTCCCCCCACTTAAAGTCTTTGGTCTCCAAAGATATCTAGGATCCTTGCTCCCTTTTGCATTTTTGCCTCTAGGCGACTACACAATACTGACAGAGGAACCTCCCTGTCACGTACCTGAAGGGAGACTGAAGTGACGAGGTCGGTCTCTCTTGTATCTCCAGCCCTGGTCCCGCTGAAGGTGGAACAGAAGGAACCGAGGAACAGGAGGAACATGAGCGCCTGCAGATGTAGGCCCAGAAACCAGTAGCAGGGGGTGCGAACCTGGATGAGCTGGAGGACCATCGGATCACGGAAGGTCGCTGTGCATCAAGGATCATCCAGGGTTAAAGAGGCACTCTGGTGGAACAGTGTCACTGGAACTTCAGAGGGTGTTGGGTTCCAGGAAGACTTGCCGCAGGAAGTCGCTGAGAGTCGCAAGACTGAAGTCGCAGACACTCGGAGGACGGTGCGTAACCACACAGGAAGCAGATGCAAGTCACAAGGGTAGTCGGGTCAGATAACAGGCGGGCAGCGAGGTACAAGGCAGCAGGCAGAAGCAGGGTCAAATGGGTAGCCAGGATCCGGAACCGGAATCAGACAAGAAGCAGAGTCCAGAAGCAGGGTCAAGGCAAGCCAGGTTCAGCAACGGGTATCAAGCAGGATAACAACAGAGTTCAGGGTATCAGGAAACAGCTGAAGACCAGTCAGCAAGGGTCTGGGGTCAGGGCACTTCCTTAAATAGGCTGTCTGGCGCCAATTGGCGCTAGGAGCGCGCTCCTGCGCGTGCACGCAATCCGTTGCGCACGCGCATGCGCATTGGACGAAAAACGGATGGTTTTCTTACACTCCCACCAAACTTTGGAGGAGAGGTTGTCCTGTCTACAGGCCGCCTCAGTTGGTACGGCCTCCCCAGCTGTGCCAGGGGGTGAGCTAGTGTTGCCTTCCACCAAATTCACGGTGGAAGGACCAGGCGTCTCAACTGTCCTGCTGGAAGTAAGAACTGCTTCTTCAGAGCATGCACCCATTTGATCATATGTCAGTCTTTTAGGGGGGGGAATGACTCTTCTTTTTCTCTGTTCTTTGGGTGTCACAGTCTCAGAAGAGGATCCTAGAGAGATTGAGAGGGTGATAAAGATGAAAGATGGGAACAAAGGTTAACCTGGGTAGATATAAGGATTTAGATAGAGTAGACTTTGAGAGTGAATGAAGTTTGGTACAAAATATATGTGTAGATGTATATCTGGATAAATTGAATATGAGTTATCATGTATATAATTGTAACCATGAAAATATTCAGTTGGAATGTCCCTTTTATTTTCTGTTCTTTTGTTTTCTTCTTCTTGTTGGTATAAAAGAAAAAAATAAAGATATTAAACATTATGGGGCAGAACTGATGGGCACTGATGAGGTGGCACTGATGGGGCAGAACTGATGGGCACTGATGAGGTTGTACTGATGGGGCATAACTGATAAGCTGCACTAATGGTCACTGATGAGGCTGCACTGATAGGCAGCACTGATTAGAATTGATAAGCTTCACTGATGGACACTGGTAAACTGCACTGATTGGCGCTGATGGGGCTGCACTGCTGATCAGTGGCTTAATTATCAGTGTAAACAAAGTACTGACAGCCTTTCTTAGTATCAGCTGTCTTTCTCTCACACAGACACAGTGCATGAGGAAAGGACTGCAGATAACGGCAAGTCTGTTTACTTGTGATCAGCTTTGATTGGACACAGCCAATTACATGGTACAGGGCCACTGTGATTGGCCCTTTACCCCAAACTGTGATCAGCTGTGTCCAAATGACACAGCAGTCACAGAGCACACCTGATGCGCAGCCTGGGGGCGTGCAGGGGGTGAGGTCCTGGATGGGCATCCATGTACACCCTCTCAGAACTAGAGAGCTGCGCTGTAGCATGGAACTTAACTTATTCTCTCTAGAACAGTGGTTCTCAACCTTTCTAGTGCTGTGACCCCTTGATAAAATTTCCCATGTTGTGGGGACCCCTAACAATAAAATTATTTTTGTAGCGTGGGTTGTCAGCACCCAAGGCAAGACAAGTAATTTGCACCCCTAATCCACTGACATTTAGCACTCCCTGAGTCCCTTCCACTCGTACAGTATTAAAACCCCTTATGGTACATTTGAGAATAAACCCTAAAGGGCACAAGTACCCCCCGGTACAACGGGACTTTTAAGGGCAAACAAATAAAAAAGCAAAAAGATTTGTAAAAAAATATATCTCATTTATTTGAAAAGGATTTTTTTGAAAAAAAGATAAAAGATATGCATATATCAAGAGATGTATTGGACACAATGATACCTTTACATATCAAACATGAATATACAAAAATACGGAACATTCAAACATGATTGAATTCATGTTTGAATGTTCCGTATTTTTGTATATTCATGTTTGATATGTAAAGGTATCATTGTGTCCAATACATCTCTTGATATATGTATATCTTTTATATTTTTTTCAAAAAAATCCTTTTCAAATAAATGAGATATATTTTTTTACAAATCTTTTTGCTTTTTTCTTTGTTTGCCCTTAAAAGTTCCGTTGTACCGGGGGGGTACTTGTGCCCTTTTGGGTTTATTCCCATTAATTTGGGACAGTGGCAACATATGAGGAGAAACTTCCTTTTGTTTTTTTCTCCATGTGGTTCATTTTTTATATCTATGGTACATTTGAGGATGTACCCCTCTTTCTCCTTTCTTTCCCTCCCCCCATCCCTCTCTCTAGCCGTCTTTCGCTCCCTTTTTCTTTGTTCCTCCCCCTCTTTTTCTCTCCCTTCCATGTATTCTCTATTTATATTCCTTCTCTTACTCCTCGTGGGGGGGGGGGGTGGGGGGTGGGGGGGTGGGGTCAATAGGATCAGTGGCAGTGCTGGCGGGGAGATCTAATCAGTCAACTTAGGTGCTCTTGATCAAGGTCATCTGCTGATCTGAGAGCTGTAGTGGGGACTTTTAATGGCAACTATAATCACAGCATAGGCGTGTGCACAGGGTGTGCCAGGTATGCCTGGGCACACCCTAATCACCCCATGTGCCACACATTCCCCCTATTTCCAAAAATTATAAAAATAAAAAATAAATAAAAAAATTTAATTGTAAAAAAGAATACAAAATAAAATAATAAAAAAAAAAAATACAGACACCATTCCACTACCCTACTCACACTGCTCTAATGACACTGTCAGTATATATACACATACACACTAACATGTGTTTGAGCTTTAGGGTAAACACCCTAATGCAATGAGCTGCGCACACCTATGAATCACAGGTAGTGTTACTCACTGTGTCTCCCGATTCACAGTGTCTCCGACTTTGTGGTGTCTCGTAGCAGTGACACCTATGCCAAAATCAGGAGATAGGGTCTCCTCCAGCCTCTCCCACTTCACATTCCTCACGTCAGCTGACCTCTAGTTTATGTCCCCCAGCCATGCAGTGAGGCCCGGAGTGACAAAACAAAGTGACAGAATAACGTAGGGCCGGGCATGACTGTGTGTTTAGTAAGCCAACAAGGGGTTAAGAAATCAAATGGAAAAGTAAGGGGAGTGGCTGAGGTCAAATGGCGAGGAGGGGAGGAGCAGTATAAATTAAGGAGGCGGGGGCCTCCCGGGATTCAGTCAGCAAGAAAGAACAGGAGGAGGCAGGTTTTTTCTCTGCTCCTCCATTTTCAGACCTCATGGCGGACATAGACTTGATTTTTGCACGGCTGTGGTCGGCGGTGGCGACGAGGGGAGTGAACTGGCTTGAAGCGCAGGTGGGGGGGTTGCTGCAGGACCAGGCGGGTGGGTCACAGGGCAGGGGGGAACCGTTACCATGTGCTCGGCAGTCTAGGCCGCCGGAGCGGTATTCACCTGGCCCTGCTAGCAGGGCGCAGCGTCACCCCAGAAGCCCCCACGCGGACCCGTCCCCCCCCCGGCCAAGCGGGGCTCCGCTTCGGCCGCCGGTGGGGCCGGACGGTCTACTAGTCAGCGGCGCAGTTTGGGGGCGGGGCTACAGGCTGCAATGGCGCCCGGTCAACCGCGACGCAGCGAGTTCAGGCAGATGGTGCGGTCCCCTCCTCCTCTCCGGGAACAGCACGGGGGGAGACTCAGCGTGGCAGGTGCAGGGATACGGCCGGTGGGCCGTCCAGGAACGCGGCCGCTGGCTCAGTGGTGGTGGGAAGGCCTGGACCCACAGGGCGGGAGGTCGGACGGGCTTTGGGACCGGCTAGGGGTCCAGCTCGAGGAGGCACGGGCTCTGCAGCAGCGACGGCCGGGTCACAACCGAGAGGTCGATCCGGCACTGGGCCGGGATCCACGGCCGCCAGGCCGACTTCGCCTGGAGGGCTGCTGTCACCGATGACGCCGGCCGATGAAGATCGATCGGAGGGTGAGGCGTCTGAGTTGGATGAGGAGGATCGCCGGGAGGTCTCGTCGTCGGTGGAGGTGCCCGCGATGGCTGTGGGGAACGGGCCCAGTCAGCCTGGTAAGTCTATTCTGAGTTCTTCCAATGATTTGTCTGCTGCATTGTGTAAATTGTTGGGGGTGGGGGGTCACTGTGTCTCATGCTGTTACGCCCCCGGGTGCCCCTGGGGGGATCGGCACATTGCCTGCCACCCCGGGTACAACGGGTGGCATTCATGATTTATTAGGGGGTTTGAGGGACTTGTTACAACGTTTTGCGGGGAGTCCTAGTGTGCCCCCTCAGGCTGGGCCATGGGTGGGGGCGGGATCCGGGGTGGCAGATACCCCCTCAGTGGTGGTGGTTGACCCCCTCACTCCTGGGGCAGGTGTTAGCGGAACGTCGGGGGACAAAGGGGGGGAGCAGCCAGCTCCCAGCAAAGCAGATATTGTCCGAATTGCCGATGCGGCCAGGTGGGAGGTTTATGTGTGCTATGAGGGGCCGTTGGGGGCGCATTTGAAACAGGAGGTGCGTGAGAAGATCGGAAGGGGTGAGTATGTAGAAATTTTTTCCTTGCTTCCTTTAGAAAAATTCAATTTGGATAGGGTTAAACCCGACGATTCCAAAAAGGAGGATGAGGAGAAGAGGAGGTACAGACTTATTCCCCGGACATTTAGCAACTGGCTGCAGGCATTTGCTATAATGGCCAGTGTCATTGGGGAGAAGAGCCCGGAACATTGTTCTGCGCTTTTCTGCTATATGGATGCTATCGGGGAGGCTCATAGAGTGTATGGGGGTACGGGTTGGCTGCGGTATGACGAACAGTTCCGTCAAGCGGTCCGTCCGGCTCTTAGGTGGGACCACAAAGACATCAGTCTGTGGATGCGGCTTATGTCGTCTCCACGGGCCCCGAGTCAGTTTCTTCAGGGGGGGGGGCCGGGGGGACATCCACCTCTGGACTGCCGGCCGGAAAGAAATGGGGGGGTGTGCTGGCAATTTAACGAGATCACGTGTAAGTTTGGGGGAGTTTGTCGTTTCAAGCACGAGTGCTCCGGGTGCGGGGGTGTCACCCCTTGGCCTGTTGTTTCAAAAAAGGGAAGCGTGCCGGGGAGCCTTCAAACAAGAGGGAGGACGCTAGTGATGCGGGTAAGGATGCATGCAGCCTTTCCTAGATAGGTATCCAGACAGGGCGGCAGCCAGGTTGTTGGCCTCCGGGTTTTCAGAGGGTTTTGTGATACCGTGTTCTTTGACGGAGGTGCCTCCTCTGGCGAGGAATGTACGGTCGGCGTTGGAACACCCGGAGGTGGTTGCTGAAAAATTGGCCAAGGAAGTAGAGCTGGGGCGCATGGGGGGTCCATTTAAAGATAAGCCGCTGCAGGAGTTGGTGGTCTCTCCTCTGGGGGTGGTGCCCAAGAAGGAACCCGGAAAATTCTGCCTCATTCATCGCCTTTCCTTTCCGAAAGGGGGGTCGGTGAATGATGCCATAGATCCCGAAGCATGTACAGTGTCCTACGCATCATTTGACGCCGCTGTGCGTTGGGTCAGGCGTTGTGGTCGGGGGGCGCTCATAGCAAAATCTGACATTGAATCTGCTTTCCGCCTGTTGCCAGTACACCCAGACAGCTTTCGGCTGCTGGGGTGCTGTTGGCAGGAAGAATTTTATGTGGATAAGTGTTTGCCCATGGGTTGCTCTATTTCGTGCGCCATGTTTGAGGCATTTAGTTCCATTTTGGAATCGGTGGTGCGGGATGTGTCAGGTTTGGATTCGGTCATCCATTATTTGGATGATTTTTCTGTGTGGGGGCCCTCCTTCCTCTAATGTGTGTGCGATTCTGCTGGCTACGTTGCAGCGCATTGCGGGACGGTTCAGAGTGCCTTTGGCAGCGGACAAGACCGAGGGCCCATCAACAGAGCTGAGTTTCTTGGGGATAGTGATAGATTCCTTGGCGATGGAATGCAGGTTGCCCGGGGACAAGGTGGTGAATCTGCGGGAGGAAATTAGGGGGATGTTGGGTCGCAGCAAGGTCCAGCTTAGAGCCCTACAGTCCCTTTTGGGTAAATTGAACTTTGTCTGTAGAATCATTCCCATGGGCAGGGTGTTCGGCCGTCGGCTGTCGGCTGCTACGTCGGGGGTGAGTGTTCCGACCGATTTCATTAGACTATCTAGTGCGCTGAAAGAGGACTTGCAGGTGTGGCACACGTTTCTGGAGTAATATAATGGACGTTCGCTTTGGATGGAGGGCCCGGTGAGTAACTTTGACTTGGACTTGGTCACGGACGCGGCAGGGTCCACAGGTTTTGGGGCTTTCTTCCAAGGTAGTTGGTGCGCCGGAGCATGGCCCAGTTCCTGGATTGAGGCTGGTTTTGTTAAAAACCTGGTATTACTGGAGCTGATGCTGAGCTGGGGGAGGCTGAGATGGGTTGGTTGGTACCGTATTTTGTTGCCAGGCATATGGAAAAAGGTGGGTCGGTTTCGGCCATCGATAAAAAGTTGGCGGGTTTAGCATTTTTGTTCAAATTGCAGGGCGGGACGGATCACACAAAGGGTTTTTGGGTGAAGCAGGCGGTGAAGGGTTACCGCAAGTGCCACTCCAGCAAGGATACCCGTAGGCCGGTTTCCTTCTCGGTCTTGCAGGATATTTGTGGGACTCTGGATTCAGTGTGTTCTTCGGGGCATGAGGTGGTTCTGTTTCGCACGGCTTTTGTAATGGCGTTTTTTGGGGCATTTAGGGTAGGTGAACTGGTGAGCCCAGTTAAGGCAAGGGCGGGGGGCATGATGCTGGGGGATGTTAATATTGATGCGGAGAAGGTAGTTTTTAGGTTGCGCCGGTCAAAAACAGACCAGCTAGGAAAAGGGGTTAGTGTGGTGCTATATTCTTTACCGGGTTCGGGGGTTTGCCCGGTGGGAGTGGTAAAGGAGTTCTTGGGGGTACGCCCGTCGGTGGGGGGGCCGTTACTGGTACATAAGGATGGGTCTTTTGTTTTGAGGTTCCAATTCACAGCGATGTTCAGAAAATGTTTGCGCGCAGCGGGGTTCAATGACAAAGGTTTTGCCTCGCACTCCTTCCGCATCGGGGCGGCTACTGAGGCGGCTCGGTGCGGGTTTGATGAGGCGGCGGTTCGAAGGATTGGGCGTTGGGAATCGAGAAGATTACGTTCTTATATCCGTCCACACCTTTTGGGAGACTAAGATGGTAGGGGTATGCAAGGTGTTGGGGGGGGGGGGGAGGTGGCTGCTGGGTTTTTTCCTGATGTTATGTGGGAAATTGGTTTGTTAACATTGTTGTTTGTTTCATTTCAGATGGAGGTCAATCACGCCTTGTCTGGATTTTAGGACATTCCTATGTTTATTGGGGGGCCAGGAGAGCGGATATGAGGCCAGATGGTAGGCAGCTGGGCATCCCTCGGGGGGAGGCTAGGATTAGGTGGATGGGCGTACCAGGGATGGGGTGGGGCAGGGTGCTGCCTGAAGTGCAGCACTATGCTCGACTCGATAGACCTCCGGACATTTTGGTGCTTCATGTGGGAGGGAATGATTTAGGTGTTAGACCGATTGGGGAACTGATTGCAGCCGTTAAGGCGGATTTCTTGACACTCCGCTCGGCTTTTCCGGCCATGTTGCTGGTTTGGTCTGACATTATTGCACGGACGACCTGGCGCATGGCAAGGTCGGTAGATAGGCTCAACAAGGCCAGGGTCAAAGTAAACAAGGTGGTGGGTAGATTTGTGGTGAGAAACGGGGGTTTGGTCATTAGGAACACAGATTTGGAGATTAATGTGAGTATGTACCTCCGAGGAGATGGTGTTCACCTATCCGAGGTGGGTATAGATCTGTGGGTGCTGGGTCTCCAGGATGGGATTCAGTGGGCCCTGCGGGTGTGGAGGGGCCCTTAAGGGTAAGGTGTTATCCTTGCGGGCTGTGGCGGTGTCCTTGGTCTTTGATGGTGGCAGATAGGGATGAGCCGAACACCTCCCCGTTCGGTTCGCACCAGAACCTTCGAACGGACCGAAAGTTCGCTGCGAACGTTAGAACCCTATTAAATACAATGGACGCAAACGTTCGAAATCTAAAGTGCTAATTGTAACGACTAATATGCATGTTATTGTCCTAAAAAAGGTTTGGGGACCCGGGTTCTGCCCCAGGGAACATGTATCAATGCAAAACGAAGTTTTAAAATAGGCCGTTTTTCGGGAGCAGTCATTTTAATGATGCATAAAGTGAAAAAAAAAAAAGTCAAATATTCCTTTAAATATCGTATCTGGGGGATGACTAAAGTATGCCTGTGAAGTGGCATGTGTTTCCCGTGTTTAGAACTGTCCCTGCACAAAATGACATTTCTAAAGGAAAAAAATCCATTTAAAACTGCTTGCGGCTTTAAAGGGAGGCCCGGAATGAAAAGACAGAAAGAAAAAGTAATGGAGGGCCGGGCATGACAAGGTGGAGAGTAAAGGCAACACAGGGTTAAAAAAGCTGGGAAGTTTGGAGAGGGAGGAGACAGGAGTAATATGTGCTGGAGGGGAGGAGCGCTTTAAATATGAAGGGGCGGGAACGCCCAGGAACATTTTGTGAGGAGACAGCAAGGGAGAGGAAGTTTTCACTTCTCTCCTCAGACAAAATGGCGGACGTTGTTTTGATCCTCGCTCGGTTGCGGGCGGCTGCGGCAACGAAGGGGCCAGACTGGCTGGGAGACCAGGTTGGTGCCCTCATTCAGGGCCGTCATGACAGGACAACTGCTTGGGGCCCAGATCTGGCCTGGGGCCCCAGCAGACGCGCCCTCCCGCGATTTGCGGCCCCCCCCATCCCCCGATCGGTGCCCCCCCCCCCTACCGCTATCGCGCAAAAAAAAAGTTGCCACCCCAGGACCCCACAGACTGACTCGTCGGCCCACCCCTGGGAAAGCGCGCGCCTGCTTCAGCCCGGGGGGTGAGCCAGACGGTACGCGCGGCATCGGCGGGGGGCGGGGCTACGGGCTGTCATGGTGCCCGGGCTTCGCCCTCGCGGCGGAGGACCTCATGTAGAGCGATCCCCCCTTCTGGGCAGGCGGCAGTGAGGGGGGGGGATTCAGCGGGGGGAAAAGCATTGCCATGTCCGCAGGGCCCCAGGAGGGGATTTTAATTCAGCGCCAGGGGGAGTCGCGGCCTCCAGGCAGGCTTCGCCTAGGGGGCTTAAAGTGCAGGACAACAGGCTCGTCCATTGGGCGCAGGCGCTGCAGGGAGATGGTGGTGGATCCCCAGGAGTGGACTTCAATTCGGTGCCGGGGGGAGTTGCGGCCTCCAGGCAGGCTTCGCCTGGGGGGCTTCAAGTGCAGGACAACAGGGGTCAGGTGTCGCGGCCTACCTGGGGCTCGTCAAGAGGGCGCAGGCGCTGCAGGGCGGTGGATCCCCAGGAAGGGATTTCAATTCGGCGCCAGGGGGAGTCGCGGCCTCCAGGCAGGCTTCGCCTGGGTGGCTCATCACACCCGTGCTTACAGCCCGGGATCGGAGGTCGGAGGGGAAGCTGTCCGAATCAGAGGAGGAAGATTGCAGAGGGGTCGCAGCACCGGGGGAGGCGAGATCTGCGGCTGTGGGGGACGTGCCCTGTCAGCCCGGTAAGTCTACCACTATTATTCCTGTTGATTTGATGAATGCACTGTGTGAGTTGTGGGGTGTGGGGCCAGGGGCGTTGCCAACGGTGTGGGGGCCACGCCGGGAGTCAGGGATGCTGTTGCACCTGTGGCGGGCAACCAGCCTGCCTCCCCTGGGGCAGGGGGCCCCATTGCTGATTATTGAGCGATTTTCAGGGTTGAAAGGGGGTTCCCCGCAGGCGGCGCCGTTGGTAGGCGGGCAGGTAAGGGTGTCGGTTTAGGTGGTGTCGCCCGTGTCCACTGCGGGGCTCGTGACGGAACGGGTCAGAGGTGATCAGGTGAGTAAGGCGGTGGGGGTGGACGCAGGGGATCCTGCTGTGGCAACCAGGGCGGTTATAGTGCGTATCGCCGATGCTGCTAAGTGTAAGGTTTGCGTTTGCTTTGGAAGGCCCTTGTGGGCTCACCTGACCAGGGGGTGAGAGGAAAAATAGGAAAGGTGAGTATGTCAAGGTTTTCTCATTACTGCCCCATGAAAAGTTTTATTTGGACAAGGTAAGCCAGACGATTCCAAATGGAGGATGAGGGGATGAGGAGGTGTCCATTGGTCCCGAGGAGGTTTGGGAAGTGGCTGCGGGCATTCGCCATCTTGGCCAGCGTGTTAGGTGAGTAAACCCGGGAACATTGCTCGGCACTGTGCTGTTATATGGACGCGATGGGAGAGGCCTAGGGGGTTATGTTGGGACTGCTTGGCTGCGTGAAGACGAACAGTCGGCAGCGTAGGGCAGTTCGTCCGACGCTTCGTTGGGTGCATAAGGATATCAGCCTTCGGCTGCGTTTGATGTCCTCGGCGCTGGCACCAGGACAGTTTTTTCGGGGGGTGGGTCGGGGGGACAAATGACTCTGTACCACCGACCGAGAAAAACATGGGGGGGGGGTGTGCTGTCAGTTTCACGAAGGATCTGGCAAGTTTGGGGGGGTCCTGTCGTTTTAAACATGAATGCTCTGGATGCGGGGGGAAGCACCCCTTGTCTCGATGCTTCAAAGGCGGAAAGCGCCCCGGGGATTTTGCTCGCAAGAAGGATGACACCGGTGCTGGAGGTAAGGATGGGGTTTTTCTAAGTAGATATCTGGATAGGGCATCGGCGGAGTGGCTGAGAGTGGGTTTCTAGGAGGGGTTTTAAAATTACGTGCTCTCAGGAGGTCGTGCCGCCCTTGGCGCAAATTTTGGGGCCAACACTGGTTAATACGGGGGTGGTTTCAGAAAACATTGGCTAAAGAGGTGGCTTTCGATCGTATGGGGGGCCATTTCGGGAGAGCCCACTCGGGGATCTGGTGGTGTCCCCAATGGGGTGGTGCATAAGAAGGAATCGATTAAGCTTCGGCTTATTCACCACCTCTTGTTCCCAAGAAGGGGGTCAGTTAATTCCTTGATAGGTCCTGAAGTGTGCACTGTGTGGGGGCACTCATGGCAAAGGCAGACATTGAGTCAGCGTTCCAGCTGCTGCCGGTACACCCGGACAGTTTTGGCTGTTGGGATGCTGCTGGGGGGGGTGGGGGTTTGATGTGAATCAGTGTCTGCCCATGGGATGCTCCATCTCAGGCGCCATGTTCTGACAATTTAGCTTATTTTTGTTAAAGGGTGGTTCCTGATGGGTCGGGCGATCCATTTCCTGGGAAAATTTTGTTTTGGACCCCCCCCCCTTTTTTATGGGGTGAGATTAGGGAGATATGGGGAAAAGGAAGGTGCAACTGCGTGGACTTCATTCCTTGCTGGGTAAGTTGAATTTTGCGAGTTAGATTGTTCCCAGGGGTGGGTTTTTGTCAAGGGCGGTCGGCTGCTGCGGCTGGGGTGCGGGCCAATACGCATTTCATTTGACTCAATGAGGATATTAGGGAGGATTTGAAGGTGTGGCACACGTTCTTGGAAACTTACAACGGGCAATGGGGGTGGATGGGGGACCCGGTGAGCAATTTTGATTTAGGATGGGTCAATGATGCAGCAAAGTCCACGGGTTTTGGTGCATTTTCCAGGGGTAATGGAGTGCAGAGGCATGGCCCAAGTCTTTTGGGGAAGCGGGGTTCAGTCGGGACATGGTATTGCTGGACCTTTTTCCGGTGGTATTGGCTACGGAGTTGTGGGAGGCATTGTGTAAGGACATGAAGTTTAGATTGAACTGTGACAATTTGGGGTTGTGCAAGTCATCGACCAGAGTGCTTACAGTTGAACGTTTTCTCTATGCTATGCATACCCCGGGGTTTGACTACACACTAGCTGATTCACTGTCCCCGGTTTCAGGATCGGGCAGTAGGTAAGTGGGTAGACATGGGTGGCATATACAAATAATCTGGAGGGAGTGGGCTGCATTCAGACGGCTAGCGGATGCTGAGCTGGGCGTGTCCGAGGTGGAGTTGCTGGTAGTTTACTTTGTAACTCGGTGCATGGAGGCAGGGGGTTCGGTGTCAGGGATCGAGAAGAATCTGGCAGGCTCGGCGTTTCTGTTCGAACTCCAGGGCATGCCGGATTTCACTACGGTTTTCTGGGTAAGGGAGGCGTTAAGGGGGGTGTCAAAAGGATCATCCTCATAGGGATGCAGGGAGGCCTGTGTCTTTTTCTCTTTTACAAGTGATCTGCGAGGCATTGGCCGGGGTGTGTTCAGCTGTTTATGGGGTTAAGTTGTTCTATACAGCGTTTTCTTGTGGGCCCGTCAAAACTGAGGACTGGGGGGTTACTGGTACAGGACGTGGAGTGCTCGGGCGATAGGGTGAGGTTGCGGTTCAGGAGGTCACAGACGAATCAAATGGGTTGAGGGGTGACGGTACAGTTGCATATCGTTTCACACTCCTTCCGCATCGGGCTGCCCGGTGCTGGTTGGATGAGGCGGCGGTAAAACAGATCAGGAGATGGGAGTCCAGGTGGTTTCGTTCTTATGTACGCCCCCCCCCCCATTTATTAGCTGATGTGTGTGGGATTATGTGGGAAGTGAAGGGGTGCACAAGTGTGGTTATTGGCAATGATGGGGTATTTTTTCCTGGGGTTTTGAATTGTGTTGTGGTATTTTCATTTCAGATGGAGGTTCTACACGCCTCGTCTGGATGGTAGGGCATTCATATGTATTTTGGGGGAGCAAGGAGGGCAAACGTCTGACAGGAAGGCAGGCAGTTGGGGATACCCAGGAGGGAGGCTTGCGTTGGGGGGCATAGGCATCCCGGGCATAGTGTGGAGTAGGGTGGTGCCAGAAGTGTATCGGTACGCCCGGTTGGATAGACCGCCGGTCGTTTGGTACTACATGTGGGGGGGGGGATGACTTGGGGATCAGAGCCATTGGGGCTCTGTTCTCGGCTATAAAGTCAGATATCTTGGTGCTTTGAGAGGTCTTCCTGGGGACGATGATGGTATAGTCTGACGTTGTAGCGCGCACCTCGGGGCGGATGGTGAGATCAGTGGCGAGGATCAACAAGGCGGGAATCAAGTTAAACAAACTGGTGGGTAGGTTGGTTGCCATTAACGGGGGCTGGTGGTAAGGCACATGGAGTTGGAGGTAAATGTGGGCATGTATTTACGGAGGGATGGTGTGCATCTTTCTGATGTGGGGATGGATTTGTGGGCATTGAGGATTCAGGATGGGATCCAGCTTGCCCTGCGGGTGTGGGGGGCCCTTAAGGGTAAGGGGTTACCCTTGCAGGCTGTGGCGGTGTCTTTGGTCTTTGACGGTGGCATAAAACAGATGTGATGGAAGTGGGGGGGGGGCTCATCGGTGGTATGTACCCCTCTGGTGTATTCCAGTGGAACGGTGTCTGCTGGAATACGGGTATGGTTGCACTGCGGGAAGGGGTTGTCTCCGAGCTGTGACATGGCTGGAGGCCTGGTATGGTAAAATTTTGGTCCCGCAGTGTATTGGTGGAAAAAGTGTTAAAAGTTTGGGGTGCCGTCAGAGACCAACAGACTGGGAGTTAAACTGTTAAAGTCATGGAAGTGAAAGTATTATTTTATATTGGAGTTTTATCTAATTCTGTTTTAATAAAAAGGCTGTTATGGCCAGTAATACTCCAACTCTGGTGTGGTCTAATTATTATAGATTGGTTAAGATAAGGAGTATGTCATTTAAGGGGGTAGAATGGTATGGGTAAAGTGTGGGGAATATCTCGATTACACTGGTCATGTAATGTCTGGTCCCGGTAATATGGATGAAAATCTTTGAGAAAAATGGCACAGCTACCCCATCACCCCCCCCTACCCCAGCCCAATACCAGCCCCTTTGGGTCTTGTATGGATATTAAGGGGAACCCCGCACACAAAATAAAAAAGACCCTATATACTCTGAAAAGCAGTATACAGGCGGTGCAAACAAGACAGGGACTGTAGGTTTGTTCTTAAGTAGAATCTGTTTTTTAATTTTGAACAGGTACATTGTTTAAGTGTAGCTCCAGCCAAAAAATATATTTGTAAGCTTTTTGGAAAACATAGGGAAGGATTATCACCCCTGTAACATTTGTTTTGCTGTCTGTGCCCCTGTTCAGAACATTTCACCTCACTTTCCGTCCCAATCACAAATGTTTTTGAAAAGTGGGGTTTTTATTGAAACAAGGATTGGTGATAAAGCATCAGTAGAGAGGAGACACCTTTTTCCCATATTAACTCTTACAGGAGAGAATTTCCCTTCCTAGGGGTAGATTTCCTCTCACTTCCTGCTGTCTCCTTCCGTTTGCAAGTAGGAGTCGTTTGTAAGTTGGATGTTTGAAAGTAGGAGCCTGCCGTATATATTCTGTTGAAATTTGCCCCTTACATGTTGGTGTTGCCACAACACTGTGAGCCCTCACAGTTACACTTGGTGGGCGCTGGAACGCCCTGCTGTGAACTATTATATCAGGAATTGTATTTACATGCCATTGTTGAACAGTGGTAGGAAAAATTGGGCCTTTGGTGGTGGTGCTGGTGCCACAACACTGTAAGCCCTCACAGTTACTCTGGGTGGGCGCATGAATGGGCCCTGCTGTGAATTATTAGATCAAGAATTGTAATCGCATGCCCCTGTTGAACAGGGGCTGAAAAATTGGGCCTTAGCCACTGGTGCCACAACACTGCAACCCCTCACAGATACTGTACTTGGAGCACAGTAATGAGCCCTGTTGCAAAGTATTGCATCAAAAATTGTAATTACACGCCCCTGTTAAACAGGGGCTGAAAAATTGGGCCTTAGGCACTGGTGCTGGTGACACGACACTGCAACCTCTCCCAGATACTCTAGTTGGAGTGCAGGAATGAGCCCTGCTGCAAAACATTGCATCAAAAATTGTAATTACATGGCCCTGTTAAACAGGGGCTGAAAAATTGGGCCTTAGCCACTGGTGGCGGCACCCAGAAACGAAAATGTTCTTCCAAGCTATCATCATGAATCGGATCATTGAGGAGGAGCAGGATAGTCAGTCAACATAACAGGGCAGTCACTCAGCATCAGCATCAGTCTTGAAGGGATGTGACATTTGAAAATAAATTATTCTGTTATATCAGCTTCAGGTGCTTGGTAGCTGGTGGTGATCCAAGACTGGTTCATCTTTATGAAGGTCAGTCGATCAACCGAGTCGGTGGACAGGCGCACCCTGTGATCCGTGACAAATCCTCCAGCAGCACTGAATGTGCGTTCTGAAAGAACGCTGGATGCAGGACAGGCCAGTAGCTCAATTGCATACTGTGCAAGCTCTGGCCAGTGATCCATCCTCAAGACCCAGTAAGCCAGAGGATTTTCGGTGGGTAAGGTATCCAAGTCTGACCTTGCCCCTAGGTATTCCTGCACCATGTATATCAGACGCTGGCGATGGTTGCTGGAACCGATCATACCTTGGGGCTGCGGACTAAAGAATTGTCTGAACGCATCGGTCAGACGGCCACCTTCCCCACCGCTCCTTCTTTGAATGACCGAAGCCTCAGCAACTCGTTGTCCAGGACCAGGAGTTTGTAACCTCCCAGTCTCTGGGAACGCGTTGCACAGACCTTTCTGCAAGGCCTCCCGGAGTTGTCTCATTCTCTGCTCCCTCTGTGACGGTAAGATAAGGTCCGCAACCTTACCCTTGTACCATGGATCAAGGAGAGTGGCCAGCCAGTAATGGTCCCTCTCCTTGATCCAAAGAATACGAGGATCCTTCCACAGACTTTGCAGGATCAGGGAGGCCATGCAGCGTAGGTTAGCTGAGGCATTCGGTCTGGAGTCCTCTGGGTCACTAAGGACGACATGATCCGTAGCCACCTCCTCCCAGCCACGTACAAGTCCACGGGTTTCTTGGGACTGTAAATCATCCCTAAAAGACTGCTGCTGATGATGCTGAGTGCCAGGCTCCACCTCCATGCTGACACAATCCTCCTCCTCCTCCTCTTCCTGTGCGATGGGTGGGACAGAAGGAACCCTGTCTGGGTAAAGGGGGCCTTGAGAGGCAAGGAAGTCCTCCTCTTCCTGCCTCTGTTCTGCCTCAAGTGCCCTGTCCATTATTCCACGCAGCGTATGTTCCAACAGGTGGACAAGAGGTACAGTGTCACTGATGCATGCACTGTCACTGCTCACCATCCTTGTGGCCTCCTCAAATGGTGCCAGGACAGTGCATGCATCCCTGATCATGCCCCACTGGCGTGGTGAAAAAAACCCGAGCTCCCCTGACCCTGTCCTGGTGCCGTAGTCGCACAGGTACTCATTGATGGCCCTCTGCTGTGTGTGCAGCTGCTGCAGCATGGCCAACGTTGAGTTCCACCTGGTGGGCATGTCACATATAAGGCGGCTCTTGGGCAGGTTCAACTCCTTTTGCAGCTCAGCCAGCCGAGCACTTGCATTATATGATCTGCGGAAATGAACACAGACTTTCCTGGCCTGCCTCAGGACATCCTGTAAGCCCGGGTACCTGCCCAAGAACCGCTGCACCACCAGGTTAAGGACGTGAGCCACACAGGGCACATGGGTCAGTTGTCCCTGTCGGAGGGCGGAGAGGAGGTTGGTGACATTGTCGCAAACCACCATTCCTGGCTTAAGCTGGCGTGGCGTCAACCACCTCTCAGCCTGCCCCTGCAGAGCTGACAGAACCTCTGCCCCAGTGTGGCTCCTGTCCCCCAAACACACCAGCGCAAGCACGGCATGGCATCTTTTTGCCTGCGTACTTGCGTAGCCCCTTGAACGCCTACGGAGCACCGCTGGTTCCGAGGACAAAGCACAGGAAGAAGCCATGGAGGAAGAAGAGGAGGGGGTGGAGGAGAGAGGTGTGTCACAACCAGTAGTAGCATTTTGGAGGCGTGGCGGCGGAACAACCTCCAACACTACTGCACCTTGTCCTGCATCCTTCCCAGCTGTCAAAAGAGTGACCCAATGGGCCGTGAAAGAAAGGTAACGTCCCTGTCCATGCCTGCTGGACCATGAGTCAGCGTTAATATGCACCTTACCGCTGACCGCCCTGTCCAGCGAGGCATGGACATTGCCTTCCACATGCCGGTAGAGAGCCGGAATCGCACATTGCACAAACTCACGGAAGGGGGCAGAGTCTACCAACTGAAAAGGCAGCAGTTGAAGTGCTAGCAATTTAGCCAAGCTAGCATTCAACCGCTGGGCATGTGGATGGCTGGGAGTGAACTTCTTTCGACGGTCCAGCATCTGGGGCAGGGAAATTTGCCTGCTAGAATCGGACGTCAGTGTACTGCTAGCAGAGTGCCTGCAAGTACTTGGCTGTGACACACCTAATTCTACACCTTAATTCCTCTCAGTGCAGGTTTTAGAGAGGACTGAAGGTATAGTGGGGTTGGAGATCCCAGCTGATGCGGAGCAAGGAGAGGTCCGCTTTGTTCTTTGGTGTGGGCCTTTAAGGTAGGCTTGCCAACGAGCTGCATGGCAGGTCAACATATGTCTGGTCAAGCATGTGGTGCCCAAGCGGCTGATGTTTTGGCCACGCGAGATACGCTTGAGACATATGTTGCAAACAACGATGCCCACATCTGAGGCCCACACCAAAGAACTTTTGGAATAACGGGCAGAGGCAGCGCCCTGCACAGGGCGGAGCTCTGCGGTGTGATTCAGTCGGTGTGCTGCCCTTACACTGGCCCCCGGAGGGCATCCTGCCTCATTGGAGATGTGCCTCATCCTCCTCCTCCTCTCTCCTATCAGGCACCCACGTGGAGTCAGTGACCTCATCATCCCCTCCCTCCTCATCACTGGAACCAATCTGGCAGTATGCTGCAGCTGCTGGAACATGACTGCCAGATTGGTGTCCTTCTTGAGCATCCCCTTTCTCTGCTCTCACGCTACTGCCTTCCTCTAGCTGGGTATCATCTTCAGACCCTTCGAAACGCTGGGCATCCTCCTGGAGCATGTACCCAACACTGTGCTCAAACAGTTCGGGGGACTCCTCAGGAGGACACGGTGGGTCTAGGGAAGGAGTGACTGATGATGACATTGAGGACGCTTTGGCAGCTGCTTTGCCAGTACCCTGAGCCTGGGTGAGAGGATGAGGAGGATGAGGAAGGCTTGGTCATCCACTCTACCAAGTCTTCGGCATGATGCGGCTCAACACGTCCAGCTGCCGAAAATAAGGACAAGTGTGTCCCATGGCCACGTGCTGATGACGATGCACCGCGTCCACGACCAGCACTGTTGTCTCTAGACACAGAGCCTGCTTGCCCTCTTTTATTGGCTCCAGACTGTCTGCCTCTCCTTGTTTGCCTTCCAGACATTCTAAAGGCCTGCAGGGAGATGGGAAAACCAGCAATAAGGGGTAGCTTCAGGTGTATATTTTGCAAGAAGCACACTATGCCTGCTATAACTGCTGCAGATGCCTGCCTGTGTTACACAACAGGAAAACACAGCAATAAGGGCTAGCTTCTGGTATATATTTTGCAAGAAGCACACTATGCCCGCTGTAAGTGCTGTAAGTGCTGCAGATGCCTGTTAGTGTAACACAAAAGAAAAAAAACTATGAGCAATAAGGGGTAGCTTCAGGTGTATAATGTGCAGGAGGCACACTACGTCCGCTGTAAGTGCTGCAGATGCCTGCCTGTGTTGCACAACAGGAAAACACAGCAATAAGGGGTAGACTTCAGGTGTATAATGTGCAGGAGGCACACTACATCCGCTGTAAGTGCTGCAGATGCCTGCCTGTGTTACACAACAGGAAAAAACAGCAGTAAGCTCTAGCTTCGGGTGTATATTTTGCAGGAAGCACACTACGCCTGCTGTAAATTTTTGTTTATTTTAAAAACTACTGCCAGTATATATACAAAAATAAATAACATATACATTAAAGAAACCCTCACACATCAAACTAACACACGTTACCAAAACACCACCACCACCCTTACCCACTTTCCGACCACCCACACGTGGGTTTCTCATTATATATATCCGAAATCCTAAAATACAAGAAAAAGAACACATCACCCACTAATCTTACAAAATCCTAATACCAACACACATCAAACCTAACACTAACACCAGACCTAAACGCTAACACCAACCACCCACCGGCTACTTACAGGCGAGAACGCAAATAAGGTCTAGAATGCCTGCAAGCCCTATTTAAAAAAAAAAAGAACCCAAAATCTAAGGGGGGTGAAAAGGACAGAAAGAACCACCCCCCGAAAGAAAAAGGCCCAGAATCCTCAAGGAGGCCGGAAGGAGAAACCCCTCCACAGCCGGGCACTCCTATTGGCTCCAACCCTTTCCCTCTCAAGACTCCTCACCTTCACCAACTCCCGAAAGATATCACCCACCACCTCATGTGTGGACAGGACTTTGCCCCTAGTGGACACCAAACACCGAGCGTGCCATGTGTAATAGAGAGCCACTAAGCTAGCTAAATAAAGTGACGATAACTCAAACCCTCTGTGAACCCTAAAGTCGCCGTACACCACCTCAGAGTAAGTCAAGGACGAGAGTCGGGGATAACCAATGGCTTCCCCTGCCCCCTCGCGAACCTCAATGTTGAAGGGGCATTCGGCCAAAAAGTGGTCCATGGTCTCCAATGCCCCCCCACATTCTGCACGAGGACAACCTCTGTCCCCTAGGTTCCTAAACTTTAGGTTTCCACGGACATAGAGGCGTCCGTGGAAAGCCCTCCACGCAAGATCCCAAAACTTGCTTGGGACTCTTGGGGAATTCAGAAGGGCTAGTCCCTTCTCAAGGACTCTCTCCGGGCAATCCCTTAAAGACAGTGGCCTCAAAATGTCCGAGGCCATGATTCTTGAGTACAGACCCAAAGAGCCCACCTCCAGGGCAGTTATCCGCCACTGCCTCAGTACCTTCAAAGCTTGGGGGACATAGGACGGGAGATACCTGTGTGATCTACGAAGATCACCGGGCCGACCCCCATCCTCCCACCTACTCAGGAACAGCAAGAGCCAGTTCTTGCATGAGCGCTCCCACAGAGTAGGCAGGTCCACAAAGATGGACTGCAGGTTGAATTTCACAAATAAGGTGATGAAAAACACCACCGGATTGATCATATCCAACCCACCATGCCTCCTCTGTCGGTACGTGACTTCCCTCTTGATCAGATTTAGCCTGTTTCCTCACAACAGCAGGAAAAACAGGCCAGAGATCCGGGCATAGAGAGATGCAGGCAAAATACAAACGTAGCTGACATAGAGGAACTCTGGCAGTAGGTATGTTTTGACCAGGCTTACCCTTTCCCTCAATGACAGCTTCCAGCCCTTCCAGGCATTCACCTTCCGAGATGCACCGACCAGTCTGCGCTCCCAATTTAGCTTGGGGTAATCACCCGGGCCAAATAGGATGCCAAGAATTTTAACTTCTGGCTGGGGCTGGGGAAACACGTCCGGAAGAGCGAACTGCTCGCCTTCCTTCCCCAACCAGAGAACTTCGCTCTTGTCCCAATTGACCAACGAACCAGATGCCTCGGAGTAGCTCCCAATTTGCGTTTCCACAAACAGGGCCTCCTCGCGGCTGGACTCCACCACCGAGACATCGTCCGCGTAGGCCACCACCCTCACTGCCGGATCCAGACCAATGCAAGGCTCCACCGGAACCCCCTCAAACGCTCACAGTCGAGCCTTCTCACAAAGGGATCGACGGCAAAAACATAGAGAAGGGGGCTCAACGGGCAACCCTGCCTGACCCCAGAGTCCACAGCAAAGGCAGGACCCACCCAACCATTGACAAGAGGGAAGCTCACCGCCCCCTGTACAATACTTTCAGCCAATTCACAAATTGCTCAGGCAAACCGTACTTTCCCAGAAGAAGCCAGAGGTACTCATGGTTCACCCGGTCAAAAGCCTTGGCCTGGTCTAATGCCAGCAGATACCGCCCATCCCCCGTTGCCCTGCACCTTTCCACGGCCTCCCGGACGTTCAGGACGGCACTAAAGGTGCTCCGGCCAGGAATTGCGCAGTGCTGGGAGACAGAAAGCATCTCGTCAGCGACTGCTGACATACGCAAAAAGAATATTTTCGCCAACAACTTCCTATCTGTAGTGAGAAGAGCGATCGGGCGCCAGTTCTCAATCACAGTCGGATCTTTCCCCTTTGACAGCAGAATCAAGGCCGACCTTCTCATTGAGGGAGGGAGCAGGCCGCTGGCCAAACACTCATTGAAAACCTCCCTCAAATGAGGAGCCAAGAGACTCTTAAAGGTTTTATAAAATTCAGCCGTAAGCCCATCGGGCCCCGGCGACTTTTTCAAGGACAAAGAGTCAATGGCCTGCTCGATTTCTGCAACCGAGATTTCTGCCGTCAGAGAGTCCGGGAGATCAGGCCCCGCACGAAGCGGAGTCTCATCAAGAAACACCCTGGCTTTCTCCATATCTAAAGGCTTCCTATGAAGGAGGTCTGAAAAATGGTCCCTGATGATGCCCAGGATACCCGGTCTGGACCGGACCAGGGACCCCGAGGCATCCCTCAAGCCATGTATGGCCTTCGAACTCACCGCCTCCCCACAGCTCCTGTAGGGATCCGGGGAGGAAAACTTCCCGTAATCCCTTTCAAGGACCAGGGAGGCAAGACGGTCATACTGACACCCCTTCATCTGAAGTTTCAGATCGGATATCTGTTCCTGAGGGCCCCCAGCTGAGACCAGGCGGTCTAACTGCCTGCGCAACCTCTGGTAGGCCAGGTACTTGGATGTCGCCCGGTACCTAGAGATCCTGCGGAAAAAGCCCTCCGACCTCTTCTTCACCACTTCCCACCATTCCCGGCGGGAGCAGCCACTCTCAAGGAGCGAGGCCTGATCCGCAAAGAAGATCTCATAGGCCTCCCTAACCTCGAGATCCTCGAGCAGCGATCCATTAAGACGCCAGAAACCTCGACCCTTCTGAGGAGTGTCGGCCATATTCAAAGTCACAGAAACCATACAGTGATCGGAGAACTCCACCGCCTGCAGCACAGGTGCCACAAAAGGTAGAGCTCCCCTTTAAAAAAAACCTATCTAACCTACTCCTTCTATTACCTCGGGCATAGGTGAACCCAGTGTGGTTGGGGAGGCACTGAACATGTGCATCCACCATCCCGGCTTCACTTACTATTCTATTCAAGAAGATACTATCATATCCCAGGGGGCCTGAGGCGCCTGCCCGATCCTTTGATCTGGTGACCATGTTGTAGTCACCACCAAAGACCACCTGCTGGGACGTAAACAAGTAGGGCTTGACCATCGTGAGGAGGCTCCTCCTGTCCCTCCTGGTCTGAGGGCCATAGAAGTTAATCAGCCTCAGGAATTGCCCCCTCACGACGGCGTCCACCACCAGGCACCTACCGACCTCTACCTCAATCACTCGTCGACAAGCCACCGGACCAGTCTTAAAAAGGACTGCAACTCCACTGCAGGGCTCGGCCGCAAGAGACCAGAGGGAGGGCCCGCATCTCCACTCCCTCTTTGCTAGATGCATCTCTGCCACTGATGCCAGCCAGGTCTCTTGCAAAAACAAAATATCAGCTTCAACTCGGCTGAGAAAATCGAAGGCCATGAAACGAGCCGCCGCAGAACGCACACTTGCGACATTAATGGTCGCAACGCGTATTGGAGAGGGTACCGCCATTCTTAGTGATTTTGGCCTGCATTCTCCTCTGCGTTTTCGCCTATACCCCAGGGTCCTCCTCCGAGTCGGAGAGGGCCCCGTACATATTCCCTAGGATCACTGGGGGGGCCCCCATGGTCCCTACCAGGGTAAACCCGGGGTCCCGCAACCCCCCCAGGATCCTTCTTCTTCTTCCTCTTCCTCACCTTCCTCTGCAGCCAGCCCGCCTGAGTCTGGCCGTCCACCTCGTCGCCGGAGTGCCCACTAGAGGCCCCCATGGGCCTCTTGTGCAGGCCCCTCGACGACGCGGCTACCTCCATCTCCCCCCCGAATCCTGGGATAACACAAGGGATCCAGGATGGAACGGGAGAGGGAAGGGGGCAGAGAGGAAGGGGGAAGGGCAGAAGGAGAATAGGGAGAAGGGGGGAGAGGAAGGGAGAAAGGGGGGGGAGGAGGGGGGAAAGAAGGGGGAGGGGGAAGGGTAGGGAGGAGGGGGGAAAGAGGGGGGTAGAAGGGGAAAGGGGTACGGAGAAAAGAGGGGGAGAGGGAGGGGGGAGGGGGGAGGTTCCCAGCAGAGGGCCCCTCACCCCCTCGGCCCCTTACCCCCACTGGGCCAGATACTGGCGCACCCGGCCCCCCAGAAACAAGTCCCGAGGGACCAGGCACATACTCAGCAGGGGCCCCAACTCCGCCACGCCTACGCCCGGGCCTTTGCCTCTGCGGCAAAGGCCCCTCTGGGCCACCAACCCCAGGCCCATCTCCTGGGCCTGCCCGAGGCGCCTGGGGTGGGAGACCCACCCCCCCCGATGCGTCATCTGGGCCTGGCCCATCCCCTTCAGCCGCACGCCCCCGAAAAGCCTTAGGGCAGCGGCTGAATGGGTGGCCGGACACCCCACAGAGGTTGCAGACAATTAGTCTGCAAGTCTCCGGGGAGTGCCCAGGCCTGTTGCACCTGACGCACCGGGGTGTTGTGCAATCCGCACTCAAATGGGTGGGACTCCCACACTTGAAGCAGCGACGGGGCTGACCGGGGTAAAAGACCAGGATCCTATCTCTCCCAATAAACGCACTTCCGGGGACATGGGTCACACTAGTCCCCTGGCACTTGAGACGGATCCTGGCCAACCACGCCCCGGTCCAGACCCCACGCTCATCCAGGTTTTTGCGGAGGGGAGACTGCAGCTGCCCATACCTCCCCAACCAGGTGCAATGTCCTCAGGTGGGAGGGATTCGTTCCTGACCAAAATGGTCAGGGACTTTATATCTTCCTGCCTGGACAGGGGGACCACCTTAAATAACTTCCAAGGCTCCGACCTCTTCAGGAGCTCATAGACGGTGAGAAAGAGCTCCATTAGCACCAAGGAGGAGAAACTGACATCAAACTCCTTGGTGCCCGTGGGATGGATCACCGCGAAGAGGTCGGCTACCTTGAAGTTGGCCCCCTTCAGCAGGAGATCCACTACCTGCCCTCTGCTGGGGCACTGTCCAGGTCCCTCCCACCGCAGCTGCACGACATTGCGCCTGCGCCTCTCCGGACCCCCTGTACCCCTCGACCACGGGTTCACCCCCTGGAGCTGGTCTGCGGGGGGAACCCGGAAGTTTTGGGCACCAAACTGGTCGTACAGGGGGGCCAATGGGACGCTGGTCCCTGCCACCCGGGCAAAAGACCTGGTTCCCCTAAGCGCCTCGAGTAGTACTGCCTCCTGGGCCTGCCCCAAAACACCCTCAGCCTGAGTGCCAGAAGTGCCCTCCGCCGCATCACCAGGGGCACCCTCAGAGGGCACCCCAGCACCCATGGCTGGCTCACCAACCGGGGGAACCCCCCGGCCTTATCCTGCCAGGGGGGTCCCTCCCATCCACCACCCCCCCAGAGCAAGCCACACCCACAACATCCCTCCTCCTAACACTGGGAGGAGGGTCCACCACTGAGGGCCCGCTGGAGCAACAGGCACGAGCCCCAGATGGCTCCCCCCCTGCTCCTGCGGCCGTGACTGCTCCTTCCCCTTTACCTGTCCCCCCTGAGACTCCATGCCTCTGATAAAGGCCACAGCTGGGTGATCCCCGAGAAGTTCCCCAGCCTCAGCCTCGCTCCACCTGCCCACCCTCTGGGCTGGGCTCAGATCCCCTGAAGAAAATACTGGCACAACACACATTTCTCCCCCCCCCACATACCTCCATCCCATCTTCACCTTCAGGGCCATCAATGGCCGCGGACCGGAAGTCCCCAACCACTTCTGGTTCAGGACTCACTTCCTGGTCAGCCCTCCTGCACACTTCCGGGTCAGGCTGACCAGAAAAACCGGAAGTGGCCGCACTGACACCGCTAGCCCCTCCCACATCCTCCCACCGCCCAGACTCCCGCCCCAACTCCTCCCCCTGGCCCCCCAGCCCGCCCAGGCTCCGTCCACTGGCCACACCCCTACTGTCAGCAGTGGATGTCACACATCCCGGCGCCATAGTGTCCATTGTATGTGCGTTGCTTACAGCATCCAATCCTCCTCCATCTCCACTGGAAAATGGCGCCCCCCCACCCTCACCACCAACCTCCCCCACACCCACTGCAACCACCACCCCACCCCCTCTAGTTTTTTCCCCCCCTAACACCGGCACACTTGCAGTCTCTGCTTTCCCAGTCTCTCCTGCAGCTTTTGGAATAATGACTCCTGTGGCAGTCTCTGTCTGCATAGCGAACCCCTCTCCCTCCTCCACAGCATGTGCAGTTTTTATGCCACATGCGGGATTCACAGGGGTCCTGGGGGCCCCGCCATCTTGCCTGGCTGCTTCCTTTCTCCCTGCTTCTAGCCTGTCCCCCGGGAGAGGCGTTAGGACTACCACCGCAACTCCCCCCAATTTTCCCACTCCCAGAGTGCACCGTCCTGGCCCTTCTTGGCTGTATCATGGGGTACCCTACCCGAGACTGCCTGCGTGCCGGCAGATTTTCCTGGCCGCAACGCTGCATGGACTTGGGGACCCTCCACAGCCGGGACCACAGGGACCACACTTCCCAGGGAGGGGCGGATGGGGGAGGGGGGAGGTCCTTCACCATCACCGGGGCTTACCACCTCCACAGGCTCTTGAGGTTGCGGATGGTCCTGCGGGTTTTTCTGGCTGTTACGCCTGGCAGCCTGGGAGCCCTCCTTACTCGCTCTCCGGAGCTCAGTCCTCACTTCTAGGAGGAATTCTGTCTCCCCACAGCCTCTCTCACATAGCCCACCAAGCAGGGTCCACAGGTCGTTATTTTGACCTTTTAAAAGTTTAATGTCCTCAGCATACTCGCCTCTTCTAAAGCTGCTGGCCCGGTCCCTTCTGTTCCTCAAATCCGTTAGGACTGTGGTCCTCCCACAGAAGGCCTGGTTGGCCTTCTGGATCAAGACCTTGACCCTTTCAACCCTTCTTAGCAACTTTGCAGGACCCTCCCCAGGCTGGGGCAGGGTCCAATCCATAAGCTCAGATTGAGTGTGTAGAAAAAGCATCTCGTCCCTGGATAAGTCCTTAATCCCCAGGGAGGAGGCAGCAACATCAGACTGGGAAAGCTGCCCGATCCTGGGCTGGAGGAGGCTATCACACCCCCTCCTCCTGGAGCTCCAGGAGCTCCCTACAGGCACGTCCTCTCTCTCCAAGGTCTCACAGCTACTGACACTCCGCCTGCTGTAAGTGCTGCAGATGCCTGCCTGTGTTACACAACAGGAAAAAACAGCAATAAGGGCTAGCTTCAGGTGTATATTTTGCAGGAAGCACACTACCCCTGCTGTAAGTGCTGCAGATGCCTGTTAGTGTAACACAAAAGAAAAAAAAACTACGAGCAATAAGGGGTAGCTTCAGGTGTATAATGTGCAGGAGGCACACTACGTCCGCTGTAAGTGCTGCAGATGCCTGCCTGTGTTACACAACAGGAAAACACAGCAATAAGGGGTAGCTTCAGGTGTACAATGTGCAGGAGGCACACTACGTCCGCTGTAAGAGCTGCAGATGCCTGCCTGTGTTACACAACAGAAAAAAACAGCAATAAGGGCTAGCTTCAGGTGTATATTTTGCAGGAAGCACACTACGCCTGCTATAACTGCTGCAGATGCCTGCCTGTGTTACACAACAGGAAAACACAGCAATAAGGGCTAGCTTAACGTGTATACTGTGCAGGAGGCTTAGAAAAAATATCACTGACACTGTCCCCTGCCTATCCTTCTCTCTCCCTGCACACAAGGTTTAGCAGAATATCACTGACACTGTCCCTGCCTATCCTTCTCTCTCCCTGCACACAAGGTTTAGCAGAATATCACTGACACTGTCCCCTGCCTATCCTTCTCTCTCCCTGCACACAAGGTTTAGCAGAATATCACTGACACTGTCCCTGCCTATCCTTCTCTCTCCCTGCACACAAGGTTTAGCAGAATATCACTCACACTGTCCCTGCCTATCCTTCTCTCTCCCTACACACAAGGTAAATGAACAAATATCACTAACACTGTCCCTGCCTATCCTTCTCTCTCCCTGAACCGGAACACACTACACAAGGCCGCCGTGCTGGCGGCCTTTTATAGTGTGGGGCGTGTACTAAACCCCGAGCTATAATTGGCCACAGGCATCCTGCCTGTGGCCAATTATGGCTCTCCTCGCTGCCGGCGCTGTGATTGGCCAAGCATGCGGGGTCACAGTGCATGCTTGGCCAATCACAGCGCCGGGATTGCACTGCGATGGCACAGTGTATTGTGGGCCGTTCGCGTCACTTGAATTTGGCGCGAACGGCCCAAAAAGTTCGATCTTCGTTGAACGATCGAACAGCCGATGTTCGAGTCGAACGTATGTTCGACTCGAACACCGAGCTCATCCCTAGTGGCAGATAACAGATGTGATGGAAGTGGTGGGGGGCTCATCTGTGGTATGGGCCCCTCTGGGGTTATTCCAGTGGAACGGTGTCTGCTGGAATACGGTTATGGTTGCACTGTGGAAAACAGTGGCTGTCTCTGAGCTGGTTATACGGCTGGAGGCCTGGTACAGTAAAAAGGTACCACAGTGCAGTGGTGGTAAAATTTTTAGCAGGGTTGCCGTCAAAGACCAACAGGCTGGTGTTAAAGAAGTTGTTTGGTTAAAATGTTAAGTTAAAAGTATTGGAAATTATTATTTAATAAATTAATTATTGAATTTATTTAATAAATAGGCTGTTATGGCCATTTATACTCCAAAACCTGTGTGTCTCTTCATTAATAGAGGTTTAAGGGGGATAAGTGATGTTAAAAGGTCATAGGTAAAGGTGGGGTTATCTGGACTACACTAGTCACGTGAACTGAATGGGCGGCTGCAAAGCGGCTGAGTGGGCGGCCGCGGGCTCCAGGAACAGCAAAGGATTCGGTGAAATCATCATTTGACCCCCAGGTTGAGAACCACTGCTCTAGAATCTGAGTATCACTGTAGTGGACACTACTACTCCAGAGATCTCCATTATCTTCCGGGTCCCATGCCAAGCAACTGTTCTATTGCATTCTGAACACGACAGGTGCCAGAGAAAGCTTATTCAGCTAGTGGTAAGGCGGTGAAGTCATTTATTACAAGCTATCAAGAATATTTTAACTCAGAAAAAGTGTATATACCTGACTTTGTCTTCATATTAGCTTCCTGTAATCTCCTGCACAGCAGCACTCAGACTGGAAGAAGCAAGGCCGGCCAATCTGCTGTTTTAAACAGTACTGCAAGTCAAACAAAGGAACAAGCTTACGGGAGAATAGAGCACATTCATAACATTGTTGGTATTGTGAGGGGGTTAGCTCGGCAGCGGGTGTGTGTGACCCCCGGGATGGGCTCCCCACACAAAAACAGGCCCAGCAGACGGAGGTTGTGGTTTTCAAAATCAAAAAGGTGCCGTTTATTTTCTATTTACAGTGACAAAAACACAGCAAAGCAAAAAAAACAAACAAAATAAATCCTGGTCAACTTGACCTCTGACTAAACATACAGGTTTCCTAACTAACAACTGGGATCAGCCTAGTGCTGTCCTAGTCCCTGGTTTTAAATGTCCAAGCAAAATATAGCCACACAGGCTTTCTCTCACCGCACAGGGGTTCACTCTCCCTAGACAGTCCACACAGGTCTGCTTCCAGGCATGAGCTAACATCTAATGAATCTGGGAGTTTTTTTATAGAGGCCTAAATGAGCTGACAAGGTTCAGCTGGTCTCATCAACTCCCTGTCTGCACGACGCCCAGCCCTCTCCCTAGAGGTATGAGTCATCCATGAGCCCACTAGTCTCAGCTGGGCTTATACAACTCTCCACCTAGCTGTATAAATCGGCGTAAAGCCTGAATCTGGGCGAAATATATCTACCCCCCTGGATGCAACCAGGTGACTTTACCTTCCTGCTGTCACATACCCCCCCCTCTTGTTTTAACCTCGGGGTTGGAACACCAGCAATCAGGCATTCATGTACTCGAGACAAAGCATCCACATTCCCCATTTGAACGCCAGGGCGATGCTTTACTGTGAAGTTGAATTCCTGGAGGGCCAGGAACCACCTATTCACTCTTCTATTTGTTTCCTTGTTTTGAGCCATCCACTTTAACGGAGCGTGATCCGTAACCATGTCAAAGTGCCTACCTAGCAGGTAGTACCGAAGGGAATCTAGAGCCCACTTCACCGCTAAACATTCCTTTTCAACGGTGGCGTAATTTACCTCATGGGACTTCAACTTCCTGCTGAGGTAAATGACTGGGTGCTCTTCCCCGTTCCAGACCTGGGACAATACTGCTCCTAACCCCACATCTGACGCATCACTTTGTACGACAAAGTCTCTAGAGAAGTCGGGTGAGTACAACACTGGCTGGCTACATAAGGCTTGTTTCAAGAATTGGAATGCTGCCTCAGCCTCGGGGGTCCATTTAATCATGACCGACCCTTTCCCCTTCGTCAGGTTGGTTAGGGGCACAGCCTTAGAAGCAAAGTGGGGAATGAATCGCCGATAATACCCAGCGATTCCCAGAAAGGCTCGTACCTGCTTCTTGCTGTTGGGACGTGGCCAACTCTGGATGGCCTCGACTTTGTTGAGTTGGGGTTTTATTACTCCCCTCCCAATGGTGTACCCAAGATATTTGGCCTCCTCCTGCCCAATGGTACACTTCTTGGGGTTAGCCGTAAACCCTGCTTCCCGAACAGAGTCCAGGACTGCTTGCACTTTTGGCAGATGTGAGGCCCAATCTGTGCTATGGACAATTACGTCATCCAGGTAAGCCGCAGCATACTTCCGATGGGGCCTCAGCATCTGGTCCATTTTCCGCTGGAATGTGGCCGGCGCATTCTGTAACCCGAACGGCATTCTTTTATATTGGAACGCCCCGTCTGGGGTTACAAATGCGGTTTTCTCTTTGGCTGACTTGGCCAGGGGGATTTGCCAATACCCTTTTGTGAGGTCAAGAGTCGTCATGTATCGGGCTGTTCCCAGCCGGTCGATCAACTCATCTATACGTGGCATGGGGTAGGTGTCAAATTTTGTAACTTTGTTCAACTGACGAAAATCGTTACAAAATCGCCAGCTCCCATCCGGTTTAGGCACCAACACAATGGGACTAGACCAATCACTTTGGGACTCCTCTATCACCCCTAAGTTCAGCATTTTCTGTACTTCCTCCCGTATTGCCTCCCGTCGGGCCTCTGGGATCCGATAGGGTTTTAACTTCACCCTTTCACCGGGCGGGGTAATAATGTCATGCTCTACCCCAGATGTTTGTCCCGGCAGCTCAGAGAATACCTCCTTGTTGCGAAGCACAAACTCCTTAACCTCCTGTTGTTGGGGTTGTGACAAGGTGGCTGCGATTCCAACCTCAGGAATCACGCAACCAGTTTGAGCTGGTGACCAAGTGTCTGCGACTAGGGACTCTCTATCCCTCCAGGCTTTCAACAGATTAACGTGATAGATCTGTTCGGGCTTTCGCCTTCCTGGTTGTCTGACCTTGTAATTCACTTCGCTCACTTTTTCCATTATCTCGTAGGGGCCTTGCCATTTGGCAAGGAATTTACTTTCACCCGTAGGGACAAGTACCAATATCCTATCCCCCGGGGAAAAGGTACGGGTCTTGGCTCCACGGTTGTACACTCTCTGCTGTGCCAACTGCGCTTGGGCCAAATGTTCCTTCACGATGGGCATTACCTGTGCAATTCGATCTTGCATCAGGGCGACATGCTCAATCACACTCCTGTGGGGAGAACTCTCACTTTCCCAAGTTTCCTTGGCAATATCCAACAGCCCTCTTGGGTGTCTCCCATACAGTAACTCAAAGGGGGAGAATCCCGTAGAGGATTGGGGCACCTCCCTAATAGCAAACATCAAATAAGGAAGTAGACAGTCCCAATCCTTTCCATCCCTATCCACCACTTTCTTCAACATTTGTTTTAGGGTTTTGTTGAATCTTTCAACCAGCCCATCGGTTTGGGGGTGATACACAGATGTACGTAATTGCGTCACTTTGAACAATTTACACAGCTCCTTCATAACCCGGGACATAAAGGGTGTACCTTGGTCCGTAAGCAGTTCTTTACAAATACCCACCCGGCTAAAAACAAGAGATAGCTCTTTGGCTATGGTTTTGGCCGAGGTATTTCTGAGAGGGATCGCTTCTGGATAACGGGTGGCATAGTCCATTATAACCAATATGTACTGGTGCCCCCTAGCGGACTTGATTATAGGACCTACCAAATCCATTGCGATTCTCTCAAACGGGACCTCAATGATGGGTAGAGGGACCAGCGGGCTACGGAAGTGTGGCATCGGGGCCGACCTCTGACACACAGGGCAGGAGGAACAATAATTTTCTATGTCCTTCATCACCCCAGGCCAATAGAATCTCTGTAATACCCTCTCTCGGGTTTTCTCTGTCCCCAGATGACCTCCAAGAATGTGCCCATGGGCCAACTCCAACACCAACTTCCTGTAAGGTTTGGGCACCACAAGCTGCTCAACGGTTTCTTCTGCCCTTTTTGCCACCCGATACAGTAGGTCCTTCTCTACGCTGAAGTATGGGTAAGTGCAGGTATTATCTGGGTTCACTAACTCGCCATCTATTTTCACTACGTTTTCCCGTGCCTTTATTAGGGCGGGGTCTTTCAACTGTTCTGTGGCAAAGTTTTCCCTGTGAACCTCAAGATCAGAAAACTCCACAGACGGTAGGTTTTCGTCTGAGGAGGTGGGCTCCTCTCCAGTTTCTTGAGTCTCCCCTGCCAATACTGACAAGGGAAATTCGGGAGAGTCCTCACCACTCTCAGAGGAGTTCTGGCTATCATATTCCTGGTACATAGGGGCACCAGTGGGGGGCTCAGGATCATCCCACAGTTCCCAGAACTTCGGAAAATCCCTTCCCACAATGGCGTCATGCGGTAACTGAGACACTAAGCCCACTGGATGAGAAAGGGTACCTTTGGGGGTCTCGAAACACACTGTAGTCACTGGATACTCTCGGGTGTCCCCATGCACACAAATAACAGCTACCTTGCTATTCCCAGAGACCTCTGTTTTAACTAATTCAGCCTTTATCAGGGTCACAAGGCTACCTGAATCCAGCAATACCACAACATTTCTACCATTAATACACATTTTGCATAAATGTTTCTCAGTTCCCCGAATGGCAGTGCATGCGACTGTCGCACACAGCGACTGACGTCTGCCCGTCAGAAAGTCACACTGCATGGGTTCCTCCAAAACCGGGCAATTTGCTGCAATATGTCCCGCTTGCCGGCAGCGGTAGCAAATGATCCTTCTTGCCGCCTCTTGAGCCGCTGATTTCCCAGGCTGTTCTCGCCAAACTTGGGGTAGAGCTCCCACCCTCTCACTCTCTCCACCCTTACCCCTTGGAATCATCTTATCCGCCCCTGGGGATGGTCTGGTCTTAGGGTGGAAAGTCCGAGTGTCTCTGGAAGAGGCCGTCAGGTTCTCTGTAGCCAAGTATTTCTCCACACGATCCACAAGACCATCGGCCGTCTCTGGGTCTCCATGGCTTACCCACTTTTGGATGGCAGTAGGAAGAGCTCTCAAAAACCGATCCATTACAACACGTTCCACAATCTTTGGTGCGGACAAAGTCTCTGGCTGTAGCCACTTTCTGCTCAGGTGAATGAGATCATACATTTGAGACCTGGGGGGTTTTCCAAGCTGGAAAGTCCAGTTATGCACACGCTGAGCCCGGACAGCCAGGGTGACACCCAGCCTTGCCAATATTTCAGCTTTTAGCATCACATAGTCTTTTGCTTGGTCAAAAATACCTCTGGATCATCCTCTCCAGTCATTTTTGTCAATAAACGACTCACCCCAAAGGACGCGGTATTAGTGGGACGGCTTTCCTCACTGGTCTGCGGACGTTGCTGCATTACTGCTTCCATTTGTTGTAGTCTCTGCTCTTGCTTCTGTAACAGGTCTATGAAGCGGGCCTCAGATTGCTGCTGGGCTTGTTGCTGAGCTTCCAGACTCTGTTGGTGAGCTTGCTGCTGGGCTGCAAGGCTCTGTTGATGAGCTTGCTGCTGGGCTGCGAAGTTCTGTTGTTGAGCTGCAAGGCTCTGTTGATGAGCTGCAAGGCTCTTTTGCAAACCTGCATTTGTCTGCTGTTGATTGGCATTTGCTAGAGCCAGCTGCTTCAGTATCTCCTCCATGCTGGCTTAAAAAAAAACTGCCACTGGTTCTCCACCAACTGTGAGGGGGTTAGCTCGGCAGCGGGTGTGTGTGACCCCCGGGATGGGCTCCCCACACAAAAACAGGCCCAGCAGACGGAGGTTGTGGTTTTCAAAATCAAAAAGGTGCCGTTTATTTTCTATTTACAGTGACAAAAACACAGCAAAGCAAAAAAAACAAACAAAATAAATCCTGGTCAACTTGACCTCTGACTAAACATACAGGTTTCCTAACTAACAACTGGGATCAGCCTAGTGCTGTCCTAGTCCCTGGTTTTAAATGTCCAAGCAAAATATAGCCACACAGGCTTTCTCTCACCGCACAGGGGTTCACTCTCCCTAGACAGTCCACACAGGTCTGCTTCCAGGCATGAGCTAACATCTAATGAATCTGGGAGTTTTTTTATAGAGGCCTAAATGAGCTGACAAGGTTCAGCTGGTCTCATCAACTCCCTGTCTGCACGACGCCCAGCCCTCTCCCTAGAGGTATGAGTCATCCATGAGCCCACTAGTCTCAGCTGGGCTTATACAACTCTCCACCTAGCTGTATAAATCGGCGTAAAGCCTGAATCTGGGCGAAATATATCTACCCCCCTGGATGCAACCAGGTGACTTTACCTTCCTGCTGTCACAGTATGCATAGATTATAAACTATACATTTTTCAATTTCAATTTTTTCTATCTTTTCAGGTGCTTTGGCAGCGCTGCCCATTCATTTCAATGGGCAGGGCGTTTGGGAGCACTGTATACACTCAGACCATCACTATTTTGTTCTGGGTAAAATTCTGGAACGTCTTGTCTCACATCCGGAATACAGTGCTGTATTCTGTATGTAGCCTCACTACATCCAGTGGGTGTACATGTTAGTAAGGGAAATGGTTCATTTGGGCAAGCTCGGCCTGAGCGATATAGTTAAACTGAAATTAAAGCTGGAGATCAGCTTTAAAAACGTTCCTTCCCACTTTCTGGTATCTATTCTAGCTAACCTGTGAAAAAAAAATTGTATACCTACCTATTTTTAGTCTGCTCTGGTCCTGTTGTGGCAGGCGCAGCACTATGAAGTGCCTTTATGCGCTGTGGCATTAGAAGAATTTTGATTTCTCTGATCTTTTAGTCCAAACAAGACTATCTGTTACTTTATAATTCCTCTAGCGCCGTTCTATGGAAGCAGTAGGTTTAAAGAGCACACCAAACCTTTAAGATAACTTCTTTATTCACTTCAGCTTTTCTTCTTATATAACACTGACAATTTAGCAGCAGAAAGTCCATGTACAATCACGTGTAGAATAAAGTATAACAAATGGCGGTTCAACTGTTCAATCTTGTAATTCTACATAAAATGGTAGATATATTTCTCTCTTCAGTATCTGTACTTTCACTTTAAATACTTTAGACACTTTATGATCTCTCTGGGACTTGCTCTATATTGCTGTTTGTTTGTTGGTTTGAAATCTGGTTTGAAACCTGGTTTGGTAACCTGGTTTGGTGGAACTATTTTGGCCACTTGCTTCCATAAAACTGGACTCTAGATGGATCTGAACTGTTCAGATCTACTCTTTCTGGTGTAATGAGTTCTAACAATGTGCTAGGAGATTTCCTAGACAGAACATGGGTGTAATGCTGGCTGTGATTGGCCAAAGACTCTTGCTCAGTGAGATTGGTTGTGATTGGCTAAAACTTCTGATGAGTCACAAAAGCTTAACTCTATGCTTTCTGGTTGCAATTCTGCTGTCATTAAGCTTACCTTTCTGTATATAGAAATGACTCTTAAAGGTATATTTTTTCTTTTTCTTCTGTGAACACAATATACAATTGTTATATGACATCCATATATAAAGTCACAGTAAATAACTCTGCTTTTATCTCTCACAAATGAGCATATGCACTGTATTAACATTATTAGCAGGTCTAGCTATATATATGCATGTAAGCCACATTAGCAACCTAGGACAGGTCTTAGCTGGCCAGCTACACTCCCACCAAATTACCTATAATGCTATGTTCTCTATAGTAGGATTTGAACATGAATTTGGGGAATTTTCCATCAGGTTCTCAACTTCCAAGTGTCTTTTATCACTCTCAAGTAGAACAACTAACTTCTGTATAGGACGTTCCAACCTGAGTGGAATAGTGAGACGTTTTCCCTTTTTGTCAAGTTTTGAGTCTCCTATTTGTAACAACGCTCTTCTTACTAGTCTGTCTTTATCCTTTTGAACTTCTAGAACTTTGGCCAATTTCCATTGACTTCTAGGTAAATCTTCTTCTTTCACTAATACTATGTCACCAACTTGTACATTTCTTCTGGGTGTTTGCCATTTACTTCTTAACGTAAGATTGGCGAAGTACTCTTTCTTCCATCTATTCCAAAACTGTTCTGATAGATATTGGACTCTTCGCCATCTCTTTCTGGCATATAAATCCTCTTTGGTAAACTTGCCAGGTGGTGGTTGTACGTAATCAGACTTAAGGTGAAGTAGATGGTTGTGGGTTAAAGGTTCCAAACTTGTTGGATCATTGATGTTGTCAACTGTAAGTGGACGACTGTTAACAATAGACATTACCTCATAGAATAGGGTCCTAAGTGAAGCATCATCTATTCTTCCGGAGCTCTTTCTCAACACTGAACTTAACACATTTCTTACAGTTCTGATTTGTCTTTCCCAAACTCCTCCTGTGTGGCTTGCATGTGGAGCATTCATATCAAAATCACATTGATTCTTTGACAAATACTGAGTTACTTTTTCTTTATCGATCTCTTTTAGAGCTTTCTTCAATTCTTTCTTTGCTCCAACAAAATTAGATCCTTGGTCAGATCTAAGCTCTCTGACAGTACCTCTAATGGCTATGAAACATCTCAAGGCATTAATGAATGCGTCAGTTGACATATCTTCTAACATTTCCAGATGAATTGCTCTGGAGCTTAGACATGTAAATATTAGTCCATATCTCTTGTACTCCTTGCGGTTTTGCTTGGTGATGAATGGGCCAAAACAATCCATTCCACTATAAAGAAATGGTGGTGATGGGTTTACACGATCTGCCGGTAAATCTGCCATTCTTTGTTCTTCGGTAGGTCTACGTGCCTTTCTACAGGTTACGCATTTACTTATATACTTTGCTATAACTTTGCTTCCTTTTACTATCCAGTAACCACCTTCTCTCAAACAGTTCTGGGTAAAGCTTCTTCCTTGATGCAAGGATTTGTTGTGGTAGTGATTGATAATCTTGTGAAGGTAGAATTTTTGGGTAGAATTGCTGGATGCTTCACTCTGCTGGGTAACGGTGCATTTTCCAGTCTCCCTCCCACCTTCAGTATACCATCCTGTAGAACAAGATTTATGCCGCGTACACACGATCATTTTTCCCGTCGGGAAAAATGTCATTTTTTCCTTTGGACGAGAAAAACGATCGTCTGTGGGCTTTTTGCCGTTTTTCCCGACGGGAAAAACAGCATTAATCACGATGAGAAAAATTAGAACATGTTCTAATTTTTCTCATCGTTTTTTCCAGCATTTTTTTCCGCGGCAGTTTTCCCATAGGGAAACACTGCCACGGAGCCCACACACGGTCGTTTTTCTCGACAAAGAAAAAAATGACGGGAAAAACGGTCGTGTGTGGGGGAACATGCCGTTCCCTCGTTTTTCATTTTTTTTCATGTCGTGATTCACGACGGTGTTTTCACCGCCGTGAATCACGATCGTGTGTACGCGGCATAAGCTTATACAATGGGTGGTTGTTGGGAAGCCTTTTAGGTTCTTGACCAAGTCTCTTCAACTCTTCACTATAGAATCTCTGTTGAATGAGTCTTATGACCGTTTCTTCAGCTTTCATTCTTTCCTCTACATTCAATGATTCCTTCTTTTTGACTCCCTTTGCCAAACGTTGAATTCGATCTACTACGTTTATGACTGTATTCCATTTTGAACATCTGGCTAGTCTTTCAAGTATGTCATCTTGACACTTGGCGGCAGTGCTCAATGTTTGTACAACTTTTACTTCTGGATCACCCATAGACAATTCTGTGTAACCTTCACTGGGTATGATTTCCTTTTCCCAAAGGAACTCTGGACCGGTGAACCAGTTAGAATTTTTCAAATCTGTTACATTCAGGCCTCTTGAAGCATGATCTGCAAAGTCAGATTCAAGGATCTTTATTACTGCCGCTGAACTTACAGCTGGTAACTCTTGAACAGATATTCGATGACACAATCCTGTCACCTGTCTTGAGTTTGCAATCTGCTGTTTTCCTCCAACAACGCCCCATCCTAGATCAGTTTGAACAGCGTAGGGTTCACCCTTTCCTCCTGCGATTACCCTTCGTGGTACCAAAGCTTCAGGTCAATCATAACCTATCAACAGTCCAACACCAAACTCCTTCAGCAGGGACATTTCATGAGATATGACAGATAGGTGCTCCCATTTATTGGCTGTTTCACAGGTAGGTATGCGATCTCGATCTAGAGGTAAATCGTCTTTCGTATAAGCTGGAGGTAGATCCAATGTGAGGTTTGAATGAAGTCCTCTAACTCTCAATCCTTTGACCCTTTGACTGTTCACTAATGTGTTTCTCCCCGTCATTGTGGCGAGTTTGAGCTTCACTGGTTCTGTAGCCACTTGTAATTTCTTGCAGATTTCTTGATCAATGAAGGTGACATCGCTTTGGGCATCCAGTAGTGCATAGGCATATACCTTCTTATTCTTCCTTTTAGGATTTGAAATGCACACTGGTACAACCATTGATGTGCCGTTGCTTTCCCTCACTCTGCAAGAAAATACAGATGCTTTCTTTTCTTCCTCAGCATCTTTAGGTATTGAGGATTTATCCTTCTTTGGACGTTCTTCATGTAGTGGTGTAGGATGGCGTCCTTTGCAAACGCTGCATGTGGCCCTTTTCTTACACTCCTTAGTAATATGGCCTTTCCTTAGGCACCCAAAACACAGTTGGTTAACAAGTACAAACTTTTTCTTTTCATTTGGGGATTTCTCCTTCAATTGTTGCCACTTGTGTATAGAGTGGTTCTCTCCACAGAACATACACTTAAAAGTAGTCTGAGGATTTGTCAGTTCTGTCTCTCTACTGATTCCAGTAGTAACTTTGAACTTGCTCTCGTAGGTATCTATACCTTTCTCTGTTGTGTCGGTTGCAAAGCTAGTTGCTCTTGCACGTCTTATATCCCTCGCAGGCCTTTCTTCTAAGGACTTTAAGGCGTAAGATCCTGTTACTGGATTACATACTATTCGTGCTTCCTTATTAACGAACTCAGAGAACTTTTCAAAACTTGGGAAGTCCTTACTTAGATCTAACTGTTCAGTCACATAGCGATTCCATCTAGAAGCCACTTCTTCAGGTAGCTTAGCTAGCATCCTGTGGTTTTCTAGATAGTAGTTCAGTACTTCTAGTCCTCGTACATGTGGGATGGCATTGCTGCATGCTTGCAGGAAGTCACCATACTCTTGGAGTTTGAAATGTTCTTTAGGACCTATTTTAGGCCAGTTATTCAATTTCTCCCTAAAGGCTCTTTGTACTAAGAAAGGATGACCATATCTTGCATTTAACTTTTCCCAAGCTTGCTTGTAGGCTTCTTCGTCTGTTCTATAAAAGTTACCTTCAAGAACTTTCTTTGCATCTCCACCAACATATTTCTGAAGGTAGAATAACTTGTCAACTGGCCTGGAGCAATGATGCTCAATGATCATTTCAAAACTTGCCTTCCACTCTATGAACTTCAGTATGTCTCCTGAAAATACAGTAGGTTCTGGAACGGGAAGTCTTGCTGGGACTGTTCTCTGTCGTCTTGCTGGGACTGTAGTTGCAACATTCTCCTGATCATTGCTGTGACATCTAGTAACAGAATTATCCTGTTTTATTTTTTCATTTAGTTCTGAATTGGGTGAGTCTCTCTCTTCGTCTTTCTGAGCAGGGATGGAAGGGCAATGACTTTTTTCTTCATTACATACTGGAGATTTCCTTCCTTTCTCCTGGGCGTATGAAAGGAAGTAGGAGTCTGCATCTTCACTTAGTACAGATTTGGACTTATGATTACTATTCATGTCCTCTTTGTGTACTCTTAGTCTGGCTTCTATAATCTTGACTTCCTTCAGCCTTTCCATTTCTGCTACTCGTAGACGCTGCGCCTCGATTGCAGATTCCATCTCAATTTCTGCTCTCTTGACAGCAAGTTGTTCGACAAGTTCCTTTCTTTTGGCTATTAAAGTACTTGAGGACTCTGATATGTTACTGGCACTTCTGCTAGTGGAAGAAGTCCTACTTGTGATTGTGGTTCCTCCTAAGGACCTAGCATAGTCTCTCATAAAAAGCTCATTCATTTTCTTTCTTGCCCTAACTTCATCATAGTTAGCTTCAGATGATAGTTCTCTCATGAGCTTTACTAAACCTTTAGTGACTGCAGTACATGTGTCCATGTTCCTTACAATATCCTGGGGAGGTGTCGTAGATGACCACAGGTTGACATATGCTGCCATAAGTTCAGATTCTTCTACCGTCTCTATCATATCACTCAAGTTTCCTTTTATACTTTCTTGCTTTAGCTTTCTACGAACATCTTTAATGTAGGATTTCCACTTATCATACATTCTGGTGAACTTTTTTCCTTTCAATACTGCTTCTTGCTCCAAATTTTCCAGCATCTTTAGGGTCGGTTTTCTGATACGTTCTGAACGTCTTAGTTCATCTGTTTGGGGCAAGACTAATGCTGCATCAGACTCTTCTACCTCAGACAGGTACATTTGCTCTTCACTTTCTATCTTATCTATCTTTGTATCCTCAAACAGTGGCATAGAAATACTAGGCTTAGACATTTTACTTTAAGTGCTATAACAATCAATACGAATATTAAGAAGACTTTCACTTTAAATGCAATAGCAATAGGTGCAGGCAGTAAAAATGACTTTCACTTTAAATGCAATAGCAATAGGTGCAGGCAGTAAAAATGACTTTCTCTTTAAAATACTTTAGAGTCCGTGTACTACAACTGACCCTTGTTCTTTACTTACAGTCCTTTTACTCCTGAACATGAAAATGTCTCTTTCTTGTCAAGCCTATGTGCAATGATAGTAAAGGAAAGTTCTGACCTTATTCTGAAGAGCAGGATACTGAGATCTGTAGGTTGCTGGAACAAATAGTCTTAAAGGAGACTTTTCTTTTTTGATCTGATGCTCTACTCTGACGTGCGATGCTCTGTGCTGTCTTGCGATGCTCTGCGCTGACTTGCGATGCTTTGCGCTGACTTGCGATGCTTTGCGCTGACGTACGATGCTTTGCGCTGACGTGTGATGCTTTGTGCTGACTTGCGATGTTTTTCACTGACGTGCGATGCTTTGCGCTGACATGCGATGCTCTGTGCTGTCTTGCGATGCTCTGCGCTGACGTGTGATGCTCTGTGCTGTCTTGCGATGCTTTGCGCTGACGTGCAATGCTTTGCGATACTCTGTGCTGTCTTGCGATGCTTTGCGCTGACTTGCGATGCTTTTCGCTGACGTGCGATGCTTTGCGCTGACGTGCGATGCTCTGTGCTGTCTTGCGATGCTCTGCGCTGACTTGCGATGCTTTTCGCTGACGTGCGATGCTTTGTGCTGCAGGCTTTGGGCCTAATGGCCGGGAAATAGCTGGCTGCAGTACGTGGCCTCTTTGTGGGTAGCGGTGCAGGCACTCTAACTCTGGACTTTGGCCTCCCACCATGCGTCTTTTTCTCTCTCTAGGGATCGCAGGAGGGTTGGCGCTCTCTCTGTGACTATCTTGCCTTTGCCGTTCTGCCACTTTAAGAGTCGGCTGCAGTTTGACTAAAACACACGTTCTATGGCCTCTATGGTAGCTCCGGTGCTCAAATGCGCTCTTTACTGTGCAAGTTGAGGAGCACTATCGCTTCACCCTCAATGGGCTAATAGTTCCACTGTGGCAGGCGCAGCACTATGAAGTGCCTTTATGCACTGTGGCATTAGAAGAATTAGATTTCTCTGATCTTTTAGTCCAAACAAGACTATCTGTTATATTATACTTCCTCTAGCGCCGTTCTATGGACGCAGTAGGTTTAAAGAGCACACCAAACCTTTTAGATAACTTCTTTATTCACTTCAGCTTTTCTTCATATATAACAGTGACAATTTAGCAGCAGGAAGTCCATGTACAAACACGTGTAGAATAAAGTATAACAAATGGCGGTTCAACTGTTCAATCTTGTAATTCTACATAAAATGGTAGATATATTTCTCTCTTCAGTATCTGTACTTTCACTTTAAATACTTTAGACACTTTATGATCTCTCTAGGACTTGCTCTATATTGCTGTTTGTTTGTTGGTTTGAAATCTGGTTTGAAACCTGGTTTGGTAACCTGGTTTGGTGGAACTATTTTGGCCACTTGCTTCCATAAAACTGGACTCTGGATGGATCTGAACTGTTCAGATCTACTCTTTCTGGTGTAATGAGTTCTAACAATGTGCTAGGAGATTTCCTAGACAGAACATGGGTGTAATGCTGGCTGTGATTGGCCAAAGACTCTTGCTCAGTGAGATTGGTTGTGATTGGCTAAAACTTCTGATGAGTCACAAAAGCTTAACTCTATGCTTTCTGGTTGCAATTCTGCTGTCATTAAGCTTACCTTTCTGTATATAGAAATGACTCTTAAAGGTATATTTTTTATTTTTCTTCTGTGAACACAATATACAATTGTTATATGACATCCATATATAAAGTCACAGTAAATAACTCTGCTTTTATCTCTCACAAATGAGCATATGCACTGTATTAACATTATTAGCAGGTCTAGCTATATATATGCATGTAAGCCACATTAGCAACCTAGGACAGGTCTTAGCTGGCCAGCTACACCTGTCACACGATCCCCTGTGTCAGTAAGTGGCAGCTGCAGAGGAGGGGAGGAAACACTTGACAATGGCTTAGACTTTCAAGAGCCCCGGTGTCACCCATAGGCTCCCATGTCCCAGCTGTTGTTGGCGCTCCCTCCTCTCCCCTGCAGCCGCCGCTCACTGACACAGGGAAGTCAGAGCTGCGGTATCACCTCAGGGTCAATGAAAACATATGACTTTACCCAAGCATGTCCAGCGTTTCTACCTTTGTGACAGATTCTCTGTAAAGGAGATCAATGATCACAACATACAGTACACTTTTATTTTATAACATCAGCATTGTAATAACAGTACAAACAATAGTTATTTTTGCCAATCCAGTATACAGTGCCTTGCAAAAGTATTCACCCCCCTTGGCTTTTTACCTATTTTGTTACATTACAGCCATTGGTTCAATGTTTTTTTTTTTTATCTGAATTATATGTGATGGATCAGAACACAATAGTCTAAGTTGGTGAAGTAAAATTAGAAAAATATATACATAAAACAATTTTTCAGAAAAAAAAACTGATAATTGTCATGTGCGTATGTATTCACCCCCTTTTGTTATGAAGCCCATAAAAAGCTCTGGTGCAACCAATTACCTTCACAAGTGACATAATTAGTGAAATGATGTCCACCTGTGTGCAATCTAAGTGTCACATGGTCTGTCATTACATATACACACCTTTTTGAAAGGCCCCAGAGGCTGCAACACCTAAGCAAGAGTCACCACTAACCAAACACTGCCATGAAGACCAAGGAACTCTCCAAACAAGGAAGGGACAATGTTGCTCAGAAGTACAAGTCAGGGTTAGGTTATAAAAAAATATCCAAATCTTTGATGATCCCTAGGAGCGCCATCAAATCTATCATAACTAAATGGAAAGAACATGGCACAACAGCAAAAACCTGCCAAGAGACGGCCGCACACCAAAACTCACCACGGACCGGGCAAGGATGGCATTAATCAGAGAGGCAGCACAGAGACCTAAGGTAACCCTGAAGGAGCTGCAGAGTTCCACAGCAGAGACTGGAGTATCTGTACATAGAACTACAATAAGCCGTATGCTCCATAGAGTTGGGCTTTATAGCAGAGTGGCCAGAAGAAAGCCATTACTTTCAGCAAAAAACAAAATGGCACGTTTTGAGTTTGCGAAAAGGCATGTGGGATATTCCCAAAATGTATGGACGAAGGTGCTCTGGTCTGATGAGAATAAAATTGAACTTTTTGGCCATCAAAGAAAACGCTATGTCTGGCGCAAACCCAACACATCACCCAAAGAACACCATTCCCACATTGAAACATGGTGGTGGCAGCATCATGCTGTGGGGATGTTTTTCAGCAGTAGGGACTGGGAAACTGGTCAGAGTTGAGGGAAAGATGGATGGTGCTAAATACAGGGATATTCTTGAGCAAACCTGTACCACTCTGTGTGTGATTTGAGTCTAGGATGGAGGTTCACCTTCCAGCAGGACAATGACCCCAAACACACTGCTAAAGCAACACTTGAGTGGTTTAGGGGGAAACATGTAAATGTGTTGGAATGGCCTAGTCAAAGCCCAGACCTCAATCCAATAGAAAATCTGTGGTCAGACTTAACTACTTAAGACGATATACGTCGACAGAATGGCACGGCTGGGCACAAGGACTTACAGGTACGTCCCCTTTAAGATCCCAGCCATGGGTCGCGGGCGCGGCGGCGCGCTCGCGACCCGGTCCTGAGCTCCGTGACCGCGCCCGCTGGACCCGCGATCGGGTCACAGAGCTGAAGAACGGGGAGAGATAAGTGTAAACAAACCTTTCCCCGTTCTTATCAGTGGCATGTCAGTGATCGTCTGTTCCCTGTCATCGGAACAGACGATCAGTGACGTGTAACGTGTAGCCACGCCCCCCTACAGTAAGAATCACTTCCTAGGGAACACTTAACCCCTACAGCGCCACCTAGAGGTTAAACCCTTCACTGCCAGTGTCATTTTCACAGTAATCAGTTCATTTTTATAGCACTGATCGCTGTAAAAATGACAGTGGCCCCAAAATGGTGTCAAAAGTGTCCGATGTGTCTGCCATAATGTCGCAATCATGAAAAAAAAACGCTGATCGCTGCCATTACTAGTAAAAAAAAAAAAATTATTATTAAAAATGCCATAAAACAGTCCCCTATTTTGTAGAAGCTATAGCTTTTGCGCAAACCAATCAATAAACGCCTATTGCGATTTTTTTTACCAAAATTTCTAGAAGAATACGTATCGGACGAAACTGTGGAAAATATATGTTTTTTTATATCTTTTTGGGGGATATTTATTATAGCAAAAAGTAAAAAAATATTGAACTTTTTTCAAAATTGTCACTCTATTTTTGTTTATAGCGCAAAAAATAAAAACTACAGAGGTGATCATATACCACCAAAAGAAAGCTCTATTTGTGGGGAAAAAAGGACGCCAATTTTGTGTGGGAGCCATGTGGCACGACCTCGCAACTGTCAGTTAAAGCGGCACAGTGCCGAATCGCAAAAAGTGGCCTGGTCCTTTAGCTGCATAATGGTCCGGGGCTGAAGTGGTTAAAGGTTGCTGTTCACAAGCGCAAACCATCCAACTTGAAGGAGCTGGAGCAGTTTTGCAAGGAGGAATGGGCAAAAATCCCAGTGGTAAGATGGGGCAAGCTCATAGAGACTTATCCAAGGTGACTTGGAGCTGTGATAGCCGCAAAAGGTGGCTCTACAAAGTATTGACTTTAGGGGGGTGAATAGTTATGCACATTGACTTTTTCGGTTATTTTGTGCTATTTGTTTCACAATAAAAAAAAAAAAACATCTTCAAAGTTGTGGGCATGTTCTGTAAATTAAATGATGCAAATCCTCAAACAATCCATGTTAATTCCAGGTTGTGAGACAACAAAACATGAAAAATGCCAGGGGGGGGGGGGGTGAATACTTTTTCAAGGCACTGTAAGGTCACTTGAAACATCTCCTTTCATGTTGTGAGTGTTGCCTGTCTTCTGGCCATCTCTTTTCATAACTTCCTGGATTCCCTGCATGTTTTGCAGCTTCTCCTTTACTGTTTACTTCTTATATCTAAGGACTACATATCCCATGGTACCATGCTGCTTGCAAGCAGCGGTTAATGTTCTGGCTCTGTTTCCTAAAGCTCCTCCTCTAACCACTTCTGTAGTTCAGAAGGCAGGTGTTCCGTCAGATTAGGCGACCAGTCAAAACTTGTAACGAAAATGACAGTCCGTCACGGCCATCTTGGTACACCCGCACTCAGCCACAGTAAGCCTACAGTCTGAAGTCGCCAAGCTGACATTTTTTACACCCACGAAGTCTTGCATTTCACACTTATTTTTACTACTATACTGAGCTTATATTGTGAAATACAGTATTTAGAAGTCTGTGACACTGTTTTAATGTTGCATTTTAAAAGCAGCAGTCTTCTGTCAGATCAGCAAACGCGTGAGATCAGCAGGCTTGCTGTTGCTTTTAAAATTCAACATCAAAACAGTGTCACAGATTTCTAAATACTGTATTTCACAACATAATCTCAGTTTAGTGGTAAAAATAAGTGTGAAATAGAAGATTTCAGGGGGTGAAAAAAACATGTCCACTTCAGACTGTAGTCTAATGCTGCGTACAGACGATCGGAAATTCCGACAACAAAACCGTGGATTTTTTTCAGATGGATGTTGGTTCAAACTTGTCTTGCATACACATGGTCGCATAAATGTTGTCGGAAATTCCAAACGCGAAGAACAAGGTGACGTACAAGACGTACGACGGCACTATTAAAGGGAAGTTCAATATCAGTTGTGTTTTCAGCCTTGTGCTTTTCAGTCCGTTACAGCGTGACAAATGTGCTATCTCCATTACGAACGCTAGTTTTACCAGACCGAGCGCTCCCGTCTCGTACTTAATTCAGAGCAAGCATGGAATTTTGTGCGTCGGAATTGTCCACACACGATCGGAATTTATGAGAACGGATTTTGATGTTGGAAAATTTGAGAACCAGCTCTCAAATTTTTGTTGTCTGAAGTTCCGACAGCAAATGTCCGATGGAGCCTACACACGCTCGGAATTTCCGACAACAAGCTCCCATCGAACATTTGTTGTCGGAAATTCCGATCGTGTGTACGCGGCATAAGTGTGGCTAAGTGCGGGGTGTAGCAAGATGGCCGTGACAGAACGTCACTTCTGTTACGAAATCTGACGGGTCGCCTAATTTGAACACAGGCTCTGTGAAATGTGTGACACAGCAGTTCCTAATCAGAGCATAGCGACTACATGTCACAGAATTCAAGGAAGTAAATGTGTGGAGATCTTCCCAAACTTCAAGATTATTCAGTTAAATAGGCATAGGCTAGAAATAATAGAAATACAACGTAGAAATGAATAAAGGTTTTTACATTTTGACCATAGATATGCTTTAATTCTGTATCTTTTGTGTTACCATATGTAGCGCACCAACCCCAGACTTTACCTGCTTTTCTTCTGCTTGGCTCCTCCGCAGGAAAAGAATGAGGCACACCACACCACAAGCCCGTACCCTCCTGAATGGGAGGTTGAGCGGTGTTAGTTTCTTGGGCCTGCCTGCGACTGGTGTGAATAAACCTCCAGTGCTTACCTCGTTTCTGCAGTAATCAGAACAAGTCTCTAATTTTCCCCAGTAAGCAACTGTCCACACCAACTGAAAGGTCCAACACTTGTTTATTCCTTCTTGCACAATAAACAGTCTCTTTAGGAGCAGACGGGTTGAGACAAACACGGGTCAGATAAGGTGGGAGGAAGTCCAGACACAAACTTGAATTTGGGTTTCTTCTGTTCTGAATAGCACTAACAGGCTTGGCGCACGGTCTCTGCCACCGACCATGAGGGGGTCCCTGCCACAGACCAGGTGAATAGGGCCTCTGCCACAGGCCCGGTTGTTGGGTCTCTGCCACCGACCTGATTCACGATGAATTACCTTCTAGAAGTAATGACCTCTGTCAGGGAAAAGGACATCCATCCGGAGAGTTACCAGAGGCCCCACCGTCATCAGCGATACTGTGCTGGGTCTTCGGGAAGGGTCACCTCCCTGGCCTCCTCGTCCTAGATTCGGGCACCCACTTCCGGGGGGCACCCTAGGATCCCTCGATCCCTCGTGGGACCTAGTCGAAGGTACTGGGCCCCGGTAGGGTGCCCACGTGTCCCGGATTGCCCGGGATCGTCCCTGATTGGAGATTTTTGTCCCGTGTCCCGGGCAGCTCATTCCGGGACAATACAGTCATCCCGGAATGAAAACAAATGAAAAAAACCAGTGACCAGTCCGCTCCGCCTGTCCGCCACCCCCACCACCTTATAAATTTTATCACACTGATCGATGATAACATAAACACAGGCTGCGGCTGCCACTGCCAGTCTGGTTGCTAGGGTAGGGGCCGCTCCGCATCTAGCAACCAGTGACGTCAGCTGAGCTGGGGCCTGTCAGTGTGGGCAGTGAGTGCACCCGCCCGGCGCACACTACGCTGAGTCTGAGAGCAGCCAGCGCGCGCGCCTCCCTCCCCTCTGCATCCACCAGCCAGTCCAGAGCCAGCACAGAGTGAGTGACCGTGACGCTCATGCCAGGGACGGTGACCACTCAGAGAGAGCCACTCACACACTCACCTGTGCACAGCGTCAGCCAGCCAGGCCAGCCTAAAGGAACCTCGTCGTCTCGACTAGTCCTCCTCCTCCAGTGATGAGTCGACCGACCAGAGCTAGCACAGAGAGTGAGTGATGCGGCTGACCTGATGCCAGTGACCAGACAGAGCCACTCTCCTGTGCAGCCAGCCAGCCAGCCTGAGCCTCGTCCAAGCCCTCCTCCAGCCAGACTCCTGCTCCTCCCGCCCACGTTGAGGTCCACAAGTTTGCAGTCATTGCCAGCAGCCAGTCTGACTTCCAGGACCAGGACAGGTTAGTGTACTCACTGTACTGTCTGTGTTATACTCACACTTTGTCCCCCTCCTTTCTGCTGCTGTCCCCCCCCCCTCCGTTCTGCTGCTGTCCCCCCCTCCGTTCTGCTGCTGTCCCCCTCCGTTTTTCCTCCGTGTCCCCCTCTGTTCAGCTGTCCTGTCCCCCTCCGTTCTGCTGTCCCCCTCCGTTCTGCTGTCCCTCTCCGTTCTTCCTCCGTGTCCCCCTCCATTCTGCTGTCTCCCTCCGTTCTTCCTCCGTGTCCCCCCTGTCCATCCCACGGTCCCCCTGTCCATCCCACGGCCCCCCTGTCCATCCCACGGCCCCCCTGTCCATCCCACGGCCCCCCTGTCCATCCCACGGTCCTCCTGTCCATCCCACTGCCCCTCTGACTACTCTGCGGCCCCTCTGACCACTCTGCAGGCTCTACAGGGCTTAGGCAGGGAGTGAGCAAGCAGTAGTGGAATAGGGCAGCCATGAGGTGGGTGGTGTGCTCTGCTTTTCCTAACATTCACCTGGCATGGATTAATGGCCATCACTCCTCATGACTCTCTGCAGTGGGGCACTCTGGAGGTACTATCTGTGTGCCTCCAGAGTGCTCCCTTACTTCCTCCCCTTACTTTCTCCAGAGTGCCCCTTTACTTTCTCCAGAGTGCCCCTTAGTACAGTAGTACTAAGGGGGCACTCTGGAGGGGGATGTAAGGGGGCACTCTGGAGGGGGATGTAAGGGGCACTCCAGAGGATGTAAGGAGGCACTAAGGGGGCACCCTGGAGGATGTAAGGGGGCTCTGACTAAGTTAGTACCGCCAGACTGCCCCCTTAAATCCCCCTTACAACCTCTAGGGTGCCCCCTTAGTGCCTCCAGAGTGCCCCTTTACTTTCTCCAGAGTGCCCCTTTACATCCTTCGGAGTGCCCCACCACCAAAGTGGTATAGCAGTGGCTGACAGTCTATCAGGAGGTGGTATTGCACTCCTCTTCCTCCTCTCTCCACTAACTACCCCCCGCCATACACTCCGCACTCCTCTCCTGTACATATTACCCCCCGCCATACACTCCGCACTCCTTTCCTGTACATATTACCCCCCGCCATACACTCCGCACTCCTCTCCTGTACATATTACCCCCCGCCATACATTTTGCACTCCTCTCCTGTACATATTACCCCCCGCCATACACTCCGCACTCCTCTCCTGTACATATTACTAGGCTTGTGCACAACGGAAAAATTCGTTCCGTTTCGGTTCGTTTCTTTCCGGTCCTGTTGATTCGTAATCATTCGTAATTTTGCTAGACGGGATTTTTCGTGTTCGGACTCATTCGTATTTTTGCAAGCGACATTTTTCGTTGAATTTTTTGTTGCTTTATAATTCGTACTTTCGGTAGAGTACGTTGTTTTTCGTTGATTCTGGACACAACTCCTACTTTCGTAACTTTTTTTGGGTTCGTTGATTCGTAATTTTCTGTGTCTCTCTCACGACGACGCTGCCTATTATGCCTAATGTGCTTCGAATGGATTTGTACCTTTCTAAATACATAGCGGTTATTTGTAACGATTCGAAATCTCGTATTTTACTTTCGTTTTTTACATGCGGCTATAGCCTCCGCCCCTGTACACCATTTTGAGAGGGTTCAGCACGGTGAGGGAGAAGCAGAGAGCAGAGCAGAGTGTTATTGTGCTTCGAATGGATTAGAAATCTCGTATTTTACTTTCGTTTTTTACATGCGGCTATAGCCTCCGCCCCTGTACACCATTTTGAGAGGGAGTTCAGCACGGTGAAGGAGAAGCAGAGAGCAGAGCAGAGTGAGTGTTATTGTGTTTCCAATGGATTTGTACATTCATAAGTTTTTTCATAACGAATTATGCCGAAGACATTCGGGCATTCGCTATTTGCGGTATAATTTATTTCGGATTCGGTTTTATTCGTAATTGCTTTGTTCGGAAATTCGAATGCTTCCGAATGTCCGAAAGTTGCTAAATTCGGACGAATTTCGATTCGTTACGAAACGAATTGCACAAGCCTACATATTACCCCCCCGCCATACACTCCGCACTCCTCTCCTGTACATATTACCCCCCGCCATACACTCCGCACTCCTCTCCTGTACATATTACCCCCCGCCATACATTTTGCACTCCTCTCCTGTACATATTACCCCCCACCATACACTCCGCACTCCTCTCCTGTACATATTACCCCCCGCCATACACTCCACACTCCTCTCCTGTACATATTACCCCCCACCATACACTCCGCACTCCTCTCCTGTACATATTACCCCCCACCATACACTCCGCACTCCTCTCCTGTACATATTACCCCCCGCCATACACTCCGCACTCCTCTCCTGTACATATTACCACCCACCATACATTTTGCACTCTTCTCCTGTACATATTACCCCCCGCCATACACTCCGCACTTCTCTCCTGTACATATTACTCCCCGCCATACACTCCGCACTCTGGAGGGGGATGTAAGGGGCACTCCAGAGGATGTAAGGAGGCACTAAGGGGGCACCCTGGAGGATGTAAGGGGGCTCTGACTAAGTTAGTACCGCCAGACTGCCCCCTTAAATCCCCCTTACAACCTCTAGGGTGGCCCCTTAGTGCCTCCAGAGTGCCCCTTTACTTTCTCCAGAGTGCCCCTTTACATCCTTCGGAGTGCCCCACCACCAAAGTGGTATAGCAGTGGCTGACAGACTATCAGGAGGTGGTATTGCACTCCTCTTCCTCCTCTCTCCACTAACTACCCCCCGCCATACACTCCGCACTCCTCTCCTGTACATATTACCCCCCGCCATACACTCCGCACTCCTCTCCTGTACATATTACCCCCCCGCCATACACTCCGCACTCCTCTCCTGTACATATTACCCACCGCCATACACTCCGCACTCCTCTCCTGTACATATTACCCCCCGCCATACATTTTGCACTCCTCTCTCTGTACATATTACCCCCCACCATACACTCCGCACTCCTCTCCTGTACATATTACCCCCCGCCATACACTCCACACTCCTCTCCTGTACATATTACCCCCCCCACCATACACTCCGCACTCCTCTCCTGTACATATTACCCCCCACCATACACTCCGCACTCCTCTCCTGTACATATTACCCCCCGCCATACACTCCGCACTCCTCTCCTGTACATATTACCACCCACCATACATTTTGCACTCTTCTCCTGTACATATTACCCCCCCGCCATACACTCCGCACTTCTCTACTGTACATATTACTCCCCGCCATACACTCCGCACTCTGGAGGGGGATGTAAGGGGCACTCCAGAGGATGTAAGGAGGCACTAAGGGGGCACCCTGGAGGATGTAAGGGGGCTCTGACTAAGTTAGTACCGCCAGACTGCCCCCTTAAATCCCCCTTACAACCTCTAGGGTGGCCCCTTAGTGCCTCCAGAGTGCCCCTTTACTTTCTCCAGAGTGCCCCTTTATATCCTTCGGAGTGCCCCACCACCAAAGTGGTATAGCAGTGGCTGACAGACTATCAGGAGGTGGTATTGCACTCCTCTTCCTCCTCTCTCCACTAACTACCCCCCGCCATACACTCCGCACTCCTCTCCTGTACATATTACTCCCCGCCATACACTCCGCACTCCTCTCCTGTACATATTACCCCCCCGCCATACATTTTGCACTCCTCTCCTGTACATATTACCCCCCGCCATACACTCCGCACTCCTCTCCTGTACATATTACCCCCCGCCATACACTCTGCATTCCCTATTTAACATTACCACATTCTGCACTATACAAGTCATCTCAGACTCTCTTTAACAACACCCCCTTTAAGCCAATATTTGGCACAATTTAAGATCTGTCCACCGTTCACCACGACGCGCTTTGCGCGCCATATTGTTGTTCCTGTTGATGCCTAGGGCCCACTTTTAAATCTTGCACAAGGGTCCGCTGATTTCATACGCCCCTGCCCCAAAAATCGGGAAAAGAAATGTCAAAAATCATATTTTCGGGGGGGGGGGGGGGTGTCCCTGAATGGCAGTTTAGAGATGTGGTCACCCTAGGCCCCGGGCCTCTCTCAAAGTACCTCACCCCAGACTGAAGGTGTCTGAGATGGAACAGCAGCTCCGTCTCTGGGCCTAGAGCACCCAGAGACCACCCGACCAGGCCTCCGGGCCTAGGGCACCCAGAGGCGACACACCCGCACCCAGGCTTAAGGTGCCTGAGGGCGGAACCGACGACCCCTCTGGAAGATGGCCACCCCCTTTTATATCCTCTCCCGACAGGCACAGCAGGTTCCCCGCCCCGCCGTACTGCTGCCGAGAGGGGACAAAAGGACACAACCTCGTACTGCAGTTCAACCCGGACCCATGGCAACAGCGCCACCTATAGGCCCCAGTGAACTTAACCACCAGTACTATCTCCCAGGGATAGAAATGGTCCTTGAGACCTAACAATTGGCACATCTGAGCCTGGCTACCACTCAGATGCTTCCCCCTAAATGTAACCACCCGCTACACATATATGCCAGGAGTTATATTTTGAAGGTTTATTACTCATGCTGTCGGTACATTGTGACAATGCAAAGAGTGCAGCTTTAGGCCCGGTTCACATAGGGGCGACTCCTCGGGCGACTCGGTTGCCTGAGGAGTCGCGTCCAGCTCTGTGCTATGGAACCGTTCTAATAGGAGAGACTCAGGTCGCTCTGACTTAGAAAAAGGTTCCTGTACTTCTTTTGGGGGCGACTCAGGACGACTTGCATTGACTTCTATACAGAAGTCATTATGCAAATCGCCTCAGGCGGGCGTCTCAAGTCGTCTTGAGATTGCGCCGCCGAGTTGCCCCCGAAGTTGTGCCGCCCCTGTGAGAACCGGGCCTAATTGTAATGCACCATTCGTCAATAAAGAAATATATATTTTCTTTGCAACAGTGAGTATTATTTTTCTATATTACACTGGTGTTATGAATTCCTTCTGCTAATATTCTAATGTGACATAGACATCCAGAAAAAAGCTCTCTGTACAGTGATTGAGCCGTAGTATCTGGTCTGTGCTAATAATTCACTTTGATGATGACAAAATTGGTTATTAAGGGAAATGCCCCAAAGGAGGCATAATGAAGTTTGCTGGCAAATGCATTGTTAAGGCCAAATTACCCAAGAGATTCATTTCTGGCACTGCACTTTGTATCTTCAGCTGTGAAGGCTTAGTTTAGCTTTATAGCTCCTCCACTATATAACCTATATTTTAAGGATTGTATAGGTATGCTGAATATGGCAGTGAAAAATGACAATGCAAGTGCAAAGATAATGTGCAAAGACCATTATTCCATAGTGACCAATTACACGTAAAGTGATACTAAAGGATACATTTTTTTTGCTTAACCACTTCAGTCTGGAAGAATTAGCTGCCCAATGACGGGCCATTTTTTGCGATTCGGCACTGCGACGCATTGACTGACAATTACGCGGTCGTGCGACGTTGAACCCAAACAAAATTGACGTCCTTTTTTTCCCACAAATAGAGCTTTCTTTTGGTGGTATTTAAAAAGGTAAAGACGGGCTGTTGGCGCTACCTATTAGGATTCTCCAATAGGACTTCCCAATATTAATACTAATGAGTGTCTAACACATTTATTAGGTTGCACCTTACACAATGTGAGTTTACTTTACGTTATTATTGTAGCGCCCTTTCACTTTTTAAGGGTGTTATGTGCCTAAATTTGGGAGCTGGTCTGAGCTATTAGCCAGGCTCAGACCATTCTCATTGCTAGGTATTGCTTCTGCCTATGTGATGCTACCTGGTGTATGGTTCCCTGCGGCCTGTAGGTGGCACTGTCACATCGGGTCAGGGTTGAACCAGGGGTGGCATTACTACGCCTTGGGGTGTCCTCTCTCGGCAGCGGTACAGTGGGCGTGGTCAACCTGCTGTGCATGCCGGGAGAGGGTACTTAAGGGGCAGACGTGATTAGGTCAAGGGAGTTGGAGTGGAGCGCTGGAGGGGAGAAGCAGGAGTGAGACACGTACCCCATCTCTGGTGGCCCTCATGGCCAGGGGTACGATCAAGCCCAGGCACCTTTAGCCTGGGGCCGGCAACTTTACAACTGGGCCTAGCACCTTTAGCTAGGGCCTATCCCCGAAAGAAGAGTCCCAGGGTGCCCGGGGAAGGGTACCCGCTTTGACCAAGAGGAAGCCAGGGGAGGATCGGTCCCATTGAGGAGATGAGTAATGGAAGATTGCTGTCTCGGGAGAGGTCGGGTGACCTGTCAGAGGGAAGGATTTGTTACTTGGGGAAGCTAACCTGTAGAGTGCCCATTGGCATCATCCTGTTCTTAAAGTCTACAGAGGTTAGAGGATTTCTAACACCCGTCCCAGGAGGGGATAGGGTGGTGGAACTGTTCGAGCTCCACACCGGCTGCTAGGGATGTGAGAGGAACTATCCGGGTAAGCTAAACCCACTCTGGATCGAGTGGCAACGAGATTGCTGGTTGTGTCTGGACATATCCTCCACACTATTTCTTCTTTCATCCACCTGTCTCTATCTACTACGCAGCAAATAGAAAATAAATTCTCTGTTGGAGTTAAAGTGTTTCTGGACATTATTTTCTTTGGGGGAAGAAACAGAGACTTGACCCCATACTCTGGGGAAGAGAACCAGTATAAAGGGTGACTCGCTGAAAGACCCAAAATTTATGAACACCGCTTAACCTCTTCAAACAGGAGGGTACGGGCATATAGCACGGTGTGCCTTGACTCGCAAGTGAGCCAGGCGAGAAAAAAGGTTTGTGTGCTACATTATATTATTCACTTAAGTTCACATGTCTTGTGCCTTAATATTGGGAAGTCCTATTGGAGAATCCTAATAGGTAGCACCAACACCCCGTCTTTACCTTTTTATTATGTTGTCCTCCCTTGGGAGAATTTTAGGGGGGCTGCAACCTTTACTTATTACCTAAGCGCGGATTTTTTATTTATTATTTTTGGTGGTATTTGATCACCTCTGTGGTTTTTATTTTTTGCGCTATAAACAAAAAAATGCGACAATTTTGAAAAAAAAAAAGTAATATTTTTTACTTTTTGCTATAATAAATATCCCCCAAAAATATATAATTTTTTTTTTTCCTCAGTTTAGGCCGTTATGTATTCTTTTACATATTTTTGGTAAAAAAAAAAAAAATCGCAATAAGCATATATTGATTGGTTTGCGCAAAAGTTATAGCTTCTACAAAATAGGGTATAGTTTTATGGCATTTTTATTATTATAATTTTTTTTACTAGTAATGGCGGCGTACTGCGCTTTTTAGTGGGACTGCAATGTTGCGGCGGACACATCGGACACTTTTGACACTATTTTGGGACCATTGTCCTTGTACTGTGTAAATGACTCTGGCAGGGAAGGGGTTAAGTGTGTCCTAGGGAGTGATTCTAACTGTGTGAGTGCTGGGCTACAAGTGACACGACTGTGATCACTACTCCCGATGACAGGGAGTAGTAGATCACTGTCCTGTCACTAGGCAGAACAGGGAAATGCCTTGTTTACATCTCCCCATTCTGCCGCTCCGGCAGGCACGTGCCCACTAGGCGGCAGTTTCAAAGCAACGTACAGGTACGTTGCTTTGCCTGCCCGTGCCATTCTGCCGACATAAATGTACATTAGGCAGTCGGCAAGTGGTTAAAATATAAATTATGCTATACTTACCTGGTCTGTGCAACAATATTGCACAGAGAAGCCCCTTACCTCCTCTTCTGGAAGTCCTCTGCTGGCGATGTCTGCTTCTCTTACTTCTGGGTCCCTTCTTAGCAAACTGGGTGCTAAAGAGGCACCCGTGCGCATGCTCCCAAGCTGGGCTGTGTGCGTCCATGCACCAGTAAGACAATGGCTCCCACTGCCCTTAGTGTCTCCTGTGAGACCAGGAAAAAAGTGGTGCAGCAGCCATGACAGTGCTGGAGCAGTGACAGGTGCCAGGTAAATGCTTAGGGATTGGGGTAGTTAGAACAGTTTTTTTTTTTTTTTTTACTTTAATGCAGGTAATGCAATAAAGCGGTAGTAAAGTTGATGAAAAAAATAGAAATCCTCTGCAAGGCAATGTCATAATGTGCTAGTATGCATAACATACTAGCACATTATGGGAGACTTGCACACTTTGCCATGAGTTTCAAAAACGTGCAGCAATGACGTGTCACGTCGGTGTTACCATTTAGGCTGTGTTCTCATTTACACGTTTCCAACAACCAGCAAAGAAAACATGTGCTTTGTCATGTGTTTGCGTTACCATTTGTTCACATCTGCGCATTTCTAAATGCATGACAATCCACAAAAAAAAAACCAGTGTGCTTGCGTTACCATTTATTTGCATCTGTGCATTTCTGAATGTATGGCAACCCACAAGAAAATGCACACCATGCCATGCTTTTCAAAAACACGCGACAACATGTGTACAGTGTGTGTCTGGGAGGTGAAAGTGTCTGAAACATAAACTGTCTGTGTTGTCCATAGGAACCAATTATCTTATGTCTGTGGCTGAGTGACAGGCGAATGTGATGAGGTCCCCGTCTGTATGAGGTGGAGGACTGTAACAAAGTCTCGCCTCCTAGACAGACGGAACACTGATCCAATAATACATTGAATCAGTGTGATGTGTATCATAGGAGGCGGGAATTTGTTACAGTTGCCGCCGGGATATTTAAATCCGTTTCAGAGCTCTGTGTGATCAGGCTGTATTCCATTGGAGGCACTGGTAAGGCTGTATTTAATGGGCACTGGTATAGTTGCATTTAATTGGCACTGGTAAGGCTGCATTTAATTGCCACCGGTAAGGCTGCATTTAATCGGGGTCGGCGCCGGCATGAATAGTCACCTCCCTGAAATTAGTTTTTGCACAGTCTGAAAGACTACAGAGGGGTGTGTTTTAGGCTAGAGATGCAGAAGGAAGTGGCTATGGAGGGCATTCTGTCTACATCAGACTGTCACATGGTCCAAAGCCACAACTAAACCCAAAATATCAGGGGATCTGCAGACAACAGAGCAACATAGTACAGAGGTATGATCTATGTTGGGACTGATCATTCCATTCAGTTCTAGTTAAAAGAAAGTTGGAGTTTAGTAGGGATGAGCCAAACACCCCCGGTTCGCATGCAGAACATGCGAGCGGACCGAAAGTTTGCGAGAACATTCGAACACCTTTAAAGTCTATGGGACTCGAACGTGAGAAATCAAAAGTGTGAATTTTAAAGGCTAATATGCAAGTTATTGTCCTAAAAAGGTTTGGGGACCCGGGTCCTGCCCCAAGGGACATGTATCAATGCAAAAAAAAGTTTTAAAAACTGAAGTTTTTTTGGGAGCAGTGATTTTAATGATGCTTAAAGTGAAAAAATAAAACTGAAATATTCCTTTAAATATCGTACCTGGGGGGTGTCTATAGTATGCCTGTAAAGTGGCGTGTGTTTCCCATGTTTAGAATAGTCCCTGCACAAAATGACATTTCTAAAAGGTATAAAAGTAATTTAAAACTGCTTGCGGCTTTAATGTAATATGGATGAAAATCATTGAGAAAAACGGCATGGGTTCCACCCCCCTCTTCCAGCCCATTACCAGGCCCTTTGGGTATTGTATGGATATTAAGGGGAACCCTGCACCCAAATTAAAAAAAGAAAAGACGTTGGGCCCCCAGGCCCTATATACTCTGAACAGCAGTATACAGGCGGTGCAAACAAGACAGGGACTCTAGGTTTGTTCATAAGTAGAATCTGTTTGTAATTTAGAACAGGTAAATTTTGTAAGTGTAACTCCAGCCAAAAAAATAAATTTTTACGTTTTTTGGATAACATGGGGAAGGGTTATCATCACCCCTGTAACACTTGTTTTGCTGTCTGTGCCCCTGTTTAGAAGATTTCACCTCACTTTCTATCCCAATGACAAATGGATTTTGAAAATGTGGGTTTTTTAGGGAAACAAGGATTGGTGATAAAGCATCAGTGGAGGAGACACCATTTTCCCATATTACCTCTTACAGGAGAGATTTTCCCTTCCTCGGGGTAGATTTCCTCTCACTTCCTGTTGTCTCCCTCCGTTTGTAAATAGGAGTAGTTTGTAAGTCGGATGTTTGAAAGTAGGGGAACGCCTGTATATACTATACGGCCTGCCCCATATACTCTGCAGAAATTTGGGCCTTAGGTGTTGGTGGTACTAGAACACTGTAAGCCCTCACAGTTACTCTTGGTGAGCGCTGGAACAGCCCTGCTGTGAAATACTATATCAAGAATTGTAATTACATGCCCCTGTTGAACAGAAAAATTGGGCCTTAGGCGGCGATGGTGGTGGTGACACAACACTGTAAAGCCTCACAGATACTCTTGTTGAGCGCAGGAACGGGCCCTGCTGCGAAATATTACAGCAAAAATCGTAATTACACGCCCCTGTTAAACAGGGGCAGAAAAGTTGGGCCTTAGGCACTGGTGCTGGTGCCACAACACTGCAACCCTCTCACAGATACTCTAGTTGAGTGCAGGAACGAGCCCTGCTGCAAAATATTAAAGCAAACATTTTAATTACACGCCCCTGTTAAACAGGGGCAGAGAAATTGGGCCTTAGCCACTGGTGGTGGTGCCCAGAACCAAAAATTTTCTTAGAAGCTATCAACATGAACATTGAGGAGAAATGGGATAGTCACTCAGCATAACAGGATAGTCACCCAGCATCAGCATAGGCAGTCTTCAAGGGATCTCACATTCATAAAAAAAAAATATTGGTTACATCAGCATCAGGTGCTTGGTAGCTGGTGATCCAAGACTGATTCATTTTTATGAAGGTGAGCCGATCAACCGAGTCGGTGGACAGGCGCACTCTGTGATCGGTTACAAATCCTCCAGCAGCACTGAATGTGCGTTCCGAAAGAACGCTGGATGCAGGACAGGCCAGTAGCTCAATTGCATACTGTGCAAGCTCTGGCCAGTGATCCATCCTAAAGACCCAGTAAGCTGGATTTTCGGTTGGAAAGGTCTCCAAGTCTGATCTTGCCCCTAGGTATTCCTGCACCATGTAAATCAGACGCTGGCAATGGTTGCTGGAACCGATCAGACTTTGGGGCTGCGGACTAAAAAATTGTCTGAACGCATCGGTCAGACGTCCACCTTCTCCACCGCTCCTTCTGTGACTGACCGAAGCCTCAGCAACACGTTGTCCAGGACCAGGAAATTGTAACCTCCCAGGCTCTGGAAACGCGTTGCACAAACATTTCTGCAAGGCCTCCCAAAGATGTTTCATCCTCTGCTCCCTCTGCAATGGCTGGATAAGTTCCGGAACATTACTCTTGTAACGTTGATCAAGAAGGGTTGGCAGCCAGTACTGATCCCTCTCCTCGATACCACGAATCCGAGGGTCCTTTCGCAGGCTTTGCAGGATCAGGGAGGCCATGCAGCGTAGGTTTTCTGAGGCATTCGGTCCAGAGTCCTCTGGGTCACTAAGGACGACATGATTCGTGGCCACCTTTTTCCAGCCACGTACAAGTCCATGGTTTTCTGGGGACTGAAAACGATCCCTTGAAGACTGCTGCTGATGCTGAGTGCTAGACTCCACCTCCATGCTGACACAATCCTCATCATCCTCCTCCTTCCTGTGAGATCGGCGGGCCCGCAGGAATACTGTCTGGATAAAGGGGGCCTTGAGAGGTAAGGAAATCCTCCTCTTCCTCCTTCTGTTCTGCCTCAAGTGCCCTGTCCATTATTCCACGCAGTGTGTGCTCCAACAGGTAGACAAGAGGGACAGTATCACTGATGCATGCACTGTTACTGCTCACCATCCTCGTGGCCTCCTCAAACGGTGACAGGACAGTGCATGCATCCTTGATCATGACCCTGTCCTGGTGCCATACTCGCACAGGTACTCACTGATAGCCCTCTGCATGTGCAGCCGCTGCAGCATTGCCAACATTGAGTTCCACCTGGTGGACATGTCACAGATGAGGCAGTTCTTGGGCAGGTTGCATTCCTTTTGGAGGTCAACCAGCCGAGCCCTGGCATTATATGACCGGCGGAAATTCCCACAGACTTTCCTAGCCTGCCTCAGGAGATTCCGTAAGCCCGGGTACCTGCATAAGAACCGCTGCACCATCAAATTAAGGACGTAAGCCAAACAGGGCACATGGGTCAGTTGTCCCTGTCAGAGGGTGGAGAGGAGGTGTGGCGCCATTGTCGCAAACCAACATTCCTGGCTGAAGCTGGCATGGCGTCAACCACCTTTGAGCCTGCCCCTGCAATGCTAACAGAATCTCTGCCCCAGTGTGGCTCCTGTCCCCTAAACAGACCAACTCAAGCACCGCATGGCATCTTTTTGCCTGAGTGCTTGCATAGCCCCTAGAACACCTACGGAGCGCCGCTGGTTCCGAGGACAAATCTGCGCAGGAAGAGGCCATAGAGGAAGAAGAGGAGGAGGGGGTGGAGGAGAGAGGTGTGGCAGAATCACCACTACCAGCATTTTGGAGGCGTGCTGGCGGAACAAGCTCAAACAATACTGCACCCTGTCCTGCATCCTTCCCAGCTGCCAGCAGAGTTACCCGTGAAAGAAAGGTAACGTCCCTGTCCATGCCTGCTGGACCATGAGTCAGCGGTAATAAGCACCTTACCGCTGACCGCCTTGTCCAACGAGGCCAAGACATTGCCTTCCACATGCTGGAAGAGAGCCGGAATCACCTACCGTGAAAAAAAGTAGCGTTTGGGAACCTGCCACTGAGGTACCGCACATTCCACAAATTCACGAAAGAGGGCAGAGTCTACAAGCTGAAAAGGCAGCAGTTTGAGTGCTAGCAATTTAGCCAAGCTAGCATTCAGCAGCTGAGCATGTGGATGGCTGGGACCGAATTTCTTTCGCGGTTTAGCAACTGGGGTAGGGAAATTTGCCTGCTACAATCGGACGTTGGTGTAGCAATAGCAGATTGCTCGGAAGTACTTGGCACACCTAATTCTACAGCTTCATTCCTCTCAGTGCAGGTTTCTGAGAGGACTGAAGGTATAGTGGGGTTGGAGATCCTAGCTGATGAGGAGCAAGGAGAGGTCCGCCTTGTTCTTTGTTGTGGGTTTTTTCAAGTATTGTTGCCAACGGACTGCATGGGAGCTCAACAAATGTCTGGTTTTATATATATATATATATATATATATATATTGTGACAGCAGGAAGGTAAAGTCACCTGGTTGCATCCAGGGGGGTAGATATATTTCGCCCAGATTCAGGCTTTACGCCGACTTATACAACTAGGTGGAGAGTTGTATAAGCCCAGCTGAGGCTAGTGGGCTCATGGATGACTCATACCTCTAGGGAGAGTGTGGGGCGTCGTGCAGACAGGGAGTTGATGAGACCAGCTGAAGCTTGTCAGCTCATTTAGGCCTCTATAAGAACTCCCAGATTCATTAGGTGTTTGCTCATGCCTGGAACCAGACCTGTGTGGACTGTCTAGGGAGAGTGAACCCCTGTGCGGTGAGACAAAGCCTGTGTGGCTATTTGCTTGGACATTTAAAACCAGGGACTTAGGGACTAGGACAGCACTAGGCTGATCCCAGTTGTTAGTTAGGAAACCTGTATGTTTACTCAGAGGTCAAGTTGACCAGGATTTATTTTATTTATGTTTCTTTTGCTTTGCTGTGTTTTATCACTGTAAATAGAAAATAAACCGCACCTTTTTGATTTTGAAAACCACAACCTCCGTTTGCTGGGCCTGTTTTTGTGTGGGGAGCCCATCCCGGGGGTCACACACACCCGCTGCCGAGCTAACCCCCTCACAGTTGGCGGAGAACCAGTGGCAGTTTTTTTTTAAGCCAGCATGGAGGAGATACTGAAACAGCTGGCTCTAGCAAATGCCAATCAACAGCAGACAAATGCAGGTTTGCAAAGGAGCCTTGCAGCCCAGCAGCAAGCTCATCAACAGAGCCTTGCAGCCCAGCAGCAAGCTCACCAACAGAGTCTGGAAGCTCAGCAACAAGCCCAACAGCAATCTGAGGCCCGCTTCATAGACCTGTTACAGAAGCAAGAGCAGAGACTACAACAAATGGAAGCAGTAGTGCAGCAACGTCCGCAGACCAGTGAGGAAAGCCGTCCCACTAATACCGCGTCCTTTGGGGTGAGTCGTTTATTGACAAAAATGACTGGAGAGGATGATCCAGAGGTATTTTTGACCACATTTGAAAGGACTGCTGAAAGAGAAAAGTGGCCTGAGGAGCAGTGGGCTGGACTGGTGGCTCCTCTGTTAACTGGTGAATCGCAGAAGGCTTACTATGACCTAGAGCCTGACCAAGCAAAAGACTATGTGATGCTAAAAGCTGAAATATTGGCAAGGCTGGGTGTCACCCTGGCTGTCCGGGCTCAGCGTGTGCATAACTGGACTTTCCAGCTTGGAAAACCCCCCAGGTCTCAAATGTATGATCTCATTCACCTGAGCAGGAAGTGGCTACAGCCAGAGACTTTGTCCGCACCAGAGATTGTGGAACGTGTTGTAATGGATCGGTTTTTGAGAGCTCTTCCTACTGCCATCCAAAAGTGGGTAAGCCATGGAGACCCAGAGACGGCCGGTGGTCTTGTGGATCGTGTAGAGAAATACTTGGCTACAGAGAACCTGACGGCCTCTTCCAGAGACTCTCGGACTTTCCACCCTAAGACCAGACCATCCCCAGGGGCGGATAAGAGGATTCCAAGGGGTGAGGGTGGAGAGAGTGAGAGGGTGGGAGCTCTACCCCAAGTTTGGCGAGAACAGCCTGGGAAATCAGCGGCTCAAGAGGCGGCAAGAAGGATCGTTTGCTACCGCTGCCGGCAAGCGGGACATATTGCAGCCAATTGCCCGGTTGTGGAGGAACCCATGCAGTGTGACTTTCTGATGGGCAGACGTCAGTCGCTGTGTGCGACAGTCGCATGCACTGCCATTCAAGGAACTGAGAAACATTTATGCAAAATGTGTGTTAATGGTAGAAATGTTGTGGTATTGCTGGATTCAGGTAGCCTTGTGACCCTGATAAAGGCTGAATTAGTTAAAACAGAGGTCTCTGGGAATAGCAAGGTAGCTGTTATTTGTGTGCATGGGGACACCCGAGAGTATCCAGTGACTACAGTGTGTTTCGAGACCCCCAAAGGTACCCTCTCTCATCCAGTGGGGTTAGTATCTCAATTACCGCATGATGCCATTGTGGGAAGGGATTTTCCGAAGTTCTGGGAACTGTGGGATGATCCTGAGCCCCCCACTGGTGCCCCTATGTACCAGGAATGTGATAGCCAGAACTCCTCTGAGAGTGGTGAGGACTCTCCAGAATTTCCCTTGTCAGTATTGGCAGGGGAGACTCAAGAAACTGGAGAGGAGCCCACCTCCTCAGACGAAAACCTACCGTCTGTGGAGTTTTCTGATCTGGAGGTTCACAGGGAAAATTTTGCCACAGAACAGTTAAAAGACCCCGCCCTAATAAAGGCACGGGAAAACGTAGTGGAAATAGATGGCGAGTTAGTGAACCCAGATAATACCTGCACTTACCCATACTTCAGCGTAGAGAAGGACCTACTGTATCGGGTGGCAAAAAGGGCAGAAGAAACCGTTGATCAGCTTGTGGTGCCCAAACCTTACAGGAAGTTGGTGTTGGAGTTGGCCCATGGGCACATTCTTGGAGGTCATCTGGGGACAGAGAAAACCCGAGAGAGGGTATTACAGAGATTCTATTGGCCTGGGGTGATGAAGGACATAGAAAATTATTGTTCCTCCTGCCCTGTGTGTCAGAGGTCGGCCCCGATGCCACATTTCCGTAGCCCGCTGGTCCCTCTACCCATCATTGAGGTCCCGTTTGAGAGAATCGCAATGGATTTGGTAGGTCCTATAATCAAGTCCGCTAGGGGGCACCAGTACATATTGGTTATAATGGACTATGCCACCCGTTATCCAGAAGCGATCCCTCTCAGAAATACCTCGGCCAAAACCATAGCCAAAGAGCTATCTCTTGTTTTTAGCCGGGTGGGTATTTGTAAAGAACTGCTTACGGACCAAGGTACACCCTTTATGTCCCGGGTTATGAAAGAGCTGTGTAAATTGTTCAAAGTGACGCAATTGCGTACATCTGTGTATCACCCCCAAACCGATGGGCTGGTTGAAAGATTCAACAAAACCCTAAAACAAATGTTGAAGAAAGTGGTGGATAGAGATGGAAAGGATTGGGACTGTCTACTTCCTTATTTGATGTTTGCTATTAGGGAGGTGCCCCAATCCTCTACGGGATTCTCCCCCTTTGAGTTACTGTATGGGAGACACCCAAGAGGGCTGTTGGATATTGCCAAGGAAACTTGGGAAAGTGAGAGTTCTCCCCACAGGAGTGTGATTGAGCATGTCGCCCTGATGCAAGACCGAATTGCACAGGTAATGCCCATCGTGAGGGAACATTTGGCCCAAGCGCAGTTAGCACAGCAGAGAGTGTACAACCGTGGAGCCAAGACCCGTACCTTTTCCCCGGGGGATAGGATACTGGTACTTGTCCCTACGGTTGAAAGTAAATTCCTTGCCAAATGGCAAGGCCCCTATGAGATAATGGAAAAAGTGAGCGAAGTGAATTACAAGGTCAGACAACCAGGAAGGCGAAAGCCCGAACAGATCTATCACGTTAATCTGTTGAAAGCCTGGAGGGATAGAGAGTCCCTAGTCGCAGACACTTGGTCACCAGCTCAAACTGGTTGCGTGATTCCTGAGGTTGGAATAGCAGCCACCTTGTCACAACCCCAACAACAGGAGGTTAAGGAGTTTGTGCTTCGCAACAAGGAGGTATTCTCTGAGCTGCCGGGACAAACATCTGGGGTAGAGCATGACATCATTACCCCGCCCGGTGAAAGGGTGAAGTTAAAACCCTATCGGATCCCAGAGGCCCGACGGGAGGCAATACGGGAGGAAGTACAGAAAATGCTGAACTTAGGGGTGATAGAGGAGTCCCAAAGTGATTGGTCTAGTCCCATTGTGTTGGTGCCTAAACCGGATGGGAGCTGGCGATTTTGTAACGATTTTCGTCAGTTGAACAAAGTTACAAAATTTGACACCTACCCCATGCCACGTATAGATGAGTTGATCGACCGGCTGGGAACAGCCCGATACATGACGACTCTTGACCTCACAAAAGGGTATTGGCAAATCCCCCTGGCCAAGTCGGCCAAAGAGAAAACCGCATTTGTAACCCCAGACGGGGCGTTCCAATATAAAAGAATGCCGTTCGGGTTACAGAATGCGCCGGCCACATTCCAGCGGAAAATGGACCAGATGCTGAGGCCCCATCGGAAGTATGCTGCGGCTTACCTGGATGACGTAATTGTCCATAGCACAGATTGGGCCTCACATCTGCCAAAAGTGCAAGCAGTCCTGGACTCTGTTCGGGAAGCGGGGTTTACGGCTAACCCCAAGAAGTGTACCATTGGGCAGGAGGAGGCCAAATATCTTGGGTACACCATTGGGAGGGGAGTAATAAAACCCCAACTCAACAAAGTCGAGGCCATCCAGAGTTGGCCACGTCCCAACAGCAAGAAGCAGGTACGAGCCTTTCTGGGAATCGCTGGGTATTATCGGCGATTCATTCCCCACTTTGCTTCTAAGGCTGTGCCCCTAACCAACCTGACGAAGGGGAAAGGGTCGGTCATGATTAAATGGACCCCCGAGGCTGAGGCAGCATTCCAATTCTTGAAACAAGCCTTATGTAGCCAGCCAGTGTTGTACTCACCCGACTTCTCTAAAGACTTTGTCGTACAAAGTGATGCGTCAGATGTGGGGTTAGGAGCAGTATTGTCCCAGGTCTGGAACGGGGAAGAGCACCCAGTCATTTACCTCAGCAGGAAGTTGAAGTCCCATGAGGTAAATTACGCCACCGTTGAAAAGGAGTGTTTAGCGGTGAAGTGGGCTCTAGATTCCCTTCGGTACTACCTGCTAGGTAGGCACTTTGACATGGTTACGGATCACGCTCCGTTAAAGTGGATGGCTCAAAACAAGGAAACAAATAGAAGAGTGAATAGGTGGTTCCTGGCCCTCCAGGAATTCAACTTCACAGTAAAGCATCGCCCTGGCGTTCAAATGGGGAATGTGGATGCTTTGTCTCGAGTACATGAATGCCTGATTGCTGGTGTTCCAACCCCGAGGTTAAAACAAGAGGGGGGGTATGTGACAGCAGGAAGGTAAAGTCACCTGGTTGCATCCAGGGGGGTAGATATATTTCGCCCAGATTCAGGCTTTACGCCGACTTATACAACTAGGTGGAGAGTTGTATAAGCCCAGCTGAGGCTAGTGGGCTCATGGATGACTCATACCTCTAGGGAGAGTGTGGGGCGTCGTGCAGACAGGGAGTTGATGAGACCAGCTGAAGCTTGTCAGCTCATTTAGGCCTCTATAAGAACTCCCAGATTCATTAGGTGTTTGCTCATGCCTGGAACCAGACCTGTGTGGACTGTCTAGGGAGAGTGAACCCCTGTGCGGTGAGACAAAGCCTGTGTGGCTATTTGCTTGGACATTTAAAACCAGGGACTTAGGGACTAGGACAGCACTAGGCTGATCCCAGTTGTTAGTTAGGAAACCTGTATGTTTACTCAGAGGTCAAGTTGACCAGGATTTATTTTATTTATGTTTCTTTTGCTTTGCTGTGTTTTGTCACTGTAAATAGAAAATAAACCGCACCTTTTTGATTTTGAAAACCACAACCTCCGTTTGCTGGGCCTGTTTTTGTGTGGGGAGCCCATCCCGGGGGTCACACACACCCGCTGCCGAGCTAACCCCCTCACAGTATATATATATATATATATATATATATATATATATATATACAAAGCCGGGATATATATACACTAAATACACTGCAGCTAACTAAATCAACTGCCTGCCTGAAGTATATTAGAATATTAGAAACAGTACACCAGGAATGGTCTGCAGTGAGATATAGCTAAACTGGATACAGTGTGCACCCCCCATGGCTTGTTCACTCACACCACATCACTTTTCCCATTTCTCCTGGATCATTCACATGCATATGGACCCTGGCTTTCATTGAAAACACAGGTACTTTCTCCCTTCCACCTCTCCCCCTTTCCTTCTCACCTTGTGTTTTTGCTGCTGTTTGTTTTCTCATTTTTGTTTTCAGCTTCTTCCTTGTTTTTCATATTCATTTTTTCTATTTCAAAGTTTGGTTTGGTATGGCGCACTTTGGAAAGGGCTGTATAGAGGTCTATAACGAAGGAAAGGAGGGGGAGGGGTAATGCACTGGGTGGAGTTGTGAAAGCTCAGTTATTAATAGTTCAGTAGTAAATATGTATGTCCATGTATGGAAGAAAAGTTTAGGGCGAGATTGCTGAAATTGATTAGATGGCTGCCAGTTCAGATTGGAAGCTAGAAGAGGCTCTGGAACAGACAAGACGAAAAAGGGAACGGCGCCCTCTAAATGCAGCAAGTAAAAACTGTTTTTAATTAAAGGGTTAAAATACACTCACATTTGAGCAGTGGTAATCGAGCGTGTCAGGGGTTGACAGGAACTTCATCCGCAGATCCTCAGGGGTGATGGTGGTTTCACGGGCAGTTGGGCTGGAGTCCTCGATCCTGTGTCTCTTCCTGCACTGGATGTTGAGCAGCGCCGGCCGGAAACTTCGATCTGGACTGTGTGTGCTCCGTGGGGTCCTGGGGTCATCAGACCTCTGACCCGGAAGTGATGACCCCAGGACCCTACGGAGCACACACAGTCCAGATCGAAGTTTCCGGCCGGCGCTGCTCAACATCCAGTGCAGGAAGAGACACAGGATCGAGGACTCCAGCCCAACTGCCCGTGAAACCACCATCACCCCTGAGGATCTGCGGATGAAGTTCCTGTCAACCCCTGACACGCTCGATTACCACTGCTCAAATGTGAGTGTATTTTAACCCTTTAATTAAAAACTGTTTTTACTTGCTGCATTTAGAGGGCGCCGTTCCCTTTTTCGTCTTATTTTTTCTATTTCCCCTCCCCTTCACCTAGCCCCTTTATACTTCCTACACTTTTAACTCATTTTTTTTCATCCCTTCACCTTCCTTGCACTCACCTTTCCTACACTTCTCACATTCTTTACATTCAACCTTTATACATCACTACACCTCACACCATTCACATTTATTCATTTTTCAGGTTCCCCATATGGGGCCACTTTTTCCACCCTTATGCAGGGTATCCACATACATTACTTGCCTGGGACGTGCCCTTGTGTGGCTGCTGCTGCCTTTCCAGACCTCTACAGTGCCTCGAGAGGGAGCCCAGAGTCGCATTGGCGATTTCGGTTGGCACGCCAAGCTCGCACGTTGTGCAGATGTAAGTTCTCTGTAACTATTGAACCCCTCTTGCCTTCTCCCCCCTAAAATTTCCTTATCCTCCTGATCATCTTTAATGCCCAGCTCAAATTATCTGGTATTTAGATCTATATATTTATTTTCTTTTTTAGATTTTAATGCCATGGTTTATGCTCCTGATGAGCGACTATAGGGTCGTGAAACGCGTAGAGCCACTACTACTTACCAACATTTCTTACCATGGACCCTTTCCTATTTTTTTTGACTGCAATTATGTTTTTAATTGTCTGTTACTAGCATCATGCGATTTCTGTACTCATTATGTTAAATGTACATCAAGCTATGTGGTCTTATGCATTTGTTTTGTAAACGTCGGAACATTCATGGTTGAGAGGCTGTATGCCCAATGTATGCTATAAATGACTGTACAATGCAAAATAAATCCCACTTTTTCTACTCGCTTGACTATTGAATTTACTGCTGTGTGCTTCATATAAAGTCCCACCTCTCCCCCTCCCCCTTCCCTCCTCTATAATCAATATCTGATTAGGGATGGAGGCAGTGACCCCTTTGATCCCTGCTTTATTTAAAGTCCCAAAAAAACTCTTTCTTTTATGTGTATATATATATATATATATATATATATATATATATATATATATATATATATAATGTGTGTGTGTAGCGGGTGTTTGATTTTAGGGGAGGCATCTGGGTGGTAGTGTAACCCAGATGCATTGATTGTCAAGGAATCTGGGATCCTTTTATGGTTCTTGGATGACTCTGGTGGTGTGAGGTTCCCTGCGGCCTGCAGGTGGCGCTGTCGCCCTGGCTGGAGTTGAACACTCACTGCAAGACTGCTTCCCTTTTTGTCCTTTCCTGGCACTGGTACAGCGGGGCGGGGAACCCGCTGTGACGCAAAGGGAGAGGAGATAAAAGGGGCGGACGCCCTGACCTCAGGGTTCAGAGTCGGAGGACGCAGCCGCACCCAGGCACCTTCAGCCTGGGTGCTGGCATTCCGGAGTTCCGGGCCCAGGTGCCCTTGACCTGGCCGGAGCGGGAGATGGAGTCCATCTCAGGCACCTTTAGCCTGGGGTGAGGTACTATGGCGGAAGCCTGGAGCTCAGTACCTTCGACTGAGTTCCGCGAGGGTGGAGGAATCCGAGGGGGCCCTAACTCCTTGGGTGCCCATGTCTGAGACGAGGAGGCCGGTGAGCGGAACTTCTCCGGAGAGTCCAGCGCAGCATTGCTGGCGACGGAGAGGCCTCCGGTAACTGTCTTGGATGGATGTCCTTCCCCTGATAGGGGCTACGATAGCGAAGGTAATTCAGGTTCTGTTCAATATAGTCAGTGGCAATGACTATTCGCCATTGGTGACACCACAGTGGTTAGCTCTATCTAGAAGAATTGTGCCTTGGCCTACTCCCCACAAATACTTAAGTGGTATATGGGTCTCAACCTGTCTGTGCTGTATGACTATTTATTGAGAAGAATAAATACGAGTTGGACCCTTTCAGTGTGTGGAACTCTGGTTACTAGGAGCAAATGGGAGTCAATCCGAGGAAAGGATTTGACTCTGGGACACATATACAAAAACCACCAAGTGTCCAGAGTGAGGAGAATATAATTTTCAGGTGATTCTGTGACATCCTCCACCAATGGCAGCAATGGCAGCTCACCTCAACACATAGACCCCTGAGTGCATCAGTCAGGTCAAGCAGACGTTTCCCCACTAGGGGGAGTGTGACCAAAAAGATCCGGATCAGGGCGATGCGATGCGATAAAGCCAAACTTGCTCTTTCGACCGTAATTCATATAAAAAATATAAAACAGAAATCTAGTGCTCTCCGTTTAAAAATTTATTAAGAATAACATATAAAAGTTCCACTCACTTAAAGAGCTGTATGAAAGGAACTTTCTGTCAGAATTGAAACTTATACAGCAGGATCCTCACAGGTGGGAGGCCCCCACCATCTCCTGGTTCGGTCGGGCCTCTATTCTAAAGATGACGGTGCTCCCCCGCTTACTGTACAAATTACGGACTGTCCCAATTCGCTTGCCGCCCTCTTTCTTTACAGCTTACAAACGCATATGTAGAGTCTTTATATGGGGAGCAAAGGTGGCGCGAGTGGGGTGGGCAAAGCTTGTATTACTAAAGTCGGGAGGTGGAATCGGACTTCCAGACCTGCAGAGGTACTACTGGGCAGTCCATCTGACCCGGGTGGTGGACTGGAGGCTACATACTAACTGCAAGGGTTGGGTGTTGCTGGAAAAACTGATTTTGGGTACCGAACTCCGCTCCATCCCCTGGTTCTCAAAGAAACACATACCGGCTATTATCCATTCTTATCCTCTTATTGAAGCAACCCTGCAAGCCTTCGATAGAGCATGCAAAGTACACTCACTTTCAACCACATACTGTGCGATCACGCCTATCAAGGGTAATCCAGACTTTCCTCCTGGCATGGAAGGGGCCTTTCTGGCAGCAGAGTGGCCTTACGCAGAAATGCAGGCCAAACACTGCTTTTCCAGAGGAAGGTTTCTCCGACGAGATGAGCTTGCATCATTGTCTAACACAAAGACTTTCCCCTTTTTGGGCCTATATCCAATTGAAACACTTCCTGGACAGCTCTATGAATAGAGACAGATTTGCAAAGGCACCTACTGCTGTGGAATCGCTATGTTCTCGCTCTTCTCCCCAGAGTCATCTCATTTCAGTCCTTTATGCCACAATTTTTGGGGAACCTTATGCCTCCCTTAGATCGGAGCATGCCTTTTGGGAGACTGAGCTGGACATGGTGATTGATGACACTGACTGGGATCGAGTTCATTTGTATATTCACAAGGGCTCTTTGAATGTCCATACTCAAGAGAACGGCTACAAAATCAAAACAAGGTTGTACAGAACCCCGAAAACGCTTCATAAATGTATCCTGACAGTCTCAGACCAGTGCTGGAGGTGCGAACAGGGGCTAGGCCCGCTCCTCCATATTTGGTGGACTTGCCCAGTGATTCAGCCGTATTGGCGTAAGGTGGCAACTGAGATATCATCACCTCCTTTGGAATTTTCGCCGGTGCAATACCTCCTTCACCTCTCTAAAATCTCCCGTAAAAAATACTATAGGTCAGTAGCTATGCATATGTTGAATGCCTCCAGGCTGTGTTTGCCGGTTCACTGGAGATCCAAGTCACCCCCTTCCATAAAGGAATGGGTGGCGCGGGTTGATCGGATAGCAGCGATGGAGGAGTTGATCTTCACTGCACAGGACAGAATAGCATACTTTTCGGTGACATGGGCACCCAGGCTTGAATACCGAAATTCGCAGCGCTCTCAGGACTTATCCCGTGATAACCCTTGAACGGTGCACTAAGGGTAGCGATAACTTTCACAACACCTGGGGTCTACTGGGGAGGGTTGTTGGTGGTGATCCCACTCCCTTCTCATGTACTCTGCTGACAGTGCCCCCCTCACCCCCCCTTTTTTTTTCCCCTCTCTATTCCACTCTGGACTTTCCCCTTGCTCCCTTCTCTTCCCTCCTCTTTCTTCTCTCTTTTTATTTTTGTTTTACTTTATGGAAAGGTTTTGAAGAATCTTGCTTGTTTTATAGTATCTACAGAAGCCATATTGAATACTTTTCTATGTAGTATTGCATTCCAACGTGAATCAGGCATGTCTGTAATGCACTGCAGTATACCTTCTTTAAAAGATTGCGTCTCACTACTTTAAGTTTTTGTTATGTGGCCATTATATTAGCAACCCGTAGAGGCGTCACCTGTTGGTTTCTATTCTCACGAACTTTGAAGTCTATGCCTCCTTCTAGTTGGAACATGTATCTGTATCCTGGTTTCGTTCTTTATGGTACTATTTGTACTATTCATGAAAACTTTCAATAAAAATTTTGTGGAATAAAAAAGTTCCACTCACAATAAATAGCACTGTTCCCCAGTGCGAGGGATCCACAGCATTTAAGCCGTATCTCGGCAGACTCGGCAATACCGATGGCATGCCTATGCCTAGGAAGCTACCGCGCATGCGTCAAAGTCATTTCGAGCATGCGCGGGTTTCCACGGCGACAGGTAAGTGTACACACGCTCGGGTTTCTCGTCGAGAAACAGGCCGACGAGATTCTCGACGAGAAAAAAGACCGCAGGTCGTCTTTTTTTCTCGTCGGGGAATCTGGGCAGTTTTCTTGACGAGAAAACTGAAACCCGCGTGCACACAGCCGGTTTTCTCGGCAAGAAAGCTCTCCCGGCAGTTTCCTTGTCGTTTTTTGCTGAGAAAACCGGTCGTGTGGCCAATTATGGCTCTGTTTGCTGACGGCGCTGTGATTGGCCAAAGCATGCGGGTCATAGTGCATGCTCTGCCAATCATCAGCCAGCAATGCACTGCGATGACGCAGTGCATTATGGGGCGTGATGCTCGAATTTAGCACGAACGGCCCATAATGTCCGATCTTCGTTGAACGATCGAACAGCCGATGTTCGACTCGAACAGATAGCTCATCCCTAGAGTTTAGCTTTAAAGCTCCATAGCATTGTTCAGATGGTCAAGTAGTGTCTTCACATTCAGTCATCAACTGAGACCAATAGCCATAATGAAACAATGCTCCAGTCTAGTTGTAGAACTTACCCCTGCAGGAGTTACTGGATGTATCGGGTTTACTGTGCTTGTGCCACGACTCTGCAATCCACTTGGTCCCTTCTGACACTCCTGGCTGGGTGGAAGATGCCTGCAAACACCTATATATGCACAAATATAAACATCACGTACACAACTATGAAAAGGCACCAAGAAATGTACATCAGACCGGTTAACTGCAAGTAGAGTATAATGTCACAAATTAGAACAAAGCAAGTAAGCAGTTTAGTTTTAGTGATTAACTCTTAACACTTGTTCGACAAAGATACATCATGCAGTGAATAACATCAGCAATGAACAACATAAAAGAATGATAAAACAATAGTAAGACAGTCAACCTGTCTGGTAGTACTGGAATGTCCCAAATGTACGTTGTATGTAGCCTATACCAGGTGTCTTTTGATGTACTGTATATAGGAAACGTTATGGGTAATCACTATAACAGCAGTCAGTGGTTAAATGGCTTCTTGTTCTCAATCTTCTGCTGGGTATGTGTTGGGGCCAAGTCTTTTTGTTGTTGCACATGCACATACAGTGCCTTGAAAAGATATTCATACCTCTTGAAATTCTTTACATTTTGTAATGTTACAACCAAAAACGTAAATGTATTTTATTGGGATTTTATGTGATAGACTAACACAAAGTGGCACATAATTGTGAAGTGGAAGGTAAATGATACGTGGTTTTCCAAATTGTTTACAATTAAATATGTGAAAAATGTGTCAAGTGAATACTTTGTAGAACCACCTTTTGCTGCGATTACAGCTGCAAGTCTTTTTGTGTACAGTATGTCTCTACCAGCTTTGCACATCTAGAGAGTACATTTTTTCCCATTCTTCATGCAAAATAGCCCAAGCTCTGTCAGATTGGATGGAGAACATCTGTGAACAGCAATTTTCAAGTCTTACCACAGATTCTCAATTTGATTTAGGTCTGGACTTTGACTGGACCATTCTAACACATGAATATGCTTTCAGCTAAAACATTCCATTGTAGCTCTGGCTGTATGTTTAGGGCAGTGGTTCTCAACTCCAGTCCTCAGGACCCACTAACAGGCCAGGTTTGCAAGATAACTGAAATGCATCACAGGTGATATAATTTGCTGCTCAGGGATTGCAGTATTCTAGTCTGCATCTCCCCAAGGTAATACTTAAAATCTGGCCTGTTAGTGGGTCCTGAGGATAGGAGTTGAGAACCACTGGTTTAGGGTCATTGTCCTGCTGGAAGGTGAAAATCCGCCCCAGTCTCAAGTCTTTTGCAGACTCTAACAGGTTTTCTTCTAAGATTGCCCTGTATTTGGCTCCATCCATCTTCCCATCAACTCTGACCAGCTTCCCAGTCCCTGCTGAAGAAAAACATCTCCACAATATGATGCTGCCACCACAATGATTCATGGTGGGGATGGTGTGTTTAGGGTGCTGTGCAGTGTTAGTTTTCCGCCACACATAGTGTTTTGCTTTTAGACCAGAGCACCTTCTTCCACATGTTTGCTGTGTCCCCCACATGGCTTCTTGCAGACTGCAAACAGGACTTCTTATGGCTCTCTTTCAACAATGGCCAGATTTCTGGAGTGCACGACTAATAGTTATCCTGTGGACAGATTCTCCCACCTGAGCTGTGGATCTCTGCAGCTCCTCCAGAGTTACCATGGGCCTCTTGGCTGCTTCTCAGATTAATGCTTTCTTTACCCGATCTGTCAGTTTAGGTGGACGGCCATGTCTTGGTAGGTTTGCAGTTGTGCCATACTCTTTCCATTTTCGGGTGATGGATGGAACAGTGTTCTGTGAGATGTTCAAAGCTTGGGATATTTTTTTAAACCTAACCCTGCTTTAGACTTCTCCACAACTTTATCCCTGACCTGTCTTGTGTGTTCCTTGGCCTTCATGATGCTGTTTGTTCACTAAGGTTCTCTAACAAACCTCTGAGAGCTTCACAGAACAGCTGCATTTATACTGAGATTAAATTACACACAGGTGGACTCTATTTACTAATTAGGTGACTTCTGAAGGCAATTGGTTCCACTAGATTTTAGTTAAGGGTATCAGAGTAAAGGGGGCTGATACATTGCTTGCCACATTTTTCTGATATTTATTTGTAAAAGAAATTGAAAACCATTTATAATTTTCCTTCCACTTCACAATTATGTGTCACTTTGTTTTGGTCTATCACATAAAATCCCAATAAAATACTTGGGTGCTTATGAGTGTGAAGTCACCACTATCAACTTGCACAAGAGAGCCTCTGCCAATGTGTCATCGTGGAACTCTCCTCACATAATTTCCCATAATATTGCCTATACATTGTGGACATTATATTGAAGAATTGAGACTGTCACACGTCACTCCAGTAATTTATTGGACAATTTCTGATCATTTTTATTTAACTTTTCACAATTTATTATGCATTTTTTCACTGGTTTTATATATATATACATATATAAGATATCACTTCTTATTGTTTAACTCAATGCGTTGGTACATCGCAGCGCAACTGCACGTTTCTAGTAGTGTTTATTGTGTGTATCCACATTTTCAGTTGCAGCAGCGGCTATTAAGTACATCACTTATGGTTGGTATCACATTATTTAATTTTTGACATGCGCAGTAGTTTCTTTTACAATTACATTTACATTTCTGGTTGTAAAATGACAAAATTTGGAAAATTTCAAGGGTTATAAGGATAGGTACCATCCTTATAAGGATTCCTGCATTCAGCGGTATGATGTTTCTATGTGAAAGTTAGCCTCCCTCTGCTAGCAGTGGTAGTGTGTACACAACAAGCAGTGGCTCACCAGTCCATGTGCGCTCGGCAACTTCAGTTCAGATGCTTGACTTCCAGGGACTCCTCTGGCACTGCTCTCAGTATAAGTTTCCTTTCTGTGGCTCCTGACCATCTAAGTTGTAGTCTCAGGCCCCAAGACAATGCCCTCCTGCTGACTCAGAGATGTGCACAGTCCTGCTCCCAGCTAAACCCCAAGCTACATAGGGATGAGCAATCGTCCTGGGCGCAAAACCATCATGAAATAAGCAAAACTGCTAACTGTAATCTGAACCTCAGTGATGACTATGGGGGCAAGTCTTGAAAATCAATTCTGGTCATTTGTTCGGCTAATGGGCAATGACTGGGGACTGCTATAAGGGACATATATCACAAAAAGGGGGACAGGGGAAAGACACCATTTATTTATATTACATGCATACCTCCCAACCCGCACGGATTCTGCGGGTTCCCGCGCGGGACACTGTATTCCTGCATAGACCCACAGGGTGGAGGAGGTTAAGGGTCAGTCCGCCAGCGCGCCAGGCAGAGAAGAGAAGCCAGGCGGGACTCAGAGAGCGGCAGCGATAACCAGGCATGTCGGGCGGGCGGGTGGCTGTATCTGTGTTTGCGGTGACCCCCCCTGCTCAACAACTTTGAAACCCACTTCCCTATAAAAAAAACGAAATGTCCCGCCGCACCCCCCCCCCCCCCCCCTGCTCAACAACTTTGATGAGAGGGGAAAAAAAATATAAATGAATGCCCCGCAGTGGACATTAGAAAAGTTGGGAGGTATGTACATGCTTTATGTTGTATGTGGTGTTACAGAACAGTATGCTTCTCATGGACAGCATCACATACACTGGCATCACATACTCACACCTGAAATTTTTTTATCCAGCAGTAATAGGCTTGAATTAGTGGTGGAAGTAGCAGCCTCATAACATCTTAAAGCTAAAGGAAAGTTTACATAAAAAAATAAACCTAAAGCCTTCTTTGACTTCACACCAATGTTTCCAGTGGCAAAACAGTTTCATAGTATAGATTGTGATCTTTTTTACAAAACAGTGTCTTATCCTAAAGTGATTGTAAAGTCTTGTTTTTTTTTTGTTAAAAGATAACAAACTCTAACAAACTCTTACCTGCTGTGTAGTGGTTTTGCACAGAGCAGCCCAGATCCTCCTACTCTCTGGTGCTCCTGGCCCCTCCCTCCTGTTGAGTGCCCCCACAGCAAGCAACTTGCTATGTGGGCACCTGAGCCGAGCTGCAGCTCTCTGTGTCCATACAGACACGAGCCATGGCCTGGCCCCACCCCCTTTCTCTCCTTATGGGCTCACTGACAGTGATTGACAACAGCGGAGGGCAATGAGGCTTCGCTGCTGTCTCAGACAATGAGGAGGGGGGTCCAGCCAAGTCTCTCGTGCAACATCGCCGGATCGAGAGGAGCTCAGGTAAGTATTAGGGGGGCTGAGGGGAGCTGCTGCACACAGAAGGCTTTTTTATCTTAATGCATAGAATGCATTAAGATAAAAAAGCATTCTGCCTTTACAACCACTTTAAGTGTTTAATAAAATATCAAACGTGCCCACAAAAACACTTTAAAACTTTAAGCCTACATTCCAGAGGTGTGGCAGTTTTTTCTGAAATAAGAAATTAGAGTGTATTGTTCCTGAGACAAAATTTCATAAATATTGTACAGACTCCATGTACACTACGTCAGCCATTTTACTAGGCCACAGTTTTAAAGCCCTGGTAGGTTTTATCATGGCATAAAACTAGAGTATATTATTTCTGAGACAAAAGCCAGAAATATTGTACATATTTGCAGAAATATGATACATTTCATAATACACAGCCTTTTTACTAGGTGGCAATTTCAGAGGCAGAGACCAAGCAGGTTTTATCATGAAATAACTAGAGTGTATTATTTTAGAGGTCATTGCCATAAATATTGTACATTCGATGAAGAGTATGTACCGTATATACTCGAGTATAAATGGGAAGTTTGGGACTTTAAATGAGGCTGTAGGCATTGTGGAGGTGAATACAATGAGAATACATATTTATTGATCATAATGAAATGTACAACACATATCAATGACAAGGACCATATAACGAGAAGACATTGTAATGAATGTCATTCCATAACAGTTCACACACACATGTGTAGGTGCGTGTGAACTATGAGCATTAAAGGTACATAAATTATATAACAACTTTGCGCCACGTAGTGATCTCAATTGATAGGTAAATACATACAGTAATTTCATATATATACATAAAAACATAAAAGCAGCACTGGCAAAGGAAATAATGGGTATAAAAAGCAGTAAGACCATGATTGATGGGTGGGAAATGTTCTGAGTAGGTGGTGTAGAATAAACGTATGTCAGCATCCCAAGTGTCCGACGCATTTCGTGTAAAAGAAGAACACTCATCAGGGGCGGATGTTCAGAAGTATCTAAAAAGTAGGATGGAATATGGTTAATATGGGTATAAATGATCATAGCGGGGGAAGGCGATGAAGCCCGCCCCGGGTATTTACATAAAAAGGATGGCAATGAGGGGTGGCGAGTAGGGATTCAAGGCCAAAATGGTAGTCTGTGTGAGGTTTCAAGCCCCGGACGGCAATGTACCATGTCCGGGTCTTGTTACACTCAGGACACAGTTCCTTGTGTCCATGAGATTTTGCAGCACAGTTGCGCTGGGTTACTACTCTGGGAGTGAGACCTGGCGTGTTCACATCCAGGGCCACTTTCACGTCTGACACCCGGGAGCTGCGATGCGCTCTGTGTGCCCCCCCTTCCCTCTCCTCTCCGCCCTGTCCAGGGCGGGGGGAATGTGTATGCATGGAGGGGTGGGCGGGTACTCACAGCACATTGGCGCCACGCATTCTGCCTCACTGTGACGTCATACACTGGCGTCAACACATGGGGCACGAGTCCTTCCTTCTTAGCCAGCTTACCGGGGAATCTGGGCGTCATTCATGGACGATCCCTAGCGTCTGTGGTGGAGCCCCTCCCTGCTTAGGCCATGCCCGCGTGATGCTGGTGGGAGCTAGCGTGCACAGTTGCGGGCAGGCATATAACCTGCCTCCCCCAACATAGCCTTGTTGCCACCAATTAGAGACGCCACACTTTACTACAGCACTCCACCTCTCCTCATGGATACATGTAAGCCCTTCAAGGTTACTTCATTTATCACCTGCTAGCCAGTCTTTTTTGTTTATCTTTTGGTCTTGGTGTATTGGGACTGTCCTTGACATTTGTGGACTTTCTCCTATACCACTCCATGGTAATCTGGATGTGATTCACATTACAATTGTCATCCATGATTTTGCCAGATGTATACCATCTCTGTTGATTCCATCAATACTTTTATGATACAGTGACCAAGTTCATTTCTCTTATCCTAGACTCTTTTCTGCAGTCACCACTGGCACAGCACCTTGTTTTACCAGGTTATTCAGCCTACTGGTTTTCATGTGCATGTCTCTTTCTTTGGGGGGGGCGGTGTGTGAGCGCCCGGCTAGCACGCTGCTCCGTCACCTCAGCTCCCGAGACAGACTACCATTTTGGCCTTGAATCCCTACTCGCCGCCCCTCATTGCCATCCTTTTTATGTAAGTACCCGGGGCGGGCTTCATTGCCTTCCCCTGCTACGATCAGTTATAACCATATTAACCATATTCCATCCTACTTTTTAGATACTTCTGAGCATCCGCCCCTGATGAGTGTTCTCCTTTTACATGAAACGCGTCGGGCACTTGGGATGCTGACACACGTTTATACTACACCACCTACTCAGAACATTTCCCACCCATCAATCATGGTCTTACTGCTTTTTATACCCATTATTCCCTTTGCCAGTGCTGCTTTTATGTTTTTATGTATATATATGAAATTACTGTATGTATTTACCTATCAATTGAGATCACTACGTGGCGCAAAGTTTTTATATAATTTATGTACCTTTTGATGCTCATAGTTCACACGCACCTACACGTGTGTGTGAACAGTTATGGAATGACATTCATTATAATGTCTTCTCGTTATATGGTCCTTGTCATTGATTAGTGTTGTACATTTCATTATGATCAATAAATATGTATTCTCATTGTATTCACCTCCACAATGCCTACAGCCTCATTTAAAGTCCCAAACTTACTATTTATTCTCCGAACCCGGGATGGATGCACACCACATATGTGCATCATCTAAAGTCCCAAATTTCCAGCCTTCTTTTTCTGTATATACTCTAGTATAAGCCGAGTTTTTCAGCACATTTTGTTGTGCTGAAAATGCCCCCCTCGGCTTATACTCGAGTCACCTTTTTGCACCTGATCTCCCGGAATTTGGGGACCCGGCACCTGGACCCCAAACTTGGCACACACTCTTCCTCTACAAGTGTGCAAAGTTTGTTGTTCTGGGGCCTACAGCTGGGGAGTAGTGATGAGCCGAACACCCCCGGGTTCGGTTCGCACCAGAACCCGCGAACGGACCGAAAGTTCGAACGAACATTAGAACCCTATTAAATACAATGGATGCGAACGTTCGAATTCTAAAGTGCTAATTATAAAAACTATTATGCATGTTATTGTCCTAAAAAGGGTTTGGGAACCCGGGTTCTGCACCAGGGGACATGTATCAATGCAAAAATAAGTTTTAAAAACGGTCGTTTTCCGGGAGCAGTCATTTTAATGATGCATAAAGTGAAAAAAAAAAAGTCAAATATTCCTTTAAATATCGTACCTGGGGGGTGTCTAAAGTATGCCTGTGAAGTGCCACGTGTTTCCCGTGTTTAGAACTGTCCCTGCACAAAATGACACTTCTAAAGGAAAAAAAAGCCATTTAAAACTGCTTGCGGCTTTAATGTAATGTCTGGTCCCGGTAATATGGATGAAAATCTTTAAGAAAAATGGCATAGCTACCCCATGACCCCCCCCCTACCCCAGCCCATTACCAGCCCCTTTGGGTCTTGTATGGATATTAAGGGGAACCCCGCACATAAAATAAAAAAGGCCCTATATACTCTGAACAGCCGTATACAGGCGGTGCATACAAGACAGGGACTGTAGGTTTGTTCTTATGTAGAATCTGTTTGTAATTTTGAACAGGTACATTGTTGAAGTGTAGCTCCAGACCAAAAATCTATTTTTAAACTTTTTGGAAAACATAGGTAAGGGTTATCACCCCTGTAACATTTGTTTTGCTGTCTGTGCCCCTGTTCAGAACATTTCACCTCACTTTCCGTCCTAATGACAACTGTTTTTGAAATGTGGTGTTTTTCTTGAAACAAGGATTGCTGATAAAGCATCAGTACAGAGGAGACACCTTTCTCCCATATTTATTCTTACAGGAGAGAATTTTCCTTCCTAGTGGTAGATTTCCTCTCACTTCCTGTTGTCTTCTTGCGTTTGCAAGTAGGAGTCGTTTGTAAGTTGGATGTTTGAAAGTAGGGACCTGCCGTATATACTCTGCAGAAATAGGCCCCTTAGTTGTTGGTGTTGGCACAACACTGTAAGCACTCACAGTTACTCTTGGTTGGTGCTGGAACGCCCTGCTGTCAACTATTATATCAGGAATTTTAATTACATATAATTGTTGAACAGTGGTAGTAAAAATTGGGCCTTTGATGGTGGTGCTGGTGCCACAACACTGTAAGCCCTGACAGTTACTCTTGGTGGGTGCAGCAATGGGCCCTGCTGTGAATTATTAGATCAAGAATTGTAATTACATGCCCCTGTTGAACAGGGGCTGAAAAATTGGGCCTTAGGCACTGGTGGCACAACACTGCAACCCTTCACAGATACTGTACTTGGAGCACAGCAATGAGCCCTGTTGCAAAGTATTGCTTCAAAAATTGTAATGACACGCCCCTGTTAAACAGGGGCTGAAAAATTGGGCCTTAGGCACTGGTGGCACAACACTGCAACTCCTCACAGATACTGTACTTGGAGCACAGCAATGAGCCCTGTTGCAAAGTATTGCTTCAAAAATTGTAATTACACGCCCCTGTTAAACAGGGGCTGAAAAATTGGGCGTTAGGCACTGGTGGCGGCACCCATAAACAAAAATGATCTTCCAAGCTATCATCATCAATCGTATCATTGAGGACTCGGAGGAGGAGGATAGCCAGTCAACATAACAGCACAGGCACTCAGCATCAGCATCAGTCTTGAAGGGATGTGACATTTTAAAATCAATTAGTCTGTTATATCAGCATCAGGTGTGTGGTAGCTGGTGGTGATCCAAGACTGGTTCATCTTGATGAAAGTCAGTCGATCAACCGAGTCGGTGGACAGGCGCACCCTGTGATCCGTGACAAATCCTCCAGCAGCACTGAATGTGCGTTCCGAAAGAACGCTGGATGCAGGACAGGCCAGTAGCTCAATTGCATACTGTGCAAGCTCTGGCCAGTGATCCATCCTCAAGACCCAGTAAGCCAGAGGATTTTCGGTGGGGAAGGTGTCCAAGTCTGACCTTGCCCCTAGATATTCCTGCACCATGTTTATCAGACGCTGGCGATGGTTGCTGGAACCGATCATACTTTGGGGCTGCGGACTAAAGAATTGTCTGAACGCATCGGTCAGACGGCCACCTTCCCCACCGCTCCTTCTTTGACTGGCCGAAGCCTCAGCAACTCGTTGTCCAGGACCAGGAGTTTGCAACCTCCCAGTCTCTGGGAACGCGTTGCACAGACCTTTCTGCAAGGCCTCCCGGAGTTGTCTCATCCTCTGCTCCCTCTGCGACGGTAACATAAGGTCCGCAACCTTACCCTTGTACCGTGGATCAAGGAGAGTGGCCAGCCAGTAATGGTCCCTCTCCTTGATCCGAAGAATACGAGGATCCTTCCGCAGACTTTGCAGGATCAGGGAGGCCATGCAGCGTAGGTTTGCTGAGGCATTCGCTCCGGAGTCCTCTGGGTCACTAAGGACGACATGATCCGCAGCCACCTCCTCCCAGCCACGTACAAGTCCACTGGTTTCTTGGGACTGTAAATCATCCCTAAAAGACTGCTGCTGATGATGCTGAGTGCCAGCCTCCACCTCCATGCTGACACAATCCTCCTCCTCCTCCTCCTCCTCCTCCTCCTCCTCTTCCTGTGCGATGGGTGGGACAGAAGGAACACTGTCTGGGTAAAGGGGGCCTTGAGAGGCAAGGAAGTCCTCCTCTTCCTGCCTCTGTTCTGCCTCAAGTGCCCTGTCCATTATTCCACGCAGCGTGTGCTCCAACAGGTGGACAAGAGGTACAGTGTCACTGATGCATGCACTGTCACTGCTCACCATCCTCGTGGCCTCCTCAAATGGTGCCAGGACAGTGCATGCATCCCTGATCATGCCCCACTGGCGTGGAGAAAAAAAACCAAGCTCCCCTGACCCTGTCCTGGTGCCGTAGTCGCACAGGTACTCATTGATGGCCCTCTGCTGCGTGTGCAGCCGCTGCAGCATGGCCAACGTTGAGTTCCACCTGGTGGGCATGTCACATATAAGGCGGTTCTTGGGCAGGTTCAACTCCTTTTGCAGCTCAGCCAGGCGAGCACTGGCATTATAAGATCTGCGGAAATGCACACAGACTTTCCTGGCCTGCCTCAGGACATCCTGTAAGCCCGGGTACCTGCCCAAGAAGCGCTGCACCACCAGGTTAAGGACGTGAGCCACACAGGGCACATGGGTCAGTTGTCCCTGTCGGAGGGCGGAGAGGAGGTTGGTGCCATTGTCGCAAACCACCATTCCTGGCTTAAGCTGGCGTGGCGTCAACCACCTCTCGGCCTGGCCCTGCAGAGCAGACAGGACCTCTGCCCCAGTGTGGCTTCTGTCCCCCAAACACACCAGCGCAAGCACGGCATGGCATCTTTTTGCCTGCGTACTTGCGTAGCCCCGTGAACGGCTACGGAGCACCGCTGGTTCATAGGACAAACCACAGGAAGAGGCCATGGAGGAAGAAGAAGAGGAGGGGGTGGAGGAGAGAGGTGTGTCACAACCAGTAGTAGCATTTTGGAGGCGTGGCGGTGGGACAACCTCCAACACTACTGCACCTTGTCCTGAATCCTTCCCAGCTGCCAAAAGAGTGACCCAATGGGCCGTGAAAGAAAGGTAACGTCCCTGTCCATGCCTGCTGGACCATGAGTCAGCGGTAATATGCACCTTACCGCTGACCGCCCTGTCCAGCGAGGCCAAGACATTGCCTTCCACATGCCGGTAGAGAGCCGGAATAGCCTTCCGTGAGAAAAAGTGGCGTTTGGGAACCTGCCACTGAGGAACCGCACATTGCACAAACTCACGGAAGGGGGCCGAGTCTACCAACTGAAAAGGCAGCAGTTGAAGCGCTAGCAATTTAGCCAAGCTAGCATTCAACCGCTGGGCATGTGGATGGCTGGGAGTGAACTTCTTTCGACGGTCCAGCAGCTGGGGCAGGGAAATTTGCCTGCTAGAATCGGACGTCGGTGTACTGCTAGCAGAGTGGGCGCAAGTACTTGGCTGTGACACACCTAATTCTACACCTTCATTCCTCTCAGTGCATGTTTCAGAGAGGACTGAAGTTATAGTGGGGTTGGAGATCCCAGCTGATGCGGTGCAAGGAGAGGTCCGCTTGGTTCTTTGGTGTGGGTCTTTGAGGTAGGCTTGCCAACGAGCTGCATGGCAGGTCAACATATGTCTGGTCAGGCATGTGGTACCCAAGCGGCTGATGTTTTGGCCACGCGATATACGCTTGAGACATATGTTGCAAACAGCAGCTGTGCGATCTGATGCACTAGCCTCAAAAAAGGCCCACACCAAAGAACTTTTTGAATGACGGGCAGAGGCAGCGCCCTGCACAGGCGGAGCTCTGCGGTGTGATTCCGTCGGTGTACTGCCCTTACGCTGGCCACCAAAGGGCATCCTGCCTCGTTGGAGATGTGCCTCCTCCTCATCCTCCTCCTCCTCCTCTCTCCTATTAGGCACCCACGTGGAGTCATTGACCTCATCATCCCCTCCCTCCTCATCACTGGAGCCAATCTGGCAGTATGCTGCAGCTGCTGGAACATGACTGCCAGATTGGTGTCCTTCTTGAGCATCCCCTCTGTCTGCTCTCACGCTACTGCCTTCCTCTAGCTGGGTTTCATCATCAGACCCTTCGAAACGCTGGGCATCCTCCTGGAGCATGTACCCAACACTGTGCTGAAACAGTTCGGGGGACTCCTCAGGAGGAGGACATGGTGGGTCTAGGGAAGGAGTGACTGATGATTTGTCTGACATTGATACCAGGGAAGACGACGCTTTGGCAGCTGCTTTTCCAGTACCCTGAGCCTGGGTGAGAGAGGATGAGGAGGAGGAGGAGGGCTTGGTCATCCACTCTACCAAGTCTTCGGCATGATGTGGCTCAACATGTCCAGCTGCCGAAAAGAAGGACAAGCGTGTCCCATGGCCATGTGCTGATGACAATGCACCGCGTCCACGACCAGCACTGTTGCCCCCAGACACAGAGCCTGCTTGCCCTCTTTTATTGCCTCCTGACTGTCTGCCTCTCCTTGTTTGCCTTCCAGACATTCTAATAGATGGCCTGCAGGGAGATGGGAAAAAAGCAATAAGGGCTACCTTCAGGTGTCCTTCTCTGTCCCTTGAAACAAGGACTTTCACAGTGAAAGAAACTGACACTGTCCCTACCTAGAGTTTTCTGTCCCTAGAATAAATGTTTTTTTTAATCACAATATAGCACAAGGACAATTCACTCAATGTCTCTCCAGGTCCCTGGAAACAAGGACTTGCAGAGTGAAAGAAACTGACACTGTCCCTACCTAGAGTTTTCTGTCCCTAGAATAAATGTTTTTTTTAAGCACAATATAGCACAAGGACAATTAACTCACTGTCCTTACAGGTCCCTGGAAACAAGGACTTGCAGAGTGAAAGAAAAAAAACACTCTCCCTACCTACAGTTTTCTGTCCCTAGAAAAAATGTTTTTTTTAATCACAATATAGCACAAGGAAAATTAACTCACTGTCCTTACAGGTCCCTGGAAACAAGGACTTGCAGAGTGAAAGAAACTGACACTGTCCCTACCTAGAGTTTTCTGTCCCTAGAATAAATTTTTTTTTTAAGCACAATATAGCACAAGGACAATTAACTCACTGTCCTTACAGGTCCCTGGAAACAAGGACTTGCAGAGTGAAAAAAAAAAAACACTCTCCCTACCTAGAGTTTTCTGTCCCTAGAAAAAATGTTTTTTTTAAGCACAATATAGCACAAGGACAATTAACTCACTGTCCTTACAGGTCCCTGGAAACAAGGACTTGCAGAGTGAAAGAAAAAAAACACTCTCCCTACCTAGAGTTTTCTGTCCCTAGAAAAAATGTTTTTTTTAATCACAATATAGCACAAGGAAAATTAACTCACTGTCCTTACAGGTCCCTGGAAACAAGGACTTGCAGAGTGAAAGAAAAAAAACACTCTCCCTACCTACAGTTTTCTGTCCCTAGAAAAAATGTTTTTTTTAATCACAATATAGCACAAGGAAAATTAACTCACTGTCCTTACAGGTCCCTGGAAACAAGGACTTGCAGAGTGAAAGAAACTGACACTGTCCCTACCTAGAGTTTTCTGTCCCTAGAATAAATGTTTTTTTTAATCACAATATAGCACAAGGAAAATTAACTCACTGTCCTTACAGGTCCCTGGAAACAAGGACTTGCAGAGTGAAAGAAACTGACACTGTCCCTACCTAGAGTTTTCTGTCCCTAGAATAAATGTTTTTTTTAATCACAATATAGCACAAGGAAAATTAACTCACTGTCCTTACAGGTCCCTGGAAACAAGGACTTGCAGAGTGAAAGAAACTGACACTGTCCCTACCTAGAGTTTTCTGTCCCTAGAATAAATGTTTTTTTTAAGCACAATATAGCACAAGGACAATTAACTCACTGTCCTTACAGGTCCCTGGAAACAAGGACTTGCAGAGTGAAAAAAAAAAAACACTCTCCCTACCTAGAGTTTTCTGTCCCTAGAAAAAATGTTTTTTTTAATCACAATATAGCACAAGGAAAATTAACTCACTGTCCTTACAGGTCCCTGGAAACAAGGACTTGCAGAGTGAAAGAAACTGACACTGTCCCTACCTAGAGTTTTCTGTCCCTAGAAAAAATGTTTTTTTTAAGCACAATATAGCACAAGGACAATTAACTCACTGTCCTTACAGGTCCCTGGAAACAAGGACTTGCAGAGTGAAAGAAAAAAAACACTCTCCCTACCTAGAGTTTTCTGTCCCTAGAAAAAATGTTTTTTTTAATCACAATATAGCACAAGGAAAATTAACTCACTGTCCTTACAGGTCCCTGGAAACAAGGACTTGCAGAGTGAAAGAAAAAAAACACTCTCCCTACCTACAGTTTTCTGTCCCTAGAAAAAATGTTTTTTTTAATCACAATATAGCACAAGGAAAATTAACTCACTGTCCTTACAGGTCCCTGGAAACAAGGACTTGCAGAGTGAAAGAAACTGACACTGTCCCTACCTAGAGTTTTCTGTCCCTAGAATAAATGTTTTTTTTAATCACAATATAGCACAAGGAAAATTAACTCACTGTCCTTACAGGTCCCTGGAAACAAGGACTTGCAGAGTGAAAGAAACTGACACTGTCCCTACCTAGAGTTTTCTGTCCCTAGAATAAATGTTTTTTTTAATCACAATATAGCACAAGGAAAATTAACTCACTGTCCTTACAGGTCCCTGGAAACAAGGACTTGCAGAGTGAAAGAAACTGACACTGTCCCTACCTAGAGTTTTCTGTCCCTAGAATAAATGTTTTTTTTAATCACAATATAGCACAAGGAAAATTAACTCACTGTCCTTACAGGTCCCTGGAAACAAGGACTTGCAGAGTGAAAGAAACTGACACTGTCCCTACCTAGAGTTTTCTGTCCCTAGAATAAATGTTTTTTTTAAGCACAATATAGCACAAGGACAATTAACTCACTGTCCTTACAGGTCCCTGGAAACAAGGACTTGCAGAGTGAAAGAAAAAAAACACTCTCCCTACCTAGAGTTTTCTGTCCCTAGAAAAAATGTTTTTTTTAATCACAATATAGCACAAGGAAAATTAACTCACTGTCCTTACAGGTCCCTGGAAACAAGGACTTGCAGAGTGAAAGAAAAAAAACACTCTCCCTACCTACAGTTTTCTGTCCCTAGAAAAAATGTTTTTTTTAATCACAATATAGCACAAGGAAAATTAACTCACTGTCCTTACAGGTCCCTGGAAACAAGGACTTGCAGAGTGAAAGAAACTGACACTGTCCCTACCTAGAGTTTTCTGTCCCTAGAATAAATGTTTTTTTTAATCACAATATAGCACAAGGAAAATTAACTCACTGTCCTTACAGGTCCCTGGAAACAAGGACTTGCAGAGTGAAAGAAACTGACACTGTCCCTACCTAGAGTTTTCTGTCCCTAGAATAAATGTTTTTTTTAATCACAATATAGCACAAGGAAAATTAACTCACTGTCCTTACAGGTCCCTGGAAACAAGGACTTGCAGAGTGAAAGAAAAAAAACACTCTCCCTACCTACAGTTTTCTGTCCCTAGAAAAAATGTTTTTTTTAAGCACAATATAGCACAAGTAAAATTAACTCACTGTCCTTACAGGTCCCTGGAAACAAGGACTTGCAGAGTGAAAGAAAAAAAACACTCTCCCTACCTACAGTTTTCTGTCCCTAGAAAAAATGTTTTTTTTAATCACAATATAGCACAAGGAAAATTAACTCACTGTCCTTACAGGTCCCTGGAAACAAGGACTTGCAGAGTGAAAGAAACTGACACTGTCCCTACCTAGAGTTTTCTGTCCCTAGAATAAATGTTTTTTTTAATCACAATATAGCACAAGGAAAATTAACTCACTGTCCTTACAGGTCCCTGGAAACAAGGACTTGCAGAGTGAAAGAAACTGACACTGTCCCTACCTAGAGTTTTCTGTCCCTAGAATAAATGTTTTTTTTAAGCACAATATAGCACAAGGACAATTAACTCACTGTCCTTACAGGTCCCTGGAAACAAGGACTTGCAGAGTGAAAGAAAAAAAACACTCTCCCTACCTACAGTTTTCTGTCCCTAGAAAAAATGTTTTTTTTAATCACAATATAGCACAAGGAAAATTAACTCACTGTCCTTACAGGTCCCTGGAAACAAGGACTTGCAGAGTGAAAGAAACTGACACTGTCCCTACCTAGAGTTTTCTGTCCCTAGAATAAATGTTTTTTTTAATCACAATATAGCACAAGGACAATTAACTCACTGTCCTTACAGGTCCCTGGAAACAAGGACTTGCAGAGTGAAAGAAACTGACACTGTCCCTACCTAGAGTTTTCTGTCCCTAGAATAAATGTTTTTTTTAAGCACAATATAGCACAAGGACAATTAACTCACTGTCCTTACAGGTCCCTGGAAACAAGGACTTGCAGAGTGAAAGAAACTGACACTGTCCCTACCTAGAGTTTTCTGTCCCTAGAATAAATGTTTTTTTTAAGCACACTATAGCAGAAGCACAAAACACACTGACACTCTCCCTACCTATCCTTCTCTTTCCCTAAACTAAAGGAATCCAGGTTAAGCAAGAAAGAAATAACAGTCACTGTCCCTGCCTATGCTACTCTATCCCTGCTCCGGAACACACTACACTAGGCCGCCGTGCTGGCGGCCTTTTATAGTGTGGGGCGTGTACTAAACACCCTCAGCAATAATTGGCCACAGGCATCCTGCCTGTGGCCAATCATTGCTCTCCTCGCTGCCGGCGCTGTGATTGGCCAAGCATGCGGGGTCACAGTGCATGCTTGGCCAATCACAGCGCCTGGATGACACTGCGATGGCGTAGTGCATTGTGGGCCGTTCGCGTCACTCGAATTTGGCGCGAACGGCCCAAATCGTTCGATCTTCGTCGAACGATCGAACAGCCAATGTTCGAGTCGAACGTATGTTCGACTCGAACACGAAGCTCATCCCTACTGGGGAGCACCGATTTTTCAAAGCCGGGCACCCCTTCCATAGACTCCCATGTTAAACGATAATTTCTCCGGTGAATTTGGGGACCCGGTACCGGCCGGTCATAGGGCCCCTGGACCCGTAACTTTGCACACATGTAGCCCCATTTCTCCTCTATAAGTGTACGTGGGGGAGCACCGAGTTTTTAAAGCCGGGCACCCCTTCCATAGACTCCCATGTTAAACGTCAGTCTAGTCATGGACACCGTGAGGCATGAGCACAGTGAGGCATGAGCACAGTGAGGCATGAGCACAGTGAGGCATGGGCACAGTGAGGCATGGGCACAGTGAGGCATGGGCACAGTGAGACATAGACACAGTGAGGCATAGACACAGTGAGGCATGGACACAGTGAGGCATGGACACAGTGAGGCATGCACATGGACACAGTGAGGCAAAGTGAGGCACAGTGAGGAATGCAGATGGACACCCTAGGCTTATACTCGAGTCAATAAGTTCTCCCAGTTTTTTTTGTGGTAAAATTAGGTGCCTCGGCTTATATTCGGGTCAGCTTATACTCGAGTATATACGGTAAGCACCTTCATTAGGCCACACTATAATAGGGAATTGACTAGGCAGTTTTTTTCAATAAATAAAACAATTGTGTATTATTTTAGAAGAACAATAGAGACAAATATTTGTGATTGCCAGAACAGTAGAATAGGTCACAAACTAGGAATCACAGAGCATAGGTTACCCTTCGCAAGCATTACTTTATTTTAGTCTTATCTTATACAGCTTTCTTAGTAGAAACAGCTTGTTGTTTAGGCTTGAAAACTTATGCAGTTTTTGTAATGAAGTCCACATACCTTTTGGATATTTTCTCTGTTCTTATGTGTGTAGCGGGGTGTTCCCCTTTAATGCAGAGAGACAAGAAGTTCCAGGTGAGAGGTTAGTCGGGAGGAAGTAAAGAGACATTATGGAAGTGAAAGCAGAGGAGAGAGAGACTACATCTCCCAGTACATCTTGCAGCACCCAGGGTGCATTGCTCCAGAACAGAGACTGCTGGGGCAGACTTTATAAAGGGGAGGCGGAGTTTTGGTCGGCCTCTTTGGACACCCCTCTCCTAGCAAGAGGATCTCTGTGCTGAACTGCTGTGTGCACAAGGCCTGAAGCCTGGGCCGTGTGCTCCTTTCCAAAGAGCCCTCTGCCAGCCTAGCAGAGCCTTAGAGACATCTAATCCTCCTTGCTGCAGTACACCAGAAGGATTGAAGACTTGGATGTCGGTGGATTCCTGTTCCTAGACGAATCGATGGAGGAAAGGGACTTGGACTTGTCCAGGTGGTGAGAGCTGTTTAAAGACAGATACTTTATCTTTACTATTCGTTGGGATTACAAAGTTGTTCTTCAAGTGCACCACCGAGAGATTGCTAGCAAATATTGTTTCACTGAACTTCCATTTAGATCAGTCAGGCCTGACTGCATAGGTAGACCAGGGTTTCTCAACTCCAGTCCTCAAGGCGCCCCAACAGGTCATGTTTTCAGGCTTTCCATTATTTTGCACAGGGGATGTAATCAGTTTCACTGCCTTAGTAATTACCACAGCTGTTTCATCTGAGGGAAATCCTGAAAACATGACCTGTTGGTGCGCCTTGAGGACTGGAGTTGAGAAACACTGAGGTAGACATTGCTGGGTGTTAGTCTACCCATGAGGGGAAGTAGCTGTAAAAGGGCAGCGCTAGAGTTGCATAGCAATACTTTATTATTCTGATTACTCTGTTTATCTTTATTACTGTTTGTTGCAGGGATCTGCAACTTGTTATACTGTTGTTTATTACTTGCCCATTAGCCTCAGTAAAATATCTGGGTAAAGTACATTTGGTGTCAGTTCCGCTTACTTTAATAGGAGTTTTAAAGTATATTCTGTGTATGTTTGTTATAGGACTGCGTCACCAACAGTTGCGATCACGCGGTCCTATCTCTCTATCACCAGCTGTGCCACGGGAGGTTAGAGCCGATTGCCGGGGGTTGACAGCGGTGCACTGCAGGGCCCAAATCAATATCAGCGGCTCTCTTAACTGGGGGTAGCGCTACACGTGGGGGCTCGAGTCCGGGATCCTTGTACGTTGCACGCTGCAATCAAGCCGGTCAGAAGTACCAGCATGGACCCGCTGGCAATGTCACAGTGGTGCGCAGCGATTGGCGCCGATCCAACCGCGGCGGTAGTCATTGTACTCCCGGGGGAAAGATGGAAGGAAGAGGAGATAAAACAGCTCGTATTGTTACTGTCTCCGAGCCACAAAGCATGGGTGATGGATTTTAGGCCAGATCCAGTGATCTCGTTTACATACGCACTGGTAGAATGGAAAAACGAAATCCCAGAGCATTTTAAAAGTCAGAGTATACAAGCCATAGATAATCAGATCTATCACTTGATACATACGCTGCCAGTGAAGGAAGAATGGTTTCAGACACCAAAGCCATCACTCCCACAATTATCTCCACCACTATCCCCTAAAGCAGAAAAGCTTAAGGAACTATTAAGCCCGGGATCACCGCTGGCCGCTATAGGGCCTGAATTGTTGAATGCTCTAGGAGACCTTGTAATTAAGTGCCAGAAAAGCAGTACGGTGCATGTGGAGGCCAGTTACCGGAAGCTTAGCACCTTCTCAGGGAAGCTCCCCGTCCCTGCGGGGGAGGAAGATTTTGACACTTGGGTGGAACAGGCATTGCAGGCAGTAGAAGCATGGGAGGTGCCTGAGGCACAGAAGAGACAGCGAGTCTTAGAAAGTCTGAAAGGTGCCGCGGCAGAAGCGGTGAAGAGCTTCCGGTTTGGAGATGAAAACTGTACAGCTCAAGATTGCCTGGCCATGCTGCAGGAAGAGTTTGGTCAGCTGGAGAAGGTGTCAGAGATGATTTATCAAATTGAACACACTCTCCAGCAGCCGAATGAGAAACTGTCAGAATATGTTAGAAGGCTGAACAGGCAGTTATGCAAGATTGTACTGAAGAAGGGAATGCTGCCCAAAGATGCAGATGAAGCACGCATGAAGCAGATCATGAGGGGAGCGCGGCGCTCAGACCCGGTCTGGCTGCACCTGAAAACCTCAGGAGGAGGAATGTCACTAACCTACTCTGATCTAATAAAAATTATTAGGGACGAAGAGGCGCTGGAGGAAGATCAGCAGGTGGCCAAGGCGAATGTCACACCTGTACCAGTGTTGGTCCATTCGGTCAAGAGCCCAGAAAGAGATGCGGAGGTTGACACTCTGAAATCGCAAATGGCCCAAGTGTTGGAGATGCTGACCTCTTTGATGGAGAAAGATCAGAGAAGACGAGAGAAACCAAGCCCAAGAAAGGAGTTGTTCCCGAACACCTCAGCACCGGCCTCCCTACAGGACCGAGAAGAGGTGATTTGCTATAACTGCGGAGGGAGTGGCCACTTTGCTAACGTATGCTCCAGCCCAAAGAAGAAGAGAACAGATAATTGCAAGCCGGCGGGAAACTCCAAAGGGCCCCGGTGAAGGAGTCAACCGGGTGCCCATCATCTTCAGTGCGCTCCAAACTAAAAAAAAAGGCCAAGAATGGAGGAGACAAAACTCCTAGGAGGAGGTATAGTACACCCCCACCAAGATGTACCCCAGAGGGAGGGGGCAAGACCCCTCAGTGGAAGTACAGCACCCCAAAGAAGGAACATCCACCTAAAAGGAACAATAACATCCCTCAGCGGGTTTGTGCCCCCATTGAGAGGGAGAAAGTCAATGCATGCCAGGCTCAGGAAAAATTAAAGTCCAAAAGGAGCAGGGCAAGGGTCGAAAGCCAAAAAAAAGAGGTGACCCCAGTCCGGCCATACCCAAAGGAACTGGTGGGCCCGTCTCCTACTGTGCCCATTCAAGTGGAAGGAGTCTATACTAAAGCTCTTTTGGACACCGGAGCACAGGTGACTTTACTATACCGGGACTTCTATGATAGGCACTTGAGTCATCTGCCTATCCAGAAGATAGAAGAGCTGGAGATATGGGGACTTGGAACCCAGAGTTTCCCTTATGATGGGTACCTGCCCATAAAGATGACTTTCGACCCATCCGTGGCTGGGAAGGCTGAAGTGTTTGACACCCTGGCAGTTGTGTGTCCCCGGCCGCCTGGAGCCAGCAAGATTTCCCTGATCATTGGGACAAACACGGATCTAGTCAGGAGACTCCTGACCCCTCTCGTGAAAGAGAGAAACCATTCAGCCACCAAAATCCATCCCATGCTAAAGACGGCCTACCAACGACTGGTCTTAGAGCAGAAGACCCCGGGAGAGGGGATAGGGAAGGTGTGGAGACTTGGCAGAGAAGGAGTAGTACTACAGCCCGGAGAAGTAACCTGTCTTAGGGCCACTGTGAAGCTTTCGTGGGAACAACCTGGCCCCTTTGTCATGCTGGAATCAGACCCAAGGGAAGAGTCCTCAGGCCTGGAAGTGATACCAGAAGTGATTCCGTTCAAGGCCCTGAAGAAGGCCCATGGCAGAGTTCCGGTGAGTGTTAGGAACACTACGGGAGGACCCATGGAGATCCCTGCCAGAGTGTTGCTTGGTCAGGTGAGCCCTGCTGCCCTGGTCACTTGGTCCGAAGTCAAGGGGACGGGTGACGGAGGAGATGTTTGGGAGAAACTGTCCGTGGAAAACCCGAACCTACCCAGGGCTTGGAAAGAAAGAGCCAAGGCCCAGCTGACCAGGTGGGAGAAGATCTTTTCCGAAGATGAATTCGATGTGGGGTGTGCAAGAAGTGCCACCCATCGGATCCGCCTCCAAGAAGATAAGCCCTTCCGAGAGAGGGTCAGGCGGGTCCCCCTGGCAGATCTGGAGGATCTGAGGGAACAACTTGTAGAACTAAAGAAGACTGGTGTGATCTGGGAGTCTAGAAGTCCCTATGCCTCCCCAATCGTGGTGGTCAGAAAGAAGAATGGGTCGTTGAGGCTTTGTATCGATTACAGGACTCTCAACAGGAGAACCATCCCTGACCAATACACCACGCCAAGGATAGAAGATGCCCTACAAAGTTTGTCTGGAGCCAAATGGTTCAGTGTGATGGACCTCAAGAGTGGGTACTATCAAATCCCTATGCACCCAGAAGACAGGGAGAAGACAGCCTTCATAACCCCGGTGGGATTCTTCGAATTCAATAGGATGCCTCAGGGTCTGTCTGGAGCTCCTGCTACCTTTCAACGCCTTATGGAGAAGACTGTTGGAGACATGAATCTTATAGAAGTCCTTGTGTACTTGGACGATGTCATTGTCTTTGGAAGAACCTTGGAAGAACATGAAGCCAGGTTGGAGAAAGTATTGAGAAGACTCAGCGAAGAGGGACTTAAGCTTTCCCCCGAGAAGTGTCGGTTCTACCAGTCTTCTGTGAACTATCTGGGGCACATAGTGTCTGAAGAAGGGGTGGCCACAGATCCTGAGAAGTTGGAAGCAGTCACTTCCTGGCCACGACCCACCACAGTAACAGAGCTCAGATCCTTCCTGGGGTTCTGCTCCTATTATAGGAGGTTTGTGGAGGGGTTTGCTCGGATTGCCCGCCCGTTGAATGAATTGCTAAAGGCAGAAGGGGAAGAGGATGACTCAGGGCCCAGGAGGCCTGGTGAGTCAGTTCAAGATCAGTGGAACCCAAGGTGTGAAGAGGCCTTTCATGCTCTGAAGAGGAGCTTAACCACTGTCCCAGTCCTGGCCTACGCCGACCCTACCAGACCTTATGAATTACATGTGGATGCCAGCCATGAGGGTCTAGGTGGTGTACTCTACCAAGAACATGAAGGACAACTGCGACCAGTGGCCTATGTGAGCAGGAGCTTGACCCCCTCAGAAAAGAATTACCCCACTCATAAGCTGGAATTCCTGGCCCTCAAATGGGCGGTAGTAGACAAGCTAAAAGACTACTTGTATGGGGCAGAGTTTACTGTGAAGACAGACAACAACCCCCTGACCTACCTCTTCACCACCGCGAAACTAGATGCCACCGGACACAGGTGGTTGGCCGCATTGTCTGGATTCAACTTCAGTCTGAAGTACAGACCAGGAGCCGGAAATAGGGATGCAGATGCCCTGTCCCGGAGGTCTCATGCCACGACAAATGACTGGGAAGATTGGACCCAAGTGGCACCGGACGGGGTGCGGGCCCTTTGTCAAGGGGCTGAATTCCAAGCCAGAGGAGGCTCCAGAGCAGAAGAAATAGGGGTTACCATGGTAGGAGTCCCCAAACACTATTGTGGGGTAACTCAACTGGAGGAAGACAACCTACCGAGACTGTCCAAGAAGGAGTTGAGGTGTGACCAATTGGAAGACCCCATGGGGAGATTGGTCCTCGAAGCCCTGGAGAATCAGGATCCCAACAAATTCCTACATCACCCCTCAAAGGAGGCTCGCCTGTTGAGGAAGGAATTGGACAGGCTACAGGTACATCAGGGAGTGGTCTACCGAAGGGGCCCCTCTGATGACTCAGAAGATAAGTGGCAGTTATTTCTTCCAGAGAAGCACCGAGAGACTGTACTAATTGCCCTGCATGACCATCATGGTCACCTAGGGGCAGAAAGGACCTTCCAGCTTGTCAGAAATCGGGTTCTATTGGCCCTGCATGAGGGCAGAAGTAGAGGAGTATTGCCATTCCTGTGCACGATGCATTCAGAGAAAGACCCTACCCCATCAAGCTGCCCCAATGGGCCACTTACAGAGTCAAGGCCCAATGGATCTGGTATGCATTGACTTTCTCTGCCTTGAACCCGACCTGAGTGGATTGGGGAATGTTCTGGTAATAACCGACCATTTCACCCGCTATGCTCAAGCTTTCCCAACCAAAGACCAGAAGGCATCCACCGTGGCCAAGATACTTATGGAGAAGTATTTTGTCCATTACGGACTACCACAGAGACTCCACTCAGATCAAGGAAGGGACTTTGAGAGTCGGTTGATCCGAAGACTTTTGGATTCATTAGGAATAAAGAAGACCAGAACCACGCCTTACCACCCACAAGGAGATGCTCAGCCGGAGAGATTTAACCGGACCCTGCTCAACATGTTGGGAACCTTAGAAACAGAGAAGAAGCAACACTGGAGTCAGCACATATCAGCCCTAGTACATGCCTATAACTGTACCACAAGTGACGCCACTGGCTACTCCCCTTATCGACTTATGTTTGGGAGAGAAGCAAGGCTACCTGTGGACCTGGCCTTTGGCACTTCTATAGACAATACCTCAGCTACATCCCACAAGGGATACGTGGACAGACTTAGACGTAGCTTGCAGGTGGCCTATGAACAAGCCCAGGCGGCTTCGGATCAAAGGGGGGCCCGCAACAAGAGAAATTTTGATCTGAAGGTTCGAGTGCAAGATCTGCAGCCCGGGGACCGAGTACTGCTACGCAATCTGGGGGTCCCTGGAAAACACAAGCTTTCCGACAGGTGGAGATCTGAGCCCTATGTTGTCTGTAGGAAGTTGCCCGGTTTGCCTGTCTACAAACTAAAGCCAGAAGGAAAGGTGGGTCCACTGAAGATGTGGCATCGGAACCACCTGCTCCCACTTGCTGAGGCAGTCAGAATACCTCCCGTGAGAGACTCCCCTGAACCGGCCTCTATCCTGGATATTCCTAGGCCGAACACTCGGTCCCAGACCTCTCGAGCCAAAGATGGGGAGGCCTCCCAATTGAGTACAGAAGAAGGTGGAGAACTGGACTGGCTGTGGCCTCCCTCGACTCTGGGAACGTCCGCCATAGATCTCCCAAATGGAGGGGGATACCCCAGATGCAACGCTGAATCCGGAGGCTACTGAATTCATACCCTTCAGTCCCTCAGCTGATTACTGGGAAGATGTTCCTGACACTTGCGCTGAGGAGGACTCTAGAGATTCCATACGTCAGTCGACTTCTGAATCAGAGGTTCCAGAACCAGCAATGTTACCTGAACTTACTCCTGAAGAAGAGCCTGTGGTGCCAGAGTCAGAAGCACCAAGAGAGCAGAGGGCTCGCAGAGTCATCAGGCCTCCCAAGAAACTAACTTACCCCCAAATGGGGACGAGCTCAGAGGACTCTGTTGTAACGGCTAGGAGAAGTGTTGAACAACCTGATCCTTCCACCGTCCATTTGGTGGAGGGCAACCCCAGCTCACTCTCTGGCACAGTTAGGCAGGCCACTCATGGTAGTGTGACCTGTGGGCAAGAGAGTTCCATCCCAAAGTTTTGGTGGGAATTCCCTATGCCAACATCATGCTCGACATTGTCCAAAATGGTAAACAGTATTTGTTGAAGTTTATCTTTGGGGACCAAAGAGTTCAAGTGGGGGGAGTGTGTAGCGGGGTGTTCCCCTTTAATGCAGAGAGACAAGAAGTTCCAGGTGAGAGGTGAGTCGGGAGGAAGTAAAGAGACATTATGGAAGTGAAAGCAGAGGAGAGAGAGACTACATCTCCCAGTACATCTTGCAGCACCCAGGGTGCATTGCTCCAGAACAGAGACTGCTGGGGCAGACTTTATAAAGGGGAGGCGGAGTTTTGGTCGGCCTCTTTGGACACCCCTCTCCTAGCAAGAGGATCTCTGTGCTGAACTGCTGTGTGCACAAGGCCTGAAGCCTGGGCCGTGTGCTCCTTTCCAAAGAGCCCTCTGCCAGCCTAGCAGAGCCTTAGAGACATCTAATCCTCCTTGCTGCAGTACACCAGAAGGATTGAAGACTTGGATGTCGGTGGATTCCTGTTCCTAGTCGAATCGATGGAGGAAAGGGACTTGGACTTGTCCAGGTGGTGAGAGCTGTTTAAAGACAGATACTTTATCTTTACTATTCGTTGGGATTACAAAGTTGTTCTTCAAGTGCACCACCGAGAGATTGCTAGCAAATATTGTTTCACTGAACTTCCATTTAGATCAGTCAGGCCTGACTGCATAGGTAGACATTGCTGGGTGTTAGTCTACCCATGAGGGGAAGTAGCTGTAAAAGGGCAGCGCTAGAGTTGCATAGCAATACTTTATTATTCTGATTACTCTGTTTATCTTTATTACTGTTTGTTGCAGAGATCTGCAACTTGTTATACTGTTGTTTATTACTTGCCCATTAGCCTCAGTAAAATATCTGGGTAAAGTACATTTGGTGTCAGTTCCGCTTACTTTAATAGGAGTTTTAAAGTATATTCTGTGTATGTTTGTTATAGGACTGCGTCACCAACAGTTGCGATCACGCGGTCCTATCTCTCTATCACCAGCTGTGCCACGGGAGGTTAGAGCCGATTGCCGGGGGTTGACAGCGGTGCACTGCAGGGCCCAAATCAATATCAGCGGCTCTCTTAACTGGGGGTAGCGCTACACGTGGATAAGCTGGTCATCTTCCACTAGCAAGCTTGTAGTTGCATTTGCTTGTCTATCCTTCCTAACCCAGTCCTCCGTCTCTCCATTTGTGGGTCTGTCTGTATTCAGCACTTGCTATAAGTCATCCTTGCCTAGAATCATTTCTAGTTTAAACTTCCTTAGTTGGTAATGGGCATTGTTCAGCTTTGCAATTGCAAAATTCACATCTGAACTGCTTGCCATCTTACAGTAGCTTGCATACAATACTCATAGACATCTCTGTACTCCACTGAGTATCCTCTCCAGTGCCTGGGCCTATAACCTATTGTGCAGAGTATTGAAACATGCGCTAGAAGCTTTTTGTATACAGCAGAATACTTTAATTTCATTGGGGATATCTTTATCACGGCTTTACATCATGTAGACAGAAACAGGAACAAGGAGTATACAACTACATACACTTAGAGCGATAACACTTCCTCTAAATACATTACCATAGATACACACTACAGTGCCACCTGCTGGATAGATAGCTATAATGCATACACTATATATAGTTCACAGTACTTTACATTACATGTTGTTGTTCTTCCAACAACATATAAGGCCTATAGGAGGCAGCCATCTTAAGAGTGTGTCCAATGCTCTCTTAATAGCAGAAGGGGAGAGATGGGGGGGGGGGGGCAGGCGCCACCTAAGTGCAGTATTAAAATGTCATCATTTATTGCTCAAGATAAAAAACACTTACACGGACATAATTCCTTTTCTTATCTTGTGCAATAAATGATGACATTTTAATACTGAATTTAGGTGGCGTCTCCCCCCCTCTCTACTCTTGTGGTTAAAAGGATTGAAGCCGACAGCCAGGCAACTATCATTTTCAAAAGAAGCCCAGCAATGGCAGCCCCCCTACTTTTCTCGTGACAGGGACACTGTAAAGTGTACGTGGCCTTTTAGTGTACTCCCTGCTTTCCTTTGAAATGAATAGAGTTTGCAAGTGGAAAGATTTTCAAGAAGATGCCATATGAAGCCAGATCTTGGGGAAGTGGTGATGGGTGGGTATGTGATTTGTCAGGGATGCTGGGAGACAACACTGGGGGTCCACTAGGTGTCTGTGCACTAAAAGTAGACGTTTAAAGTAGATGAAATGCATGTCATCAATGCCTCTTGCCTGCAATCATAAGCATGGACATTTTGTGTTTTGAAATATTTTCACTATGGAAAAAAATAAGGGCGAATGCCTCCAGCCTGTGTCTCTAAAAATACATTAATCACATAAAGTGCCTTTACCTAGCAGTGTCTGTATGGGTCTGGATAGGTCTTTATTGCTTCATGATCGCAGGCAAGAGGCATTGACGGCTGAACCACAACCTGTCATGTATCTTTGCTTTACAGAAAAGGTGATCAATACAGAGGATTGCTTCCCAGCAGATGTGCTGGAAAAAATGCAATAAAAGAGTTTTAAAATGAAAGGATACAAGTTCACCCACTTTAAAGATTAAACTAAGTGTAGCGGGAATCTCCTTTAAGGATCCAGGACTACGATACCCAGAACCCCGTTCAGCACCCAAGGTGCATTGCCAACCGCAGAGACTCATGGGGTGGGCTATAAAGGTGAAGCGGAGGCGGAGCTCGGCCTCTTTGGACGCCGCACTTCTAGCAAGAGGATCCCCTGTGCGGACTTGCTGCTGGTGCGAGGCCTGAAGCCTGGGCCTTGCGCACTTCCAAAGAGCCTTCCACTCCACTGCGGAGCCTGTGTGGCACCTGATCTCCATTTGTTTCTCACTGACATCAGGAGGACCGAAGACCCGGCTATCGCAGACCCTGTGTGCGGATACACAGCGGTGGAAGTTACGGACGGGGACTAAGTCGGGTGTGGTGAGAGAGCACTTGCTCAAAGTTATAGCCAAATGCTTTGTTTAGGCCTACTGACTGCCTTGGCCCTTAGTGCTATATCAACTATCCTAGCAGGAGACTATTTCCAGAACTGAGTTTGATAGTCTCCTGGGAGTTGTTACTTTGCTAAGACACTGTCCCGTTGGATTACAATTATTGTCCCTGATGTGCACCACCGTTTTCCTTGCATGCGAAGATTCTTCACCCTAAGACTATACCTTACTTTAAGTCAGGCCTGACTGGGTAGCGTAGAACATTATTGGGCGCCATATTGCTCACGGGGAGGATAGCTGCAGCGTGGTGTGCTAATATATTTTATACAGTATTGCTAAGTGTCACTGATATTGCAGGGCTCTGCATGTGTTATGATGTACTGTACTTCTACCTAACTTTTATACAAAAGTAAAGTTGCTATAGTTAAGCAAACGGCAGATAAGAAGACCTATGGTTTGGTGCACGCAATGACCACGAAGAAGGAGTCGCCCCCGCCATCCCCGCCGGGGTCACCGCCAGGGACATCCCATACATCAGAGAAGCGCAAGGGGACGACACCTCCGGTGACACCCCTGACTACTATAGGGCCGGAACTTTTAAATGCCCTAGGGGATCTGCTCACTAAGTGTCAGAAAACCAACATGGTACACATAGAGGCTAGTTACCGAAAGCTAAGGATCTTTTCAGGGAAGCTACCTGTCCCTGTCGGGGAGGAAGACTTCGACACCTGGATCGAGCAGGCATTACTAGCGGTAGAGGCATGGGAGGTGCCTGAAGCACAGAAGAAGCAGCGCGTGATTGAGAGTTTGAAAGGCGCGGCTGCTGAAGCTGTAAAGAGTCTCCGGTTTAGCAATGCTGCTTGCACGGCCTATGACTACTTGGCCATGCTGCAGGAAGAGTTTGGTCAGTTGGAGAAGGTGACAGAACTGGTGTATCAGTTTGAACACACCTTTCAGCAACCAGGAGAAAAGCTGTCGGAGTATGTGAGAAGATTGAATAGGATGCTTTGCCAAATCGTGCTGAAAAAGGGAATGGTGCCCCAAGCCATAGATGCGGCGAGGATGAAGCAGATCCTAAAGGGAGCACTACGTTCAGATCCGGTCTGGCTCCACCTGAAAACCTCTGGAGGAGGCATGTCATTGAATTACCCTGATCTAGTGAAGATCATCAGAGATGAAGAGGCTCTACTTAAAGATCAGCAAGCCATCAAGACACACATCTCTTCTACACCTGTAATGGTTAGATCAGCCATGACCCCTGAAAGAGATTTAGAAGTAGATACCCTGAAGTTACAGATGTCTCAGGTACTGGAGATGCTGACCTCTTTGATGACAAAGGATCCAAGGGTCCCAGAGAAAGAGGGACCGAAGAAGGAGTTGTTTCCAGATACCTCAGCACCCGCTCCCTTACAGGATTGGGGGGATGCGATTTGCTACAACTGTGGAGGAGTTGGTCATATTGGAAAAGTATGTCCCAGTCCAAAGAAAAATAAAATTAATAATCGCAAGCTGGCGGAAAACTCCAGAGGGCCTCAGTGAAGGAGTCAACCGGGTGCCCGCCATCTCCAGTAAGCTCCATTGGATCCAAGTTTAATGAGAAGTCCAGCAAGAAAGGGGGCAAACCCCCTCCAAAAAGGAATAATGTCCCTCAGCGGGAGTATACACCTAAAAAAAAGGGAGATATCAATGCATACCAAGCCCAAGAGGGATTGAAGTCAAGAGAAAAATGGAATAAGAGAAGTCCTAAAGGAAAACGCAGGGATCAAAGGAAAGAGCCCCCCCAGAAACCATTCCCAGAAAAGCTGGTAGGACCCTCTCCACTAGTACCCATTCAAGTGGAGGGAGTCTACACAAGAGCAATCCTAGATACTGGGGCACAAGTGACCCTACTATATAGGGACTTTTATAATAAACATCTGAGCCATCTGCCCATCCAAAAACTCGAAGACTTGGAGATATGGGGGATCGGAACACAGAGTTTCCCTTACGATGGCTACTTACCAGCAAAGTTGACCTTCGACCCTTCAGTGGCCGGGAAGGCCGAAGTAATTGATACACTGGCAGTGGTCTGCCCTCGACCACCCGGAGCCAACAAAAGTTCCCTTATAATCGGGACCAATACGGACCTGGTCAGGAGGCTCCTGGCACCCATTAACACAAGGGAAGAACCCTACAGCCACCAGAATCCATCCAATGCTGAAGATAGCCTACCAGCGACTAGTCTTGGAGCAGAAGGCCCCAGAAGAGGGGGTAGGGAAAGTCTGGAGGTTAGGGAAGAACAGGATAGTGCTACAGCCCGGTGAAGTAACCTGTCTCAGAGCCACTGTGAAGTTTACCGGGGAGCAACCTGGGCCCTTTGTCGTGTTGGAACCAGATCCTCGGGAGAAACATTCAGGTCTAGAAGTGATCCCTGAAGTGGTCCCACTAAGAGCTTTAAAGAAGGCACACTTTAAGGTGCCGGTGAGCATCAGAAACCCCACTTTTGCCCCCATGAAGATCCCAGCCAGGATGCTGCTGGGCCAGGTGAGCCAAGCTGCCCCAGTTGTCTTGTCAGATGTGGAGAAGACAGAGGGAGAAAGCACAACATGGGAGAAGCTCTGCATGGAAAACTCGAACCTGCCAAGGGCCTGGAAGGACAGGGCAAAGGCCCAGTTGATCAGATGGAGGAAGATCTTCTCCAAAGATGAGTTCGATGTGGGGTGTGCGAAGAGTGACACCCATCGAATCCGCCTCCAGGAAGACAAGCCTTTCAGAGAGAGGGTCAGGCGGGTTCCCCTAGCCGATCTAGAAGATTTGAGAGAACAGCTCACCGAGCTCAAGCGAATGGGTGTTATCCGGGAGTCTAGAAGCCCCTATGCCTCTCCGATCGTGGTGGTCAGGAAAAAGAATGGGTCGCCGAGGCTATGTATAGATTACAGGACCCTCAACAGGAGAACGATACCCGACCAGTATACCACCCCGAGGATAGAGGATGTCCTACAGAGTTTGTCTGGAGCTAGGTGGTTCAGCGTCATGGACCTTAAGAGCGGATACTACCAGACCCCAATGCATCCGGAAGATAAGGAGAAGACAGCCTTCATAACCCCTGTGGGGTTCTTCGAAGTTGACCGGATGCCCCAAGGCCTGTCTGGAGCCCCTGCCACTTTTCAGCGCCTGATGGGGAAAACCGTGGGAGACATGAACCTCTTCGAAGTCCTAGTGTACCTAGATGATATCATTGTCTTTGGGAAAACTCTAGAGGAGCATGAAGAGAGACTGGAAAAAGTCTTCAAAAGACTCAATGACAAGGGACTCAAGCTTTCACCAGAGAAATGCCAGTTCTACCAGTCATCAGTCCACTACTTGGGACACATAGTGTCCGAAGAGGGGGTAGCCACAGACCCCGAGAACCTGGAGGCAGTCACCTCCTGGCCACGGCCCACCACTGTGACGGAACTTAGGTCCTTCTTGGGATTCTGCTCATACTACCGGAGGTTCGTGGAAGGGTTTGCACGAATTGCCAGACACCTAAACGAACTGTTGAAGACAGAGGGAGAAGAGGATGATTTGGGCCAGAGGAAGCCGGGGGAGTCGGTTGAAAATCAGTGGAATGGGAAGTGTGAAGAGGCCTTCCAAATGCTGAAGAAAAGCTTAACCACTGCCCCTGTCTTGGCCTATGCAGACACAAAAAAAACATATGAACTCCATGTGGACGCCAGTCACGATGGTCTGGGAGGGGTGCTTTACCAGGAGCATGAAGGGCAACTACGCCCCATTGCCTACGTAAGCAGGAGCTTAACCCCAGCTGAGAAGAACTATCCTACCCACAAGTTGGAGTTCTTAGCCCTCAAGTGGGCTGTGGTAGATAAATGAAAAGACTACCTGTATGGAGCAGAATTTATTGTGAAAACTGATAACAACCCCCTCACTTATCTCTTCACCACGGCAAAGCTGGATGCCACTGGCCACCGATGGCTGGCTGCGCTCTCTGGATTCAATTTCAGCCTGAAATACAGACCTGGGGCTGGAAACCGAGATGCGGATGCCCTGTCCAGAAGGTCTCATACTCCCACCGGCAGTACAGAAGACTGGACTCAAGTGACGCCAGATGGGGTGCGGGCTCTCTGTCAAGGAGCTGAACTCCAAGCCAGTGGTGGATCCAGAGCAGAGGAGATAGGAGTTCTTATCCCTCAAGTGGGCTGTGGTAGATAAATTAAAAGACTACCTGTATGGAGCAGAATTTATTGTTAAAACTGATAACAACCCCCTCACTTATCTCTTCACCACGGCAAAGCTGGATGCCACTGCCCACCGATGGCTGGCTGCGCTCTCTGGATTCAATTTCAGCCTGAAATACAGACCTGGGGTTGGAAACCGAGATGTGGATGCCCTGTCCAGAAGGTCTCATATTCCCACCGGCAGTACAGAAGACTGGACTCAAGTGACGCCAGATAGGGTGCGGGCTCTCTGTCAAGGAGATGAACTCTAAGCCAATGGTGAATCCAGAGCAGAGGAGATAGGAGTCACAGTAGTAGGAGTACCCAAACAATACTGCGGTGTGACTCAAATGGAAGAAGATGACTTGCCAAAGCTGTCCAAGAAGGAACTGAGATGTGACCAATTGGAAGACACCCTGGGGAAACTGGTCCTGGAAGCCCTGGAAGATCAAGATCCCGACAAACTTCTACATCATCCTTCGATGGAGGCCCGCCTGCTGCGGAAAGAGTGGGACAGGTTACAGGTGCATCAAGGGGTGATCTACCGAAGGGGCCCCTCTGATGACCTGGAGGACAAATGGCAACTATTTCTGCCCGAGAAGCACAGAGAGACTGTCTTAGTGGCCCTACACGATAACCATGGTCACCTGGGAGCTGAAAGAACCTTTCAACTCAGGAGTCGGTTCTACTGGCCTTGAATGAGGGCTGAAGTGGAGGCATACTGCCACTCCTGCGTACGCTGCATCCAACGAAAGACTCTACCCCATCAAGCTGCCCCAATGGGCCACCTACAAAGTCAAGGTCCATTGGATTTGGTATGCATTGATTTTCTCTGCCTTGAACTCGACTTGAGTGGATTAGGAAATGTTCTGGTGGTAACCAATCATTTCACTCGGTATGCCCAGGCCTTCCCAACCAAAGACCAAAAGGCTTCCACCGTGGCCAAAGTACTCATGGAGAAATACTTCGTTCACTACGGGCTACCGCAACGCCTTCACTCGGATCAAGGGAGGGACTTCGAGAGTCGGCTGATCCGGAAATTCTTGGACTCCTTAGGGATCAAGAAGACCCGGACCACTCCTTACCATCCACAAGGGGATGCGCAGCCGGAGAGGTTCAACAGAACCCTAATAAACATGCTAGGTACTCTAAGCAGCGAAAAAAAACAACACTGGAGTAAGCACATAGCAGCAATTGTGCATTCTTATAATAGTACTACAAGTGATGCCACAGGGTACTCTCCCTATAGACTTATGTTTGGAAGAGAGGCAAGACTACCCATAGACCTGGCCTTTGGCACCTCCATAGATCACACCTCAGCCACATCTCACAAGGGATACGTGGATAGGCTGAGGCAAAGTTTGAAGTTGGCCTATGAACAGGCCCAAGCAGCCTCAGATCAAAGGGGAGCTCGTAACAAACTAAACTTTGACTTGAAAGGATTTGCAACCTGGAGATAGAGTGCTGCTACGAAACTTGGGGGTCCCTGGGAAGCATAAGCTGGCAGACAGATGGAGACGTAAACCCTATATCATCTGCAAGAAGATACCTGGTTTACCAGTTTACCAATTGAAGCTGGAGGGAAAAGTGGGGCCACTGAAGACCTGGCACAGAAATCATCTACTTCCACTTTCTGAGGCAGTTCGGATACCTCCTGTAAAGGATTCCCCTGAGCCAACTTCCATCCTGGATACTCCTAGGCCAAATACCCGGTCTCAGACATCTCAATGTGGAGGAATGGATGTCTCTGAACCCAGCAAGGATGAGAGAGAGGAGCTTGAGTGGCTGTGGCCTTCCCAGGGCCCTGTACCTTCTTTCATAGATCTCCCACCTTCTGAAAGCACCATAGACAGTACACTGAACGCAGAAGCCACAGAGTTTATCCCGTCCAGCCCTCTGTCAGGCACATGGGAAGATGCCTTTGACTCACTCCCTGCAGAGGATCCAAGAGAATCTATGTATCTTCCTGCATCTGAGCTGAATGCTCCAGAGACTATAGAGGCTTCTACGTCTGTTCCAGGAAAGGAACCTACAATGACTGAACCAGAGATTCCAAGGGAACAGAGAATGAAAAGAACCATACGTCCTCCCCGGAAGTTGACTTACACCCAAATGGGGGAGAGTTCAGAGGACACTGTGATAACAGCCAGGAGGAGTGTAGAAAACCCTGACCCCTCCACTGTTCATTTGGTGGAGGGCAACCCCAACTCACCCTCTGGCACAGCTAGGCAGGTCACTTCTGACAATGTGACCTGTTGGGAGGGTAATTCCCCTCCTCGTTTTTGGTGGGAACTTCCCCTGCCGACATCACTCACAGCTTTAACTGATGTTGTACGTACCTTTTGTTAGCACTGTCTTTGGGGACCAAAGAATCTAAGTGAGGGGAGTGTGTAGCGGGAATCTCCTTTAAGGATCCAGGACTGCGATACCCAGAAGCCCGTTCAGCACCCAAGGTGCATTGCCAACCGCAGAGACTCATGGGGTGGGCTATAAAGGTGAAGCGGAGGCGGAGCTCAGCCTCTTTGGACGCTGCCCTTCTTGCAAGAGGATCCCCTGTGCGGACTTGCTGCTGGTGCAAGGCCTGAAGCCTGGGCCTTGCGCACTTCCAAAGAGCCTTCCACTCCTGCGGAGCCTGTGTGGCACCTGATCTCCATTTGTTTCTCACTGACATCAGGAGGACCGAAGACCCGGCTATCGCAGACCCTGTGTGCGGATACACAGTGGTGGAAGTTACGGACGGGGACTAAGTCGGGTGTGGTGAGAGAGCACTTGCTCAAAGTTATAGACAAGTACTTTGTTTAGGCCAACTGACTGCCTTGGCCCTTAGTGCTATACCAACTATAATAGCAGGAGACTATTTCCAGAACTGAGTTTGATAGTCTCCTGGGAGTTGTTACTTTGCTGAGACACTGTCCCGTTGGATTACAATTATTGTTCCTGATGTGCACCACTGTTTTCCTTGCATGCGAAGATTCTTCACCCTAAGACTATACCTTACTTTAAGTCAGGCCTGACTGGGTAGCGTAGAACATTGGGCGCCATATTGCTCACGGGGAGGATAGCTGCAGCGTGGTGTGCTAGTATATTTTATACAGTATTGCTAAGTGTCACTAATATTGCAGGGCTCTGCATGTGTTGTTATGTACTGTATTTCTACCTACCTTTTATACAAAAGTAAAGTTGCTATAGTTAAAGTGGTTGTAAACCCTCATAATTTTTATTTTTTTTTTAAAACTAGCTGTAAGAGAAAGGCATAATGAGCTAATAGCTCATTATGCAACACTTACCTTAGATCGGGGCACCCGAAGCCGTCCTCGTCTCCCTCTTCAGCCGCATTCATCGCTGCGGCGATAGCCGGAAGGTTACTTCCGGGTATCGCCGCTCCAGCCAATCACAGCGCCGCTCCGGAGCGGCGAAGACGTGACTCCGCGCATGCGCGCATGAGCCGTCGAATTCGGCTACGTCGTCGAATGCTGCGACCTAGCCGAATTTGTGAATGGGGTTAACCCCATGCGCATGCGCGTGACGTCAGCGTCGCCGCATTTAATTGCAAATATCTCCTTAAGTTCATTTCTGAAAAGCAATCCTTGGGAATAATATACCACAGTTGCAAGCCCTTCCAATATATCCCTTTCATGACTAAGCCTATATCTGACATTTGGTGTTTACAAGTTAAAATCGGTATTTTTTGTTAGAAAATTACTTAGAACCCCCAAATATTATATATATATATATATATATATATATATATATTTTTTTATCAGAGAATCTAGAGAATAAAATGTCGATTGTTGCAATATTTTATATTACACGGTATTTGTGCAGCGGTGTTTTAAACGCAACTTTTTGAGAAAAATTAACTTTCATGAATTTAAAAAAATTAAAAAGTAAAGTTAGCCCAATTTTTTTGTATAATGTGAAAGATGATGTTACGCCGAGTAAATAGATACCAAGCTTGTCATGCTTTATAATTGCACACACTCGTGGAATGGCAACAAACTACGGTACCTAAAAATCTCCATAGGCGAATCTTTAATGTTTTTTTTTTTACGGTTACCAGGTTAGAGTTACAGAGGAGGCCTAGTGCTAGAATTATTGCTCTCACTCTGACGATTGCGGCGATACCTCACATGTGTGATTTGAACACAGTTTACATATGCGGGCGCAACTTCTGTATGCGTTTTCTTTGCTGCGCGAGCTCGCGTGGACGGGGGAGCTTTAAAAAAAAAAAATATTCTTATTTATTTTATTTATTTTTACATTATTAAATTGTGTTTTTAAAATAAAAATTTAAATTTGATCACTTTTATTGCTGTCACAAGGAATGTAAACATCCCTTGTGACAGTAATAGGTGGTGACAGGTCTAAAAGACCCCAAATCCCTCCTTTACACTTTAAAGTATTCAGACCGCTAAAAATGGCGATTGTGAATACTGTATATTTTTTAAAATCTGGCGCCATTGGCAGCTGAGTAAACCGGAAGTGACGTTGTGACGTCGCTTCCATGTTTACATTCAGGAGACTGGCACAAAGCCGTTTAGGGCTTCGTGCCAGTCTCTCTCCAGGCGCCGTAAGTGCCAGATCGCGGATCGGGTTCTCCCGGTGGGACGGGAGGCCCGGTCAGAGCGGCGGGAGGCGGGGGATGTCCCCTCCCGCTCCTCCGGTATAACAACCGAACGGCTTTTAGCCGCATCGGTTGTTATGCCTGGATAGCCAATCTCCCACTCTAAACAACGGTACCGGGATGATGCCTGCAGCTGCGGGCATCACCCCGGTATAACCCCCGAAAGCCGAGGCCGCATATTTGAGTACGCTCTGCGGCAAGGGGATATACATGGAGTAGCCACAGCAAGTCAGTAAAGCTATCTCTCTTGATTCTTTTATATCCATTCTTGTCTTTATATCCACAGTGAAAGTTGCTGAAAACTCATAGTCTATCAAGTAATTGATCTCATTACATCTGTTATTCAGTAATGATGCTGCATACAATATTTGGGAAATACAGAATGGTACTGAGGGAAGCATGTCCAAAACTGTTCAGGATAATGACAAATATGACACAGCAAGCATATTAAATTGTGAAATCAATTGGATCACAATTATGGTGTGGCCCTATTGAATTGAATGGGTGAGTTTGACAGGCAGTGCTGCCTGTCTACTTGGCATGCCGAGTTACATTAGCTGCAGCAATTGCATTTGAATCCCCCCTTGCTTCAGGCTTTACAGTGCATTCGGAAAGTATTCACAGCGCTTCACTTTTTCAAAATTGATGTTACAAAATGGATTAAATTCATTATTTTCCTCAAAATTCTGCAAACAATTTCTCATGATGACAACGTGAAAGAAGTTTGTTTGAAATCTTTGCAAATTTATTACAAATAAAAAAAAATCACATGTACATAAGTATTCACAGCCTTTGGCTGGGTTCACACTAGTGCGACACGACATCCGTCCTACTTTGGATCCGACTTTGCCCTGCGACATGAAGCCGACATATGTCCGACTTTCAATGAACGGGGATCCGACTTGGATCCCCGCCAATATCAGGCACTGTGTTTGGTATGAATCTTGAGGGGGAAATTTTAAATTAAAAAAAAACGGCGTGGGTTCCCCTCCAGAGGCATAATGGGCCCTTGGGTCTGGATTTGAACGGGCGCCCCTACGCCGAAAAAATGGCGTGGGGGTCCCCCCAAAATCCAAACCAGACCCTTATCCGAGCACACAACCTGGCCGGCCACAGGGGAAGAGGGGGGGACGAGAGAGCGGACCCCCCTCCCTCCTGAACCGTACCAGGCCGCATGCCCTCAACATGGGGGGTTTGGTGCTCTGGGGCAGGGGGGCGACCTGTGGCCCCCCCACCCCAGAGCACCCTGCCCCCATGTTGATGAGGACAGGGCCTCTTCCCGACAACCCTGGCCGTTGGTTGTCGGGGTCTGCGGGCGGGGGGCTTATCGGAATCCGGGAGCCCCCCCTTGATAAGAGGGCCCCCCCGATCCTGGCCCCCCACCCTATGTGAATGAGTATGGGGTACATCGTACCCCTACCCATTCACCTGGTGGAAAAAAATTGCAATAAAAAAACACTACACAGGTTTTTAAAGTAATTTATTACACAGCTCCGGGGGTCTTCTTCCGACTCCGGCGCTCTTCTTCCGACTTCCGGGGGTCTCCGGTGTCGTCTCCGCGCTCTCCGGTTCTTCCTTCCGCCGGGCCTCCGCTATCTTCTTTTTAGCTCTTTTGCTAACGGAGGCCCGGTCTTCCCGTTGTCTCGTCCGGCTCTCCGTTGTCCTTCTGCCGGCCCCTCCACTAACTTCTTGATAGCTCTTTTGCTAGTGGAGGGGCCGGTCTTCCCGTCGTCGCCGTCGGCTTCTTCTTCCCTCTTCTCCTCCTCGATGTTGACGCGTCGCTTCCTCCCGCTGTAATACTGGCTCTCCGCTCCGCATTAATATAGGCTTCTCATGACGTCACAGTCACATGTTCCGGGGCACATAGCCCCGGAGCATGTGACTGTGACGTCATGGGAACATGTGACTGTGACGTCATGAGAAGCCTATATTAATGCGGAGCGGAGCGGAGAGCCAGTATTACAGCGGGAGGAAGCGACGCGTCAACATCGAGAAGGAGAAGAGGGAAGAAGAAGCCGACGGCGACGACGGGAAGACCGGCCCCTCCACTAGCGAAAGAGCTACCAAGAAGTTAGTGGAGGGGCCGGCAGAAGGACAACGGAGAGCCGGACGAGACAACGGGAAGACCGGGCCTCCGTTAGCAAGAGAGCTAAAAAGAAGTTAGCGGAGGCCCGGCGGAAGAAAGAACCGGAGAGCGCGGAGACGACACCGGAGACCCCCGAAGTCGGAAAAGACCCCCGGAAGTTGGAAGAAGAGCGCCGGAGCTGTGTAATAAATTACTTTAAAAACCTGTGTAGTGTTTTTTTATTGCAATTTTTTTCCACCAGGTGAATGGGTAGGGGTACGATGTACCCCATACTCATTCACATAGGGTGGGGGGGCCGGGATCCGGGGGTTCCCTTATTGAAGGAGGCTCCCGGATTCCGATAAGCCCCCCTGCCCGCAGACCCCGACAACCAACGGCCAGGGTTGTTGGGAAGAGGCCTTGTCCTCATCAACATGGGGGCAGGGTGCTCTGGGGTGGGGGGGCCGCAGGTCGCCCCCCTGCCCCAGAGCACCAAACCCCCCATGTTGAGGGCATGTGGCCTGGTACGGTTCAGGAGGGAGGGGGGCCGCTCTCTCGTCCCCCCCTCTTCCCCTGCGGCCGGCCAGGTTGTGTGCTCGGATAAGGGTCTGGTTTGGATTTTGGGGGGACCCCCACGCCGTTTTTTTTGGCGTAGGGGTGCCCGTTCAAATCCAGACCAGACCCAAGGGCCTGGTATGCTCCTGGAGGGGGAACCCACGCCGGTTTTTTATTTAAAATTTGGCCTGGAGTTCCCCCTCAAGAGCAGCAGAGTACAAGTCACATGCCAAAGTCGGATCATGCAAGACTGCGGTCCGACTTTGATCCGACTTCAATGATAGTCAATGGGCTGAAGTCGGATCAAAGTCGGACCAAAGTAGTACAGGGAGCATTCTCAAAGTCGGACCGACATGTGTCGGACCAGTTAAGACGGCTCCCATAGGGAAACATTGATTTTCACACGTCATGCGACATGAGCTCCCAATGTCGGAGCGTTTGTCGCCCCAGTGTGAACCAGGCCTTTGTCATGCAACTCAAAATTGAGCTCAGGTGCATCCTGTTTTCACTGATCATCCTTGAGATGTTTCTACTATTTGATTGGAGTCCACCTGTGGTAAATTCAGTTGATTGGACATGATTTGGAGAGGCACACACCTGTCTATATAAGGTCCCACAGTAAACAGTGCATGTCAGAGCACAAACCAAGCCATGAAGTCCAAGGAATTTTCTGTACACCTCCTAGACAGGATTGTATCAAGGCACAGATCTGGGGAAGGGTACAGAAAGATTTCTGCAGCATTGAAGGTCCCTATGAGCACAGTGGCCTCCATCATCCATAAAGATAAGAAGTTTGAAACCACCAGCACTCTTCTGAGAATGGGCCGCTCGGTCAAACTGAACGATCGAGGAGAAGGGCCTTAGTCAGGGAGATGACCAAGAACCCGATGGCCACTCTGACAGAGCTCCGTAGTTTCTCTGTAGAGAGAGGAGAAATTTCCAGAAGAAAAACCATCTCTGCAGCACTCTACCAATCCGGCCTGTATGGTAGAGTGGCCAGATGGATGCCACTCCATAGTAAAAGGCACATGACAGCCCGCCTGGATTTTGCCAAAAGGCACCTGGAAGACTCTCAGACCATGAGAAACAAAATTCTCTGGTCTGATGAAACAAAGATTTAACTCTTTGGCTTGAATGGCAAGCGTCATGTCTGGAGGAAACCAGGCACCGCTCATCACCTGGCCAATACCATCCCTACAGTGAAGCATGGTGGTGGCAGCATCATGTTGTGGGGACATTTTTCAGCAGCAGAAACTGGTCAGGATTGAGGGAAAGATGAATACAGCAATGTACAGAGCCATCCTTGATGAAAACCTGCTCCAGAGCGCTCTGGACTTTAGACTGGGGTGAGGGCTTATCTTCCAACAGGATAACAACCCTAAGCACACAGCCAAGATAATAAAGGAGAGGCTCAGGGACAACTCTGTGAATGTCCTTGAGTGGCCTAGTCAGAGCCCAGACTGAACCCGATTGAACATCTCTAGAGAGATCTGAAAATGGAGCTTGAGAGGTCCTGCACAAAACTTTTTTAACCACTTCAGCCCTGAAAGATTTGGCTGCTCAATGACCAGGCCATTTTTTGTGATACGGCACTGCGTCGCTTTAACTGATAATTGCACGGTCATGCGATGCTGTATCCAAACAGTGCACCTAAACCCACAATACAATCACACTGCGGCCAAACTGCAGCGCACTGGTTATTATTTATTAGGGATAAGAAGGGGGGTGGGGCGTCTGGGTAGTAAGAGTATGTTTTTATGAACAGCAGAGTGAAGGACTGCAGGGAAAGTGCTAAGGCTGCCTATTAGGGACAGGACAGTTAGAGGACTAAACTGGAAGGCAAAGGGTGTCAGCCAAATGGCTGTGTGCAATGTCCAGAGCTGAGACCAGAGGCTGCAGGACATGCAGTGCACATTTATGGACAGGACAGCTGAAAGTAGAAGCTGAAGGGTTTAATGTGAACAGGAGAATCTGTGCTGACTTACGATTGAGCAGGCAAAATAGAGATGTGCTGGTGAGATGAGCCAAAAATGAAAGTGACCAACAACATATTCCGCGTACACACGACCGTTTTTCATGGCGTGAAAAATGCAATTTTTTAAATTGGTCATTAAAAACGATCGTGTGTAGGCTCCAGAGCATTATTAACGACGTGAAAAATGGCCTAAAAAAAAAAATAGAACCTGCTCTATTTTTTCACGTCGTGAAAAACGGTAGTGTGTATGCTTTTACGAGGGGAAAAAAAATGTGCATTCTCAGCATCAAGTGTAGCGGGTGTCAACATTTAGGGGGAGTGTCTGGGCGGTAGCATGGCCCAGATGCACTAATTATTAGGGATTTATGGCCATTTTGGTTCGTGGAAGATAATAATGGTGTTCAGTTCCCTGCGGCCCCTGGGTGGTGCTGTCGCCTTGGGCTGGGGTTGAACCATCATTGTAGGGCCGTGCCCTTTGTGTCCTCTTGTGGCAGTAGTACAGCGGGGCGGGGAACCCGCTGTGCCAGCTGGAAGAGGGTATAAAGTGGGCGGACATCTTGCGCACAAGCTGCTGTCCTGTTCGTCTGCGCCCGGGTGCCCTCGGCCTGGGCGCAGGAAAGTTCGAGTTCCATCCCAGGCACCTTAAGCCTGGGGTGAGGTACTAGCAAAGGCCTGGGGCCCAGTACCTTTGAGGTCCAGGCACAAACGTAGCTCAAACTCTTCTGACTGTTCAGGTTCCTCAAACAGTTTTGACGCACGATCTCTGCCAGACCATGAGGTTGGTCTCTGCTACAGACCCTGTGGATAAGGTCACTGCCACTGACCTGGTGAACAATGGTTTCTTCCTAGGACATGGCCCCTTTCAGGGAGAAGACGTCCCCCCAGAGAGTCAACAGACCCTTCCCTCACCGTGACCACAGCATCGGTCCCTCGGAACAGATCCTCCCTTCTCTTAGGGCGTGGGTCCCCTCGCAAGGCGGCACCCTGGACTCCTCAATCCCTAGTGGGCCCCAGCCGAAGGTTGCTGGGCCCCCGGGCCGTTGCTGCAGCTCCTGGGCCTCCATACCCAGGCGGACAGGAACGGTGAGGTAGTACCTCACCCCAGGCTAAAGGTGCCTGAGATGGAACCGGAACACGGCCTCCAGGCCGAGGGCACCCGGAGATGAGCCACACACACTCCCAGGCTGAAGGTGCCTGGGGTGGACCACCTGATCAGGAGAGGTCTGCCCCTCTTATATCCTCTCCCGGCACGCACAGCAGGTTCCCCGCCCCACCGTACGGCTGCCGAGAGAGGTCACAAAAAGGTACAGCACTGTATTGATAGTTCAACCCTGGCCCAATATGGCAGCGCCACCCATAGGCCACAGGGAACTCCACACCAATACTATCCCCTGAGGACAAAAATCGTCCATAACTCCTAACAATTTAAGGTGTCTGAGCCTGGTTACCACTCAGACACTTCCCCTAAATTAAACACCCCCGCTACACATTGATGCACAAACGTGTGTGCCCACACAGGTTACTGCCAGGGTTTTTTTTTCCTGTATACTGGTTCATACACACTTCTGTTCTGGGTAATGTCCTGACACTTTGGTGTAGCGTAAATGTAGCTTTAAACTAATACTGAAGTGGAGTCTGAAGACCTGACTGTGCTTTCTGGCAGTCTTGCCTGCATCATATAACCAGCTGCACAGAACTACAAACCCTTTGTCAAGAGAAACAGCTTGCATACCATATCTACTGTATGCTTAGTTGCTTGCCTGTAGTTCAGCTTCACAGCTGATCCTTGTTTTTAAAAAAAAAAAAAAAAAAAAAGACCGTAGAGCCTATTTAATATCAGAGTGTCTAACACAAATTAAACCACCCTTGTATTTATCATTACTGACGTGCATTCAACCTCTGCACTGATCTTGCGTTCAATAGTATTTTTAGTATGACATAGATCATGGTCATATGTTTTTAAATTCTCTGAATTTAGGCTAGGCACCTGGGTTTACTAAACCTGCTTGGTAAATCTGAGGCCAGATGGCATCTCAGCCATGAATGTTACAGTCATTCCGGCGACAACGATCTCCCAGGGAGCTGTAGTGCAAGAAAACCTGCTGTATTGTCATGTATCCCATCAATTATTTACTGTTCAGTCCTTCTGTAAGTGCATCAGATTTAAAGCATTTCTCACAAGTTGCCCTGACAAGACTAACATTGTTTGATATGCACATGTTTAACGCTATAGTGGTAACAGCATGGAGAATGGGAGGAGCCAAAGTACAGCAAATGGGATTTTAAAGGAAAATCTATTGTCATTTACAATGTTTGTTTTTTTTTCAAATGTACATGAATATGATCATCCTAAAGTAATTACAGTGAGCGTTAATGTCTCAGAGTCCTATTTATTGTATAGTTGGTTGATAATTCTATACATTGGGGAAAATAATTATTTGATCCCCTGCAGATTTTGTAAGTTTGCCCACTTACAATAAAAATTAAGGGTCTATAATTTTTATCATAGGTGTATTTTAAATGATAGAGACAGAATATCAGCCAAAAATCCAGAAAAAACATGATACAAATGTTATAAATTGAGTTTCAGTTCAGTGAGTAAAATTAAGTATTTTATCCCCAAGCAAAACATGACTTGTTGGCAAGCACAGAGGTAAGATGTTTCTTGCAGTTGGTTACCAGGTTTGCACACGTCAGGAGGGATTTTGGTCCACTCTTCTTTACAGATCTTCTATACATCCTTAACCGCTTCAGCCCCGGACCATTTCGCTGGCCAAAGACCAGGCCACTTTTTGCGATTCGGCACTGCGTCGCTTTAACTGACAATTGCGCGGTCATGCGACGTGGCTCCCAAACAAAATTTACGTCCTTTTTTCCCACAAAGAGAGCTTTCTTTTGGTGGTATTTGATCACCTTTGCGTTTTTTATTTTTTGCGCTATAAACAAAAATAGAGCAACAATTTTGAAAAAAATCACAATAAGCGTTTATTGATTGGTTTACGCAAAAGTTATATCATCTACAAAAAAGGGGGTAGTTTTATGGCATTTTTATTAATAATTTTTGGCGGCGATCTGTGATTTTTATTGTGACTACGACTTTATGGTGGACACATCGGACACTTTTGACACACTTTTGGGACCATTGTCATTTTTACAGCGATGTAAAACACTCCGACACACTCCGCTTGATTGCTTTTGTCATATACCACTTCCTCCCAGTCTGGATATAGATATCAGATATTCCCACTGCTCACAAGCACACAACGAGACAATACTTGTTTGTCTGCTGAACATGGACTGTTTATTAGAACCAAAATACAAGTCTTATATACTGTCAAAGAGGAGGGAGTTCACCCCTCCTGCTCATATTGCTCTAAAAATACCAGAAACATAAATTAACATGAGCTAATTAACTAATCCCATAAAGCAGCCGTTGTGACTCCCTAATTACAATACACATGATCATACATATCAACACAGAACTCCTTCATACAATTGCAGGTTCAATTAGCACAGACAACAATGGATGACAGAGAAGCCACACAAGACTAATTTACATTATAGAAGACAACAGACAGGCAGGTGGCTGGAGGTGATGACATTAGCATCTCCTTACAGTATGTGTCCCAACAGTATGAATCAGACACTCTTTCTAATATGGCATATACAGGGTTCCCAGAGTCTGTGTGTCTTGGGGGGACATGGACCTGAATCCAAAGTAACACCACCTCGAGGGTTCCCAGGCATACAGCTCACAAAGAGCACCATTCCCCAAAATGCCATGGCCCATGATCGCAAGGCAAGAGGCTAGCATTCAGTCCCCTCCAAAAGCCTCTGTTGCGGAGCTCCAAAGTCCGCTGGGAAATCCTTGAAGCTGAGGAAGTACTGACTTATCCAAGGCAACCTGTTACCCCCCCAGTAACTGGACGACACACAGTTCTGGGAGTAAATCAACCCTTTATTTTGCCCAGGCTGGCTTTTTATATCATTTCCCATGCAAGGGTTTTCTTAACTCATTTTACAGGGGCATTCCCTTCAACAATTAACAGATGACAGTGATTTAATTACCTGGGACTACTTCTAACACATTTGGTATGCGTGAGACGTTTGTCTCCCCATGAACAGAGCTCCACATATTTACTCATAACAATGGAACCGTGCCCGACACATTACTAGGAGTGCAATTACCTCCCGTAGCAGATAATACGTGACTTCATTAACACACTGAACAATAGATGAATGGAACGCTACCTCAGACCCCCAATTAACCCAATTTACTTATTCAGACATCAGTAGACATTCTGTCTCTACATTTCCTGGAATTAATCTTTGCTGTCACCTCTGAAGTGATCCAAACCATTTCTCACTTTCAGTATTTTGCTACACTGCTCCCCCTTACCCACAAGCCGGCATACACAGTCTGATCCTTAACGGATCGGCTTGGGGATGTCCGGAGAGTACTCACGGATCACTTTTCCAGTTCAGTTGCCGCGATAATCCGTCAGCATTGCCGTTCTGTTTCCCGGGTCAGTAGTGGATAGTAAAGTCATACGGTTGTAACGCCAGACTCCAGCGCAACAACCGGGCATTGTCCCCTGCCACTCGGTTTAGCCATACCAACGGGTTGTGGTCTGTGAGTAGGGTGAACTGTTGTCCGTACAAGTAGGGCTGAAGCTTCTTTAGGGCCCACACCACAGCCAGGCATTCTTTTTCTATGGCGGCGTAGCTCACTTCCCTGGGGAGAAGCTTTCTGCTCAAGTAAACTACGGGGTGTTCTCCGCCATCTGCTCCAACCTGGCTCAATACCGCGCACAATCCAAACATTGAAACATCCGAGCTTCAGGAGGATGCTCTGTTTTCCGTGGTGGGGGCCTGGGACCGGGTGGTAACGGGGTAGATTTCGTTGGTAACCGGGGCTGATGCAAAAGCAGAAGTCAACTGGCCAAGATCGTTCCCCAGCAGGACATCAGCGGGAAGTTCCTGGATCAACCCCACCTTAATTAATCCGGAGCCGGCACCCCAGTTCAGGTGTACTCTTGCCGTGGGTAGCCTGTGTACTGCTCCCCCTGCAACCCGCACAACTACGGAACTCCCGGTGTGGTCGGCCTCTGGAACCAGGTGACGTTTGACCAGTGTGAGGGTGGCGCCGGAATCTCGTAGACCTTGAGCAGTCTTCCCGTTCAGCTGTACTGACTGGCGATGGTGTTGCCTGTTGTCGGTAGCCGCCTGTACTGGGTCAGCCTCGTGTAGGATACTCCAGTGTTCCTCCAATTCTCCTGCTCCTCGGTTGACCGGGGCCGCTTCCGTGCGATAGCAATGAGCGGCAGCCCGTGCTGGAGGGGGTGGCCCTGGTCGAATCCATGCAGCTTGGTCCTGGTTCTGAGTACAGTCTCTCTGATAGTGCCCAAATTGCTTGCATGAATAGCACTGCACTCCCTTGCGCCCGAGGTATCGATTTGCAGGGGAGTTAGGGATTAGCCTGGGTCGTTGTGTAGCTGGGGGCCCTGGGTTATGGTTCAGTGGTCTAGTGCTTGGTCGGAAGCTAGTCTGTGATGGCCGGCGGGCATCTTGATATTCATCAGCTTGCCTGGCCGCTTCCGAGAGAGTGGTAGGTTTGCGATCCCTTACCCACTCCTGTACCTCTGGGTTTAGTCCATTAAAGAATTGCTCCAGTAAAATCAGCTGGGTGATCGCGTCTGCTGTGGTTGCCTGACTGGCTTGCAGCCAAGCTAGGGCTGCCCTCTGCATTCGGCAAGCCCATTCGGTGTGGGAGTCCTTCTCCTGTTTCTTTGTGTCCCGGAAGCGTCTCCTGTATGCTTCTGGGGTGATGGCATACCTTGCCAAAATAACTTCCTTTACCCGGCTATAGCTTGCGATTTCCTCCTCTGGCACGGCTCTGTAGGCTTCTCCTGCACGGCCTGACAGCTTACCAGCTAAGATCCGTACCCAGTCTGTCTGGGGTACTTGGTACAGCTTGCATTGCCGTTCAAAATCTTGCAGGAAGCTATCGATTTCTTCCTCTGCTTCCACAAACTTTTTAAAGGCATCATGGGGTACTTTTAGTTTTGTCTCTGGTGCCGGTGTGGTCGTTAGCAGTCTCTCAGAGGCACGCTGTTCCGCCAGCCAGAGTTGGGTCTCCCGTTCTTCTCTCGCCGTGATAAAGGCATCCACTTGGGCTAACGTTGCCTGTACCAGCTCGGTGGAGGGATTTTCTCCATAAAACGCTAGCCTGCGTTTCACTTCTTGGTCAAACTCGGTCTCCATGGCTTCTGTAGCCATACTGTGTGCCCGATCTCCCTCGGTTAGTTCTGCAATCAGCTCGGCTTTGGATTTATTTCTGGCGATCTTCCCTCTTGCTTCCAGCAAATCCTTTAACGTTGCTCGTTTTAATCCAGCATAGTTTGTCTCCATTCACACTTTCATTCGTGTAGCTGAATTTGCATGAACGCTGCTTCCTCTTGCTGCAAGGCTTTAATCCCACCGCTGCCAACCAGTGTTGCGGAGCTCCAAAGTCTGCTGGGAAATCCTTGAAGCTGAGGAAGTACTGACTTATCCAAGGCAACCTGTTACCCCCCCAGTAACTGGACGACACACAGTTCTGGGAGTAAATCAACCCTTTATTTTGCCCAGGCTGGCTTTTTATATCATTTCCCATGCAAGGGTTTTCTTAACTCATTTTACAGGGGCATTCCCTTCAACAATTAACAGATGACAGTGATTTAATTACCTGGGACTACTTCTAACACATTTGGTATGCGTGAGACGTTTGTCTCCCCATGAACAGAGCTCCACATATTTACTCATAACAATGGAACCGTGCCCGACACATTACTAGGAGTGCAATTACCTCCCGTAGCAGATAATACGTGACTTCATTAACACACTGAACAATAGATGAATGGAACGCTACCTCAGACCCCCAATTAACCCAATTTACTTATTCAGACATCAGTAGACATTCTGTCTCTACATTTCCTGGAATTAATCTTTGCTGTCACCTCTGAAGTGATCCAAACCATTTCTCACTTTCAGTATTTTGCTACAGCCTCTGTCCCAGGTGAGTCTGTCACATATATGTAAAACATATGTAGGGAGATTTGGTTCATCTCTGTGTATCATCTGAGGCTGTTCACTTCACTGGGTGTATGGATGGTTTACATCCACTTTAAGGTTTTTTGGCTGTCGCTTGGCAACTCGAGGTTTCAGCTCCCTCCATAAAATTTCTATAGGATTATGGTGTGGAGACTGGCTAGGCCACTCCATGACCTCAATGTGCTTCTTCTTGAGCCACTCTTTTGTTGTCTTGGTGGTATGTTTTGGGTCATTGTCATGCTGGAAGACCCATCCACTACCCATCTGCAGTGTTCTGGCTGAGGAAAGAAGGTTCTCATCTGAGATTTTATAATACATGGGCCAATTCATTGGACCCTCAATGTGGCAAAGTCAACCTGTACCTTTAGCATAGAAACAGCCCCAAAGCATCATGTTTTCAGCGCTGTGCTTGACTGTAGGGATGGTGTTAATTTTTCTTCCTCCAAACAAGATGAGTCGAGGTAATGCCAAAGAGCAAAATTTTGGTCTCATCTGACCACAGAACTTTCTCCCAATCCTCCGCTGAATCATTTAGATGTTCATTTGCAAACTTCAGACTGATCATGAGAAAAGTAAGGGATCAGCCCAGAACTCTATGGGAGGAGCTTGGAATGAGTTGAGCAGTTGGGACCACAGTCACCAAACAAACCACTGGTAACACAATACGCCGCCATAGATTAAAATCCTGCAGTTCTGGGCTGATCCCTTACTTTTCTCATGATCATCCTTACCCTATGAGGCAAAATCTTGCATGAAGCTCCAGCTTGAGGGCGATTAATGGTTATTTTGTATTTCTTTGATTTGCGAATAATCGCTCCAACAGTTGTCTCCTTCTCACCAAGCTTCTTGCTGATGGTCTTAAAGCCCATTCCAGCCATGTGCAGGTCTACAATGATCTCATCTGCAGCAATGCTGCACTCAGGGTTGTACTCACTTTTGTTGCCAGCGATTTAGACATTAAATGGCTGTGTGTTGAGTTGTTTTGAGGGGACAGCTAATTTACACTGTTAGAGCTGGTTCACACACAGGTGGCACGACTTTGGGGGCGACTCGGCAAGGCAATCTGAAGACGACTTCAGAGGCGACTTGCAAAATTACTTCTGTATTGAAGTCAATGCAAGTCGCCCCGAGTTGCCCCCAAAGTCGTACAAGAACCTTTTTCTAAGTTGGAGCGACTTGCGTCGCTCCTATTAGAACGGTTCCATTGAAGAGAGCGGAGCGCAACTTGTCAGGCAGCTGAGTCGCCCCTGTGTGAACCGGCTCTTTTACAATCTGTACACTCACTACTTTACATTGTAGCAAAGTGTCATTTCTTCAGTATTGTCACATGAAAAGATATAATAAAATATTTACAAAAATGTGAGGGGCGTACTCACTTTTGTGAGATAGTGTGTGTGTGTGTGTGTATATATGTGTATATATATATATATATATATATATATACACACACACACACACACACACACACATATAGGTTTTTCAAAAAGTTTCCACTTTTTTTAACTAACTATAAAAAAGTGTGGAAACTTTTTGAAGACCCCTTGTTTATGTGTGTGTGTGTATATATATATATATATATATATATATATATATATATGTAGCCGCCTCACCCTCTCTCTTCTTTAGCGGTTACTCTGGCTCTGGTCTAGGGGTACCTTGAAGGGGAGAGCGAGGTGCGCCACGGCCCATGTCCTCTAGATTACAGCATGTAGAGGTGAAGGCCAGTATCAGATTACATTCGGGCTGTGTATACACTCAGAGCCAAGTCTGTTCTGCTGATAACCCCCTTTGCTCCCAGTAATTGGAGTACCACACACTGAAAAAGGTCCAACACGTATTTATTCCATAACGGCAAACAAATAGTCCTTTGCGAGCAGACAGTTTGAGACCCATAGAACAGTTCAGTATTGGTGGGGAGTAGGTCAAGGCACAATCCTCAAAGAAAACTAAACCGTTGAGGTTTCACCAACGGTTGCTAAGCACAGTGGCTGTAAAACATACTTTTTGGCTTCAGAGTCTCTTCCAGCGACTCTAATGAACAGGAACTGGAGTTACCTTCGCTACGCTGCAGCCCCTGTCAGGGGGAAGACATCCCTCCAAGGGAGTTACCAGAGGCCCCGCCATCTCCGGATTAATGCTGTACCGGGCTATTCGGAAGGGTTACACTCCCCGGCCTGCTCACCTCAGATACAGGTCCCAACACCTTAGGACCCCTCGGACTCCTCCACCCTCGCAGAACCCAGTCGAAGTTACTGGGCCCCAGGCCTTGGCCATAGTACCTCACCCCAGGCTTAAGGTGCCTGGGATGGACTCCATCTCTTGCTCCGGCCAGGTCAAGGGCACCTGGGCCCAGAACTCCGGAAAGCCAGCACCCAGGCTGAAGGTGCCTGGGTGCGGCCGCGTCCTTCAACTCCGAACCCTGAACCCTCGGACCACCACTCCGGACAACCCCGTGGTCAGGGCGTCTGCCCCTTTTATCCCCTCTCCCTTTGCTTCACAGCGGGTTCCCCGCCCCGCTGTACCAGCACCAGGAAAGGACAAAAAGGGAGCAGTCTTGTGGTGCGGGTTTAACTCCGGCCCAGGGCGACAACGCCACCTGCAGGCCGCAGGGAGCCTTGCACCACCAGAGTCCTCCAAGAACCACAAAAGAGGTTCTCAGACTCCCTAACAATTAGTGCATCCGGTTGAATAACGCAGATGCTCCCCCCCAAAATTTAAATGCCCGCTACATATATATATATATATGCATTGGAAGAATAGGATAGTATGATAAAGGAAGGACACCGCAAACAGGCACAGTAATAGTTGTAAATCACAGCCACAGCTACAATACACAATACTAACTTTTTAATGGCTCATTCACATGTGCTTTGAACTATGAAGAGCGATCCACATTTGGATCGCTGTTCAGAGAGAATTTAACAGGCAGTGAACAGATGTTGTCTTGCCTTCTCACCGCCTTTAACTCCTGGAACCTTGCAGTAGTGCACCATAACAAGGATGCAGGGCGTTTGCCGAGTGGCCTCAATTGTAGCACCCACCAAAGCGATATAATTCCCATATGTATACACCCCCCGGCTGCTGCCTCTGCAACTAAAGCAGGAGTCATTGGGGGAGGGGGTAAAAACACATTTTAACCAAGGGGTTTTACTGCCCCTCAACCATTAGTGTAACCGATCCCTAAGAGCATATTGCTTAAGAATCTACATCCAGCCAGACAGTCTTGTGGGCAACACCAACAGCTCAATAACGCAGATTCATAGTCAAGTAGAAAAAAGACACAAGTCGACCTAGTTCAACCAACAGAAAAAAAATTATACGTAGAAAACTTCCATATGTACATTCCTATACTCACATTTGATAGAGGGGAAGGCAAAAAAAGATCATATGAAGCATGGTCCAAAAAATCCCTTCCTAAAATCCCCCTGGAAGCAATCAGATATTGCTTGGATCAACAATCCCTGGTGTTATTTACCTATAAATGTTAATATCCAATTATATTTTGTGCATTCAGGAACGCATTAAGTTCTTTTTTAAAACAATCTTCTGAGCTGGCCAGAACTAGTTTTTGAGGGAGCAGTGGCGGCTGGTGGTATATTTTTTTGGGGGTGGGGCGGCAAACACAATGCACCCACCCACCCATTTTTGAAGCATATTAGAGCCTCAGGCTCTAATCACATGCTTAAAAAAATAAACATTGAAATCAATGCGTCCGGTGCCCTGCATGTAGAGTAGGTGGCTGGACGCATGAATAGGGGGGCAGCGCTCCTGCGCCCTGCATAACGGGCTGCCACTGTGAGGGAGTCTATTCTGCATTTTCATACCTGTTCTGTGAAGAAGTCTTTCCATATGTGGAGGTTAAATATTTTTTCCTCCAGATCTAAAGAGTGACACACATGTACAGATGACCAAATACCCAGCGCATGTGCCAGTGAATCACAGGGCTCTCTTGGGATCGAGATGTGTCTCAGGGGGTGGGCATAAAGTCTCACCTAGGCGAGACATATGGAAGTGCTGCAGCACAGTTAAAGTCCTCTGAGAAAAAAATAAATATATATTGTCCATTGATAAGAGAGGGAGGGAGGGGGAGGCAGGGAGGACCATTTAACAGTTAGGGTGAAGGTCCTTTCTTAAGGATTATAGCCGGTGCATGGTTTGCTGTATTAGAGCTGACTAGTAGACTCACGGGGGGGCACAGGAATGGAAAAGCAAAAACACTGTAAAATACAATCTAAAAAATCCGATTCTGTATATATAATAAATAATATGGCTACCCTCTTGTTATTATACTACTACAGATACTCCTTGTTTACCGACTTACCTGTTTAACGACCGCTTGACTTACGACCAGCTCTCCCCACCCGAACGACGCACTATACATCATAGTTACATAGTTAGTTAGTCAGGTTGAAGTCCATCTAGTTCCATAAACCATAAAAATAAAAAATAGCGTACAATCCCATAAACCCAATTCTATACCCACAGTTGTATTGTACAGAATTTTCATTTGAGTTCTGTACTTAAGCAAATTAAAACAACTTAATTGAGCTGGAGTTTTGTATTTTAGAAAAAAAAAAAATCACAATACAGTACAGTATGGTAGTGAAGAATGCCTAAAATATTGATTACTTGTGACTCCTCGTTTAATGCAGGGGCGGATCCAGGGGGGGCAACGGGGCAATTGCCCCCTCCGAGAATGCAGGTGAGAGTGGGCAGTTCCGCGGGTGACAGCCCAGGCAGCTCTGCGATTCCGCGGGTGGGCGGGCGGCTCCGCGATTCTGCGGGCAGGCCGTTACGCGAGTCAGCGGGTGTGCGGCTCCACGGGCGAGATAGCGGGCGCTCGGTCGGTGAGTGGGCGGGTGAGAGAGAGAGGGGGGTAGCTGGGCGGCTCGGTGTGTGAGCGCTGCTGGCCAATCAGGGAGCCGGCAGGCACGGGAGTAGAGAGATGACATCATCTCCCGGCGCCCGCCCTGCATCCTTGCAGTTCTGCCCTCACTGTGCAGGCAGCCATGGGCAGCAGAGAGATTACATCTTCTCTCTGCTGCCTGACTTTGGGACAGAGCACCTTAGCAGGAAAGTGATACAGCAGGTGACAATCTGCAACGTGTGGCAAGTGACGTGGCAAGTGACAATCTGCAATGTGTGGCAAGTGACAATCCGCATCTGGTGGCAGGTGACGTGGCAAGTGACAATCTGCAATGTGTGGCAGGTGACGTGGCAAGTGACAATCCGCATCTGGTGGCAGGTGACATGGCAAGTGACAATCTGCAACATTTGGCAAGTGACAATCCGCAACGTGTGGCGGGCGATGTGGCAAGTGACAATCCGCGGCGTGGCAAGTGACAATCCACAACGTGTGGCAGGTGACAATCCGCATTTGGTGGCAGGCGACGTGGCAAGTGACAATCCGCATTTAGTGGCAGGCGACGTGGCAAGTGACACACTCGGGGCTCCCACTGATTCTGCATTATGGTGAGTATATTTTTATATTACAATGTAAATAATAGAAATAATGCGCTTCAATCATCCTGAGACCATAATAACCATGATGATTGAAGCGCCAATACCAGCCATTTCCCCGATAAATTGCCCCCAAAAAAGAAAAAATTCTGGCAGTGCCCCTCCCGAGACTAGACTCTGGATCCGCCCCTGGTTTAATGACCAATTCGTTTAACGACCTGGTCGTTGGAACAGAACCTGGTCGTTAAGTGAGGAGTACCTGTATACATTAAAACAAGTGTAGAGGCCTCTGTCCCTTTCTTTATCGGTCATATGGCTGTTGTCTAGGGGCACCTGGGAGAGAGAGAGAGAGATGATACACACCACGGCCCATGTCCTCCGTAACTGGGAGGTGAAGGCCAGAAGATTGGGCTTTTGTGTAGGTGTCCTAGAGTCAAGTCCAGTCCTTCATCCCTGACTCCTTTGCTTTAGTAACCCAAGTTCCACACAGTGAATAGGTACAACTCAGTTTTATTCTTCTTGCCAAGCAATAAAACAATCTTTCTCCTTTGGAAAATGGGGAAACAGATCGAGGCACAATCCTTTCCCTTCTTGCTGCTGCCCACTGTGCTTTCACCAGTGTTGAATAGTCACTGCCACTGACTAGGTAATATAGAACGTGAATTACCTTTGCTCACTTTGCCCCTGTCAGGGGAAGAAATCCGTTCAAGGGAGAAATGGAGGCCTCTCCGTCACCAGCGATGCTGCGCCGGGCTCTTCAGAGAAGTTACTGCGCACCAGTCCTCACAAACTCAGACACGGGCACCCAAGGAGTTAGGGCCCCCTCGGATTCCTCCACCCTCGCGGAACTCAGTCGAAGGTACTGAGCCCCAGGCATCCGCCATAGTACCTCACCCCAGGCTAAAGGTGCCTGAGATGGACTCCATCCCTGCTCAAGCCAGGCCAAGAGCGCCTAGGCCTGAAACACCGGAACGCCAGCACCCAAGCTGAAGGTGCCTGGGTGCAGCCGCGTCCTTCGACTCTCTCCCTCAAAACAGGGCGTCCGCCCCTTTTATGACCTCTCCCTTTGCGCCACAGCGGGTTCCCCGCCCCGCTGTACCAGCTCCAGGGGAGGACAAAAAGGCACAGTTTGCGATGTGAGTTCAACTCCGACCCAAGGCAACAACGCCACCTGCAGACCCCAAGGAACCCCATACCACCAGAGTCCTCACATAAATTCAAACACCAGCTACACAAGGTTTTTAAAATGTTTAAATAATTGACATGTTTTTTTAATAAACTTTAAAGGAAAATTATAATGGTTTTGAGCTCTTTTTATTTAATATTTATTATTTTCTCTAGTTAACTATTAGCTGTGTAGCGCTACCCCCAGTTAAGAGAGCCGCTGGTTTGTTTTCGGGCCCTGTGTGCAGTACCGCCAACCCCCGGCAATCTTACTCAACCCCCGCTGGCACAGTTAGTCTAGGGCTATACTTATACCACGTTCAATTGTATTGCATGAATTAATCTCTAAGCAGTAAGACAACACACTAAGGCGAGAGATTGATTATAACGGTTTTACTCTTATAGTAAATAGCATAGGTATAACATCACACATGCAACTGGCATCAATTCAGCACACTATAATGGCACTGCGCGGTATTACGCCACGCGTAGCTATTATGGTGTGCGCGCCCTAAACAATATACTATCTCCCCACCCGAGTCAGGCCTGACATGGAGTAAATCTCAGTCACTTCCTATAAGGATTTCTTCGCATGCCAGCTTTCGGTGGTGCACTTGATGAAATTCTAATTTGTAATCCACATCAGGCAGTAACTTGGAACAACTATACTGGGGGGGGACACTTCAACTCTGTCCTGCTACCGGTCCCCCCGTGGAACAGCAGATAAACGAACTGTGGGCCTATGCAGTTCTATAGGCCTGAACATGACACAGTCTATTGGTCTGGGCAGGTGCCCGCTCACCACTCCGGACGCGATCCCAGTCCGGGACTTCCACCTGCTGTGTATCCGCACACAGCGTCTGCAACGATCGGGTCCCCGATCCAACTGATGTCCTCACTCGACAAGACAGGATCCACCCAGGCTCCACAGTGGGGTGGAAGGCTCTTCGGAAGTCATGCAAGGCCCCAGGCTTCGGGCCTTGCACCGCAGCAGATCCGCACAGGAAGACTGGTTGCTTGCAGCGCGGTGTCCAAAGAGGCCGAGCTCCGCCTCCCCTCTTCCTTAAATAGCCCCTCCTATGAGTCTCTGCGGTGGAAACTTTCACCCTGAGGCTGGATGGGGTTCTGGGTAACGTAGTTCCGGGGCCTTAAAGGAGACCCCGCTACACACTCCCCCCACTTAAACTCTTTGGTCCCCAAAGATAACAACCTTAAATTACAGAACGTACAACATCAATCAAAGTTTCATATGATGTCGGCAGAGGAAATTCCCACCAAAACCAAGGTAGCGAACTCCCCTGCCCACAGGACACACTATCATCAGTATCCTGTCTAACTGTGCCAGAGAGTGAGTTGGGGTTGCCTCCCACCAAATGAACAGTGGGAGAGTCAGGGTCTTCCTTACTCCTTCTGGCAGTGACCACAGTGTCTTCAGCACTCCTCCCCATTTGTGGGTAGGTTAATCTCCTGGGAGGTTTTATGGCTCTTCGCTTCCTCTGTCCTCTTGGACTTTCTGTTGAAACAGTTTCTTCTTCTGTAACTGACTTAGGAATTTCCTCTGGTTCGGGAGCCTTGGATTCCCGAGCAGGGAGGTACATGGCTTCCCTTGGATCTTCCTCTGGGAGTAATTCACAGGCGCTCTCCCAAGCATCTGACCAAGGACTGGACGGGATGAACTCCGTAGCTTCTGCATTCAGTGTTTGATCTTCGGTATCTTCGTCAGGTGGAAGATCAATAGCTGAAGTTGCCGGGGCCTGGGAAGGCCAAAGCCAACCAAGTTCTTCTCCCTCATCTTCACTTATCTCCGAGTCTTCAGTATCCTCGGTTTGAGGGGTCTGAGACCGAGTGTTTGGTCTAGGAGTGTCCATAATGGACGTTGGTTCAGGGGAATCCATCATAGGGGGTATCCGAACCGCCTCAGCTAGTGGGAGTAGGTGGTTCCGATGCCAGGTCTTCAAAGGCCACAACTTCCCTTCTGGTTTAAGTCTGTAAACGGGTAGGCCCGGTAGTCTTTTGCAAACATAAGGTTCAGGTCTCCATCTGTCTGCAAGCTTGTGTTTTCCAGGGATTCCCAAGTTCCGCAGCAACACTCTGTCTCCTGGTTGTAGATCTTGGATCCTAACCTTTAGATCAAAATTTCTCTTGTTGCGTGCTCCCCTTTGCTCCGAAGCCACCTGGGCCTGTTCATAGGCAACTTTCAAATTACGTCTGAGTCTATCGACATATCCCTTGTGGGAAGCAGCAGAACAATGGTCTATGGAGGTGCCAAAGGCCAGATCCACTGGCAGTCTTGCTTCTCTCCCGAACATGAGTCTATAGGGTGAGTATCCTGTAGCGTCGCTGATAGCGGCCCTTGTGCATGCATACAATAGCACTATGTGGTTACTCCAATGTTGCTTCTTTTCACCGCTTAAAGTTCCCAGCATGTTGAGCAGGGTTCGGTTGAACCTCTCCGGCTGAGCATCACCTTGTGGATGATAGGGGGTAGTCCTTGTCTTCTTAATCCCCAAGGTATCCAGGAGCTTTCGTATCAGTCGACTTTCAAAATCCCTTCCTTGGTCTGAATGGAGTCGTTGTGGTAGCCCGTAGTGTATGAAGTATTTCTCCATAAGTACCTTGGCCACAGTGGAGGCCTTCTGATCTTTGGTTGGGAAGGCCTGGGCATACCGGGTGAAATGGTCGGTTACTACCAGAACATTTCCTAGTCCACTCAGGTCGGGTTCGAGGCAGAGAAAATCAATGCATACCAGATCAAGCGGGCTTTCACTTTGTAGATGGCCCATTGGGGCAGCTTGATGGGGCAAAGTCTTTCTCTGGATGCATCGTGCACATGAATGGCAGTATTCCTCAACTTCAGCCCTCATGCAGGGCCAATAGAAACGGTCCCTAACGAGTTGGAAAGTCCTTTCCGACCCTAGGTGGCCATGGTTGTCATGCAGAGCAATCATGACAGTCTCTCTGTGTTTCTCGAGCAAGAACAACTGCCATTTGTCTTCTAGGTCATCAGAGGGGCCCCTTCGGTAGACCACCCCTTGACGCACCTGCAACCTGTCCCACTCCTTCAACAGGCGAGCTTCCTTTGAGGGGTGACGTAGGAGTCTGTTCGGATCCTGGTTCTCCAGTGCCTCTAGGACCAATCTCCCCATAGGGTCTTCCAATTGGTCGGATCTCAACTCCTTTTTTGGACAGTTTTGGTAAGTTACCTTCCCCCAGTTGGGTTACCCCACAGTATTGCTTGGGAACTCCTACTATGGTAACCCCTATCTCTTCTGCTCTTGAGCCTCCCCGGGCCTAAAGTTCAGCCCCTTGATAGAGGGCCCGCACCCCGTTGGGTGCCACTTGGGTCCAGTCTTCTATACTGCAGGTGGGGACGTGAGATCTTCTGGACTAGGTAAGGGGATTGTTGTCCGTTTTTACAGTGAAGTCTGCCCCATACAGATAATCTCGGAGTTTATCAACTACAGCCCACTTGAGGGCCAGGAACTCCAATTTATGAGTAGGATAGTTATTTTCGGAGGGGGTCAGGCTTCTGCTCACGTACGCAACAGGTCTCAGTTGCCCCTCATGCTCCTGGTAGAGCACTCCTCCCAAACCATCATGGCTGGCATCTACGTGGAGCTCATAGGGCTTCTTTGGGTCTGCGTAGGCCAGAACAGGGGCAGTGGTTAAGTTCTTTTTCAGCATCTGGAAGGCGTCTTCACACTTCTTATTCCACTGGTCCTTGACCGAGTCATCCTCTTCCCCCTCCGTCTTCAGCAGCTCATTCAAGGGCCTGGCTATCCGAGCAAACCCCTCCACGAACCTCCTGTAATAGGAACAGAATCCCAGGAAGGACCTGAGTTCTGTTACGGTGGTGGGCCTTGGCCAGGAGGTGACTGCCTCCAATTTTCCAGGGTCTGTGGCCACCCCATCTTCAGACACTATGTGCCCCAGATAGTTGACTGAAGACTGATAAAATTGACATTTTTCAGGTGAGAGCTTGAGTCCTTCCTCACTCAGTCTCTTCAAAACCTTCTCCAGCCTTTCTTCATGTTCCTCCAAAGTTCTCCCGAAGACAATGATGTCATCCATGTATACGAGGACTTCAATGAGGTTCATGTCTCCCACAGTCTCCTCCATGAGTCTTTGGAAGGTGGCTGGAGCTCCAGACAGGCCTTGAGGCATCCGGTTGAATTCGAAGAACCCTACTGGGGTTACGAAAGCCGTCTTTTCTTTTTCTTCTGGATGCATCGGGATCTGATAGTACCCGCTCTTGAGGTTCATAACACTGAACCACTTGGCTCCAGACAAGCTCTGTAGGGCATCCTCTATCCTCGGAGTGGTATACTGATCTGGTGTGGTTCTCCGGTTGAGTGTCCTATAGTCTATGCACAGCCTCAATGACCCATTCTTCTTCCGGACCACCACTATGGGGGAGGCATAGGGACTTCTAGATTCTCGAATCACCCCTGTTCGCTTGAGCTCGGCGAGCTGCTCCCTCAAATCTTCGAGGTCTGCCAACGGAACCCGCCTAACCCTCTCCCTGAAGGGCTTGTCTTCCTGGAGGCGGATTCGATGGGTGGCACTCCTAGCACATCCCACATCAAATTCATCATGGGAAAAGATCCTTTCCCACCTGGTCAACTGGGCCTTGGCTCTCTCTCTCTCCAAGCTCTGGGCAGGTTTGGATTCTCCATGGAAAGTTTCTCCCACACAGTACTTTCTTCATCTGTCTTCTCCATATCTGATGAAGCAACTGATGTAGCTGGGCTCACCCGGCCTAGCAACAACCTGGCATCTCCATGGGACCATCCGTGGTGTTTCTGACACTCACAGGCACTTTACAGTGGGCCTTCTTCAGAGCCCTCACCGGAACCACTTCTGGGACTACTTCTAAGCCCGAAGGTTCTTCCGTTGGATCGGGTTCCAACATGACAAAGGGGCCAGGCTGCTCCCAAGTGAGTTTCACTGTGGCTTTCAGGCAGGTTACTTCACCAGGCTGCAGCACTATCCCCCTTCTTCCCAGTCTCCAGACCTTCCCTACCCCCTCTTCCAGGGCCTTCTGTTCCAAGATCAGCCGTTGGTAGGCGATCTTCAACATTGGTTGGATCTCCATCACTGTGGGGTTCTTCCTTCTTGTCAGTGGGGCCAGAAGTCTTCGGACCAGATCCATGTTGGTCCCTATTATTAAGGAACTCCTGTTAGCTCCAGGCGGTCGGGGGCACACCGCAGCTAAGGTGTCGAACACTTCAGCCTTTCCGGCTATGGACGGGTCAAAAGTCAGTTTTATGGGCAAATAGCCATCATAAAGGGAAGCTCTCTGTCCCAATTCCCCATATCTCCAACTCTTCAATCTTCTGGATGGGTAGGTGACTCAGATGCCTGTCATAAAAGTCCCGATACAGCAGGGTCACCTGTGCCCCAGTATCCAATATGGCTCTTGTGTAAACTCCCTCCACTTGAATAGATACTATTGGGGAGGGGCTCACCAGCTTCTCTGGATACCGCTTCGAAGGGGTTTCTTTCTTTTGATCTTTGCATTTCCCTTTTTGACTTTCTTTCTTCCATTTGTCTCTGGTCTTAAGTCTCTCTTGGGCCTGGTATGCATTGATCTCCCCCCTTTTTAGGGGTGTAGCTACCCGCTGAGGGACATTACTGTCTTTCTTTGGAGTGCGTTCCCCCTGAGGAACCTTATGTTTCTTCTGAGGGGTCTTGTCCACTCCTCTCATGTGCTTCTTATTCAGTTTGGAGCTCACTGGAGATGATAGGCACCCGGTTGACTCCTTCACCGGGGCCCGCTGAAGTTTTCCGGCGGCTTGCGGTTATTCATCTTTTTTTTCTTTTGGCTGGCACACACTTTGGCGAAATGGCCAGCTCCTCCACAATTGAAACAAATCACATCCCCCCAATCTTCCAGGGATGCGGGCGCTGAGGAGTTGAGAAACAGCTCCCTCCTCGGACTTTCCCTCTCTGGCTTCCTTGACTTCTTTTCCATCAGGGAGGTCAGCATCCCCAACACTTGGGACATCTGCGACTTCAAGGTATCCACCTCTGCGTCTCTTTCCAGGGTCATGGCCGTCCTGACCATCACGGGAGGAGGATTCACCGTCTCAACTGGTTGGCTCCACTTCTTCTCCTCCAGCATAGCTTCTTCTTCTCTGACTACTCGGATCAAGTCAGGGTACTCCAGGCTCTTCCCGTCCTGTCTTGTGCGTAGCGCCAATGCGATGGGTGTCAGGTCTGCCAGGAAACTACAACCGTCTGTGAGATCTCCCACAGACTGGAAATAAGGAACCACAAAGGAAGGTGCAGATAGCCTAACCACAACCCCCAGCAACAACTCACGGTTAGTAGGCAGAAGACAGGATCCCAGGAGGGAAAAGGACAATCCAGGTAACGTAGTCAGAACAAGCCAGGGAGGGTCGGCAGCAAGGTTAACCAGGTCCAAGGGATAATCCAGGAATCGTAGTCAAGACGAGCCAAGTAGGTAACCAAAAAACAAGAGCATCCATAAACAGGAACCTATCCTAAGGCACGGACAGGAAGGGGAAGTGGGAATATATAGGGACACTAATGAGAAGACTGCTGACAGCTGGTCCCAGGGTGGAGCAAACATCCCCACTAGTGAAAAAGAACATAACTACGATGCTAACATAAAACCAGTTCACTGGTGGTTCAGGACATAGGAAAACAGTCAATGAACACCAGGCCCTGGGATCAAATCCCAGACACGGCGTGACAGTACCCCCCACACAAAGATGCCCCCAAACCTATTTGGGTTTGGATGGGTGCCTATCGTGGAAGGACTTGACCAGCCGTGGGGCATGAACATCACGAGCAGGCACCCAAGTCCTCTCTGCAATGGAGTAGCCCTTCCAGTCCACCAGATATTGTAATTGTCTACCCCTATGTCGGGAATCCAGAATTTTGCTAACTTCATACTCTTGATGGTCATCCACAGAGACTGGAGAGGGACGTCTAGAGGGGAGGGAGAATCTATTCTTGACAAAGGGCTTAAGCAAAGATACATGAAATGTATTGGGAATGCGAAGATGAAGGGGCAAGCGTAGTTTATAAGCCACAGGGTTGACCTGACAGAGAATGCGAAAAGGTCCTATAAATCTAGGACCTAACTTGGAGGAAGGTTGTCGCAGTTTCATGTTCTTGGTGGACAACCAAACCAGCTGATTAAGACGATAGCGGGGTGCAGGTTTTCTGTGACGATCTGCATACCCCTTGTATCTATGTACAGACTGAAGCAGAACCTTTCTTATGTTTCTCCAGTGCGTAGTCAATCTTGATACCATGTTGGCTGCCGCAGGTACCTCCACCAAGGAAGACTGGAAGGGGAGAACCCTGGGTTGATACCCAAAGGCAGCTTGGAAAGGGGAACATCTAAGGGAAGAGAGCCACTGCGAATTGTGTGCTAGTTCTGCTAGAGGTAACATCTCGCTCCAGTTGTCATGTTCAGCACTGATATAAGCTCATAGGTAGATCTCCAAATCTTGATTGACCCTCTCTGTCTGGCCATTAGACTGGGGATTGTATCCAGAGGACAGGGAATTCTTTATCCCCAGATGTTTGCAAATGGCCCTCCAGAACGAGGATATGAATTGAGGGCCTCTATCGCTAACAATATCAACAGGGATGCCGTGTAAGCGGATGACATTCTCAATAAAGGATAAAGCCAGGCTTGGGGCAGAAGGTAGTGCGGGCATAGGAATGAAGTGGGCCAACTTTGAAAATCGGTCCACTATCACCCAAATGACGGTATTTCCACTGGAGGTGGGCAAGTCCACAATAAAATCCATGCTGATATGAGTCCAGGGAGCACGAGGAACAGGTAACGGTTGAAGTAGACCTTGTGGAACAGAACGATGCATTTTGATGGCAGCACAAACCGAACAGGCTCTAACAAAGGCTATAACATCCTTTTTTAGAGTAGGCCACCAAACCAGGGACTTCAAACGTAGGAAGGTTTGGTTGATACCAGGGTGTCCGGATACCATCTGGCCATGGGCCCACTGTAACACTTATTTTCGTAATTCTAGGGGAACAAACAAGGTATTGGGTGGAACTGAGAGATTAGAAGGTGCCCGAGACTGTGCGGCCAACAAGTTCGTTTGTAAAGCAGTATCCAGTTGTGCAATAATTCGTTCCGGAGGAACAATATGATCAGGAGGTATTTGCAGATTCTCACAAGGGAATTGCAGAGACAGGGCATCGGCCTTGGTGTTCTTGGTGCCAGGAATGTACGTCACTACAAAAGTTGAATCGGGTGAAGAATAACGCCCAGCGGGCTTGTCTGGGATTCAGTCTTTGGGCCTTCTCTAAGTAGATTAGGTTCTTATGGTCAGTTTGAACCACAACAGGAAGTTCCGTACCTTCTAAAAGATGTCTCCATTCAGAAAATGCTAATTTTATAGCTAAAAGTTCTCTATTCCCTATGTCATATTTTTGTTCTGCAGCAGAGAACTTCTTGGAGAAAAAGGCAACCGGATGCAACTTGTTAGAAGTGGGTTCTCGTTGGGATAATACTGCTCCGGCCCCTACTTCGGAGGCATCAACTTCCAAGAAATATTGAGCCGAAGGCTGAGGATGGCGAAGAACAGGAGCAGAGCAAAAAGCAGATTTTAGAAGGTCGAAAGCCTCCAGAGCTTCAGGAGGCCACTGAGAGCATTTGGTCCCTTTTTTTGTGAGGATGGTGATGGGAGCCAAAATTTTGGAGAAATTCTTGATGAATTTGCGGTAGTAGTTACAAAATCCAATAAAACGCTGTATTTCCTTTAAAGGAGTAGTAAAGTTACATGTTTTTTCACCTTAATGCATCCTATGCATTAAGGTGAAAAAACATTCGACAATACCGCCCCCCCCGAGCCCCCGTTTTTCTTACCTGGCCCCTCGAAAGTCCCATGCTCGTCCCCGTCATCCTCTTCGTTTTTCAGCCAGGCCGACGATTGGCTACACTGGATGGATTGAAAGCAGCGCAGCCATTGGCTGGCGCTGCTGTCAATCACATCCAATGACGCGGCACGCGGGGGGCGGGGCCGAGTGATACAGTCGGCGGCTATGGCCGCCGCTGTATCACGGGAGCGCGCCCGCAATCACTCCACACCATGCGAGCTCACTCGCATTAAGGTGTGGAGTCCCTGCGGGGAGGAGCTGAAACAGCCGCCGAGGGACCCCAGAAGACCAGGATCGGGGCCACTGTGTGCAAAACGAGCTGCACAGTGGAGGTAAGTATAACATGTTTGTTATTTTTAAGCAAAAAAAAGGGAAGCTTTAGTGCTCCTTTAAGGTAGAAGGTCTAGGCCATTGTAAGATGGCATCGAGTTTCTTGGAGTCCATCTGGAATCCATTAGATGAAATTATATAACCTAAGAAAGGTATTTCCGATTGTTCAAAAGAGCACTTGGAAGGTTTGGCGTACAGCTTATGATCTCTTAAACGTTGGAGAACAGTGCAAACATGGCCACGGTGAAGCCTTAAGTCTTTAGCGTGAATGAGTATATCATCTAAATAGACAACAAAAGAGTCAAGTAGATCCCTGAAAATATCATTCACAAACTCTTGAAATACCGCGGGAGCATTGCAAAGCCCAAAAGGCATCACAAAACACTCATAATGCCCCCTTCTGGTATTAAAAGCTGTCTTCCATTCATCTCCTGCTTTAATTCTAATGAGGTTATATGCAGACCGAAGATCCAATTTGGTAAAGATCTTTGACCCCTGGACATGGTCAAACAGCTCGTTAATTAAGGGCAACGGATACCGATTTTTTACAGTAATACGGTTGAGAGATCTGTAGTCAACACAGGGTCTAAGTCCTCCATCTTTTTTCTCCACGAAAAAGAAGCCTGCTCCCACAGGAGAGGAGGAAGGCCGGATGAAACCCTTTTTTAGACTGTCTTCAATGTATTCCTCCATAGCCTTGGTTTCCGCAAGGTTAAGAGGATAGGTTCTCCCCTTAGGAAGTGGAGAACCGGGAAGCAAGTCAATAGCACAGTCATACGGGCGGTGTGGAGGGAGGCCCTCTGCTTCTTTTTCAGAAAATACGTCAGCAAACCCGGCATAAGCCTCCGGTAGTTCAGGGACAGTAGACACCCCAAGAATGGACACTTTATTACGTATAAACTTTTGGATACAGTGAACATGACAAAAAGGTGCTCCAGGCAGAAATTTGACCAGAGGACCAGTCAATAGATGGGTTATGTTTACATAACCAAGGGAACCCAAGAATTACAGGATACTTAGGAGACGGAATGACATTAAATGATAGCTCTTCAGAATGCAGAGCTCCCACTAGAACGGAAAGGGGCTTGGTCTCTAGAGAGATAAGTCCATCACCAAGAGGTTCTCCGCCAAGAGTAGTTACACACAGAGGTGGATCTTTCGGAACCGTCGGAATCTGAAGACTCTTAACCAGCGTTGCATCAAGAAATACCCCACCTGCACCGGAATCAACAAAGGCAACGGTGGAGTAGCTCTTATTGTTCCAAGATAATAATACGGGTACTACTAATCTCTCTAGAGGAGGTTTCAAAACAGTGTGGCCTAATGGGGCTCCCTTATCTCCCATTAAGCCCGGGAGTTTTTTCAGTCGCATCGGACAAGAATGCAGGAAGTGACCCGGCTTACCACAAAATAGACAGAGGCCTAGAGTTCTGCGTTTGGTACGTTCATCATCAGACAAACGCACAGCCCCTACATCCATGGGTTCTTCCTCAAACCCGGCGGTTGGAGGAAAAAATTGTCTCTGACGCTCCCTCTCAGACTGGCGTTCAGAGAAGCGAGTATCCACGAGGATACACAAATTGATGAAATCCTCCAATGCCACTGGGATCTCACGGTAAGTTAATTCGTCCTTAATGCGTTCCGCTAGACCTCTGCGGAAGGCGGCCTTAAGGGCGCAATTATCCCAGGAAGTATCTGCCGCAATTGTGCGGAATTCTATTGCATAAGATGCTACTGTGCGTTTACCCTGGTGTAAGTCAAGAATACTGGCCTCAGCTGTCCTTACTCTGTCAGGAACGTCAAATATTCTCTCAACGGTTTGCATAAACGTGGGGTAATCAGTAAGTACAGGAGAATCTTTCTCAAGAAGAGGCGACACCCAGGACAGAGCTCTGCCCTTAAGCAAGGAAATAATAAATGTCACCTTGGCTTGGGTAGAGGTAAACACAGAAGGTTGATTTTTAAAATGCAACCGGCAATGGTTGAGAAATCCCCTGCAATCCAAGGGGTTCTCATCATACTTATCGGGGAGAGGTATCTTTGGAGCGGGAGAGCCCACAGATTTAGACACAACTACAGGTTCCCCAACCCCAGACTCAAGATTTTTTGGTGTAGCAGGACTAGTACCATGTGCCGAGGCCAAAGTAGATAACAGAGTAGTGATGGCACCCAATTTCTCCTCCAATGACTGTACATGATTAGCCTGCTCACCCAACATCTGACCCTGTAGAGAGACTGCCTGCACCAGCTCGCTGAGGTCCATCTGGCCTTAGGATAATGTCAGGTCTGCCAGGAAACTACAACCGTCCCTCCGCTTTCCTGACCGGTAGTCTTGTTATCCCGGTGTCAGGTGGAGGGACGGCTGAGATCTCCCAGACTGGAAATAAGGAACCACAAAGGAAGGTGCAGATAGCCTAACCACAACCCCCAGCAACAACTCACGGTTATTAGGCAGAAGACAGGATCCCAGGAGGGAAAAGGACAATCCAGGTAACGTAGTCAGAACAAGCCAGGGAGGGTCGGCAGCAAGGTTAACCAGGTCCAAGGGATAATCCAGGAATCGTAGTCAAGACGAGCCAAGTAGGCAACCAAAACACAAGAGCATCCATAAACAGGAACCTATCCTAAGGCACGGACAGGAAGGGGAAGTGGGAATATATAGGGACACTAATGAGAAGACTGCTGACAGCTGGTCCCAGGGTGGAGCAAACATCCCCACTAGTGAAAAAGAACATAACTACGATGCTAACATAAAACCAGTTCACTGGTGGTTCAGGACATAGGAAAACAGTCTATGAACACCAGGCCCTGGGATCAAATCCCAGACACGGCGTGACAATGGGGTCCAGGGGCTGAGATCCTCTCATCACCTGTTGAACACGGGCCTTATCCACCTTCCGTGGATCAATTCCCTTCTTAAGGATCATCTTGTGCAGTATCTTATCCAGGCGCTTCATGAAATCTGACAGCTTTTCTCCTGCCTTTTGGTAGCATTGCTCCAGCTGGTAAGTGAGCTCAGTGATTTTCTCTGTTCCACCAAACACATTCTGCAGAATGTCCAGATAGTCCTGCGCATCACAGTCTGTCTTGCTCATCTTAAGGTTGCGTATGGCCTCCAGAGCAGGTCCCTTTAAGCTCTCAGCAATTCTCTGCTTCTTTCTGTGGTCTGGGACTTCCCATTCTTCTAAGGCCTGAGTGGCACCGTCTAGCCACTCCTCAAACCTCTCTTCACCCGAAGATACAGGTTTCCTCCCTGAAAACATTCTGAGTTTTCGGTATCCTGACATTTGGTAATCTGGAGGGTCTTTCTTACACTGGGCTATAACTTCCTCTAGGACCGCGCATAGTTCGGTGCTGAGGGTGCCCTGCGGCGACCCGGGTCTCTCTTTCTTCTCCCTTTTTACTGTTTTTGGGGTGAGTGGCAATGCGTGTATTAGGCTATAGGTTTGATCATCTGTCGCTTTTATACTTGGATTCTTGAAGTCCTCCGGGACTCCATCCTTCCACTCTATCAGTGCGTGCATCAGCGAAGAATTCGACCTGACATCCACTATCCATGCCTTCTGGTGCGGGGACAGCGACGTCACTAGCTGTTTCACCGCTTCTTCTTGCCAGATCCCTGGGAGTTCTATAAATACTACCCCTCCTGGATCTGTGCTGACCACCTTGCACCACTTGAATACTTCCGATGGGTCCATGCTGGTACTTTTTGGCGCGTTACTTGCTGCAGCAGGATCCCGGACTCGAGAGCCCCCACGTGTAGCGCTACCCCCAGTTAAGAGAGCCGCTGGTTTGTTTTCGGGCCCTGTGTGCAGTACCGACAACCCCCGGCAATCTTACTCGACCCCCGCTGGCACAGTCTAGGGCTATACTTATACCACATTCAATTGTATTGCATGAATTAATCTCTAAGCAGTAAGACAACACACTAAGGCGAGAGATTGATTATAACGGTTTTACTCTTATAGTAAATAGCATAGGTATAACATCACACATGCGACTGGCATCAATTCAGCACACTATAATGACACTGCGCGGTACTACACCACGCGTAGCTATTATGGTGTGCGCGCCCTATGGTGCACTAAACAATATACTATCTCCCCACCCGAGTCAGGCCTGACATGGAGTAAATCTCAGTCACTTCCTATAAGGATTTCTTTGCATGCCAGCTTTCGGTGGTGCACTTGATGAAATTCTAATTTGTAATCCACAACAGGCAGTAACTTGGAACAACTATACTGGGGGGGGGGGACACTTCAACTCTGTCCTGCTACCGGTCCCCCCGTGGAACAGCAGATAAACGAACTGTGGGCCTATGCAGTTCTATAGGCCTGAACACGACACAGTCTATTGGTCTGGGCAGGTGCCCGCTCACAACTCCGGACGCGATCCCAGTCCGGGCCTTCCACCTACTGTGTATCCGCACACAGCGTCTGCAACGATCGGGTCCCCGATCCAACTGATGTCCTCACTCGACAAGACAGGATCCACCCAGGCTCCGCAGTGGGGTGGAAGGCTCTTCGGAAGTCACGCAAGGCCCCAGGCTTCGGGCCTTGCACCGCAGCAGATCCGCACAGGAAGACTGGTTGCTTGCAGCGCGGTGTCCAAAGAGGCCGAGCTCCGCCTCCCCTCTTCCTTAAATAGCCCCTCTCATGAGTCTCTGCGGTGGAAACTTTCACCCTGAGGCCAGATGGGGTTCTGGGTAACGTAGTTCCGGGGCCTTAAAGGAGACCCTGCTACAGCTGTAAATCAATTTTTTTCCCTATATATTGTATATATAATTCTTGTTTTTAAATAAACATTTAATAAATGAGAAAGAATTATCAAAGCACCATGGGTTACATCACAGCCTTGGAAATCTGCTTGTCTGATTTGAACGTGGAGCCATCCAATAACTGATGAGTCATTGCACTTATTTATCTTCAATTTCTGCTTTAGCTATTGAACTCTTTAAGAAAACAGACTTTACAGCAACACAGAAAAATAATAGCCTGGAGGATTTTTTTTAAAAAGAGACAAAAACTCCACCCAATGCAACATATTAATATGAAATTTCATATTTACAGGGCAAACATTAATTTTTTTAGATTGACTATAATAAATAAACAAGGAAATGACTGTATGTACAACACCAATACACATTCCCTTGAAATGAAATATATTTGCATATGGAAATCCTCCATGATCCATAAAGGCAAACACTTTAAATAGCCTTTGTTCTAAGCAGTGTTTAGCCCTTTTGCTGTACTTGTCCCCACAGAGCCATAACAGACATTGTGCTGCCTAAATATTTGGTCTCCACAAGCTGCACCCTCAAAGGAGCCACAGGACCACTGAACCTTGTACAGACTGCCTATTGTCTAGGTCTAGTTAATTAAACACCTATATGTCTTAGAAGCTAAAATCATTGATGTATATATGTGCTTAATGCTCTAAATCAGAGACATCCCCCCATTATAAATGGGACTTCCTCTAGACGAAGTGATGGTTGACCTGACCTGAAAAAATGAACACATTAAATATTCATGATGTCAGTAATTTATACAGACCCTGCAATGCTTGCTGGGTTTCACCAGAGTAATTGGACTTGAGCCATGCAGCCTAGGAAATAGGAACGCTAATACACAACCTATGTGTAACGATTTGCTGCTTTCAGTGGTTTGTCAGATCCTGTCCCCCCCCCCTTCTCATCCCCTCAGTAATCTCAAGAATAATATTTGAGCCTCATCCTTCTTGCCTTGTTGTATTATCATTTGAATTACTGATGTGGCTGGGTATGGTTAAATGATAGTGCTTTCAGCAAGTGTTCAAAGCCAAAGGTTGGTTTGTGGTTGGGTAAGGAAGTAGCCATTCCTGGGGCTCTAGATGCCATATTTATTATTAGTGGCGCAGAGAACATTGATGTGCAGAAATCTGTAACCAGTCATAAATTAGAAGCCTGATAATTCTTGGGATTTGACTTTATGATTAAAAGGTTGGTTCATAGCTTTAGTACACATTGACATTTTAGGTTTTACCTCCAAGCAGGTCTCAGTTTAAACATTCAGATCCTTGCTTTAATGTTTTCTGTTCACAAACATTTGGCAGTTATTCTAATGCCGCGTACACACGCTCGGAATTTCCGACAACAAATGTTCAATGGGAGCTTGTTGTCGGAAATTCCGACCGTGTGTAGGCTCCATCGGACATTTGCTGTCGGAATTTCTGACAACACAAATTTGAGAGCTGGTTCTCAAATTTTCCGACAACAAAATCCGTTCTGGTAAATTCCGAGTGTGTGTAGACAATTCCAACGCACAAAATTTCACACGTGCACTGAATCAAGTACGAGACGGAAGCGCTCGGTCTGGTAAAACTAGCGTTCGTAATGGAGATAGCACATTCGTCACGCTGCAAAGAGCAGTAACGGACTGAAAAGCACGAGGCTGCAAAGCGCAAATCGTCTCTCACCAAACTTCTACTAACACAAGATTAGCAGAAGGAGCCCAAAGGGTGGCGCACTTGGTATTGAACTTCCCTTTTATAGTGCCGTCGTACGTGTTGTACGTGACCGCGTTCTTGACGTTTGCAATTTCCGACAACATTTGTGTGACCGTGTGTATGCAAGCCAACATCCATCGGAAAGAAATCCACGGTTTTGATGTCGGAATGTCCGATCGTGTGTACGCGGCATTAGACAATAGCTTTCTGATTCATCAGTCTACAGCCATGTCTTTCCTTTTTCATGCAGTGCAATTTACAATGTCAGACAGGTCCAATGAAAAACTGACCTTTGGCATAGTCACCCAACCTGTAGTCACTCAACTTGAGTAAGTTGTCAATACTCTTCCATGGGAACAGTGGCAGCAGCAAAGTGAAGACAGCTGGGGCATATAGTAAGGTAAGGTGACCAGATTTTTAAAATCTGGGGACATTTTTTTTTTTTTTTTACTAGTGTAGCGACCTCAACCCTCTCACCCCTTCTTCTTCTCGGCTTGTTGTCTCGTCTAGGGGGGGAGTATGGGAGGAGGGATGCGATACACCACGGCCCATGTCCTCTTTTGGCTAGAGGTGAAGGCCAGAACCAACTTTACCATCGGGTCAATCAAAACCTATGATGCGGGCGCCGGGCCGAGTCATACATTCGGCGGCTATGGACACACAATGAATGAATCAGGAGCGCGCCCGCAAGGTAACCCCCCAGGAGAGCACTTTTTCCTAGGGCAGTGATTGCGAACCTATGGCATGGGTGCCACTGCCGGCATGCCGAGCCCTCTCTGTGGGCATGCCAGGAAAACGTAGAAAACACACTGAAACACTGACATCCAATCATCCGCACCGCACCCCCCATCGAGAACTACATCTCCCACAGGTCTGTAGGACAGCAGTGATGTGTCCGAGGTGGGCGTGACTAAGTAGAAGTGGCCAGGGGTGACTTGCGGGCAGAAATCCAATCATGGAAGCAGTCTCATCCACACCTCACCCACCATCAAACTGTATCTCCCACAAATCTCTGGGGTCAGCAGTGACATGACGTGCTGGGCATAAGAGACAACACATGGCTGGGATCAGAGGAGGCTTGCGGGAGACATGCAGGCGGTAATGAGCTGCTGGAGAGATTGGAGACAGGTGAGAGATGTGGAGTGGATATGTACAGTTATCATTCCGAAGCAAAAAGGGTTCACACCACTCCAGGCATGTTATCCCATGCATAACCCACTCTGACATCAGGTGCTAGCTCTGCAAACGTGCACTGCAGACAATCCAAGGTAGCTGGATGAATTAACACCTTTATTGTGCAAGATTAATTAAAATCCAAAAGAGTCAATCCATGTACAAAAAGCTAGCTGTTCTTTTTGTACCTTTATCCTGGCCCTGTCTCTAGGTCAGGATCCAGATTGACCCCCAAAATTTGTATTACATTTATTGTTTTTGTAAAAAAAAAAAAATTCAGGTAGGTGAGTGTAATGGTCAGGTAGGTGAGTGCATGTGTTGGGTAGGTGAGTGCATGTGTCAGGTAGGTGAGTGTAATGGTCAGGTAGGTGAGTGTAATGGTCAGTGCATGTGTCAGGTAGGTCAGTGTATGTTGTACAGTGTATTCTGTACAGAGCCGCTGATACGTTTAATTCTGTGTTGGCACTTTGAAAGAAATAAGTTGGTTTTGTGTCGCGGTTTGGGCACTCGGGCTCAAAAAGGTTCGCCATCACTGTCCTAGGGGGTTTTATCTGATGCGGGGAGGAGCCGCAAGAGCTGCCGAGGGACCCCAGAAGTCAGTGTTGGGGGCCACTCTGTGCAAAATGAGCTGCACGGTGGAGGTAAGTATGATATGTTTGTTATTTTTTTTTAAAAACGATCCTTTACAATCACTTTAAGTCTTACTCTCCGGGCCCCCGGCTACTACTGGGTGGGGAGTGGAGGAAGATCACTCCGCCAGGGAAGGCAAAGAGATAAGCAGGCAGGCGGCTGGCCGGGACTTGAGCCAAGGCAGAAGAAACATGAGAGCGGAGATGGATGGGCACCCGAAACTGAAGAAATATTCCCTCCGCTCCGACCAGCACATAGTCATCAGAAAGGGGCACAGATAATCAAAAAAAATACACCCCCCCTAAGCTAGTAGGAGCGGTGGAGCGGGGGTGTGTTTTTTTTTTATTCTGCACTGACTGTCTTTGAACTTGCCCCAGCTCCTGTTCAAATCCAATCTGGGGACAAAACCGGGGACAGACTTGGTCTGGGGACAGTGTCCTCAATCCAGGGACTGTCCCCTGAAACCGGGGATGTCTGGTCACCCTATAGTAAGGGCTCTTCATTTACATCATCATATGAATGGAAGTCTCACAAAGTAGTACCTATCATATAGACGTCATCATTACCCTATATCAGGGGTTGCCAAAAACTTTCTAAACAAAGGGCCAGTTTGTTGTACTTCAGACTTTAGTAAGGCCTGGACTGTGGCCATCAGAAGTAGAAAATGTCCCAGCATCAGTGGAAGTAAAAAATGCCTTATATTTGGTGTCGGTGAGAGAAATTTTGCCCCACCGTTTATGTCATTTGGAAGAATTAGGCCCCATTGTTGGTGTCTTTGGGAGGAACTGGGTCATTGGGTGTCATTGGAAGGAACTGTGCCCCATTGTTGGTGTCATTGAGAGGAAGTGTGCCCCATCGTTGGTGTCATTGGGACAAATTGTGCCCCATCGTTGGTGTCATTGGGAGGAATTGTGCCCCATTGTTGGTGTCTTCGGGAGGAATTGTGCCCCATTGTTGGTGTCATTGGGAGCAATTGTGTCCCATCTTTGGTTGTCACTGGGCCCCACATTGGTGTCATTGGAAGGAATTGTGTCCCATTGTTGGTGTCATTGGCAATGGCTCCCGCTGCTATGGATCTGCCTTGTGAGGAGCTGCTGCTCCCATGCACAATGCTGGATCACGATGGGGCTCAGGTAAGTATAAAGCGGGGCAAGCAGGATACATAAAAATGCATGAAAGTAAAAAAACTTCAGCCTTTAGAACCACTTCCTTGAGTTGCTAAAAAGTTGGTGTTTTTTTTCTGTATAGTAACCAGATTGTCTCTTGGGTTTTATCGCACATCCAAGCACTGTAGGCCGCTTAAATGTTTGAGGTCTATAATTCCTGTAAGCAGGTAGCAATTTATCTGTGGTGACGGAACACTGAATCGCATAGAGGATTGCTGGCACCCAGTAGAGGACTTGATTTCACAATATTGATTTGATGATCTCTGTGGAAATTTTATTGCACTATATCACTGTCAGTGTTGTTGTATGTATAATAAAGAATATTCAATTATTTAAACGCATTCATAATGGTGCCAATCAGTGCCCATTTGTGGGCACTTATTGACATATATTGGGCACACTGTGGCATTCCTGGTGGCCATGGGGACATACCTGGCCATCCACATGTTTGGGGCTTTCCTGGTGGTCCTGGTGGCATCCCTGGTGGTCCAGTGTGGGCATCCACGGGGGGGGGGGGGGCTGTGCTGATAAACAATCAGCGCAGACCCTCCTGTCAGGAGAGCCCCCCAATCGACGCTCCTCTATAAACAGTTCTTCCTGTTTACATCGTGATTAGCCATGATTGGACATGGCTGATCACGTGGTAAAGAGACTCTTTACCAAGATCGATTTAGCGGTGTGTCAGACGGACACACCACACCACCGTTCGCCGTAATGCATGCCCCCATGGGCGCACACCGGCAGTTATCCTGCTGGACGTCATATGACGCCCAGTCAGGATAACTGAACCACTGCCCGGCCGTCATTCTGCTATAGGCCAGGCTGGAAGTGGTTAAAGGAATTTTTTTTTTTATTGTTATTTCTCATTTTGATGGTTTCACTTTAAGCATCAGTAAATCACTGCTCATTTAAAAATCATGTTTTTTACAAAGGTTTTTTTCATTGATACACCATTCAGACCCCCATAACCATTGTATGCCCAATTACTTTCATATAAGCCTTCAAAATTGCCACTTTTGATTTTTCCAGTTCGGGTTCCATAGACTTCAATGGGGTTTGTTATTCGGTTCAAATTTTTGGGGTTTTTCAAAAATTCAGTTTCTTAAGTAACTTATTAAATCAGCTCCGGTGTCTCTTCCGATTTCTTCTCCCCTCTCTGGCTCTTCTCCCTCCACCGGCGATGTCTTGTCCTGCTGCCGATTCCTCTCCCTCTTCTGCCGGGTCTCCTCTCTCCGCTGTCTTCTAGCTCCTTTGCCGGGTCTTTTCCATCTGTTCTTCTTCTGATGTTAACTCGACACAATCTCCCGGTGTAATGCTGGGTCGCTCTTGTGCTGTCATCACCCCATCATGGCCCAGGCGGTGACGTACAAGGGGCGTGGCTTCCAAATTGCGTCATCGGGTTGCCCCACCCCATGCCAATATAAGTCATTGCACACGGCGGACCCAACATTACACCGGGAAATTGCGTCGAGTCAACATCGGAAGAAGAGCAGTGGGAGAAGACCCTGCAAAAGAGCGAGAAGACAGCGGAGAAGACCCCCAAAAGAGCAAAAGACAGCAGAGAGAGAGAAGACAGCGTAAAGAGGAGAAGAACCGGAGAGGGGAGAAGGACCGGCAGAGGGAGAAGATGTTGCCAGAAGAGGGAGAAGAGCCGGAGCTGCCTTAACCACCTCAATACAGGGCACTTTCACCCCCTTCCTGCCCAGGCCATTTTTCAGCTTTCAGCACTGTGACACTTTGAATGACAATTGCACAGTCATGCTACACTGTAACCATGTGACATTTTTATAATTTTCTTCACACAAATCAAGCTTTTTTTATTTAATGACTGCTGTTTTTTTAAATTTTTTTACTAGAAAAAAAGAAAAAAGACCAAAAAATGTCTTAGTTTCTGTCAGTTAATTTTGTAAGTAAGTAATTTTTCTCCATCACTGATGTGCGCTGATGAGGCGGCACTGATAGGCTGCACTAATGGGCACTGATGAGGTGGCACTGATGAGGTGACACTGATGAGGAGGCACTAACATCCCGCACTTTTGGGCACTGATAGGTGGCACTGGTGGGCACTGATAGGGGGCACTGGCGGGCACTGATAGGTGGCACTGGGCAATGATAGGCGGCATTAGTGGGTATTAATAGGCATTGATGGGCAGCAGTGATGGGCATTGATGGGCAGCAGTGATGGGCATTGATGGGCAGCACTTATAGGTGACACTGAGAGCCAGCACTGACTGGCATCACCAATGGGCACTGATTGGTGGCACTTGTGGGCACTGATTGCTTGCACCGGTTGGTACTGGTGGGCACTGATTGCTGTATTGTATTGCTGGCACTGGCGCTGTATTGTAATCAGGTCACTGATGATCAGTGCTCAGTGCTTGGATTACATGTGTAGATGTCCCCCTGCGAGGAGATGCCACTGTTCGGCTCTCCTCACCACACACTCTGTCACTGTGAGGAGAGTAGCGCCGATTACTGGCATCTCCGTGTTTACATGTGACCGGCTGTGATTGGACACAGCCTATCACATGGTTAAGGAGCCCACGGCTCTTTACAGAGATCGGGGTCGCGTCGTGTCCTAGCAACATGGCGCGGCCGCGATCGACGCGCTGCGCGCCCCCGCAGGCGTGTAAGAGAAGCCGTTCTGGGGCATCATCATATGACGAAATCCCGGAACGAGAGCCGCACCGCCCCGCCGTCGTTTGACGGTGGGCTGGCGGCAAGTGGTTAATAAAATACTTTGAAAACTTGTGCAGTGTGTTTATTTTTTACACTTTTTTTTTTAGGTGAGTGGGTAGGGGTACGATGTACCCTATACTCATTCACCTAGGGTGGTGGGCCGGGATCTGGGGGCTCTCTTGTTAAAGGAGGCTTCCAAATTCTGATAATCCCCCACCTGCAGACCCCAAAACCACCGGGCAAGGGTTGTCGGGAAGAGGCTGTGGTCCTCATCAACATGGGGACAAGGTGCTTTGGGGTGGGGGGCGCAGAGCCGTCCCTGCCCCAAAGCACTCACCAAAACAATAATAATCTCCTGCGCTTAGGCGTTTCGGCTATACACGGGGGGTGTAGTCGACTTTTTGGACTTGGGTAAAGCCTGTAGTCTTGCAGCCCTCCTTGGAATAATGGGTATTCTTTAGAACTAAAAAAAAAAGGAGGGCGCACCAACCTTGTGCATTACCATAGGTAAATATTTTATTACAAACTTAAAAACAATAGATATACTCACAAACAAGCAAGAAACAAAGCTTGTCAAATGATCGGACTGCGTCCCTTGGCACATGCAGACTGGAGCTGATATGGAGGGGATCTGTTGGTACCCCAAACAGCTGACGCGTTTCCAGAGCGTACCCTCTTCCTCAGAGCTTAGACGGCCAAAGCACCCACCCCCTCATGTTGAGTGAATGTGGCCAAGTATGGTCCAGGAGGGGGGGCGCTCGCTCGTCACCCCCCTTTCCTGACCTACCGGGCTGCGTGCTCGGGATAAAGGTCTGGTATGGATCTTGGGGGAACCCCCATGTTATTTTTTTTGGCATGGGGGGTTTCCCCTTAAGATTCATACCAGAACGAAGGGTCTGGTATCGTCTTGGGGGGGGGGAGGAAACCTCACGCAAATTTTTTTTTACATTTTGGTGGGGTTCCCCTTCAAGATTCTCAGCACACAAGCCACACTGCAAGTCGGATCATCTTGATCCGACTTCTGGTGCGAATTCTATTCAAATCAATGGGCTCCCATAGGGAACCGTTGATTTTAAATAGAGGCAGAGAAATGCGGCTCAAAGCTAGCTTCGGCTAAACGCACATTGACGCCAATGCAAAACGCAGATACATTTTTTTAACGTTGTTCTTTTTTCCTGGCATCAGTACTAGCTTTACAGCTCGTTTTTTAAAACACCTGTGTGCATAAGGCCTAACTATTATTCAACTGGTTTGCATCAATTTCTTTATAAAGATTACTTTTCATGTGAAGTTGACAGTTTATTTTTATGTATCTGGCACTCTCAATTTCTTTGAAAACTATTTTCGGCACACTATGCCCAAAAGGTTGCTTACCCCTGGATTAGAGCATTCCACATCTTGTGCTGCTTCCTACTATTTTCAGGACTTCACCATCAAAACTGGAGTTAAAGTAAGGCAAAAAACAACATTATATGGCAGCTCTGATCTAAATTGGCCCCAATCTGTCACAGTAAACTAAAAAAAGGTACCGTAATCTAATCCGCACATCCTGGAACCCCAAATCCTGTCACCAACTGACCCCTGTGAATGCCCCCCCCCCCCCAGGCCACTTAGTCTTATGCCTCGTCAGTGATGTAAGTAACTGAGTTAGAATAAACAGAGTTACGTATCGCAGTTACTTTAGAGGGTAACGAGTAATCTAACTGATTACTCTTCCCCTCATGGTAACGCAGTTACCATTACTTGGGCGGCGTTACCCCAATTACATCTACCGCCACTAGATGGCAGTAGTGTAATTCGTTCTCTCCTCTGTGACCGGGTCTCTCTAATGTCACGGCACTGACGGCAGTCACGCTGCTCCCCACGGCCCCTCCTCTCTTCTCGTCCATCCCCATTTGCTTGTGACATCATCTGGGATGGACGAGAAGAGAGGAGGGGCCGCCGGGGAGTAGCGTGACTGCCGTCAGTGCCGTGACATGAGACAGAACTTATTACACATGTTACCTGCGCTACTCTGCATGGCTGGTAAACAATGTGCTATGTGCCCTGCCCTGATGTGTTATGTGCCCCGCCCTGATGTGCTATGTGCCACATGTCCTGATGTGCCCTCATGTGCTATGTGCCCTGTGCCCCATGCCCTGATGTGTTATGTGCCCCATGCCCTGATGTGCTATGTGCCCTGATGTGCTGTGCGCCCCATCCCCTGATGTGCTATGTGCCCCATGCCCTGATGTGCCCCATGCCCTGATGTGTTATGTGCCCCATGCCCTGATGTGCTATGTGCCCTGATGTGCTATGTGCCCCATGCCCTGATGTGCTATGTGCCCCGATGTGCTATGTGCCTCGATGTGCTATGTGCCCCATGCCCTGATGTGCTATGTGCCCTGATGTGCTATGTGCCCTGGTGTGCTCTGTCCCCCGGTGTGCTATGTGCCCCATGCCCTGATGTGCTATGTGCCTCGATGTGCTATGTGCCCCATGCCCTGATGTGCTATGTGCCCTGATGTGCTATGTGCCCTGATGTGCTCTGTCCCCCGATGTGCTATGTGCCCCATGCCCTGATGTGCTATGTGCCCCGATGTGGTATGTGCCTCGATGTGCTATGTGCCCCATGCCCTGATGTGCTATGTGCCCCGATGTGCTATGTGCCCTGATGTGCTCTGTCCCCCGATGTGCTATGTGCCCCATGCCCTGATGTGCTATGTGCCCCGATGTGCTATGTGCCTCGATGTGCTATGTGCCCCATGCCCTGATGTGCTATGTGCCCTGATGTGCTATGTGCCCTGATGTGCTCTGTCCCCCGATGTGCTATGTGCCCCATGCCCTGATGTGCTATGTGCCCTGATGTCCTGATGTGCCCTCATGTGCTATGTGCCCTGTGCCCCATGCCCTGATGTGCTATGTGACCTCAAAAAAAAAGTCAGTTACTTTGCTGAGTAACTAATTACTTTTTCAATGTAGTAACTGAGTTACTAACGCAATTACTTTTTGGGAGAAGTAATTTGTAACTGTAACAAATTACTTTTTTAAAGTAAGATGACCAACGCTGTGCCTCGTACACACGACCGGTTTTCCTGTCGAAAAAACTGCGATGAGAGCTTTTGGCCGGGAATTCCGACCGTGTGTATGCTCCATCGCAGTTTTTCCGAAGGGAAAACTGCCGGGAACAAAAAGAGAGCAGGATCTCTTTTTTCCCATCAGGAAAAAATCCTAGTGGGAAAACCGTTCGTCTGTATGCTTTTCCGACGGGGAAAAAAACGTGCATGCTCAGAAACAATTCGACACATGCTCGGAAGCAAAGAACTTCATTTTGTCGGCTCGTCATAGTCTTTTATGTCACCGCGTTCTTGGCAGTCAAAAGTTCTTCTGTGTGACCGTGTGTATGCAAGGCAGACTTGAGAGGAATTCCATTGAAAAAAACATTGGTCGTGTGTACGGGGCATTAGGGTTGCCACCTGTCTAAGATTCAGTCCAGGTTTTGAATCATGTGTCCGGGTTTCAGGCAGACTGAAACCTGGACACATTATTTAGATTGGGCTGTGGCTCCTCAAGCTCCCGGATGGCAACAGATTTGTTGTTTAACTATCTAGTTAAACAACAAATCTGTTGCCATCCGGGAGCTGTGGGCGGCTGTCTGGGGGCAGGTTCGGCATCACTGGGGAGCAGGGTGATTATGTCAATAGAAAATTGGCCACAATTGCTGTTCACTGCGGCACGAAAAACCAAAAGGTGTCTCAGGCTGCTAAAGTGTTCGGGTTTGTTTGAAGAAAAGGTGGCAACCCTACTTAGTCTAAAATGCTCGGGCCTATTTTTTGTCCCAGTCCAGGCTTGGTTTTTTCTATCCTGGATTAAAATGTGAAGGATATTTGTGTATTATATTCCCTGTGAATACATGCAACTGTGGAATGCAGGACAGTTGCCTACAACAAAAAGGTGTCATTGTTCTAAATTGAAAAGTGTGGCTCCTTTCTGATTAACTGCACCAGTGATGCTCTTCAAATAACCTTAGTTGTTGATACAGTCTTTCCTGTTCTACAAACTTCATGATTGCACACTAGGATTAAAATTTCCTAATGTAAAAAAGGATTAACTATAATCTGCCCCTTTGGTACCTCTTGCTATCTCTTTTCTTGTTCTAAAAACAGTCTGGAATTCCCAGAACACCCTACTAAAGAAGTCTGTTTTTGCAGCAAGAACAGACAGCCAATATACTACAATATTGGTTTACATATGTAGCAATACCCCCAGTTAAGAGGGCCGCTGGTATAGACTTTTGGGCCTGTACACACTGCTGTCAACCCCGGTAACTGGCTCTAACCACCCTTGGCTCAGATAGCAGTAAAGATGGGATTATGAGACCCGTTAGCTATGGGGACCACAATGCCGCAATAAACATGCAATCACACAGTAGATTGGCTTAACCACAAGTACTTTTTACTGATCATGAAGCATCAAGTTAAACAGCAATACATGTGCATATGCAGGGCCCTTCAATGTTAACTATTCAGCATATAACAAACACTAAGTTCCAATAGCAATTACACACGCTAAATGTCACTTAACTATGCTCGCGAGCTTCCCCCTCGTGGGCAAGATGGCACCCATACAATGTCTAAAGTTCTACAGTCAGGCCTGACTATTGCAGATATGGTGCTTCCAGTGGGAAGGATCTTCGCTAGCAATGGTGGTGCACTTTGTAGGTTATTTGTAATCCACAGGCAACAAAACAGGTAACTTCTCAGCATGTACTAAAGAGTTCAGCTAACATTGCACAGCACACTGTCCCTCTGGTGTGCAATATAACACTCTGATAACGGTGGTCCCTGAACTAAGGACACTGGGCCTAAGATTAGTCAGTTAATCTCTGAGCAGGTGCTCTCTCACCCGACCGGACCAGTCCGTACAACCGACTCGAGTAGCTGGGGCTTCAGCACACCGTCTCACGACACCCGTAGTCTCTGGTCCTCCCGACAGTCCTTGAAGGGATGATGGACGAATCGACACCTGGGTTCTCCTGTGAAGGTCGGAGGGCTCTCTGGATCTCAAGGCCCAAACTCCCAGGCCCAGTCCAGTGGCAGACTCGGTGTTGGTTCCACTTGTTAGGGGGCGGTGTCCAAAGAGACCCGCATGTAGCTCTACTCCTCCTTATATAGCCCTTCCCCAGCAGACCTTGCGCCGGGCAATGTACTCTGGGTGTCCCGCTGCACACTGGGTATGGTAGTCTTTTGAGCTCTTTAAAGTGACACCCGCTACACACTCCCCCACTTAAAGTCTTTGGTCCCCAAAGATAAAATTGTTAACGAACTTTGTTAGCATAAGAACATACAAAAAATGGAAAGTTTCCCCAAGGTTTTTAAAGCAGCAGAGAATACATAAGTAGTAGTGTAAAAAGTTTTAATTTTGTCAAAAACGACTACAAATTGATATACAGTAAATTTGTCGATATAAAAACAGCTCTGGTATGTGACAAAAACAGCAACAAAAACAGCACCCATGGCAAGCACCCCAAGGAGAACAAGATTTGCTACTTATTTTACAGCATTGCTATCCACATGAAACCCCAATGCATTTCGACCTTTTGGATTTCTGGTCTTCTTCAGGGGTATTTTAATTCTAGGGAAATATAACAAAAAGTGTATATAATTTGGGGAAAATTAAAAGTATACAGAACATTATTACAACATTTCAAGATTATGCAAAAGTATGTCTCCATGTTTGGTAAGGGTGTATTTACCATGAAGTGGATGAGAAAGTGGGGGTGTGTCGCACAGACCAGATAGCTAAAAAACATAGGCGTTCAGTGATCCAGTGATCTCCGCCCGGGCCCACAATCCACCAGACTTACAAGGGGCCACGCACCTGGACCTGGAAAGGAGGACGGGGGGCAAAGCACCTGCAATCAAATATTCAATAATTAGGTATTTAAGTACTCAGTAAGTGTCTTATGCTACTTTGCGATTCCAGACTGGCTGGTACTCAATCAAGTGCTTATTTCGTATTGAGTAGACCTATCGGTTTCATTATGTGGTTTAGCCACTTATTGAATTAATTAGTAGATTATTTTATTAGTTTTAGATTAACAGAGGTCTATTAGGTTAGAATAAGATAAAAACAAAGATGGAATGTACAGTCAATTGATAAAAAGTGTAGCGTGAATGTGCTTAATATGAGATGATCGGTGTGATACTAGAGGTGAAAAAATGCTACTGAAGTGATAAAAGTGTATAAATATATTGAAAAAACTTTAAACAAAATGGTGTGGGAAATGAATTATAATAAAAATATTCCATACTGTGAGGTTGTTGAGGATTTCTAAGTGTGAGTTTTAATATCGTTGCTAGTGAGAAAAATCATATATTATATGGGTAGAATAAACTATAAATGTGATAGTGTTAAAGAAATGCCATGACTCTATAAGAGTATAATAAAAAGCTATATAATGGGTGTAACGACACCCCAAATATGAAAGGGGTTTAACGCCGTTTAAAGATATTCCCCCTCCTGGACACAAATTCACTGTCGATCCTCCACAGCCAGATGACCACTTCCCATAGGAATTAATCCTTCTGAAAGAACGAGACGCACTCTGTATCTTTCTCTGGATAGACTGACTTTATTGCCAAAAACATTGTAACCTTTATACACATCCAATACTGCATTAATCTAAAATGAACAATGGTCCAGCTCCACCCACAACATAACAAGACCCAATACACATTTGACAGTAGGCTAGCTTTTGTCTCCCACTACCCATCTCTTAGAAGGCAACAGCTAATCCCTTTATGTTTAAATAACTATGCATGACCTTTATATTCACCAGACTGTCTGTTACTTTACAATACACACAAGGACAGACTTAATTTCCCCAATCCACATCACCACAAACAATGAACAGGTCTTTTAGAAGCTGGGATTAGCATTACACTAGGCAGGCAGGTGATTGAGGCTGAACACCTCAGTATCTCTCAATTAACCTGTTGAGTTCAGAATCAGTAAATAGTCCTTTACAGATATCCTTGGGAATATGGTGGATAAATATTACAGACCCATTTTAGGTAGTCCAAGATATATTTCTTAATGTCCATTATTTCCTGGCTCACCCTTTGTCCAAAGTGACCCCCCTGTCACACATCTCCCCTTTCAGCAGGAGACTAACACAGGAGGTGACCCCAGACGGGTTGACTCCGAAGTTAGTCCATAGGTCCATTCTTCCGATGTCTGGATAACCCATCAACATTGCACTAGGAGCCCGGGAGGATGTCTGTTTGCCCGGACAACTCATCAGCATTGCCATTTTGCTTACCGGGTCGGTAGCTGATGGTGAAGTTGTAAGGTTGTAGGGCTAAGCTCCACCGCAGCAACCTGCCATTGTCTCCGGAGACCCGGTTAAGCCAGACCAATGGTTGTGGTCGGTGACCAGTGAAAATTCCTGTCCGTATAAGTAAGGGTTCAACTTTTTAAGGGCCCAGACCAGGGCCAAACACTCCTTCTCCACTGCCGCATAGCTCACTTCCCAGGGTAATAGCTTTCTACTCAGGTATGCGACAGGGTGTTCTCCTCCATCCTCCCCAACTTGGCTCAGCACAGCCCCCAGTCCAAACATGGAAGCATCTGTGTGGACAAGAAAACGTTTGTTAGGTACTGGGGCAGCCAAGACAGGGGCATTTACAAGTGCTTGCTTGAGGGCTAGAAACACGGTTTCACAAGCTGGAGACCACAGGACCTGCCTAGGTAAATTCTTTTTCGTCAGGTCAGTCAGGGGTTTGGCGATAGCACTATAATTAGGGACAAAACTTCGGTAGTACCCTGCAGTCCTCAAGAAGGCTAATACCTGGGTCTTAGTACGGGGCGTGGGCCAGTTAGCTCCTGCCTCTACCTTGGCTGGCTCTGGTCTCTGGTTCCCACACCCCACTCGGTATCCCAGGTACTGCACCTCCGCCATACCTAGATGGCACTTGTCTGGTTTCAAGGTCAGGCCTGCGGCCCGAATTTTGTCTAGAACCACCCCTACGTGAACCAGGTGCTCCTCCCAAGACCCACTGTAGATCGCAATGTCATCCAGGTATGCACATGCAAAATCCTGGAAGCCATCGAGGAGCCTATCCACCATACGTTGGAAGGTGGCCGGGGCATTTTTCATCCCAAATGGCATGACCTTAGACTAGTACAGGCCAAATGGGGTAACAAATGCCGACTTGGGGATAGCATCCTCGGACAGGGGGATCTGCCAATAACCTTTACACAGGTCTATTGTAGTTAAATAACGTCCCCTGGCTATACGATCTAGCAGTTCGTCTACCCTGGGCATCGGGTAGGCATCGGTGGTGGTCTTCTCATTGAGTCGACTGTAGTCCATGCAGAACCGGGTAGTCCCGTCTTTCTTAGGCACCAGGACTACAGGCGAGGCCCAAGGGCTGTCAGAAGGCTCAATGACTCCTAACTGAATCATCTCCTGTATCTCCTTCCGCATTTCCTCTCGGACTGCTTCAGGGATACGGTAGGGGGGCTGTCGAAGGGGTGCTTGTCCAGGGGTCTCTACCTTATGCACAGCCAGGGTCGTATAGCCCAGTTTTTGGGAGAACGTCGCCTGTTTCTCCCACAGAAGCCGCTTAGCCTGGATTCTTTCATCTGCACAGCTGGCAATGACATAGGTAGTATCACATACCTGGGCTACTACTTTATACGGGCCCTGCCAAGATGCCTGCATCTTGTCGGTCTTCACAGGCTTGAGCACTAAGACCTTCTGCCCAACCTGGAAGACACGCTGTCGGGCCCCCCGATCGTACCATCTCTTCTGTCTTCCCTGGGCCGCCTGGAGATTCTGCCTTACCATCAGAGACAGTTGCTCCATGCGGTCCCTGAGTTCCAGAACACAGGGCACTATGGGGGTCCCTTCTTGCTCTGTCTCTCCCTCCCAGTGTCCTCTGATGAGATCGAGGGGTCCGCGGACCCTTCTCCCATAGAGAAACTCGAAGGGCGAGAACCCCATAGATTCCTGGGGTACCTCTCTGTACGCAAATAACAGGTGAGGCAGGAATCTCTCCCAGTCTCTGCAAGCGTCCGAAAAGGTCCTCAGCATTTGCTTGAGGGTCCCGTTAAAGCGTTCGCAGAGACCATTAGTCTGGGGGTGGTAGGGAGAGCTCAGCAAGGGCTTAATATTGCACACCTTCCACAACTGCTGGGTGAGTACCGCAGTAAACTGGGTTCCCTGGTCAGAGAGAATCTCCTTAGGGAACCCCACTTTGGTAAAAATCTTAACCAGGGCATCAGCTACTGTCTCTGCTTCAATGTTAGACATAGCTACTGCCTCTGGGTAGCGGGTGGCGTAGTCCACCACGGTGAGAATATACTTCTTCCCGGATGGACTAGGCCGGGCCAGGGGACCCACAATGTCAACGGCTATGCGGTAAAAGGGCTCCCCAATAATAGGCATGGACATGAGTTTAGCCTTAGGGTGGTCCCCCCTCTTACCTATCCGTTGACATGTGTCACACGTTTTGCAGTATTGTCGCACATCCTGGCTAAAATTGGGCCAGAAGAAATTCTGTGTAATCCTATGGGCCATGCGACGGAACCCTAGATGTCCTGCTAGCGGCACATCATGCCCGATTCGCAGAATCTCCAGCTGGTATTTCATAGGTACCACCAGCTGTCGTTTCTGCGAAGGGGCCTTACTTCTCTGAGATGGCTTAGGGATCCTATACAGTCTATCCCCATCCCATTCAAAAAGCTCCCCATCTATTCCCCTTTCCTGAGTATCTGCCTTAGCCCTATACTTGTGTAAGGTCGGGTCCTCCCAAGTTTCTCTCCCGAATGCTTCTGGGGTATCCCAGCCTAGGCACGCCTGATCTAAGGTACGTGTCGGGGAGGATAGTCTCACCTGGGTCTCCGCAGCAAGCGGACCGGTTCCAGCAGTACGTGTCTGGGCACGGGTGGTCACAGGGTTGACTTCATCGGGGCCCATCGGGGCGTAAGCAGAAAGGAGGGGGGCCAAATCATTCCCCAGTAGTACATCCGCAGGCAAGTCCTTCATCACCCCCACATTCACGTGTCCCGAACCAACCCCCCAATCCAGGTGAACACGGGCAACGGGTAGCCGGAAGATGGTACCTCCCGCTACTCTTACGGCTACAGTGTCTCCGGGGTGTTGGCTCTCTGGGATGAGTTTCTTCTGTAGTAGGGTCATGGTAGCGCCACTATCACGTGAGCCATTGGCTACCGTTCCATTAACCCGGACCGTCTGCCTGTGTTGTTGCCTGTTGTCCCGGTTAGCTGCTTGTATTGGATCAGCCTCGTGCAGGACGCCCCAATGTTCTTCCTCCTCAACGCAGTGGGCCGCAGGCATGGGTGTGCGGGGGCTCCCACTTGCTGGTTGTCTCCATGACTAGGACTGTATGGCTGGATTCAACGGACAGTCTGGCTTTTTGTGCCCTAGCTGTTTATATCAGAAACACCTGATGGGTTGTGCGTAGTCCTGGGAGTTGAACCTGGGCTGCTGAGGATAAGTGGCCGCTGGGGTTGGTGCTGAAGCTGGGTTAGAGGCTGATAAACTGGGCCGAGATAGTGGATAGCGCTCGCTTCCGCCTGACCTTCGAGAGTCCAGATATTCATCGGCAAAAGTAGCCGCTTGCTGTACAGTCCGTGGTTACTTATCTCGCACCCAATCCCGTAGTACCGGAGGGGTGTGGTTAAAGAACTGTTCTAAGAGTACTAGCTGGGTGATGTCCTCTATGGTATGAACGCGGCTTCCCTGGAACCAGCTCTTGAGGTTTCGCTGCAGACGACGTGCCCACTCCACGTATGTTATGTGGGTTTGTTTCCGGGATTCTCGAAACTTAATCCGGCTGGCTTCGGGTGTAATGGCAAATCGGGCTAGCAGAGCTTCTTTTACCCGGTCATAGTCTTTAGCGTCCTCATCCTCCAGGGCCCGATACGCATCCGCCGCTCTGCCCGTTAAATTACTTGCCAGTAAGGCGACCCAATCTTGGGGCAGTACTTCATGTATCTGGCATAGTCTCTCAAAGTCCTGCAGGAACGCTTCAATTTCCTCCTCTCTTTCCTTAAATAGTTTGAACGCCCGAAAGGGCAACTTGCAGAAAGGCGCTGCATCTTTAGGTGTTGTCTCCAATTGCCGTATTTCCGCCATTCTCTGCTCATGTTGCCGCTCTAGTTCTCTCTCTTGTCGCTCCAGTCCTTTCTCTTGTCGCTCTCGTTCTTTCTCTTGTCGCTCATCCTGCAGCTGGATGTCTTTAATGGCTTTCTGTATGGCGGTCTCTGATGGGTTAGCACCATATAATGCCAACCGCTCTCAAACTCGTTGCTGAAACAAGTCTTCAACTGACCGGGGTCCTGCATCACCAACCCTCTGGTCCATCTCGGCCCTCAAGTAGGTCTTTCAGCGTGGCTTTCCTGCAGGCTGTATAGCTGGTCCTTCACTGTGGTGGTTTGAAGTGTCCCAGGAACTGGAGGGAAAATCCCACAGCTGCCAACCAATGTAACGACACCCCAAATATGAAAGGGGTTTAACGCTGTTTAAAGATATTCCCCCTCCTTGACAAAAATTCACTGTCGATCCTCCACAGCCAGACGACCACTTCCCATAGGAATTAATCCTTCTGAAAGAACGAGACGCACTCTGTATCTTTCTCTGGATAGACTGACTTTATTGCCAAAAACATTGTAACCTTTATACACATCCAATACTGCATTAATCTAAAATTAACAATGGTCCAGCTCCACCCACAACATAACAAGACCCAATACACATTTGACAGTAGGCTAGCTTTTGTCTCCCACTACCCATCTCTTAGAAGGCAACAGCTAATCCCTTTATATTTAAATAACTATGCATGACCTTTATATTCACCAGACTGTCTGTTACTTTACAATACACACAAGGACAGACTTAATTTCCCCATTCCACATCACCACAAACAATGAACAGGTCTTTTAGAAGCTGGGATTAGCATTATTAGCATTACACTAGGCAGGCAGGTGATTGAGGCTGAACACCTCAGTATCTATCAATTAACCTGTTGAGTTCAGAATCAGTAAATAGTCCTTTACAGATATCCTTGGGAATATGGTGGATAAATATTACAGACCCATTTTAGGTAGTCCAAGATATATTTCTTAATGTCCATTATTTCCTGGCTCACCCTGTGTCCAAAGTGACCCCCCTGTCACAATGGGTAGTAGAGGTCCCAAAGAGGGAATCTAAGTCTGTAGGATATAAAGTAGAGTACTAAAAACAGCCTGTCTGGTGAGAACAAAAGCGCTGCACTTACTTGATGCTTATTTTCTGTGTGTGTGTTTGGCGGCGTTCCCAAGATCGTCTCAAGACCATCTGGGAACTGCCAATTTATGTGGTATCTATATTGGCCGCAGGTGCAGGACTCCTCCCCGTCACTCCTCCCCTGTCGGTCCACGCCGTTGGAACTACGGCATCTGCGTGGCCCCCTCGGCGTTCCGGAAGCATAAGAACATACAACACAATTCAAGGCTACAAAGGAGCCTGGCAGAGGAACCTCCCACCAAATTCTGGGGAGAAGGTTGTCCTGCCCACAGGTCACTATAGTGGAAGTTGCCTGTCTAACTGTGCAAGGGAGTGAGCTAGGGTTGCTCTCTACTAAACTCACAGAGAGGGGACAGGCTTATTTACTGTTCTTCTTGCAGTGGCTAAAGTCTCTTCCGAGCACTCCCCCATCTGAGAATACGTTAGTCTTCTTGGGGGGTGGATGGTTCTTTTCTCACTTTGTTCTATAGGAGCCAAGGTTTCAACCACAGGGGGTCCTTCCAATTCTCCTTCTGCTAAGTCGGGTGTATTGGATTCAACTGGCCCAGGGGCATCCATTTCAGGTGCAGAGAGGTATAAAGAGTTTCTGGGATCCTGTTCTGGAAAAGAGTCTTGAGCATCTTCCCATTCCTCAGGAAGAGTAGCAAGTGGTATGAACTCAGCAGCCTCAGCATTTAAAGTGTCTCTGGTGGTAACTTCGGATGGTGGGGAGGCTGTGGTCACGGATTCAGGTATTGGTGGTGTCCATAACCAATCAAGTTCCAATTCTTCCTCCACTCTGGTCTTGGGTATCCATCTCTCTTGAACTGGCTGCTTGAGACCTGGTGGCGGGTCTAGGGGTATTTGAGACTGAAAGATGCTTAGAAGGATCTGAGGTAGAGGGTAACCGAACTGCTTCGGAGAGGGGCAGTAGGTGGTTCCTGTGCCATGTCTTCAAAGGTCCCACACTTCCTTCTGGTTTAAGCTGGTACACTGGTAAACCTGGCAGTTGTTTACAGACTACATAGGGTTGGGACCTCCACCGGTCGGCTAGCTTGTGCTTCCCTGGTATGCCTAAGTTCCGCAACAGAACCCTATCTCCTGGCTGTAAGTCATGAATCCGAACCTTGAGATCATAATTCCGCTTATTCCTGGCCCCTCTTTGATCTGAAGTCGCCTGGGCCTTCTCATATGCCAGTCTTAGACTGCGCTGCAACCGGTCCACATATCCTTTATGAGAAGCTGCTGATGTATGATCTATGGAAGTGCCGAAGGCCAGATCTACTGGTAGTCTTGCTTCCCTGCCGAACATCAGTCTGTATGGGGAGTATCCAGTGGCATCACTAGTTGTACTATTATACGCATGCACGATGGCGGCCACATGCTTGCCCCAATGCTGTTTCTTTTCACTGCTCAAAGTTCCCAGCATATTTAACAATGTCCGATTGAATCGTTCAGGCTGAGCATCCCCTTGTGGGTGGTAAGGGGTGGTAAGGGTTTTCTTTATACCCAGGGAATCCAACAATTTCCGGTTCAGCCTACATTCGAAGTCCCTTCCCTGGTCCGAGTGGAGGCCTTGAGGTAGTCCGTAATGTACAAAGAACTTCTCGACAAGTACCTTAGCCACTGTGGAGGCCTTCTGGTCTTTGGTTGGGAATGCCTCGGCGTAGCGAGTGAAATGATCGGTTATCACCAGAACATTCCCATGTCCACTCAAATCAGGTTCTATACAAAGAAAATCAATGCATACCAGATCCAAGGGCCCTTGACTTTGTAGGTGGCCCATTGGGGCAGCTTGATGAGGCAGAGTCTTTCTTTGTATGTAACTCGCGCATGAATGGCAATATTCCCCCACTTCAGCCCGCATACAGGACCAGTAAAACCTGTTTCTCACGAGCTGAAAAGTTCTTTCCGATCCTAGGTGACCATGATCATCATGTAAGGCGGTCAGAACAGTCTTTCTATATTTCTCGGGCAGAAAAAGTTGCCACTTATCTTCCAAATCATCAGAGGGGCCCCTTCGGTAGACCACCCCTTGATGCATCAGTAACCGATCCCATTCTCTCCTCAATAGGCGAGCCTCCTTTGAAGGATCCTTCAGAAGTAAGTCTGGGGTTTGATTCTCCAGTGCTTTCAGGGCCAACCTTCCCAGCGGGTCTTCCCGAATACAATAATATCATCCAGATACACCAGTACTTCGATGAGAACCCCACCGGGGTAATGAATGCTGTTTTTTCTCGGTCTTCCGGGTGCATGGGGATCTGATAATACCCACTCTTCAGGTCCATCACACTGAACCATTTGGCTCCAGACAAACTCTGTAGGGCATCCTCTATTCGTGGGGTGGTGTACTGGTCAGGTATCGTTCTTCTGTTAAGGGTCCGATAATCAATACAGAGCCTCAACGACCCATTTTTCTTCCTGACCACCACTATCGGAGATGCGTATGGACTTCTAGACTCCCGGATGACACCGGTTCTCTTGAGCTCTGTCAGTTGCTCTCACAGATCTTCTAGATCAGCCAAAGGGACCCGTCGGACTCTTTCTCTGAATGGCTTGTCCTCCTGCAGGCGGATCCTGTGAGTGGCACTTTTTGCACGTCCCACATCGTACTCATCCTTAGAAAAGATCTTTTGCCACCTAGTCAACTGGGCTCTGGCTCTCTCCCTCCATGTCGGTGGCAAGGCCGTCTCTTTCAGGCAGAGCTTCTCCACAGTAGCTTTTCCCCCTTCTTCCTTCTCCAAGTCTGACAAGGCAACCGGGGTAGCAGGATTCACTTGGCCCAACAGCATCCGAGCTGGGATCTTTACAGGCGTGTCAGTAGTGTTTCAGATGCCCACTGACACCCTGCCATTGGCCTTCTTGAGAGCTCTTGATGGAACTACTTCAGGGATTACTTCCACCCCTGGATGGGTGTCCAGAGGGTCTGGTTCCAGGACCACAAAGGGGCCAGGTTGTTCCCAGGTAAGTTTCACGGTAGCCTTAAGACTGGCAACCTCACCGGGCTGTAGCATCTTCTCCTTCCTGTCCAACTTCCAGACCTTCCCCACTCCTTCTTCTGGAGCCTTTTTTTCCAATACCAGACGCTGATAGGCCTGTTGCAACATACGGTGGATTCTGGTTGTTGGGGCGTCCTGTTCCTGTGATATAGCGGCCAATAATCTCCTGACCAAGTCAGTGTCCGTCCCTATTATGAGGGAACTCCTTATTGTCTCCTGGCGGGCGGGGACAAACTACTGCCAATGTGTCGAAAATTTCTGTGTCTCCGGCTACTGAAGGGTCGAAGGCCAATCTTATTGGGAGGTATCCGTCGTATGGAAAACTCTGGGTTCCAATTCCCCATATTTGCAAATCTTCTAACTTCTGCAGGGGCAAATGCTTCAGATGTTTCTGATAGAAGTCCCGGTACAGGAGAGTCACTCGGGCTCCTGTTTTAATTATGGCCCTTGTGTATATCCCTTCTACTTGAATGGGGACCACTGGAGAGGGTCCAACCAGTTTTACAGGGAATTTGTTCGGAGAGGTCTCCTTCCTGGATTCCATGGGTTTGGGCTTCTGTGATTTCTTTTTTTTCACTCTTTTTCTTGATCTGAGTCCTTGTTGGGCCTGGTATGCATTAATTTCCTGCCAAGTATGAGATTTGGGCTTAGGGTCAGGAGTATTGAATTTGTGGGATGGGGAATTGTTCCCCTCTCTTCTTGGCTTCTCTTGTTCTCTGATTCTTTTGGAATTTACTGGAACAGACGGGCATCCGGTTGACTCCTTCACCGGGGCCCTCTGAAGTTTTCCGCCGATTTGCGGTATGCACTTTGACTCTTCCTCGGGCTGGGACACACTCGGCCGTAATGCCCAACCCCTCCACAATTGAAACAAACTTCTTCTCTTCAGGCTTGTGGGGAAACTGGAGTTGGGGCATTCTGATACACTTCCTTCTTCACTTCTTCTTTTTGTGTGGCTCCAGGGTTCTTCTTAGCCATTAAAGAGGTCAGCATTTCTAGGACTTGGGTCATTTGTGACTTCAAGATAGCCACCTCAAAGTCCCGTTCCGTGGCCATGACAGATCTAACCTCAGCTGAGGGAGAAGGGATGGGTTTCTCAGGCGTCTGTTGGTCTTTGAGCAAAGCCTCTTCATCTCTGACTATTCGCACAAGGTCTGGATAGTTCAGGGACATGACTCCCCCAGTTGTCTTCAAATGGAGCCAGACTGGATCAGAGCGCAGCGCTCCCTTCATGACCTGCCGCATCCTGGCTGCATCTATAGCCTGTGGTACCATCCCTTTCTTCAGGACTATCTGGCAGAGCATTTTGTTCAACCTCCGAACATATTCTGAAAATTGTTCCCCTGGCTGTTGAAGGGTATGTTCAAACTTGTATATTAAGTCAGTAACTTTCTCCAGCTGACCGAACTCTTCCTGTAGCATGGTTAGGTAATCATAAGCAGTACAGGAAGTGTTGCTGAATCTGAGGTTCTTCACCGCTTCTGCAGCAGCCCCCCTCAAACTTTCGTTTATGCGCTGTTTCTTCTGGATTTTCGTCACTTCCCATCCTTCTACAGCCTGTATTGCTTGTTCCATCCACATGTCAAAGTCCTCTTCCCCGAGTGGTACAGGTTGTTTACCCGAAAACACTCGGAGCTTCCGGTACCCAGTCTCCACACATACCGTGTTACTCTTCTGGCATTTTGCAACTAGGTCCCCTAAAGCATTATGGAGCTCAGGGCCCAAAGCAGTCAGGGGCGCCGCAGAGGTTGTTGTCCCTTTTGGCTGCTTCTCCTTAACTGTCAGTTCGGGTGGTTCTTTCTTTATGGACTTTGTGTGCGCTAAACGGTATATCTTCTGGTCTATAGCCTGTACACTCTGACCTCTTAAGCTCTCAGGTATCCCTTCTCTCCATTCCACTAATGCATAGGTAAAGGAGGTCTCCGGGTCTGGCTTTAGGTCCACTACCCATGCCTTCAGGCTCGGGGACAGTAACACCATGAGTCGTTCTACATCGCTCTCTGGTCAATCTTCACCGGGAAGTTCAATGACTACCGCTGTAACGGGTCCCCAAGTATGAAAGGGGGTTAACGCCGTTTAGGATATTCCCACTCCAAACACACATCAGCTACCGACACTCCACAGTCAGGCGAGCTCTTCCCATAGGGATAATCCTTTCAGACATACGAGACAACGCTCCGTGTGCTTTCCAGCTGGTCTGGCAATCTTTATTGAAAAAACTCCAAATTTTATACACACAGAGAGGAGGTTCTTACATTCCTCATTTTCCTCTGACAATACACCTTTGATCAGACCGAATTTACATGAGCTAATTAACTACAGCTGATGACTCAGACATATGACCTTTAGGCTAGCCTTACTATCTCTTAACTACAGTACCCATCATCAAAAGACTTCACACAATGGTTATATATCGAGCTCCCAATACCCATCTTACAGCTCTTAGCAGACACAGGTGAGTTCAATAGCTTATCCCTTTACATCTTAAATGGCTATGCATAACCTTTATGTTCAGCAGACTGTCTGTCTGCTATTTACAATCCACACAAGTACAGAGTTAATTATCACAATGAAAGATCCTCAGAAGCCATTCTAGATTCTTTTACATCACAACAGGCAGGTAACACATCTCTCAATTAACTTGTTGAGTTCAGAATCAAACAACCAGTACATATTGTGAACTAATATTACTATCCCAATTTAGGTAGTCCAAGATATATTCTTAATGTCCATTATTTTCTTGCTCACCCTGTGCCCAAAGTGACCCCTGTCACAACCGCCATGTCTGGAAAAGCGCCAGCTGCTGCGCACCACTGTGTCACTACCAACGGATCCATACCGATACTTCTGGCAGGCTTGATTGCAGCGTACAGGATCCCAGACGAGGTTCCACGTGTAGCAATACCCCCAGTTAAGAGGGCCGCTGGTATAAACTTTTGGGCCTGTACACACTGCGGTCAACCCCGGTAACTGGCTCTAACCTCCCTTGGCACAGATAGCAGTAAAGATGGGATTATGAGACCCGTTAGCTATGGGGACCACAATGCCACAATAAACATGCAATCACACAGTAGATTGGCTTAACCACAAGTACTTTTTACTGATTATGAAGCATCAAGTTAAACAGCAATACATGTGCATATGCAGGGCCCTGCAATGTTAACTAATCAGCATATAACAAACACTAAGTTCCAATAGCAATTACACACGCTAAATGTCACTTAATTATGCTCGCGAGCTTCCCCCTCATGGGCAAGATGGCGCCCAAACAATGTCTAAAGTTCTACAGTCAGGCCTGACTATTGCAGATATGGTGCTTCCATTGGGAAGGATCTTCGCTAGCAATGGTGGTGCACTTTGTAGGTTATTTGTAATCCACAGGCAACAAAACAGTTAACTTCTTGGCATGTACTAAAGAGTTCAGCTAACGCTGCACAGCACACTGTCCCTCTGGTGTGCAATATAACACTCTGATAACGGTGGTCCCTGAACTAAGGACACTGTGCCTAAGATTAGTCAGTTAATCTCTGAGCAGGTGCTCTCTCACCCGACCGGACCAGTCCATACAACCGACTTGAGTAGCTGGGGCTTCAGCACACCGTCTCACGACACCCATAGTCTCTGGTCCTCCCAACGGTCCTTGAAGGGATGATGGATGAAACGACACCTGGGTTCTCCCGTGAAGGTCGGAGGACTCTCTGGATCTCAAGGCCCAAACTCCCAGGCCCAGTCCAGCGACAGACTCAGCGTTGGTTCCACTTGCTAGGGGGCAGTGTCCAAAGAGACCCGCGGGTAGCTCTACTCCTCCTTATATAGCCCTTCCCCAGCAGACCTTGCGCCGGGCAATGTACTCTGGGTGTCCCGCTGCACACTGGGTATGGTAGTCTTTTGAGCTCTTTAAAGTGACATCCCGCTACACATAACAAATGTTGAAAGGAACAAAGTTCAAAGTATAGTGCCCCATAGCAACCAATCTAAATTCACTTTACTGGAACTAGGGTATACAAGAAAAATTCTGATTGGTTCCTAGCACTAGTCTTATGGTTCCTAGCACTGGTCTTATCCTGGGACAGTGGTTTTAAGGGTATTGACCACTTAAGGACCGCCACACGACGATGTATGTCAACAGAATGGCACGGACAGGCACAAGGGCGTACAGGTACGTCCCCTTTAAGAACCCATCCGTGGGTCGCGCACGCGCGTCCCAGTCTGAAGCGCCATGACCGTGCCCGCGGGACCCGCGATCGGGTCATAGAGCCGAAGAACGGGGAGAGGTAAGTGTAAACAAACCTTTCCCCGTTCTTCACAGTGATGTCACACGCCAAGCCACACCCCCCTACAGTTAGAATCACTCATTAGGTCACACTTAACCCCTACAGCGCCACCTAAAGGTTAAACCCTTCATTGCCAGTGTCATTTTCACAGTAATCAGTGCATATTTATAGCACTGATCGCTGTAAAAATGACAATGGTCCCAAAAATGTGTCAAAAGTGTCTGATGTGTCCGCCATAATGTCGCAGTCACGATAAAAGTCGCTGATCGCTGCCATTACTAGTAAAAAAATAATTATTAATAAAAATGTCATAAAACTATCCCCTATTTTGTAAACGCTATAACTTTTGCGCAAATCAATCAATAAACGCTTATTGCGATTTTTTTTAACCAAAAATATGTAGAAGAATACGTATCGGCCTAAACTGAGGAAAAAAAATGTTTTTTTATATATTTTTGGGGGATATTTATTATAGCAAAAAGTAAAAAATTATGCATTTTTTTCAAAATTGTCGCACTATTTTTGTTTATAGCACAAAAATAAAAACCGCAGAGGCGATCAATCACCACCAAAAGAAAGCTCTATTTGTGGGAAAAAAAGGACGTCAATTTTGTTTGGGAGCCACATCGCACGGCCGCGCAATTGTCAGTTAAAGCGACGCAGTGCCGAATCTCAAAAAGGGGCCTGGTCCTTTAGCTGCAAAATGGTCCGGGTCTTAAGTGGTTAAAAGAGGCATGGACTGCAGAGAGAGATATGTAATTTTGCCCCTGTGCAAATCATTAGTAAGACCTCATCTGGAATATGCAGATCAGTTCAGGCACCAGTTCTCAAAATGGATATTGGGGAACTGGACAATGCGCAGAAATGGGCAACCAAACTCAGGGCCAGATTAAGAACATCGTGGGCCTGGTGCTGAGGATTTTGGTTGGGCCTTTTATAAATAATAAATAAAAATGCAAACAATTTTTTGTTATAACAAATTAAATTAAAGAGAGAGAGGGAGGATGAGAGAGAGAGAGAGACAGAGAGGATGAGAGAGAGAGAGAGGGAGGATGAGAGAGAGAGAGAGAGAATGTGTGGGAATGACATCAAGGCACACCGAAGGCACAGAACCCAGAAGGAAGATCGGGTGAAGATGGAAGCGCAGCACTGGAGGGCTCAGTCTTACAATCTAAGTGTACCCTAATGTGCTAATATGATGTGCATACTTGTACATTATGGCATAACCTACCTTAGGGCCTCTAAAAAGTAGTAATGTTAGCAAAGTTTACTACCGCTTTAATATCACAGGATCCCAGGAGCCTCTCATGGGGCCCCCTACTGACCCGGTGGCCCTTGGGCAGTGCATAGTTGCCAACATTTTAAAAATATTTTCAAGGACACTTTTTTTTACAAGTGCTATATTTAGAGAAGCTGAGATCCCCTATGTTCCTCTATACATCACAGTAGTAATCACAAAATTAAATGAGTACTAATAATGGGGCAAAATAAATATGAGGACTGAGAAGATTTCCTTTAGTTGAACTAACAAAATTGTGCCCATTCTAGAGCTGGTAACATTGAGGATATTCAGTATCATTTTAAAGAACTGTTTTCGTGGGTAAGAGGCATAGGGGAGGAGTATGGATGGTATAAAAGTGGGAAGTATGTGCAGGTGAGGGAGAGGAATGTGGAGGGTCCAACAGTGGGCACTATGTACAGGAGAGGAGTGCAGAGGATATGGCAGAAGGCACTATGTACAGGAGAGGAGTGTGAAGGGTATGACAGTGGGCACTATGCACAGCAGAAGAGTGTGGAGGGTATGCCAGTGGGCAGTATGTACAGGAGAGGAGTGTGGGGGGTATGACAGAGGGTAGTATGTACAGGAGAGGAGTGTGGAGGTTATGACAGTGGGCAGTTTGTATAGGAGAGGAGCGTGGAGGGTATGACAGTGGGCAGTATGTACAGGAGAGGAGTGTGGAGGGTAAGGTTGGGTTACAGTATGTACAGGACAGGGCCGGACTGGGAATAAAATCCAGCCCTGGAAAAAAAATCATACCAGCCCCATAGCATTATTATACCAGCCCAACATCGTAACGTCATTATTTTCTTGTTCATGAAAGGGAAAACCGTACATTTAAAAGCACATTTGAAGAGTGTAGTATATATAAGACAGATATGAAATCACATAAGGCTTTATATATATATATATATATATATATATATATATATATATATATACACAAATTCCAGTTAAAAGTGGTAAAATTGGTCAATCATCAAGGGGGACCCCAGGAACTCAGAACGTGGGGATGGGACCACCATCCGCAGAAAGAATACACTAAGGTAAGGGGGGTTACTGATATAAGGGGGAGACCTTTATATCAGTGCCCCTTTACATTATTGTATTCACTCCCCCCTTACATCAGTGACCCCCCCCTTCAGACTGGCCTAGCGGAGCTGTCACTGACTTTCTCTCAGGTGCACCTTGCAGGGCTCAGTCAGTCGGCTCCAGCTTGGTGGCTCTGGTTTTATCCTATAGTCTTCTCTCCACAGTCCACACACGTCTGACTTCTCCCATGACCCCCATCCCGGCGGTGCTCCCACTCTTGACTCCTCTCCAGACTCCCTCAGAGACTGCAGACATGATACAGGAGATGGTCAGAGACTGCAGACATGATACAAGAGCTCAATGCAGCCTCACCAGTGCCAATCAAATGCAGCCTCATCAGTGCCATTCAAATGCAGCCTCACTGTGCCCATCAATGCAGCATCACTGTGCCCATCAAATGCAGCTTTAATGTGCCCGTGAATGCAGACTCACTGTGCCCGTGAATGCAGCCTCACTGCCCCCACAAATACAGCCTCAGTGTGCCCATCATTGCAGCCCCTCCTGTGCCCCATGTCCCAGTCTGCAGTCCCTGTCTGTGGGAAGGTGTATTGTTGATGCTCGGTACGGTACCTTCCATGCCAGCAGGATATCCATGATGGCCAGCAGCAGGCAGGGTCTGTTCTCGTTTTGGATGGGGACAGTGCTCCTTCCAGAGGATATGTTTGCTGTGAGATGGAGTGTTCCCTGGCCACCTGCACCTTCAGCCTTCCTCATTTTCCGGCCCCAGTCAGCCTGTCCTCTGGTCTTGGGGAAGTGAGAGCACTGGGTGGGAGCTGGAGAGAAGGGGGAGCGGAGAGCGCTGGGGGGAAACTTGAGAGCACGGGGGAGCCAAAAAGAACAGGGGTGGTGAGCATGGGAGGCTGAGAGCACTGGGGGGCGGCTGGAGAGCACTGAGGGGGCTAAGAGTGTGTGGGGGCAAAGAGTACTGGGGGGGAGCTTGAGAGCACTGGGGGGGGGCAGAAAGAACAGGGGTGGAGAGCACGGGGCTAGAGAGCACTATGGGGGGTACAAAGAGCAGGGGGGAGTGGAGAGCACTGGGGGGGTGGAGAGCAATGGGGGGAGCTTGAGAGCACCAGTGGGGGCCAGAAAGAACAGGGGTGGAAAGCACGGGCTGGAGAGCACTATGGGGGGGCAGGGAGCACTGGAGGGGTTGGAGAGCACATGGGTGGGGGCAAAATGCAGGGGGGAGCGGACAGCACTGGCGGGTTTGGAGCGCACATGGGTGGGGGAAAAATGCAGGGGGAGTGGAGAGTACAGGGGTGGGGAGCGGAGAGTGCTGGGGGGCAGCTTGAGAGCACTAGGGGGGGCTGGAGAGCGATGGGTGGAGCTTAAGAGCACCGGGGGACCAGAAAGAACAGGGGTGGGGAGCACGGGGGGCTGGAGAGCACTGTGGGGGGCGGAGAGCACTGGGGTGGGGGCTGGAGAGTGATGGGGAGAGCTGAAGAGCACTGGGGGGGCTGGAGAGTGATGGGGAGAGCTGGAGAGCACTGGGGGGGAGAAAGAACAGGGGTGGAGAGCACTGGGGGGAGTGGAGAGCACTGGGATGGTGACTAGAGAAGGATGGGGAGAGCTGGAGAGCAGGGGGGCAAAAAGAACAGGGGTGGAGAGAACTGCGGGGGGGGGCTGGAGAGTGTGGTGGTGGGGGAGGAGAGCACTGGGGGGAGCCAGGGAGCACAAGGTGAACTGGGAGGGGCCAGAAAAAGAAGTATAGGATAGGAGGATCGGCAGGGGGGGCCGCATATAGAGCAAATGAGCTTTCTATATTCCTCCATGCAGTCACTGAATGCTTGATTCTCCTCCTCTCCCTCCTGCAAGCATTCACCTGCCGATCCTCCTATCCAGGCACACAGTGCGGGCTGTACAGGCAGACATCTCCTTATGTGTCTCACGGAGCTGGCTGGGTCTGTGTTCGGCGGTGGCGCTGTAACACGGTCCCGCCCCCCTAGACCGGCTCATGTGATAGGCGGAAAACTAATTCTATCTACTATCACAGGAGCCGGTCTAGGGGGGCGGGACAGCTCCATGAGACACAGGGGCAGGATAGAGGGGACTCAGGGAGCACTGCAGCCGCAACTCAAAGCAGCCCCAGCGTGGGCAGCCTACCGGGAAATCTCCCGGTATCCCGGTAGGCCAGTCCAGCCCTGGTACAGAAGAGGAGTGTGCAGGGTAAGGTTGGGTTACTGTATGTACAGGAGAGGAGTGTGGATGGTATGATAGTGGGCAATATGCACAGGAGAGGAGTGTGAAGGGTATGGTCGGGGCAGTATGTACAGAGGAGGAGTGTGGAGGGTATGACAGTGGACAATATGTACAGGAGAGGAGTGTAGACGGTATGATACTGAGCAGTATGTACATGAGATGAGTGTGAAGGGTAAGACGGTGAGCAGTATGTACAGGAGAAGACTGTGGAGGGTATGACAGTGGGCAGTATGTACAGGAGAGGAGTGTGGAGGGTATGACAGCAAGCAGTATGTACAGGAGAGGAGTGTGGAGGGTATGACAGCCGGCATTATGTACAATAGAGGAGTTTATGAAAGTGGGCAGTATGTACAGGAGAGGAGTGTGGAGGGTATGACGACAATGGGCACTATGTATAGGAGAGGAGAGGAGTGTGGAGGGTATGACAGTGAGCAGTATGTACAGGAGAGGAGTGTGGAGGGTATGACTATGGGCACTATGTATAGGAGAGAAGTGTAGAGGGTATGACAGTGGGCACTATGTATAGGAGAGGAGTGTGGAGGGAATGACAGTGAGCAGTATGTACAGGAGAGGAGTGTGGAGGGTACGAAAGTGGGCACTATGTACAGGAGAGAAGAGTATGACAGCGGGCACTATGTACAGGAGAGGAGTGTGTAGGGTATGACAGCGGGCGCTATGTATAGGAGAGAAGTGTGGAGGGTATGACAGTGAGCAGTATGTACAGGAGAGAAGTGTGGAGAGTATGACAGTGGGCACTATGTACAGGTGAGGAGGATGAAGGAATCTGGGAAGGAAAAATTTAAAGGTTTAGGGACTGCGTAGTGGTTAAGCGGGCCATACATGGATTGAAATTACGCCAATTAAGCAGAGACCAGCCATAGTCGATCTATGTATGGGCTAGCTGGTTTTACACAAGTCAATCTATTAACCAACGTGAGTACAACCAGCCTGTCAGGTTTTTCCCAAAACAATCAGTGCTGCCAGCTATAGTTAGCAACACTGATCATTGTATTCACTGTCAGAACACAATAACACTGCAGGAGTGATTTCCCCCATCCACAGGTCAGCAGATGAGATAGTGTGTGGGGACAGGCTGGGGAGAGATACTAGTCAGTGGCTGGGTAGGCACTGGCTAGTATCAGAGACAGATACACACAGGTTACATACGCCACGATCGTTACAGCGAGAGCCATAATTCTAGCACTAGACCTCCTCTGTAACTCTAAACATGTAACCTGTAAAAAAAAATTAAAGCATCGCTTAGTATACAAAAAAAATCATGCTAACTTTGGTGTTTTTTTTGTTTTTTTTTTTATGAATGAAACAGTTTCTTTCCAAAAAAAACATGTTTGAAAACTTGCTGGGCAAATACCGTGTAACATAAAAAGTTGGAAAGACCACCATTTTATTCCCTAGGGTGTCTGCTAAAACAATATATATAATGTTTGAGGATTCTGAGTAATTTTCTAGTAATATACAAATAATTATTATAAGCACTGTGAGCTCATCCTCTCAGTCTGCTGCAGTGTGTCAGTTTGTATTTAAACTGGCCGCTCTGTATGTAGTTTCTGACAGGCTGTGTAAGCAACCCCGTATCCCCAGGACCATAAATGATAGGAACCCCATATTGTGGTCTCTGTGACCCCTGGACGCCGAGCTACAACCCTCAAAGTCGATCTTTTTTTTGGGCAAATGGGCCTATCTTGAGGAAGGGGCCTGGAGCTGCAGCTCCAATAGCCCCTATGTTAATCCGACCCTGACCAAACTAATAAGAGGCATGGAGGAGCTCAGCTATGAGAAAAGATTAGGGGAACTGGATTTATTCTCACTTGAGAAGAGGAGATTAAGGGGGGACATATGAAGGGGGCAGAATCCACCAGACGCTGGGCGTGTCGGTGGCCACTGCACAGAAACACTGTGTGTCTTTGGCTCCGTTTCAGGGCCGAATTCAGGCAAAGATTCTGCCCTGATTCGTCCCTAAAACGGAGAACAGGGACGCACAGCATTGCTGTGCGATCTAGGGCCGGTTTAGGTGTGAACCGAGCCTGAGGCAATGTTTACAAATTGCAACAGTGCGATTGGATGGCACATGTGTTAAGAAAGGCCTATACAGCTGAGCTGTGAGAAGTGGGCCGGGAGATAACAGCTCCACAATCTGATTAAACAGGGTGGCCACTCTCTACTTTTCCATAATGGCTGCCTCTGGAGGACATCCTGCCTCGTTGGGGTTGTGCCTCACACTTACTTTCCTCCTCTGCTCTATGTGACTTCATCATCATCATCCCCTCCATCCTCCTCATCACTGGAGCCAACTTGGCAATACGCTGCGGCTGGGGAAACATGACTGCCAATTTGTTGTTTATCAGTGCCTTAAAGTATTCATACCCCTTTAAATTTTTGACATTTTTTCATGTTACGATCAAAAACGTAAATGTATTTTATTGGGATTTTTATGTGATAGACCAACACAAAGTGGCACATAGTTGTGAAGTGGAAGGAAAATGATAAATGGTTTTCAATTTTTTTTACTAATAAATATGTGAAAAGTGTGGCGTGCATTTGTATTCAGCCCCCCTGAGTCAATACTTTGTAGATTCGCCTTTCGCTGCAAGTCTTTTTGGGTATGTTTCTACGAGCTTTGCACATCTAGAGAGTGAAAATTTTGCCCATTCTTCTTTGCAAAATAGCTCAAGCTCTGTCAGATTGGATGGAGAGCATCTGTGAGCAGCAATTTTCAAGTCTTGCCACAGATTCTTAATTGGATTTCGGTCTGGACTTTGAGCCATTCTAACACATGAATATGCTTTAATTGAAGCCATTCAATTGTAGCTCTGGCTGTATATTTAGGGTCGTTATCCTGCTGGAAGGTGAACCTCCGCTCCAGTCTCAAGTCTTTTGCAGACTCCAACAGGATTTCTTCTAAAGCCTCGTACACACGGTCGGACTTCCATCGGACTTTTCCGTGGATTTTTGTCCGAACGGAGTTGGCCGGGCACACCCATAGCATACACACCACAGGACTTTTCTGCAAACTTTCCCAAAACTTTTTGCAACATCACATGGTTTTTCTGCTCTTTTCTGCTCTTTACCGCCACCCTTTGGTCAACTTCTGCTATTGTTGGTTGAAATTCTCCTTGTGCTATAGTGTGCTAAAGCATTGATCATCAACCATCTTTAAAAAAACATTTTTTCTAGGGACAGAAAACTATAGGTAGGGAGAGTGTCAGTTTCTTTCACTGTGCTAATCCTTGTTTCTAGGGACAGGGAAGGACAGTGAGGGAAATTCTCCTTGTGCTATACTGTGCTAAAGCATTGATCATCAACCATCTGTAAAAAAAACATTTTTTCTAGGGACAGAAAACTATAGGTAGGGAGAGTGTCAGTGTGTTTCACTGTGCTAATCCTTGTTTCTAGGGACAGGGAAGGACAGTGAGGGAAATTCTCCTTGTGCTATACTGTGCTAAAGCATTGATCATCAACCATCTTTAAAAAAACATTTTTTCTAGGGACAGAAAACTATAGGTAGGGAGAGTGTCAGTTTCTTTCACTGTGCTAATCCTTGTTTCTAGGGACAGGGAAGGACAGTGAGGGAAATTCTCCTTGTGCTATACTGTGCTAAAGCATTGATCATCAACCATCTTTAAAAAAACATTTTTTCTAGGGACAGAAAACTATAGGTAGGGAGAGTGTCAGTGTGTTTTACTGTGCTAATCCTTGTTTCTAGGGACAGGGAAGGACAGTGAGGGAAATTCTCCTTGTGCTATACTGTGCTAAAGCATTGATCATCAACCATCTTTAAAAAAAACATTTTTTCTAGGGACAGAAAACTATAGGTAGGGAGAGTGTCAGTTTCTTTCACTGTGCTAATCCTTGTTTCTAGGGACAGGGAAGGACAGTGAGGGAAATTCTCCTTGTGCTACACTGTGCTAAAGCATTGATCATCAACCATCTTTAAAAAAACATTTTTTCTAGGGACAGAAAACTATAGGTAGAGAAAGTGTCAGTTTCTTTCACTGTGCTAATCCTTGTTTCTAGGGACAGGGAAGGACAGTGAGGGAAATTCTCCTTGTGCTATACTGTGCTAAAGCATTGATCATCAACCATCTTTAAAAAAACATTTTTTCTAGGGACAGAAAACTATAGGTAGGGAGAGTGTCAGTTTCTTTCACTGTGCTAATCCTTGTTTCTAGGGACAGGGAAGGACAGTGAGGGAAATTCTCCTTGTGCTATACTGTGCTAAAGCATTGATCATCAACCATCTTTAAAAAAACATTTTTTCTAGGGACAGAAAACTATAGGTAGGGAGAGTGTCAGTGTGTTTCACTGTGCTAATCCTTGTTTCTAGGGACAGGGAAGGACAGTGAGGGAAATTCTCCTTGTGCTATACTGTGCTAAAGCATTGATCATCAACCATCTTTAAAAAAACATTTTTTCTAGGGACAGAAAACTATAGGTAGGGAGAGTGTCAGTTTCTTTCACTGTGCTAATCCTTGTTTCTAGGGACAGGGAAGGACAGTGATGGAAATTCTCCTTGTGCTATACTGTGCTAAAGCATTGATCATCAACCATCTTTAAAAAAACATTTTTTCTAGGGACAGAAAACTATAGGTAGGGAGAGTGTCAGTTTCTTTCACTGTGCTAATCCTTGTTTCTAGGGACAGGGAAGGACAGTGAGGGAAATTCTCCTTGTGCTATAGTGTGCTAAAGCATTGATCATCAACCATCTTTAAAAAAACATTTTTTCTAGGGACAGAAAACTATAGGTAGGGAGAGTGTCAGTTTCTTTCACTGTGCTAATCCTTGTTTCTAGGGACAGGGAAGGACAGTGAGGGAAATTCTCCTTGTGCTATACTGTGCTAAAGCATTGATCATCAACCATCTTTAAAAAAACATTTTTTATAGGGACAGAAAACTATAGGTAGGGAGAGTGTCAGTGTGTTTTACTGTGCTAATCCTTGTTTGTAGGTAGGGACAGGGAAGGACAGTGAGGGAAATTCTCCTTGTGCTATACTGTGCTAAAGCATTCCTCATCAACCATCTTTGAAATCCTTGTTTTTTGGACAGTCAGGGAAATTGTCGTTGTGCTATTCTGTGCGAAAGCAATCATCCTCAACCATATTTAGAAATCCTTAAGTAAAGGGACAGAGAAGGACACCTGAAGGTAGCCCTTATTGCTTTTTTCCCATCTCCCTGCAGGCCATCTATTAGAATGTCTGGAAGGCAAACAAGGAGAGGCAGACAGTCAGGAGGCAATAAAAGAGGGCAAGCAGGCTCTGTGTCTGGGGGCAACAGTGCTGGTCGTGGACGCGGTGCATTGTCATCAGCACATGGCCATGGGACACGCTTGTCCTTCTTTTCGGCAGCTGGACATGTTGAGCCACATCATGCCGAAGACTTGGTAGAGTGGATGACCAAGCCCTCCTCCTCCTCCTCATCCTCTCTCACCCAGGCTCAGGGTACTGGCAAAGCAGCTGCCAAAGCGTCCTCTTCCCTGGTATCAATGTCAGACTCATCATCAGTCACTCCTTCCCTAGACCCACCATGTCCTCCTCCTGAGGAGTCCCCCGAACTGTTTGAGCACAGTGTTGGGTACATGCTCCAGGAGGATGCCCAGCGTTTCGAAGGGTCTGATGATGAAACCCAGCTACAGGAAGGCAGTAGCGTGAGAGCAGACAGAGGGGATGCTCAAGAAGGACACCAATCTGGCAGTCATGTTCCAGCAGCTGCAGCATACTGCCAGATTGGCTCCAGTGATGAGGAGGGAGGGGATGATGAGGTCACTGACTCCACGTGGGTGCCTAATAGGAGAGAGGAGGAGGAGGAGGATGAGGAGGAGGCACATCTCCAACGAGGCAGGATGCCCTTTGGTGGCCAGCGTAAGGGCAGTACACCGACGGAATCACACCGCAGAGCTCCGCCTGTGCAGGGCGCTGCCTCTGCCCGTCATTCAAAAAGTTCTTTGGTGTGGGCCTTTTTTGAGGCTAGTGCATCAGATCGCACAGCTGCTGTTTGCAACATATGTCTCAAGCGTATATCGCGTGGCCAAAACATCAGCCGCTTGGGTACCACATGCCTGACCAGACATATGTTGACCTGCCATGCAGCTCGTTGGCAAGCCTACCTCAAAGACCCACACCAAAGAACAAAGCGGACCTCTCCTTGCACCGCATCAGCTGGGATCTCCAACCCCACTATAACTTCAGTCCTCTCTGAAACATGCACTGAGAGGAATGAAGGTGTAGAATTAGGTGTGTCACAGCCAAGTACTTGCGGCCACTCTGCTAGCAGTACACCGACGTCCGATTCTAGCAGGCAAATTTCCCTGCCCCAGCTGCTGGACCGTCGAAAGAAGTTCACTCCCAGCCATCCACATGCCCAGCGGTTGAATGCTAGCTTGGCTAAATTGCTAGCGCTTCAACTGCTGCCTTTTCAGTTGGTAGACTCGGCCCCCTTCCGTGAGTTTGTGCAATGTGCGGTTCCTCAGTGGCAGGTTCCCAAACGCCACTTTTTCTCACGGAAGGCTATTCCGGCTCTCTACCGGCATGTGGAAGGCAATGTCTTGGCCTCGCTGGACAGGGCGGTCAGCGGTAAGGTGCATATTACCGCTGACTCATGGTCCAGCAGGCATGGACAGGGACGTTACCTTTCTTTCACGGCCCATTGGGTCACTCTTTTGGCAGCTGGGAAGGATGCAGGACAAGGTGCAGTAGTGTTGGAGGTTGTTCCACCGCCACGCCTCCAAAATGCTACTACTGGTTGTGACACACCTCTCTCCTCCACCCCCTCCTCTTCTTCTTCCTCCATGGCCTCTTCCTGTGCTTTGTCCTCTGAACCAGCGGTGCTCCGTAGCCGTTCAAGGGGCTACGCAAGTACGCAGGCAAAAAGATGCCATGCCGTGCTTGCGCTGGTGTGTTTGGGGGACAGAAGCCACACTGGGGCAGAGGTCCTGTCTGCTCTGCAGGGCCAGGCCGAGAGGTGGTTGACGCCACGCCAGCTTAAGCCAGGAATGGTGGTTTGCGACAATGGCACCAACCTCCTCTCCGCCCTCCGACAGGGACAACTGACCCATGTGCCCTGTGTGGCTCACGTCCTTAACCTGGTGGTGCAGCGGTTCTTGGGCAGGTACCCGGGCTTACAGGATGTCCTGAGGCAGGCCAGGAAAGTCTGTGTGCATTTCCGCAGATCTTATAATGCCAGTGCTCGCCTGGCTGAGCTGCAAAAGGAGTTGAACCTGCCCAAGAACCGCCTTATATGTGACATGCCCACCAGGTGGAACTCAATGTTGGCCATGCTGCAGCGGCTGCACACGCAGCAGAGGGCCATCAATGAGTACCTGTGTGACTACGGCACCAGGACAGGGTCAGGGGAGCTTGGTTTTTTTCTCCACGCCAGTGGGGCATGATCAGGGATGCATGCACTGTCCTGGCACCATTTGAGGAGGCCACGAGGATGGTGAGCAGTGACAGTGCATGCATCAGTGACACTGTACCTCTTGTCCACCTGTTGGAGCACACGCTGCGTGGAATAATGGACAGGGCACTTGAGGCAGAACAGAGGCAGGAAGAGGAGGACTTCCTTGCCTCTCAAGGCCCCCTTTACCCAGACAGTGTTCCTTCTGTCCCACCCATCGCACAGGAAGAGGAGGAGGAGGAGGAGGATTGTGTCAGCATGGAGGTGGAGGCTGGCACTCAGCATCATCAGCAGCAGTCTTTTAGGGATGATTTACAGTCCCAAGAAACCAGTGGACTTGTACGTGGCTGGGAGGAGGTGGCTGCGGATCATGTCGTCCTTAGTGACCCAGAGGACTCCGGACCGAATGCCTCAGCAAACCTACGCTGCATGGCCTCCCTGATCCTGCAAAGTCTGCGGAAGGATCCTCGTATTCTTCGGATCAAGGAGAGGGACCATTACTGGCTGGCCACTCTCCTTGATCCACGGTACAAGGGTAAGGTTGCGGACCTTATGTTACCGTCGCAGAGGGAGCAGAGGATGAGACAACTCCGGGAGGCCTTGCAGAAAGGTCTGTGCAACGTGTTCCCAGAGACTGGGAGGTTACAAACTCCTGGTCCTGGACAACGAGTTGCTGAGGCTTCGGCCAGTCAAAGAAGGAGCGGTGGGGAAGGTGGCCGTCTGACGGATGCGTTCAGACAATTCTTTAGTCCGCAGCCCCAAAGTATGATCGGTTCCAGCAACCATCGCCAGCGTCTGATAAACATGGTGCAGGAATATCTAGGGGCAAGGTCAGACTTGGACACCTTCCCCACCGAAAATCCTCTGGCTTACTGGGTCTTGAGGATGGATCACTGGCCAGAGCTTGCACAGTATGCAATTGAGCTACTGGCCTGTCCTGCATCCAGCGTTCTTTCGGAACGCACATTCAGTGCTGCTGGAGGATTTGTCACGGATCACAGGGTGCGCCTGTCCACCGACTCGGTTGATCGACTGACTTTCATCAAGATGAACCAGTCTTGGATCACCACCAGCTACCACACACCTGATGCTGATATAACAGACTAATTGATTTTAACATGTCACATCCCTTCAAGACTGATGCTGATGCTGAGTGCCTGTGCTGTTATGTTGACTGGCTATCCTCCTCCTCCGAGTCCTCAATGATACGATTGATGATGATAGCTTGGAAGATCATTTTTGTTTATGGGTGCCGCCACCAGTGGCTAAGGCTCAATTTTTCAGCCCCTGTTTAACAGGGGCGTGTAATTACAATTTTTGAAGCAATACTTTGCAACAGGGCTCATTGCTGTGCTCCAAGTACAGTATCTGTGAGGGGTTGGAGTGTTGTGCCACCAGTGCCTAAGGCCCAATTTTTCAGCCCCTGTTTAACAGGGGCGTGTCATTACAATTTTTGAAGCAATACTTTGCAACAGGGCTCATTGCTGTGCTCCAAGTACAGTATCTGTGAGGGGTTGGAGTGTTGTGCCACCAGTGCCTAAGGCCCAATTTTTCAGCCCCTGTTTAACAGGGGCGTGTCATTACAATTTTTGAAGCAATACTTTGCAACAGGGCTCATTGCTGTGCTCCAAGTACAGTATCTGTGAGGGGTTGTAGTGTTGTGCCACCAGTGCCTAAGGCCCAATTTTTCAGCCCCTGTTCAACAGGGGCATGTAATTACAATTCTTGATCTAATAATTCACAGCAGGGTCCATTGCTGCACCCACCAAGAGTAGCTCTGAGGGCTTACAGTGTTGTGGCAACGCCATCACCACCACCACCACGAAAGGCCCAATTTTTCAGCCCCTGTTCAAAAGGGGCATGTAATTACAATTCTTGATCTAATAATTCACAGCAGGGCCCATTCCTGCACCCACCAAGAGTAACTCTGAGGGCTTACAGTGTTGTGGCAACACCACCACCACCACCACGAAAGGCCCAATTTTTCAGCCCCTGTTCAATAGGGGCATGCAATTACAATTCTTGATCTAATAATTCACAGCAGGGCCCATTGCTGCACCCACCAAGAGTAACTGTCAGGGCTTACAGTGTTGTGGCACCAGCACCACCATCAAAGGCCCAATTTTTACTACCACTGTTCAACAATTATATGTAATTACAATTCCTGATATAATAGTTGACAGCAGGGCATTCCAGCACCAACCAAGAGTAACTGTGAGTGCTTACAGTGTTGTGCCAACACCAACAACTAAGGGGCCTATTTCTGCAGAGTATATACGGTAGGTCCCTACTTTCAAACATCCAACTTACAAACGACTCCTACTTGCAAACGCAAGAAGACAACAGGAAGTGAGAGGAAATCTACCCCTAGGAAGGAAAATTCTCTCCTGTAAGAATTAATATGGGAGAAAGGTGTCTCCTCTGTACTGATGCTTTATCACCAATCCTTGTTTCAAGAAAAACACCACATTTCAAAAACAGTTGTCATTGGGACGGAAAGTGAGGTGAAATGTTCTGAACAGGGGCACAGACAGCAAAACAAATGTTACAGGGGTGATAACCCTTACCTATGTTTTCCAAAAAGTTTAAAAATAGATTTTTGGGCTGGAGCTACACTTAAACAATGTACCTGTTCAAAATTACAAACACATTCTACATAAGAACAAACCTACAGTCCCTGTCTTGTATGCACCGCCTGTATACGGCTGTTCAGAGTATATAGGGCCTTTTTTATTTTATGTGCGGGGCTGGTAATGGGCTGGGGTTGGGGGGGGGGGGGGGTCATGGGGTAGCTATGCCATTTTTCTTAAAGATTTTCATCCATATTACCGGGACCAGACATTACATTAAAGCCGCAAGCAGTTTTAAATGGCTTTTTTTTCCTTTAGAAGTGTCATTTTGTGCAGGGACAGTTCTAAACACGGGAAACACGTGGCACTTCACAGGCATACTTTAGACACCCCCCAGGTACGATATTTAAAGGAATATTTGACTTTTTTTTTTCACTTTATGCATCATTAAAATGACTGCTCCCGAAAAACGACCGTTTTTAAAACTTCTTTTTGCATTGATACATGTCCCCTGGTGCAGAACCCGGGTTCCCAAACCCTTTTTAGGACAATAACATGCATAATAGTCGTTATAATTAGCACTTTAGAATTCGAACGTTCGCATCCATTGTATTTAATAGGGTTCTAATGTTCGTACGAACTTTCGGTCCGTTCGCGGGTTCTGGTGCGAACCGAACCCGGGGGTGTTCGGCTCATCACTAGCACCGAGCCCCTGCTGCGAGCCGCATCCGTCAGATGTGTGAACCCAGCCTAAATCTTAACATACAACAGGCCCAAACCAAGGTGGGTGCTGGGTAGAGCTGTGGTCCCCTGCCCAGATTTTAGTTGCTCCCCCCCAGGTCTTTGACAGTGCATCCATTTATACATGAGCCAGTCTGATGGGGACAGATGATACAAGGGGGGATTCTGATGGCGAAATACACTGTATGATGTAAGGGTGGATTGATGGGGATATTTGATGTAAAGTGATACTCTGAACAGTTGATGTAGGGAGGCACTCTGAGGGGAACAATTGATGTAAGGGAGAATTCTGATGTGGATAGTTTATGTAAGGGGCACTCTGATGGGGACATTTGATGTAGAGGGGTACTCTGATGCGGACACCTGATATAAGGAGATGCAGGTTCTTTTTAATCGTCCTAATTTAATAACGGTGTAATACATACAAGTGTTCCCTGTTGACTCTTGCACCACCTCTGCACTACCTGTCAGACATTACTTCCGGGTGGTGACTCGTGTTACTGAAGTGTTCCAGGTAAAATGGGAATGCTGGTTCCTTGCATCTCTCACACTGTTTGACAGATTGTCAGTGCCTCCTACACAATGTTGACATTATGCCCCCTGATGTTTTTAACAGCACCCCCAGATCAGACAGGCTAGATCTGGCCCTGCCATACAATATACAGTCCGATGTGATCTCCGTTGGATCTAGGAGTGCAAGGGCCTGCCTAATTTGATACACTGAATGGATTAATTAGTCTTGTGTTACATAATTTCGGTCTCTATTTACACCTCTTGATTTGGAATCACATGCAAAATCACCACAATTCTGCCCACGATTCCAAATCCCATTGTGAGCGCGCAACACGTGTTTAGGTGGCATTATCCCTAAATTGCGAACCAAACGTGATGCGATTTCAAAATCGCGGGAAGGTTTTCACCTAAAAAGGGGCAGGATCTTCTTTTTGGCCGGCAAAGACACGTAAGATAGCCCATTCAAGTGCAAAAATCGCATGCAAATTGCTCTACAAAACTGCGTACCAGGAACGCTTGTTCCTGTTATGCAATGATGTGAACGAGCCTAAAGGAGAATGTCCGGAGACTGTAGAATCAGATTGTAGAGTGCATGCCCATATTTACTAGGTTTGATTTGTGCAAGTGTAGCTCTGCAAATGTGTCTGCCTGACAGTGACAAGGCTGAGAAAATTACCTAAAGAGGCACCTGAAGGAGCCACAATTAATCCAAGACCACAAAGCAGCTGCATGTCCTGTTATAACTTTTGCTACCTCCCTGCATGTAATTGCCGACCAGACTGTTATTAACCAAAGTTTAGTAGAAAATAAATCATAATTAGCTACTATGGGTTACAGTACAGTTCCACTTGGCTTTACTAAAGGGTCAGTCCACCCAAACGATTTTAGTAGATTATGACAGGTTTAACATGCCTCTCATATCTCTTAAAGTTTGAGATTTTTGAGAGTTCACAGCACCACCTACCTGCTTCTTCCACTACAAAGTTGTTTTTACATGTCTGATTGCTCAGGAGGACATTCAATTTATGAAGAATTTGTGGGTATTATTGTAACTGGCAGAAGAGCCCCCGGAAGGAATATTGCTTCTAAGAAATATTAGCTAGGAATGGTTCATGCATGCAAGACATGGGATATAGGGGTGGCATCCCGGTGTTGTATCAGATGTTTTCCACCATTTCAACTAAACTACCCCATCACTTAGCATAAAGGCACGTACACACGATCGGATATTCCGACAACAATTGTCCGACGGACGTGTTTTGTCGGACAATCCGACCGTCTGTATGCTCCATCGGACAATTGTTTTCGGAATTTTGCTGTGCATGCTCTCAAATTGTCCGACAACAAACGTGTTATGTCGGATCATACGATCGTGTGTACACAAATCCGAATTACAAACACGCATGGAAGCAATGCTAACCATAAGACAAAATTAGCAGAAGTTGCCGGAAGGGTGGTGCTAAAGAGCTGAAAAACCACGTAGTACGTCAATAATGTCACTACGTTGGCGTTTATTGGCTGAAAATGTTCTGCGGTGTGTATGCATACCAAGTTCACAGACAACAATCCATGGATTTGTCCGATGGAAGTCCGCTCGTGTGTACGAGGTAGCTTTAAATTTAGAGGTCTGTGGGGCAGACCGAACCTACTAGACTACCAAAATACACAAGGGCATTCTCAAAATGACCCTAGTCAAAGCTAATTATAAAGTCTTCTTTCACTGCTATCCAGAACCTGCTAGATTGACATCTCCCTGGTTTGTTACAGAGGCTGTAGACTTACGGGAACCAGGGGAGGGCTGGGCCAGGGGGCAGGGTGGCAATTGCCTCCCAGGCCGCCCTAACTTATGTTCAAAATGGCTGGCAGCCGCTGCCCGCTAACCATTTTCTTTTTTATTCTGGTCTAGGAAGTCGGGCCGGGGGCATGGCCATGGCGGCCGACCACTAGCTGTTGCATTCCGGGGGTTGTAGTCCACACTCAAGCTTCTGGTGGGTGGAAAACACAGCAGCGCAGAGGAAACTACAACTCCCTGGGACCGGATTCTTGGAAGCAGTCAGAGGCAGGGCGTGCCAGGGAGTCGGTCTGCAGGGCTGGGCGCTGGCTGCAACTTGACCCCAGGATCAGGAGCGTTACCCCCCAGGAAACCGTGGCATGCAAGGACTTGCTGAGCTGAGATCGCTGAGGTGAGAGACCCTGACACCCCTAGCTGACCCCCCAGCTCCCCCCCATACACCCCATGTAACCTGCCCCAGTGATCAGGCTGCACTGATGGGCACTGGTGAGGCTGCATTGAAAAACCAGGTGGGCCATGGATGGTGAGCTGATTCGGCGGTTCAATGGGCCACTTGACTGGACTTGCCCCCCAGGCCGAAGGCCGCCAGCCCTCCCCTGACGGGAACGATGTTCCTCATGTGGTGGGAGAGTCCTAAAAATCAAACAACACTAAACAAGAATCTACACGATGATCTATTCTATTACCAAGAAATAATGTTCTCAAGAATGCCCAGACAGCTCTCTTGAAGGAACAGGCGTGTATGCTCCATCACACTTTTTTTGTGAGAATTTCCAACAAGAAAAGATTGAGAGCAGGTTCTCTATTTTTGTGACAGGAAAAATTCCTATCGGGAATCGCAATAATCTGTATGCAATTACTAATGAACAAGGGGTGATGGTTGCTAATACCATACCACCCAAAGATGATCAATAGAGAAGGAATTGGATTTTTCTAGGCACTGATGGAACGACACTAAGGTCATACAAAAATATATTTATTACATAAAAAGAAAAACAAATTACAGTTACATTAAAAACATAGGCCAACCCCACAGCAATACAATAGCATGAATAGGTGGCCAGGCCACCATCACCATCTATTTAGAGTGGAGAAGGCAACAGCCTCAACCGGTTTCGCGATTAACACCGCTTCTTCAGGAGGATCTATATAAACATAATTGAAGGATATATATAAACTGACAGAAAGCATAAACAAAAGTAATACAAATAATATACATTTATTAAACAAATTAAATAGCCAATGTCATGATATCTGCTCACCATAAGACGTTCACATGAATGCCTGAAATACCCCCAGCGGCGGACAGGGGGGACAAAAGATGGTGCTATCTGGTAAGAATAAGTACATGGTTATACTATAATAATATTATAGGTTACGTGCCAAAGGACACCCAAGGTGACTAGAGCCTGAACTTGATGTTGAAGGGGAAGGGGTGGAGGAGAGGGAGAGGGAACAAGAGAGAGAGGGAACTAATTGGGGAAGGATCAAAATTGGGAGGGAAAGGAGGGGCTGGGGGGGGGAAGGGGAAGGAGGAAGGGAAGGAAGGTATGTTGGAATGAATTGTGGAAGGGTAAGGAGGGGGGGGATGGGAAAGGAATTATATTGTTAAGGAGGGGGGGAGTGGGAGAGGGAAGGGGAGGAGGGGGGGTGAAGGGGAGGGAGGGGGGGAGAAGGGGGGGAAAAAACACAAAAGGAGGGAGTAAAATGACACCAGGGAGGAAATGGAGGAAGGGAGGGAGAGGGGGGGGGAGTTGGTGTTCTGTAGAGCCCGCTCATTACGGGACCGGCTGACCCAGAGTCATTATACGCCCTATAATGTCTCTACAGTAGGACCCAACGGCACTTATCAATGCAGGAATTGTCCTTGCTGCCCTTGGGTTCTGGAGGGCCGAAACGTTATTCTCCCTAATGGGGAATATTTTCGCCCCTCCGCATACGCGGACTGCGAAACTAAAGGAGTGATATACCTGATGGTATGCTCCTGCAAGGCTTTTTACGTGGGTAAAACCATCAGAGAATTTAGACAACGTATTGGAGATCATGTTTATTACTCAGGTAGTGGTAAACTTACCACTATCGGACGACACATAGGATTACATCACCACTATGATACATCTGTAGTCCGGTTTCTCATTCTAGAGGTGATTACACCCAGTCCCAGGGGTGGTGACTGGGATAAAACTATCCTACAGCGGGAGACCCTGTGGATAGAACATCTCAATGCCACCACTTTCCCTGGGTTGAACGAGATGAATTCCTATAAACCCTTTTTGTAGTAATCACTACCCTCCCTCCCCCTTCTCCTCCACAATCATTCCCACAATTTTCTCCTTCCCCCTCCTATCCCTTTCCGTACCCCCATTCCTCACCCCTTCTTCCCTTCCCAACCTTTCCTTCCCCCCCTTCCTCTCTCCTCCCTTGTTCTCAAATTGCGGGATATCTTCCCCCCTCTTCTTTCTAATCCCTCCCTTTTTCTCCCCCCCCCTCCCCTCCCTTCCCCCACCCGCCTGCACAATTGACATTTACCCAATGGCTTGGTTAGATCATGAATTATAATCTATGGCCCATTATTTCCCCTTGATTAGGAGGGGGTTCTTGACCCTTCAAACTGAAATCCGGTGATCATTATCGGAATGGTAATTAATTTCGGTAGCTATATATATATTTTTTTCTCATTGATGTTTATTTATATGTTTATTACATTACATATAATGTTTATATTTGTACAGCCTCTGTCATGAGTTTCCTCTCAGCTGACGAGTCACGTGACGCGGTGGGTGCCTCTCCTTATCCCATTGGCGGACATGGTCCCTTCCGGGTCATGGTGACCAAGCATCACCACGTCCTAGCGTCCGGATTCCTGGCCTCCAGGCCATTGGGTCTCCAGACGCACACCAGCGTAATAGCCGCAAGCTCCACTGTGTGTTGGAGGGATGACCCCGCGACGTCAGACGCTGCACGTTGCTCGCGGCGTGTGAGACGGCGGGGTTGGGGACTACATTTAAACGGCTTGTTCGCAAGCCATTGATGTGAGTGGTGCATACACTCTCCCTGGGGTATCATATAATTGGATATACTGTAAAGGTAAGCGATGAATTGTGGTTATACTCTGTACCACCATGGCGGCTGGCTTTCTCTATTATTATATACTATTTTACTATACTATTTTACTAATTACAATCCCCCTTCCCTGTTTCTCCTTATTCTTGTAAAGCCATCTCTTGTCGCTTGAAAAAGGACCTATTGACGCCTGCCACAACCTAGCTATCCTTAATGGTTACCTAACAGTTATCCCTAGGCTATCTTCCTAGCCCTATATGATAGATTACTACCCCAGTAAGATTGGTTGTTTCTCATTGAGGTAAGACTAACCATTATTAATAATGGTGGTGGTGGTCTGCCTCTTAAATATAAGAGGCTATGAGCTCCTAATGATTCTTGGTTTCTTAGACCGGGTTCACTCTTCCTTCCTTTACTTCTTTCACTTACCAATTCCTACCCCTTCCCCTCCCCCCTCATCCCTCACTTTTCCTCCCCCTCCCCCTTTTTTCCTTCCCTTCCTCTTCCCTCCCTTTCCTTTCCTTACTTTCCTTACCTCCCCCCTCCCTCTCTCCCTCCCTTCCTCCATTTCCTCTCTGGTGTCATTTCACTCCCTCCTTTTGTGTTTTCCCCCCCCTTCCCCTCCCTTTCCCCCCCTTCCCTCTCCTCTCCCACTCCTCCCCCCTCCTTAACAATATAATTCCTTTCCCATCCCCTCTCTCCTCCCCCCCTTTCCCCCTAACCCCCCTCCCTCCTTACCCTTCCACGATTCATTCCAACATACCTTCCTTCCCTTCCTCCTTGCCCCACCTTTTCCTCCCAATTTTGATCCTTCCCCAATTAGTTCCCTCTCTCTCTTGTTCCCTCTCCCTCTCCTCCACCCCTTCCCCTTCAACATCAAGTTCAGGCTCTAGTCACCTTGGGTGTCCTTTGGCACGTAACCTATAATATTATTATAGTATAACCATGTACTTATTCTTACCAGATAGCACCATCTTTTGTCCCCCCTCTCCGCCGCTGGGGGTATTTCAGGCATTCATGTATTCCCGGTGAACGTCTTATGGTGAGCAGATATCATGACATTGGCTATTTAATTTGTTTAATAAATGTATATTGTTTGTATTACTTTTGTTTATGCTTTCTGTCAGTTTATATATATCCTTCAATTATGTTTATATAGATCCTCCTGAAGAAGCGGTGTTAATCGTGAAACCGGTTGAGGCTGTTGCCTTCTCCACTCTAAATAGATGGTGATGGTGGCCTGGCCACCTATTCATGCTATTGTATTGCTGTGGGGTTTGCCTTTTTTTTTTTAATGTAACTGTAATTTGTTTTTCTTTTTATGTAATAAATATATTTTTGTATGACCTTAGTGTCGTTCCATCAGTGCCTAGAAAAATCCAATTCCTTCTCTATTGATCATCCTTGGGTGGTATGGTATTAGCAACCATCACCCCTTGTTCATTAGGCCTTCCTTCATTAATTACTATGGATGATGGCACTAATTTTTGTTTTTAAATATTTGTTCTATCTGAGGCTATACTCAAAATTTGTCTGTATGCAATTACGACGTGCAAAAAAACATGCAGGCTCAGAATCAAGCAGAAGAGCCGAACTGCCTATTGAACTTCATTGATCTCGGCTCGTCGTACATGTTGTTAGGGTTGTCACCTCATCCCTTTAAAACCAAACACATATTAATTACACAGGTTCTGTGGCTGATTAAGGTGGTAATTAAACTCACGTGGTGCCTTATCTGCATTAAATCAGCCTCAGAACCTGTGTAATTCATATGTGTTCGGGTTTAAAGGGATGAGGTGGCAACCCTACTTGTTGTACGTGTAGCACACAGATCCTTTTCCCCCTTACCTTCCTTTCAGGGGATCGGACACACCATGCCACATGCCCGCGTCCTCTGGATTAGAGGTCGGGCGGTGTTATGTATTTGGGTCCCGCAGCGAGTTGCTTCCCTTCACTGGTTCTTCCCTCTAGGTTATAGAGGCAAGTCTTTACCTTTCCCAAAGAAGGTCAATGTCCACACAACACTTCAACTCCAACAAGAGTTTATTTTCTCTTATTTGCTTGAGTAGCCAGAAAGTTGAAGAGAGGAAAGGGGTTAGCAGAATAGAATGGATTCAGGCACACTCTTGGTTTCGTCGCCACTCGGTCCCGAGTGGGTACAGCTCACCCAGATAGTCACTCAATAGCACTAGCAGCCGGCATGAAGCTCGAACAGTGACTTAGTCCCCTCCAAGGACAAAGTCGAGGAGATCCCTCCTTTAATAACGACACTCCGCAAAGGCAGTCTGCGAAGAAAGGTATCCTTCCCTCCGACAGGACACCAGGCCTCTCATGAGACAGCAATCTTGTATTACTCGCCTCCTTAATGGGACCGATCCTCCCCCGGTTTCCTCTATGTCAGAGAGGTCGCCCTCACCTGGGCTCCCTGGGTTTCCTTTCTGGTTGTAGACCCAGTTGAAGGTACTGGGCCTACCTGGAACTCCGCAGCCTCGGGCCGAAGGTGCCCGAGACTCCTCAGTCAAAGTTGGGCGCACCCTTCTGTTAGAGGGGCACACACCTCTGGGTACAGGTCCCCGGGCACTCCACCCTGAACAATGGCGTCTGCCCCTTATATATCCTCTCCCGGCATGCACAGCAGGCCAGAACCGCCCACCATACGGCAGCCGAGAGAGGACATCTAATAGCCACTTCATCACCTGTGGTTCAACCCCGGGTATAAGTGCCAACACCACCTATACGCCTAAAGGGGAACTGCACGCCAGGTGACACAACAGCAAGACAGAGTCCAAATAATTAAAAGACCAACTACCGCTCAGGTCACCCCTAAATTGAAGCACAGCAACTCCCTAAGTAGGGACCCCCGCTACATACGTCACTGCGTTCTTGACGGTCGGAATTTCAGCCAAGATTTGTGCGATTAGTGTGATTAGATTAGTGTGTATACAAGACAAGTTTGAGCCGTTTTCCGGCTGAAAAAAAACTGTGGTTTTCTTGTCGGAAATCGCGATCGTGTGTACGAGGCATAAGACTCTCCTTTTCTATATCTTTTTATTAGTGAAAATCACCTGTGGTTGATATTCCTATAACAAAAAAATACACTTCCTGGATTATGCTTCATGAAAAATTGGCGAGTAATTTATAGGACAAACAGGACAGATTAGAGAAAGTCTGGAATCCCTGGATATATTATAAACAGGCCTCTAACTGAGCTTCAGGATGGGGGTGGAGCTGGTTTCAAGCCAAGGGGGGTGGGGCAGGGCTCTTTTTCTTTCCCTTTTCCTTTCTCTACTGCCTCTAATCATGCCTCTGTCACCTAGTGTTTCTTGACCTCTATATATTAAATGATTCACGATTAAAGTCCTATTAGCATTTCTAATATGAGTACTCAGGGTGGGTCCTCAAATCCCTAGTGAGGTTGATTGACCTCACATGCTTTGATTTGCTCTTTCTCCACTGCACTGCAAAACGCTGAGCACAGACTTACAACCCACCCACCAATTCCAAGATTGATTTATTGCTCCCATGCAAGACCTTTTATTGAATATTGCTACTAGTACCTTTTACTTTTGCTTCAGTGGTGTATCTTTAAATGAAAACTGCCAGACATGTGATTGTAAAATGTCTTCATTTTGTTTATTAAAAATAATTATTTAATACAGAAATAAGTGGTTCATACAGCTAACTAGGATAGAGTTGCCACATCATCCCTTTAAAACACATTAATTACGCAAGTTCTGTGGCTGATTAAGGTGGTAATTAAACTCACTTGGTGCCTTATCTGCATTCAATTAGCCTCAGAACCTGTGTAATTAAAGGGGCCTGAGGCTGGGTTCACACTTGTCCGACAAACGCTCCGACATTGGGAGCTCATGTCGCATGATGTGTGATAATCAATGTTTCCCTATGGGAGCCGTCTTAACTGGTCTGACACAAGTCGGTCTGACTTTGAAAATGCTCCCTGTACTACTTTGGTCCGACTTTGATCCTACTTCAGACCATTGAATATCATTGAAGTCGGATCAAAGTAGGATCCTTGTCCTAACCATCCGACTTTTGACATCCGACATGGTGATTACAGCAGGAGTAAAAGGAATTCATCTCACTCTGGGATTGTTTTGATTGGTCAAAGGACAAGTGAGACTATCACAAAGTCAGATCAAAGTAGTATCCTGTTCATGAAAGTCGGATGGATGTCAGACCAATGTAGGATCAATGTAGGACTGATGTCGCAGAGCAAAGTAGGATGAAAGTTGTATGACTGTCCTGTCGTACCAGTGTGAACCCAGCCTAAAGGTTTTTTTTTTTTCACCTTAATGCATCCTATGCATTAACCACTTAAGCCCTGGACCATTTGGTAGCTAGAGGACCAGAGGTGATTTCAAAATTTTGCACTGCGCTGCTTTAACTTTAAATTGTGCGGACATGCAATGTTGTACCCAAACAAAATTTGCGTCCTTTTCTTCCCACAAATAGAGCTTTCTTTTAATGGTATTTGATTGCCTCTGCGATTTTTATTTTTTGCGATATAAACGGAAAAAGACCGAAAATTTTGAAAAATATATGATATTTTCTACTTTTTGTTATAAGAAAAATCGAATAAACTCAATTTTAGTCATACATTTAGGCCAAAATGTATTCAGCCACATGTCTTTAGTAAAAAAAAATTCAATAAGCGTATATTTATTGGTTTGCGCAAAAGTTATAGCGTCTACAAATTAGGGTACATTTTCTGGAATTTACACAGCATTAAATTTATGACTGCCTATCTCATTTCTTGAGGTGCTAAAATGGCAGGGCAGTACAAAACCCCCCAAATGACCCCATTTTGGAAAGTAGACACCCCAAGGAAATTGCTGAGAGGCATGTTGAGCCCATTGAATATTTTTTTTTTTTGTCCCAAGTGATTGAATAATGACAAAAAAAAAAAAAAAAAATTACAAAAAGTTGTCACTAAATGATATATTGCTCACACATGCCATGGTTATATGTGGAATTGCACCCCAAAATACATTCTGCTGCTTCTCCTAAGTACGGGGATACAACATGTGTGGGACTTTTTAGGAGCCTAGCCACGTACGGGACCCCGGAAACCAAGCACCGCCTTCAGGATTTCTAAGGGCGCAAATTTTTGATTTCACTCCTCACTACCTATCACAGTTTCGAAGGCCATAAAATGCCAAAATAGCACAAAACCCCCCCCCCCAAATTACCCCATTTTGGAAAGTAGACACCCCAAGCTGTTTGCTGAGAGGCATGGTGAGTATTTTACAGCTCTCATTTGTTTTTGAAAATGAAGAAAGAACATTTTTTTTTTTTTTTAATTTTCAAAACTTTGTGACAAAAAGCGAGATCTGCAAAATACTCACAATACCTCAAAGCAAATAGCTTGGGGTATCTACTTTCCAAAATGGGGTCATTTGGGGGGGTTTGTGCCATCTGGGCATTCCATGGCCTCCGAAAATGTGATAGGCAGTGAGAAGTGAAATCAAAAATTTACACCCTTAGAAAGCCTGAAGGCGGTGATTGGTTTTTGGGGTCCCGTACACGGCTAGGCTCCCAAAAAGTCTCACACATGTGGTATCCCCGTACTCAGGAGAAGCAACAGAATGTATTTTGGGGTGTAATTCCACATATGCCCATGGCATGTGTGAGCAATATATCATTTAGTGACAACTTTGTGCAAAAAAAAAAAATTTGCATTTTTCCGCAACTTGTGTCAACATATAAAATATTCCATGGACTCGACATGCCTCTCAGTATATAGCTTGGGGTGTCTACTTTCCAAAATGGTGTCATTTGGGGGGGTTTTGAACTGTTCTGGCATTTTATACACAACATTAGGAAGCTTACATCCACTCTTCTAACCACTTGAAGACAAAGCCCTTTTTGACACTTTTTGTTTACATGAAAACATATTTTTTTTTGCAAGAAAATTATGTTGAACCCCCAAACATTATATATATTTTTAAAGCAAAGGCCCTACAGAATAAAATGGTGGGTGTTGCATTTTTTTTTTCTACACAGTATTTGCGCAGCGATTTTTCAAACGCATTTTTTGGGAAAAAAATACACTTTTTTTTTATTTTAATGCACTAAAACACACTATATTGCCCAAATGTTTGATGAAATAAAAAAGATGATCTTAGGCCGAGTACATAGATACCAAACACGACATGCTTTAAAATTTCGCACAAACGCGCATTGGCGACAAACTACATATATTTTTAAAAACCTTTAAAAGCCTTTACAGGTTACCCCGTTAGATTTACAGAGGAGGTCTACTGCTAAAATTACTGCTCTCGATCTGACCTTTGCGGTGATACCTCACATGCATGGTGCAATTGCTGTTTACATATGACGCCAGACCGACGCTTGCGTTCGCCATTGGGCAAGAGCAGGGCAGGACAGGGGTGCTTTTTTTTTTTTTTTTATTATTAATTTTGCTTTTTTATTTTATTTTTAAATTGTTCCTTCCATTATTTTATTTTTTTATCATTTTTATTGTTATCTCAGGGAATGTAAATATCCCCTATGATAGCAATAGGTAGTGACAGGTACTCTTTTTTTGAAAAAACTGGGGCCTTGACCCTAGATCTTTCCTCTGCCCTCAAAGCATCTGACCACACCAAGATCGGTGTGATAAAATGCTTTCCCAATTTCCCAATGGCGCTTTTTATATCCGGGGGGGGGGGACATTCCCTCCCACTGCTTGTAAAAGCAGTCCAGAGGCTAATTAGCCACTAGGATTGCTTTTACATGAAAGCCGGCCGCTGGCTGAAAAGAATGATACCAAGATGATACCTAAACCCGCAGGCATCAATCTGGTATAACCATTCAAAGTCCAGCAACATACTAGTACGTTGCTGGTCCTTGTTGGACATGTATTGTAATCTTTTTTTTTCATGCAGCCAGTTGGCTGAACGAAAAAAGAGATTGATCGGTGGGTATGCCCACCATTAGAATACCGCCCTTCATCCACCCACTTCTAATGATGGGCATACATGCACCATTTATATATGCCGAAGCATGGGGGCATCCTCCCGCAAAAAAGTTATGCCGCACACACATGCTCAAACTTTTCCACGGGCAAGCCTCCGTCGGAATTTCGACTGTATGTACGCGGCATTAGCAGCAAAATCACTCCTCCGCCCCTGCTGCCCCAATGCTTCGGCATATTTGCTTTTTTTTTTAACTGTGGTGGTGAAATCACCTCCTACAGCACTGGAGTCGCAGGGATCAGGCCTGTCTCTGCGAACGCTGCAGTTATGTGTGTTGTGTTTTGTAAGTGACAGTGATCGATCGATACTGCACTTGGGTGGCCTGGGCTGGACGGAGGGGCAAAACACAGGTGCTAGCAGGTATCTGGGCTGATCCCGCTAACACTGCGTTTTTGGGAACCCTAAACTGCTGGGGACGCTAGTATAGATCTGATCAGATCAGATATTGATCTGTTCAGATACTATACCACTAAGGAGGGTGTATGCTTCACGCGTGGGTGTTAGCGTTACTGGCACTAACCTGACGCTGCCTGGGGTGTGACGCAGACCCTCTCTGACGCTAAAACCTAACTGATATCACCCGCCGGGCGATCAGGGGGTTAAACCTTTATTGGGTTATATACGGCGGGTGCCCTGACACTATAAAAAGCAAACTAACTAACCAGCGTCACCCGTAACACTTATATGATGATCACTGGTGAAAGGGTTAACTAGGGGCAATTAGGGGGTTAAAACCTTTATTAGATAATATATGGGGGTACCTGACGCTATAAAAACCTGCGGCGAACCTAAAAAAAATTACTGGCTACCGATTTGCATCACCGACGCTAAGACAGCGATCAGAAAAATTATCGCTTAGCGACAGTGGTGATAGGGGGTGAAAGGGTTACCTGGGGGGCGATCAAGGGGGTTAAAACTTTATTAGATAATTTATGGGGGTACCTAACGCTATAAAAACCTGCGGCGAACCTAAAAAAAATTACTGGCTACCGATCTGCATCACCGACGCTAAGACAGCGATCAGAAAAATGATCGCTTATCGACAGTGGTGATAGGGGGTGAAAGGGTTACCTGGGGGGCGATCAAGGGGGTTAAACCTTTATTAGATAATTTATGGGGGTACCTGACGCTATAAAAACCTGCGGCGAACCTAAAAAAAAAATACTGGCTACCGATCTGCATCACCGACGCTAAGACAGCGATCAGAAAAATGATCGCTTAGCGACAGTGGTGATAGGGGTGAAAGAGTTACCTGGGGGGCGATCAAGGGGGTTAATTCCTTTATTAGATAATTTATGGGGGTACCTGACGCTATAAAAACCTGCGGCGAACCTAAAAAAAATTACTGGCTACCGATCTGCATCACCGACGCTAAGACAGCGACGGCGGTGCTAGGGGGTGAAAGGGTTATCTGGGGGGTGATCAAGGGGTTAAACCTTTATTAGGGGGGGTTAGGGGGCTACACTGGACCTAAAACTAAACTGTAGTGACACTTTTACAGTCACAAATGTCACTGATTGCAGTGATCAGTAAATAAATGGTCACTGCAATCAGTGACACTGTGACTGGGGGCTGGGGGGTGATCTGGGGGGGCCTGGGGGGGCGATTTATGTGCCTATGTGTGCTGGTGTTAGTGTAGTGTTTGTGCACTAACCTTGATGTCTTCTCTTGTACGGCGCTCGGTATATGTGAGCGCCGCACAAGAGATGACATCACTTCCTCCTGCTTCCTCTGCCTGTGTTTACATTACACAGGCAGAGGGGGCATTCTCGTTCGCCGGGAGCAATCGCAGGGGGTGGCCGGAATCGAACGGTCGCCCCCCATCTCGGATCGCTCCCAGACGAATTCCGACGGCTCACTGTACAGAAGGGGGGTCCGATTGGACCCCCCAACTGTACAAAGGCAATCACGTACACTGTACGTGATTGTGCCTGTCGGTGCCATTGTGCCGACGTATATGTACAGTGAGCGGTCGTTAAGTGGTTAAGGTGAAAAAAAAAACCTGGCAAAGACGGCCCCCCCAGACCCCCCGTTTTACTTACCTGAGCCCGTTCACCTGCTGCGCTCACCCCCGACGTCCTCTTCGCCACTCAGTCTGGCCCTGGGTTGCCACCTCATCCCTTTAAACCCGAACACATATGAATTACACAGGTTCTGAGGCCAATTTAATGCAGATAAGGCACCAAGTGAGTTTAATTACCACCTTAATCAGCCACAGAACCTGTGCAATTCATATGTGTTCGGGTTTAAAGGGATGAGGTGGCAACCCTAGTCTGGCCGTTGATTGGCTAGATTGGATGGATTGATAGCAGCGCAGCCATTGGCTCGTGCTGCTGTCAATCACATCCAACGACGCGGCGCATCGGGGGGTGAGGCCGAGTGATACAGTCTGCGGCTATATCACGGGAGCGCGCCCGCAAGAACTAACCCCCATGGGAGAGAGCTACCATGAAGGGGGTTAGTTCCTGCGGGGAGGAGCCGAGACAGCCGCCGAGAGACCCCAGAAGACGTGGATCGGGGCCACTCTGCAAAACGAGCTGCACAGTGGAGGTAAGTATAACATGTTTGTTATTTTATTTTTTAAACGGGAACTTTTAGTGTCCCTTTAATAGTGTTCGGGTTTAAAGGGATGAGGTGGCAACCCTAAACTAAGATCCATTGACAAGGAAATAATAAATAATCAGTTTTCACCATTTTAAGGCAGTGTCTCAACAGGAAACCAACACGTCTTGGCTACTGTATACTATATTTTGTTTCCTCTACTCCAGGGTATATTCCAATTTGAATTGAAGTCTAATGTATTTGATGTATTTATAGTTTTTAATGCAAGCCCATGCGTCAGTGTTTCCAAGGCCCTTTTTCTTTTTTTTTACGACCCTTTATGTGCCATAGTAACAATAGCATGTTCTCTGGACAATATTAGTCTGGGGTGGATGACATCCAGCAAAAGAGGGTTTGTATTTTTTCCGTGTCAATAAACCTTTTCACATTCTTCCCAGAATCCTCTTCTTCTTTTTTTTTTTTTTTTTTTATACTCAGCATTTCTTACAACCAACCTTTACCCATCCTTTCCGGTTTAGCTCTGCCTCTCCAGTAGTGTAATTCATTATCTTTCAACACGGCTTCTCTGCAATTCTCCCCAGGGTCCCGGGACACGTGAAATGCCTAGAGAAGCACAATTGCTTCAGCGTTGTGTGGAAATAGCATCTGACCTCCTGTCTCAAGGCATCAACTACGAAGTGAACAATCAGGCAACGCTAACTTCTTAAAGAGACAGACTGTCCATCTTTTTTTCTGCCTTAGCTCTAGCCGCAGTATTATAGCACCAGACCCTTGTTAGACAGTAATAGTCCTCAAATACATTTTCACATCACCATCAGCAGCAAGAACTGTCTTTCTTATACTAGTATTCATATTCACTGTTTATAGAGACTGCACTATGTTTTAGAAGTATCATAAAAAATGCAGACTTATGCGTACACACGACCGTTTTTCATGACGAGAAAAATGGCATTTTTTTATTTGGTCATTAAAAACGATCGTGTGTAAGCTCCAGAACACTTTTTACGACGTGAAAAATGGCCATTAAAAATTTGTGAACATGCTCTGATTTTTCTCGACGTTTTTCTCGTCATGAAAAATGGGCGTGTGTGGGCTTTAACGAAGTGAAAAAAATGTGCATGCTCAGAAGCAAGTGATGAGACGGGAGCGCTCGTTCTGGTAAAACTAGCGTTCATAATGGAGATAGCACATTCGTCACGCTGTAACGGATTGAAGAGCACAAGGCTGAAAAGCGCGAATCGTCTCTCACCAAACTTAACTAACACGAGAATCAGCAAAAGCAGCCCAAAGGGTGGCGCCATCCGAATGGAACTTCCCCTTTATAGTGCCGTCGTACGTGTTGTACGTCACCGCGATTTACTTAAGCATTTTTTTTTCCACGTTAGTGTGTAGGCAAGACAGGCTTGAGAAGAATCATGTCGAGAAAAACTTTGTTGTTTTCAATGACATTACAAATGGTCGTGTGTACGTGGCATTATTTTAAATGTTATGCGGCGTACACACGATCGATTTTCATGCCATTTTTTAAACCAACGTTTTTCTCGTAGTTTTTTTTCATGTTTCCTCTCAAGCCTGTCTTGCGTACACACGATCAATAAAAAAAACGTTCAAGCAAAGCGCAGTGACGTATACCACGTACGACAGCACTATAAAGGGGAAGTTCCGTTCTAATGACGCCACCCTTTGGGACGCTTTTGCTAATTCCCTGTTACCGTGTGTTAGTAAAAGTTTGGTGAGAGACGATTCGCGCTTTTCAGTCTTCGTGCTTTGAAGATCATTTTGTGGAGTTCAGTTTGCGCTTGTGGGTTCGTATCTGTTTTGCAGTGCTTGTAGTCAGTTCGTATCTGTTTATTCAGTGCGTTCTTGTCTGCTCGTTACTGTTTTTCAGCTTGTTCTTCATAGGCCTTGCTGTTCTTCCGTTCGTTCTTCTAGTTCGTTCTGATCTGCCGACCGCTATCTAGCCATGTTGCGGCTACGTACTCGTCGTATAGTTCATGCTGTAGTTGGTGTTGTGTTACACTATGTGATTATTCTTGCTCTGTGTCTTTAAGATCTGTCCCCTTCTTTCTAGCTGAATTCTCTCTCTCACCGTAGTTCTTTATATGTCTCCTCCACTTCCTGACTCTCGGTCATTACTCCTGTATTTCTTCAATGCTAAACATCTTACATGTGGCTTACAACTGCAACGTTTTTCTACCTATGAATATCCATCATTAAACGGAACATTCGAAAGGATTCATCGTCTGTCGTCCTAACTGTGAGTTTATTCATTGAGTTAAACTGCCTGTATCGATGCAAGGGATAATAGCAAACCAGCTTGTGTAAGGCCTACATCAACCTGGAGATGAACTTTATCGCTTTGTAGTTGAGACAGAACAGTAGAAAAACTGAGTTTCACAGCCTAATTACAAGATTTCTGCATGACAGTACTGAAACAGACAAGATTTACTGCCCTCGTAGCAAGACAGAAGGGACAGAGCAGCACATGGCAGCCTTATAGCCTGAGACAATCTGCACAGTGTCATATTTCAGCACACAGATCCTGCCTGCTTTCACAGTCAGTCTGCTATAATGAGCGACCAAGCTTCTGCATGTGAACTCACATCTACCTCCCCACAAGTTCCTGAAGAAACTGAGTTACCCAAACGCTCAGTTAAACCCACTTGGAAAGTAATGGAGAATTATGAAGCTTCAAGGACTGAATTGTCAAATAGCTTGGAATTAGTCTGGGAGAAAATCCTTGCTGAAGCCAATACAGTGTCTGTTGAACGTGAACTACTGACACTAGAGGGCGCCATTAAACAACTTTCTGCCTCATATGAGCTTTATCAGCTTACCAGCATCAAATTCACTAATGTCTTACAAAACATGAAGTCAGAAAATGCGATGATGCAATTAAAGCGCGTCAATGCTCTCAATATTGAAATAGACAGTTTTATCCAGCAAATCAGATTAAAGGCAGAAGCAAAAATAAAGCTGTTACAGGACACTGCATCTTACAGATCTGTTTCCACCAGACGTTCTAAAAACTCGTCATGATCCCATAGTTCAAGATACTCAACACTCAGTGAGCGACTTATTAATGCCCACGCTGAAGTGGAAGCCAGCAAAGTGCAGGTGGCATATGCAGAAAAAAGAGCAGAGTTGGAAGCTCAAAGGGCAGAGTTGGAAGCGCAGTCAGCATGTCAAAGAGCAGAGTTGGAAGCTCAGAGAGCAGAGTCGGAAGCTCAGTCAGCACGTCAAAGAGCAACAATGGAAACCTTAAATGAACAGTGTAAACATGACGCAGCTATGGCAAAGCTAAGGGTCCAACAGCAAGCTATCAATGCAGACGAAGGTGCAAGTGAGAAAGACAGCATTAACCTAAACATAGCAGATATGGAAGACCCCCTCAAACGCACTAAAGACTTTGTTCTAAGCCACTGCAGTGCACACTCCATTGTCTCCAATGCTCCCGACTACACAGAGACTCCTTCACAGCTTCAAGTTAAAGAGGTTCCAGCAGCTTCCTGCACTCAAAATCACTCCACTGCATTTCCTACCTGCCTACCTTGCCTGCCTTCATACGTCACAGAGCATCAGCGCAAGCTTCAAGCAAGTCATCAATCTCCAGTCATCGGTACAGCCTTGAATCAACGTACCATTGGAACAACTGACTTCAAGCAAGCAACTCACCTGGATGCATCTGCTGCACCATATTTCCCTGTGTCCTTTAACAACAATGTCAAAGATAACGCAATCAGCACCATACAGCCAACAGCATCTCACATAAAGGCGGAGACAACTGAGACAGAAGAGTTTGTGAGGTACATGCTTCGCAGAGAGCTCACAAAGACTGGTCTTACAAGTTTTGATGACCAACCTGAGAACTACAGAAGTTGGAAATGTGCCTTCAGAACTACAATCAGCAATATTGGCAATACAGCTGATCAAGAATTGAATCTGCTGATCAAATGGCTTGGTCCTCTATCTGCTGCACGTGATAAGCCATTAAGATCGGTTTTCATGGACAATCCTACTGCAGGCCTCACAGCTGCATGGGAGCGACTAGAGCAAAGTTATGGCAGTCCAGAAGCTATAGAAAATGCTTTGTTCATGCGTCTGGAAACTTTCCCAAAGATATCCGGTAAGGACAACAAGGAGTTCCAGAGACTGAGTGACCTTCTCCTTGAGCTTCAGCTAGCCAAGACAGACCCAAAACTACCTGGACTCAGTTACCTTGACACTCCAAGAGGGGTAAACCCAATTGTCTCCAAGCTCCCGTATGGTTTGCAAGAGAAATGGACTGCACTAGGGTCATCATACAAAAGAGAGAACAAGGTTTCCTTCCCTCCATTCTCTTTCTTCTGTGAATTCATCAGGGAAATTGGAGAGACCAAGAACGATCCAAGTTTTTCCTACAGAGAGTACAGTCTCTTCTCACCCTTTCCTAAGAGTACCAGTCTTCAGGGCAACTACAGAAACCATAGAGGCCCAGTGTCCGTGAAAAAGACTGACATCCTTCCCACTCCTACCACAGTTCTGGCCACGAACAAACAGAGTAGGAAGATTGAAAACCCTAACAGAGAGTGTCCCATACACAAGAACCCACACCCCCTCAATAAATGTATCGGCTTTAGGAAAAAGCCTCTGGAAGAGCGCAAGGAGCTTTTAAAGACATTTAGGGTATGTTTCAGGTGCTGTGCTTCTACAGAACATTTTGCAAGGGACTGTAATGTGTCCATCAAGTGCATAGAGTGTGGCTCTGAAGAACATGTGCAAGCCCTCCATCCTCTTGAGCCCAGCTCTGCACAACCTGCCAACGCTCCTCCCAGGTTAACGCATGGCGGGGAGAATACAGACCAAGTGCCTAATTCTACCATCATTTCTTCATCCTGCACTGAAGTTTGTGGAGAAGACCGCTGTGGTAAGTCCTGTGCTAAGATATGCTTGGTGAACATATACCACAAGGATCAACCAGAAAAGTCTCTAAAGGCATATGCTATCTTAGACGATCAGAGCAATCGATCACTTGCAAAATCGTAATTGTTCAATCTATTTGAAATAAAAGGCGAAGCTCATCCTTACACCTTGGGTACCTGTAGTGGAACTATAGAGGTTTCTGGAAGAAGGGCTCATGGACTTATGGTATCTTCTCTCAAAGGTAACTTGCAATTACCATTACCTACACTTGTTGAGTGCAATCAGATACCTACTAACAGGGAAGAAATCCCTACTCCAGCTGCTGCTTTCCATCACCCTCACCTCAAGGTAATAGCAAATGAGATACCGCCGCTTGACAAAGATGCTCAGATCCTTCTTCTGTTAGGAACAGACATTCTAAGAGTTCACAAGGTACACAGACAAGTCAGTGGACCCCCAGATGCCCCATTTGCCCAGCGCACGGATCTAGGGTGGGTCATCATAGGCAATGTCTGCATAGGCAAAATGAAAAGACCTACCAACATTTCGTCATTCAAGACAAATGTTCTGCCAAATGGCCGAAACACTTACTTTGAGCCATGCCCACATCACTACTGGGTGAAAGAGAAGATAGCCAGCCACGAATGGCAACATGGTATCTCAGGTGACACAAGCCCTTTCTCCTGCCATGATGGCGACTTCGGCTCTACAGTGTTTAATGCAACCAGTGAAGATGACATACTGGCTCCTTCAATGGAAGACAAAGAATTCATCAAGGTAATGGACAATGAGTTCTTTCAAGATGACTCCAATAACTGGGTAGCACTCCTACCCTTTCGTCTCCCAAGAGAGAGATTGCCCAACAACTTACAGCAGGCCATCAGTAGATTCTCCTCCTTAAAGCGAAACTTAAGCAGGAAACCAGAGATGCAAAAGCACTTTGTGGACTTTATGCAAAATGTATTTGACAGAGATCATGCAGAGCCTGCTCCCCCACTAAAGGAGGGAGAAGAATGCTGGTACCTTCCATCATTTGGTGTGTATCACCCACGCAAATCAGACCAAATCAGAGTTGTCTTTGATTCCAGTGCTCAGCACGAAGGTGTTTCTCTTAACAACATGCTCCTTACGGGACCCAACTTGAACAACATTCTAACAGGAGTCTTGATTCGTTTCAGACAAGAGCCTGTAGCAGTAATGGCCGACATTCAACAGATGTTTCACTGCTTCATCGTCAGAGAAGACAACATAAACTACCTCAGGTTTCTTTGGCACAAGGACAATGACCTCAACAAGGAAGTTATAGATTATCGCATGAAGGTACATGTCTTCGGTAACAGTCCTTCCCCAGCAGTGGCAACTTATGGGCTAAGGAAAACAGCTCAGACTGGAGAAGTTAAATATGGATCTGATGCCCATCAATTTGTTGAAAGAAACTTCTACGTTGACGACGCACTTAAGTCCTTTCCAACTGCTAAAGAAGCAATTGATCTTCTCACCAGAACAAAGGAGATGCTGTCTGTAGCAAAACTTAGACTGCACAAGATTATATCCAACAGCCAGGAACTTATGAATGCCTTTCACTCTGAGGACTATGCCACTAGTCTAAAAAACCTTGACTTAGGTACAGATGTGCCTCCTGTACAGCGAAGTCTGGGTTTGTTGTGGAACATCAAGCAAGACAAATTCACCTTCCAAGTGTCAACTTGTGACAAACCTTTCACTAAGAGAGGAGTCCTGTCCGTGGTGAATAGCATCTATGACCCACTGGGTTTCCTTACTCCAGTTACCATTCAAGGTAAGATTTTACTAAGACAGTTGTCTACTGAGATCATAGACTGGGATACTCCCTTGCCTAGTGAGAATCAACACAAGTGGGAAAGGTGGAGATATTCTTTGAAGTCACTAGAAAAACTTCAGATTCCCCGTTGCTATGTTCCAGGATCCACTTCAACCGCTAACCGGAGAGAGATTCATATTTTCTCTGATGCATCAGTTGAAGCTATTGCTGCAGTAGCCTATTTGAAGACCTCTGAACTGAATGGAGAATCACACTGTAGTTTTGTCCTAGGCAAGGCAAAACTCACACCCAAGCCTGCACATACCATACCAAGACTTGAACTTTGTGCAGCCGTGCTAGCAGTAGAAATTGCTGAGGTCATACGAAGTGAAATGGACACTAGAATTGATTCTTTCACCTTCTATACAGACAGTAAGGTAGTACTTGGTTACATAAACAAGCAAACAAAACAATTTTATGTGTACGTCAGCAACAGGGTTGAACGTATCAAGAGATTCTCTCTACCAAGTCAATGGCATCACGTTCCCACTGAACTCAACCCAGCTGACTGTGGGACCAGAGCCGTGTCACCTGCCGCTCTTCAGGACAGCTTATGGCTGTCACCTCCAAGGTTTCTGTGTGAGGACTCTTACTTACTCCCTATTGACACCACCTATGGGCTAGTAAACCCTGAAGATAAGGAAATAAGAACTGTGAACACCTCACTCTACACTTCTGTAAGTACAAAACAGAAGCTGCGGTCACACCATTACAGGCATAAAGTAGGGGGGGGGGGGGGAAATGTGGGACTTTAAATGAAGCATGTCGTTGTGAAATAAAAAGGGAAAGAGAACATTAATTAAAATGTATATTTAATTATATGCCATATACCCCTAGGGGCTGTCCATATTATGAAAAAGCAAAAACATTCAGTTATATACCATAATAAATTATAGGCAATCATACATGATTTACAGGATAATCATGGTATTAAATGTTCAGCTAATATTCAAAGGACATAGTTGAAACAATCAGTATACACATAAATACAGAAGTTACAAGATCAGGACACAAAAGCAAATAAATATAATAAAAATTCATGATTAGAAAGACAAAGGCTGAGCTGAACATCATAGACTAACAACCAAATAATACAGAAAAAAATGGACTGGACATCATGAGTTGAGAACCCGACGCGTTTCTTGGCTTCTACCAATCATCAGGGGTATGATGTATAATTATATAAACTCTAAAAATTGGGAAAATAAATAGGTAATTAGTTGGTAAATGGGGATTGAAAATTACAATGGGAGATTGACAGTGGGGGCCATATGATGGAATTACTCACAGAGCAGCCCATGAGTTAAGTCCAGATCCGGCGGCAGATTTAAAAGTGATTCAGACAAGCCATCTCACCCGGGGTTGAGGCAGGGTATAAACCGTTTCCACATGGACCAAAGGGCTAAGGGTAGGCACGGCAGCCAGGATAAGGGATGCAGCAAAAATTGGGTGTAGAATCAATTCTAAAATAAAAAGAGAATGGAAACGTCAAAGTGAGGGACTGCAAATGGAGTGAAAGGTGTTTGTATGGATGAGGGAGATACCATATATCCAAAAGATATACGAGGTAAGTGAAGTGATGAGGTATGGGTGTGTGTGAGGATGGAGTGTGGATTGTAGGGCAATTAGTGGATAGGTGGAATGTGAAGGTTACCTGCTGATGGCACAGTATTGAATATAGTGATCTTTGAATCATCAAGGGGAGTGAGGGAATGAGCTGCCAGTCTGACCCCGCTAAATACCCGTGGTCCTGGGCGGATCCCTGCCAACGTCATGTAGGGACGTCTAGAGGAGGCGGTAAGGACCCCCATCTAGGACAAATAGTGCCCCATTGGGTGGTCCATCCACCTCCACCAAGGCGTGCGGTGGAATAAGCAAGCAAAGTACCCGCCTGCGGCGTCTGAAGGCGCCATTTGCGGGACCCGCTGGCGTCATGACGCCGACGCACTGAGGTTCAACCCCGCCCCCGTCACAGGACGAGTGGGGGGAAGAGACTGAGTGCGTCGCAACCCCGCAAGTGAGAAAAACAGTGTTCCGGTCTCACATCTGCAAACCGGACTGGCTGTCTTGAAGTATGGGGATAGGGAAAACGGATTGGGAAGGGGGGATTTATTGGTTATTTAAATGGGATCTAATTAGTTACTAATAAATGAACAATGGTGATAAAATTACTTTTATAAAAGAGTTTAATATAACTTGTATGGCTGTTGAGTGACTGTAAGGAAAAATGGTTATATCTACAAATTATCGGCTCAGGATCATGAAAAACATATGGACATGGGAACGAATACAAAAAACACATAATGGACAGTAAAATCGGTGCGTGGGGTCATTGGTTGCGGGTGTCTACCACCCAATTCGTAGAGAAACTCAAAAATAGAAAATGACCCGACGCACTCAAGGGAAACAAGGGCATGCTTCCATCCCTGTATAAACGTATAAAGTAGGGGGGGGGGGGGGGAAATGTGGGACTTTAAATGAAGCATGTCGTTGTGAAATAAAAAGGGAAAGAGAACATTAATTAAAATGTATATTTAATTATATGCCATATACCCCTAGGGGCTGTCCATATTATGAAAAAGCAAAAACATTCATTTATATACCATAATAAATTATAGGTAATCATACATGATTTACAGGATAATCATGGTATTAAATGTTCAGCTAATATTCAAAGGACATAGTTGAAACAATCAGTATACACATAAATACAGAAGTTACAAGATCAGGACACAAAAGCAAATAAATATAATAAAAATTCATGATTAGAAAGACAAAGGCTGAGCTGAACATCATAGACTAACAACCAAATAATACAGAAAAAAATGGACTGGACATCATGAGTTGAGAACCCGACGCGTTTCTTGGCTTCTACCAATCATCAGGGGTATGATGTATAATTATATAAACTCTAAAAATTGGGAAAATAAATAGGTAATTAGTTGGTAAATGGGGATTGAAAATTACAATGGGAGATTGACAGTGGGGGCCATATGATGGAATTACTCACAGAGCAGCCCATGAGTTAAGTCCAGATCCGGCGGCAGATTTAAAAGTGATTCAGACAAGCCATCTCACCCGGGGTTGAGGCAGGGTATAAACCGTTTCCACATGGACCAAAGGGCTAAGGGTAGGCACGGCAGCCAGGATAAGGGATGCAGCAAAAATTGGGTGTAGAATCAATTCTAAAATAAAAAGAGAATGGAAACGTCAAAGTGAGGGACTGCAAATGGAGTGAAAGGTGTTTGTATGAATGAGGGAGATACCATGTATCCAAAAGATATACGAGGTAAGTGAAGTGATGAGGTATGGGTGTGTGTGAGGATGGAGTGTGGATTGTAGGGCAATTAGTGGATAGGTGGAATGTGAAGGTTACCTGCTGATGGCACAGTATTGAATATAGTGATCTTTGAATCATCAAGGGGAGTGAGGGAATGAGCTGCCAGTCTGACCCCGCTAAATACCCGTGGTCCTGGGCGGATCCCTGCCAACGTCATGTAGGGACGTCTAGAGGAGGCGGTAAGGACCCCCATCTAGGGCAAATAGTGCCCCAGTGGGTGGTCCATCCACCTCCACCAAGGCGTGCGGTGGAATAAGCAAGCAAAGTACCCGCCTGCGGCGTCTGAAGGCGCCATTTGCGGGACCCGCTGGCGTCATGACGCCGACGCACTGAGGTTCAACCCCGCCCCCGTCACAGGACGAGTGGGGGGAAGAGACTGAGTGCGTCGCAACCCCGGAAGTGAGAAAAACAGTGTTACGGTCTCACATCTGCAAACCGGACTGGCTGTCTTGAAGTATGGGGATAGGGAAAAGGGATTGGGAAGGGGGGATTTATTGGTTATTTAAATGGGATCTAATTAGTTACTAATAAATGAACAATGGTGATAAAATTACTTTTATAAAAGAGTTTAATATAACTTGTATGGCTGTTGAGTGACTGTAAGGAAAAATGGTTATATCTACAAATTATCGGCTCAGGATCATGAAAAATCTGAACATTTAATACCATGATTATCCTGTAAATCATGTATGATTGCCTATAATTTATTATGGTATATAAATGAATGTTTTTGCTTTTTCATAATATGGACAGCCCCTAGGGGTATATGGCATATAATTAAATATACATTTTAATTAATGTTCTCTTTCCCTTTTTATTTCACAACGACATGCTTCATTTAAAGTCCCACATTCCCCCCCCCCCCCCCTACTTTATACGTTTATACAGGGATGGAAGCATGCCCTTGTTTCCCTTGAGTGCGTCGGGTCATTTTCTATTTTTGAGTTTCTCTACGAATTGGGTGGTAGACACCCGCAACCAATGACCCCACGCACCGATTTTACTGTACATTATGTGTTTTTTGTATTCGTTCCCATATCCATATGTTTTTCATGATCCTGAGCCGATAATTTGTAGATATAACCATTTTTCCTTACAGTCACTCAACAGCCATACAAGTTATATTAAACTCTTTTATAAAAGTAATTTTATCACCATTGTTCATTTATTAGTAACTAATTAGATCCCATTTATATAACCAATAAATCCCCCCTTCCCAATCCCTTTTCCCTATCCCCATACTTCAAGACAGCCAGTCCGGTTTGCAGATGTGAGACCGGAACACTGTTTTTCTCACTTCCGGGGTTGCGACGCACTCAGTCTCTTCCCCCACTCGTCCTGTGACGGGGGCGGGGTTGAACCTCAGTGCGTCGGCGTCATGACGCCAGCGGGTCCCGCAAATGGCGCCTTCAGACGCCGCAGGCGGGTACTTTGCTTGCTTATTCCACCGCACGCCTTGGTGGAGGTGGATGGACCACCCACTGGGGCACTATTTGCCCTAGATGGGGGTCCTTACCGCTGTCCTCTAGACGTCCCTACATGACGTTGGCAGGGATCCGCCCAGGACCACGGGTATTTAGCGGGGTCAGACTGGCAGCTCATTCCCTCACTCCCCTTGATGATTCAAAGATCACTATATTCAATACTGTGCCATCAGCAGGTAACCTTCACATTCCACCTATCCACTAATTGCCCTACAATCCACACTCCATCCTCACACACACACACCCATACCTCATCACTTCACTTACCTCGTATATCTTTTGGATATATGGTATCTCCCTCATCCATACAAACACCTTTCACTCCATTTGCAGTCCCTCACTTTGACGTTTCCATTCTCTTTTTATTTTAGAATTGATTCTACACCCAATTTTTGCTGCATCCCTTATCCTGGCTGCCGTGCCTACCCTTAGCCCTTTGGTCCATGTGGAAACGGTTTATACCCTGCCTCAACCCCGGGTGAGATGGCTTGTCTGAATCACTTTTAAATCTGCCGCCGGATCTGGACTTAACTCATGGGCTGCTCTGTGAGTAATTCCATCATATGGCCCCCACTGTCAATCTCCCATTGTAATTTTCAATCCCCATTTACCAACTAATTACCTATTTATTTTCCCAATTTTTAGAGTTTATATAATTATACATCATACCCCTGATGATTGGTAGAAGCCAAGAAACGCGTCGGGTTCTCAACTCATGATGTCCAGTCCATTTTTTTCTGTATTATTTGGTTGTTAGTCTATGATGTTCAGCTCAGCCTTTGTCTTTCTAATCATGAATTTTTATTATATTTATTTGCTTTTGTCTCCTGATCTTGTAACTTCTGTATTTATGTGTATACTGATTGTTTCAACTATGTTCTTTGAATATTAGCTGAACATTTAATACCATGATTATCCTGTAAATCATGTATGATTGCCTATAATTTATTATGGTATATAAATGAATGTTTTTGCTTTTTCATAATATGGACAGCCCCTAGGGGTATATGGCATATAATTAAATATACATTTTAATTAATGTTCTCTTTCCCTTTTTATTTCACAACGACATGCTTCATTTAAAGTCCCACATTCCCCCCCCCCCCTACTTTATACGTTTATACAGGGATGGAAGCATGCCCTTGTTTCCCTTGAGAGCGTCGGGTCATTTTCTATTTTTGAGTTTTTCTACACCATTACAGGCATCAATGGAAGCAGGTGCAGCATCTAGCCAATGTGTTCTGGCATCGCTGGAAGAAAAAGTATCTTCACCACTAGGGATGAGCTTCGTGTTCGAATCGAACATACGTTCGACTCGAACATCGGCTGTTCGATCGTTCGACGAAGATCGAACGATTTGGGCCGTTCGCGCCAAATTCGAGTGACGCGAACGGCCCACAATGCACTACGCCATCGCAGTGTCATCCAGGCGCTGTGATTGGCCAAGCATGCACTGTGACCCCGCATGCTTGGCCAATCACAGCGCCGGCAGCGAGGAGAGCAATGATTGGCCACAGGCAGGATGCCTGTGGCCAATTATTGCTGAGGGTGTTTAGTACACGCCCCACACTATAAAAGGCCGCCAGCACGGCGGCCTAGTGTAGTGTGTTCCGGAGCAGGGATAGAGCAGCATAGGCAGGGACAGTGACTTTTATTTCTTTCTTGCTTAACCTGGATTCCTTTAGTTTAGGGAAAGAGAAGGATAGGTAGGGAGAGTGTCAGTGTGTTTTGTGCTTGTGCTATAGTGTGCTTAAAAAAAACATTTTTTCTAGGGACAGAAAACTGTAGGTAGGGAGAGTGTCAGTTTCTTTCACTGTGTAAGTCCTTGTTTCTAGGGACCTGGAAGGACAGTGAGTGAATTCTCCTTGTGCTATATTGTGCTTAAAAAAAACATTTTTTCTAGGGACAGAAAACTGTAGGTAGGGAGAGTGTCAGTTTCTTTCACTGTGCAAGTCCTTGTTTCTAGGGACCTGGAAGGACAGTGAGTGAATTCTCCTTGTGCTATATTGTGCTTAAAAAAAACATTTTTTCTAGGGACAGAAAACTGTAGGTAGGGAGAGTGTCAGTTTCTTTCACTGTGCAAGTCCTTGTTTCCAGGGACCTGGAAGGACAGTGAGTGAATTCTCCTTGTGCTATATTGTGCTTAAAAAAAACATTTTTTCTAGGGACAGAAAACTGTAGGTAGGGAGAGTGTCAGTTTCTTTCACTGTGCAAGTCCTTGTTTCTAGGGACCTGGAAGGACAGTGAGTGAATTCTCCTTGTGCTATATTGTGCTTAAAAAAAACATTTTTTCTAGGGACAGAAAACTGTAGGTAGGGAGAGTGTCAGTTTCTTTCACTGTGTAAGTCCTTGTTTCTAGGGACCTGGAAGGACAGTGAGTGAATTCTCCTTGTGCTTTATTGTGCTTAAAAAAAACATTTTTTCTAGGGACAGAAAACTGTAGGTAGGGAGAGTGTCAGTTTCTTTCACTGTGCAAGTCCTTGTTTCCAGGGACCTGGAAGGACAGTGAGTGAATTCTCCTTGTGCTATATTGTGCTTAAAAAAAACATTTTTTCTAGGGACAGAAAACTGTAGGTAGGGAGAGTGTCAGTTTCTTTCACTGTGTAAGTCCTTGTTTCTAGGGACCTGGAAGGACAGTGAGTGAATTCTCCTTGTGCTATATTGTGCTTAAAAAAAACATTTTTTCTAGGGACAGAAAACTGTAGGTAGGGAGAGTGTCAGTTTCTTTCACTGTGCAAGTCCTTGTTTCCAGGGACCTGGAAGGACAGTGAGTGAATTCTCCTTGTGCTATATTGTGCTTAAAAAAACATTTTTTCTAGGGACAGAAAACTGTAGGTAGGGAGAGTGTCAGTTTCTTTCACTGTGCAAGTCCTTGTTTCTAGGGACTGGGAAGGACAGTGAGTGAATTCTCCTTGTGCTATAGTGTGCTTAAAAAAAACATTTTTTCTAGGGACAGAAAACTGTAGGTAGGGAGAGTGTCAGTTTCTTTCACTGTGCAAGTCCTTGTTTCTAGGGACCTGGAAGGACAGTGAGTGAATTCTCCTTGTGCTATATTGTGCTTAAAAAAAACATTTTTTCTAGGGACAGAAAACTGTAGGTAGGGAGAGTGTCAGTTTCTTTCACTGTGCAAGTCCTTGTTTCTAGGGACCTGGAAGGACAGTGAGTGAATTCTCCTTGTGCTATATTGTGCTTAAAAAAAACATTTTTTCTAGGGACAGAAAACTGTAGGTAGGGAGAGTGTCAGTTTCTTTCACTGTGCAAGTCCTTGTTTCTAGGGACCTGGAAGGACAGTGAGTGAATTCTCCTTGTGCTATATTGTGCTTAAAAAAAACATTTTTTCTAGGGACAGAAAACTGTAGGTAGGGAGAGTGTCAGTTTCTTTCACTGTGCAAGTCCTTGTTTCTAGGGACCTGGAAGGACAGTGAGTGAATTCTCCTTGTGCTATATTGTGCTTAAAAAAAACATTTTTTCTAGGGACAGAAAACTGTAGGTAGGGAGAGTGTCAGTTTCTTTCACTGTGCAAGTCCTTGTTTCTAGGGACCTGGAAGGACAGTGAGTGAATTCTCCTTGTGCTATATTGTGCTTAAAAAAAACATTTTTTCTAGGGACAGAAAACTGTAGGTAGGGAGAGTGTCAGTTTCTTTCACTGTGTAAGTCCTTGTTTCTAGGGACCTGGAAGGACAGTGAGTGAATTCTCCTTGTGCTATATTGTGCTTAAAAAAAACATTTTTTCTAGGGACAGAAAACTGTAGGTAGGGAGAGTGTCAGTTTCTTTCACTGTGCAAGTCCTTGTTTCCAGGGACCTGGAAGGACAGTGAGTGAATTCTCCTTGTGCTATATTGTGCTTAAAAAAAACATTTTTTCTAGGGACAGAAAACTGTAGGTAGGGAGAGTGTCAGTTTCTTTCACTGTGCAAGTCCTTGTTTCTAGGGACCTGGAAGGACAGTGAGTGAATTCTCCTTGTGCTATATTGTGCTTAAAAAAAACATTTTTTCTAGGGACAGAAAACTGTAGGTAGGGAGAGTGTCAGTTTCTTTCACTGTGTAAGTCCTTGTTTCTAGGGACCTGGAAGGACAGTGAGTGAATTCTCCTTGTGCTTTATTGTGCTTAAAAAAAACATTTTTTCTAGGGACAGAAAACTGTAGGTAGGGAGAGTGTCAGTTTCTTTCACTGTGCAAGTCCTTGTTTCCAGGGACCTGGAAGGACAGTGAGTGAATTCTCCTTGTGCTATATTGTGCTTAAAAAAAAACATTTTTTCTAGGGACAGAAAACTGTAGGTAGGGAGAGTGTCAGTTTCTTTCACTGTGTAAGTCCTTGTTTCTAGGGACCTGGAAGGACAGTGAGTGAATTCTCCTTGTGCTATATTGTGCTTAAAAAAAACATTTTTTCTAGGGACAGAAAACTGTAGGTAGGGAGAGTGTCAGTTTCTTTCACTGTGCAAGTCCTTGTTTCTAGGGACCTGGAAGGACAGTGAGTGAATTCTCCTTGTGCTATATTGTGCTTAAAAAAAACATTTTTTCTAGGGACAGAAAACTGTAGGTAGGGAGAGTGTCAGTTTCTTTCACTGTGCAAGTCCTTGTTTCTAGGGACCTGGAAGGACAGTGAGTGAATTCTCCTTGTGCTATATTGTGCTTAAAAAAAACATTTTTTCTAGGGACAGAAAACTGTAGGTAGGGAGAGTGTCAGTTTCTTTCACTGTGCAAGTCCTTGTTTCAAGGGACAGAGAAGGACACCTGAAGGTAGCCCTTATTGCTTTTTTCCCATCTCCCTGCAGGCCATCTATTAGAATGTCTGGAAGGCAAACAAGGAGAGGCAGACAGTCAGGAGGCAATAAAAGAGGGCAAGCAGGCTCTGTGTCTGGGGGCAACAGTGCTGGTCGTGGACGCGGTGCATTGTCATCAGCACATGGCCATGGGACACGCTTGTCCTTCTTTTCCGCAGCTGGACATGTTGAGCCACATCATGCCGAAGACTTGGTAGAGTGGATGACCAAGCCCTCCTCCTCCTCCTCATCCTCTCTCACCCAGGCTCAGGGTACTGGCAAAGCAGCTGCCAAAGCGTCCTCTTCCCTGGTATCAATGTCAGACTCATCATCAGTCACTCCTTCCCTAGACCCACCATGTCCTCCTCCTGAGGAGTCTCCCGAACTGTTTGAGCACAGTGTTGGGTACATGCTCCAGGAGGATGCCCAGCGTTTCGAAGGGTCTGATGATGAAACCCAGCTACAGGAAGGCAGTAGGGTGAGAGCAGACAGAGGGGATGCTCAAGAAGGACACCAATCTGGCAGTCATGTTCCAGCAGCTGCAGCATACTGCCAGATTGGCTCCAGTGATGAGGAGGGAGGGGATGATGAGGTCACTGACTCCACGTGGGTGCCTAATAGGAGAGAGGAGGAGGAGGATGAGGAGGAGGCACATCTCCAACGAGACAGGATGCCCTTTGGTGGCCAGCGTAAGGGCAGTACACCGACGGAATCACACCGCAGAGCTCCGCCTGTGCAGGGCGCTGCCTCTGCCCGTCATTCAAAAAGTTCCTTGGTGTGGGCCTTTTTTGAGGCTAGTGCATCAGATCGCACAGCTGCTGTTTGCAACATATGTCTCAAGCGTATATCGCGTGGCCAAAACATCAGCCGCTTGGGTACCACATGCCTGACCAGACATATGTTGACCTGCCATGCAGCTCGTTGGCAAGCCTACCTCAAAGACCCACACCAAAGAACAAAGCGGACCTCTCCTTGCACCGCATCAGCTGGGATTTCCAACCCCACTATAACTTCAGTCCTCTCTGAAACATGCACTGAGAGGAATGAAGGTGTAGAATTAGGTGTGTCACAGCCAAGTACTTGCGGCCACTCTGCTAGCAGTACACCGACGTCCAATTCTAGCAGGCAAATTTCCCTGCCCCAGCTGCTGGACCGTCGAAAGAAGTTCACTCCCAGCCATCCACATGCCCAGCGGTTGAATGCTAGCTTGGCTAAATTGCTAGCGCTTCAACTGCTGCCTTTTCAGTTGGTAGACTCGGCCCCCTTCCGTGAGTTTGTGCAATGTGCGGTTCCTCAGTGGCAGGTTCCCAAACGCCACTTTTTCTCACGGAAGGCTATTCCGGCTCTCTACCGGCATGTGGAAGGCAATGTCTTGGCCTCGCTGGACAGGGCGGTCAGCGGTAAGGTGCATATTACCGCTGACTCATGGTCCAGCAGGCATGGACAGGGACGTTACCTTTCTTTCACGGCCCATTGGGTCACTCTTTTGGCAGCTGGGAAGGATGCAGGACAAGGTGCAGTAGTGTTGGAGGTTGTCCCACCGCCACGCCTCCAAAATGCTACTACTGGTTGTGACACACCTCTCTCCTCTACCCCCTCCTCTTCTTCTTCCTCCATGGCCTCTTCCTGTGGTTTGTCCTATGAACCAGCGGTGCTCCGTAGCCGTTCACGGGGCTACGCAAGTACGCAGGCAAAAAGATGCCATGCCGTGCTTGCGCTGGTGTGTTTGGGGGACAGAAGCCACACTGGGGCAGAGGTCCTGTCTGCTCTGCAGGGCCAGGCTGAGAGGTGGTTGACGCCACGCCAGCTTAAGCCAGGAATGGTGGTTTGCGACAATGGCACCAACCTCCTCTCCGCCCTCCGACAGGGACAACTGACCCATGTGCCCTGTGTGGCTCACGTCCTTAACCTGGTGGTGCAGCGGTTCTTGGGCAGGTACCCGGGCTTACAGGATGTCCTGAGGCAGGCCAGGAAAGTCTGTGTGCATTTCCGCAGATCTTATAATGCCAGTGCTCGCCTGGCTGAGCTGCAAAAGGAGTTGAACCTGCCCAAGAACCGCCTTATATGTGACATGCCCACCAGGTGGAACTCAACGTTGGCCATGCTGCAGCGGCTGCACACGCAGCAGAGGGCCATCAATGAGTACCTGTGCGACTACGGCACCAGGACAGGGTCAGGGGAGCTTGGTTTTTTTTCTCCACGCCAGTGGGGCATGATCAGGGATGCATGCACTGTCCTGGCACCATTTGAGGAGGCCACGAGGATGGTGAGCAGTGACAGTGCATGCATCAGTGACACTGTACCTCTTGTCCACCTGTTGGAGCACACGCTGCGTGGAATAATGGACAGGGCACTTGAGGCAGAACAGAGGCAGGAAGAGGAGGACTTCCTTGCCTCTCAAGGCCCCCTTTACCCAGACAGTGTTCCATCTGTCCCACCCATCGCACAGGAAGAGGAAGAGGAGGAGGAGGAGGAGGAGGAGGAGGAGGATTGTGTCAGCATGGAGGTGGAGGCTGGCACTCAGCATCATTAGCAGCAGTCTTTTAGGGATGATTTACAGTCCCAAGAAACCAGTGGACTTGTACGTGGCTGGGAGGAGGTGACTGCGGATCATGTCGTCCTTAGTGACCCAGAGGACTCCGGAGCGAATGCCTCAGCAAACCTACGCTGCATGGCCTCCCTGATCCTGCAAAGTCTGCGGAAGGATCCTCGTATTCTTCGGATCAAGGAGAGGGACCATTACTGGCTGGCCACTCTCCTTGATCCACGGTACAAGGGTAAGGTTGCGGACCTTATGTTACCGTCGCAAAGGGAGCAGAGGATGAGACAACTCCGGGAGGCCTTGCAGAAAGGTCTGTGCAACGCGTTCCCAGAGACTGGGAGGTTACAAACTCCTGGTCCAGGACAACGAGTTGCTGAGGCTTCGGCCAGTCAAAGAAGGAGCGGTGGGGAAGGTGGCCGTCTGACCGATGCGTTCAGACAATTCTTTAGTCCGCAGCCCCAAAGTATGATTGGTTCCAGCAACCATCGCCAGCGTCTGATAAACATGGTGCAGGAATATCTAGGGGCAAGGTCAGACTTGGACACCTTCCCCACCGAAAATCCTCTGGCTTACTGGGTCTTGAGGATGGATCACTGGCCAGAGCTTGCACAGTATGCAATTGAGCTACTGGCCTGTCCTGCATCCAGCGTTCTTTCGGAACGCACATTCAGTGCTGCTGGAGGATTTGTCACGGATCACAGGGTGCGCCTGTCCACCGACTCGGTTGATCGACTGACTTTCATCAAGATGAACCAGTCTTGGATCACCACCAGCTACCACACACCTGATGCTGATATAACAGACTAATTGATTTTAACATGTCACATCCCTTCAAGACTGATGCTGATGCTGAGTGTCTGTGCTGTTATGTTGACTGGCTATCCTCCTCCTCCGAGTCCTCAATGATACGATTGATGATGATAGCTTGGAAGATCATTTTTGTTTATGGGTGCCGCCACCAGTGGCTAAGGCCCAATTTTTCAGCCCCTGTTTTACAGGGGCGTGTAATTACAATTTTTTTAGCAATAATTTGCCATAGGGCTCATTGCTGTGCTCCAAGTACAGTATCTGTGAGGGGTTGGAGTGTTGTGGCACCAGTGCCTAAGGCCCAATTTTTCAGCCCCTGTTTAACAGGGGCGTGTCATTACATTTTTTGAAGCAATACTTTGCAACAGGGCTCATTGCTGTGCTCCAAGTACAGTATCTGTGAGGGGTTGTAGTGTTGTGCCACCAGTGCCTAAGGCCCAATTTTTCAGCCCCTGTTCAACAGGGGCATGTAATTACAATTCTTGATCTAATAATTCACAGCAGGGCCCATTCCTGCACCCACCAAGAGTAACTCTGAGGGCTTACAGTGTTGTGTCAACACCACCACCACCACCAAAGGCCCAATTTTTCAGCCCCTGTTCAACAGGGGCATGCAATTACAATTCTTGATCTAATAATTCACAGCAGGGCCCATTGCTGCACCCACCAAGAGTAACTGTCAGGGCTTACAGTGTTGTGGCACCAGCACCACCATCAAAGGCCCAATTTTTACTACCACTGTTCAACAATTATATGTAATTACAATTCCTGATATAATAGTTGACAGCAGGGCGTTCCAGCACCAACCAAGAGTAACTGTGAGTGCTTACAGTGTTGTGCCAACACCAACAACTAAGGGGCCTATTTCTGCAGAGTATCTACGGCAGGTCCCTACTTTCAAACATCCAACTTACAAACGACTCCTACTTGCAAACGCAAGAAGACAACAGGAAGTGAGAGGAAATCTACCCCTAGGAAGGAAAATTCTCTCCTGTAAGAATTAATATGGGAGAAAGGTGTCTCCTCTGTACTGATGCTTTATCAGCAATCCTTGTTTCAAGAAAAACACCACATTTCAAAAACAGTTGTCATTGGGACGGAAAGTGAGGTGAAATGTTCTGAACAGGGGCACAGACAGCAAAACAAATGTTACAGGGGTGATAACCCTTACCTATGTTTTCCAAAAAGTTTAAAAATAGATTTTTGGGCTGGAGCTACACTTAAACAATGTACCTGTTCAAAATTACAAACAGATTCTACATAAGAACAAACCTACAGTCCCTGTCTTGTATGCACCGCCTGTATACGGCTGTTCAGAGTATATAGGGCCTTTTTTATTTTATGTGCGGGGTTCCCCTTAATATCCATACAAGACCCAAAGGGGCTGGTAATGGGCTGGGGTAGGGGGGGGGGTCATGGGGTAGCTATGCCATTTTTCTTAAAGATTTTCATCCATATTACCGGGACCAGACATTACATTAAAGCCGCAAGCAGTTTTAAATGGCTTTTTTTTCCTTTAGAAGTGTCATTTTGTGCAGGGACAGTTCTAAACACGGGAAACACGTGGCACTTCACAGGCATACTTTAGACACCCCCCAGGTACGATATTTAAAGGAATATTTGACTTTTTTTTTTTCACTTCATGCATCATTAAAATGACTGCTCCCGAAAAACGACCGTTTTTAAAACTTCTTTTTGCATTGATACATGTCCCCTGGTGCAGAACCCGGGTTCCCAAACCCTTTTTAGGACAATAACATGCATAATAGTTGTTATAATTAGCACTTTAGAATTCAAACGTTCGCATCCATTGTATTTAATAGGGTTCTAATGTTCGTACGAACTTTCGGTCCGTTCGCGGGTTCTGGTGCGAACCGAACCCGGGGGTGTTCGGCTCATCACTATTCACCACCTTCAAGGTCATAACAAATGGCAAGCATCTAAGCCGAATCTTAAGGTTGGAGACCTCATCCTTCTAAAAGACAAGGAATTTGTCGGAATGAGTGGCCTATGGGTCTTATTACTAAAGTTATGCCCAGCGACGATAAGAAAGTCCGGAAGGTAGAAGTCAAGGTAACCAAGGGAGGATCGACACAAACCTTTAGTCGACCAATTACAGAGTTAGTGCTCCTTTTGCCAGGTGAGTGACTTGTGCAAGGACTAGCCATGCTGTTGGCACGGCGGGGAGTACATTGCTGCCATCTACAGGTTCTACTCAGAACTTTGGAATTATTTGAAGACATCATACTGTGACTTTATGTTCTTCATCCTGTTGAACTTACGTTTATTATTTGCTTGTTGCATGTTTTTCATTACAGGTTCCAGGACATTCGTCAGTATTGGACTTTTTGAAAATATATATTTTAGTTTAAGGTTATGAAATCTAAAGATTTCAGACGGGGAGTATTGTGTTACACTATGTGATTATTCTTGCTCTGTGTCTTTAAGATCTGTCCCCTTCTTTCTAGCTGAACTCTCTCTCTCACCGTAGTTCTTTATATGTCTCCTCCACTTCCTGACTCTCTCTCATTACTCCTGTATTTCTTCAATGCTAAACATCTTACATGTGGCTTACAACTGCAACGTTTTTCTACCTATGAATATCCATCATTAAACGGAACATTCGAAAGGATTCATCGTCTGTCGTCCTAACTGTGAGTTTATTCATTGAGTTAAACTGCCTGTATCGATGCAAGGGATAATAGCAAACCAGCTTGTGTAAGGCCTACATCAACCTGGAGATGAACTTTATCGCTTTGTAGTTGAGACAGAACAGTTGGTGCCGGGGTTCATGCTGTATCCCGACTCCATGCCATGAGCAGGGTCAGGAGGAGTTCATGGACCAAGAATTGGTTGCTCCAGCGGCACCAGTTCTGTCATATGCCTTTGTTGCGGGAGATCAGGGAGAATAATCCTGATGACTACAGGAATTTTCTCCGGATGTCTGACCCCGTATTTCAGCATCTGTTGGCTTTAGTGTCCCCCTACATTACCAGGCAGGACACCGTTATGCGTGAAGCCATCAGTGCTGAGCAGAGGCTCATTGCCACGTTGCGATACCTGGCGACTGGGAGAAGCCTGCAGGACCTAAAGTTCTCCACAGGCATATCCCCCCAGGCTCTGGGTATCATTATACCAGAGACGTGTTCTGCCATCCTCCAAGTTTTGCAGGAGGACTATATTAAGGTAAGTGTTCTTATTTCAAACATCACATTGTATGCATTTATTTGTATGAATTTTTTTGGGGGGTTTATTAGCAGTCCCTAATTCCCATGATTCTTAGCTGCAGGGAATGTCCCCTTTCTCCACATGCTAATTTATTTTTTGGAAATTTTTCATTAGGCCTACATTAAAATTTGCCTTACCTAACCTCTCCAGCATGCTATCCTGGGGCCATACCCACCTTGCCTAGTCATTTCCATGTATTTTAATCTATGCTCCATCGTAGTGCTTTACCCTAAACGCCCCCTAAAGATTGCCTAGGAATGTTAAATTTTTCACTAATTCATACAGAGTGCTACAGCCTTCATTTGTGATCTCCCCAACCCATCTTCAACCCCCCCATTTTTTTGTGTTTTTTTTTTTTGGTTTGTTGTTGCTTACTAATAATGTTTAAATTTTTCGGTTTCTCCCAATGTTGGCCATGAATGCTTTTCTTAAATCTGCTTTCAATGTTTCTGTCTCAAAGTATTAATTTTTGTTTTATTTAATTCCACAGTTCCCTTCTACGCCACATCAATGGCAGAATGTGGCATCTGAGTTTGCCCAACGATGGAACTTTCCAAACTGTGGAGGGGCCATTGACGGCAAACATGTTCGGGTCGTCCCACCACCCCATTCGGGTTCCTTTTATTATAATTATAAGGGGTTCCACAGCATCGTCATGATGGCAGTGGTGTCGGCCACCTACGAATTCCTCTATGTGGACGTTGGCAAGAATGGCAGGATGTCTGATGGAGGAGTCTTTGCACAGACGGAGTTTGGGGAACGGCTCCTTTTGGATCAGCTGGCCTTGCCACCAGCGGAGCAGAAAGTGGAGGGACTCCCATTTGTGTTTGTGGCGGATGAGGCGTTTGGCCTGGGTCCCCATTTGATGAGGTCATTCCCGCAACGCACCCTCACCCCTGAGAGGAGGGTGTACAACTATCGGCTGGCCAGAGCAAGAAGGGTGGTTGAAAATGCCTTTGGCATCATGGCCAGCCGCTTCCGCCTGTTCCTCACCTCCATCCACCTTGCCCCTTACAAATGGAACCATGTTGTAATGGCTTGCTGTGTGCTACATAATTATCTCCGGGTGCATTCCACAAATTATCTGACTTTGACTGGGCCTGAGGCCACCTTAATGGAAGCAGAACATCTTGTGGCCCTGGAAGCTGGCCGTCCAGGCTTGGCCCCCCAAACCGGACGTGAGGTCCGTGACAAATATGTGGATTATTTTGTGGGTAGGGGGGCCATTGAAATGCCTGATGACTTTTAACCTTTTAATTTAGAAAAATAAAACTTTATTTTTCTCAAAGATTAGTTTGGTGTTTTAATTTAATAATGGTTTATGTTTCTCGTAGGTTTACCTAATGCACTTGTATTGCCATGTGTATTGTGCATTCTTAGTTAGCCTTCATTGTCAGTGTAAACACAAAACATTGATTAGTTCACTTTGCACAACATTTAAATAATGAAACCACAACTTCTTGATAACAAAATACCATTTTTTATTTTTGTTTTGGACAATTCCTTTTAAATGTAGATGTCCCAAACATTTTTTGCTTGTTAAAACGCATTAACAGCCATGCATACAAAAAAGATCTTTAAAAATATAGTGAAAAAATAAACATGTACTAGTCCTAAAAGGTTCAATGAAAAACATACCTGCCAAAACACAGCAAGTTCAACGTTATTTTTTTTAAAAACATTAGACACGCCCAAGCACAGCCATGATCTTTTGCAGCCTTTCCTCCACCCGCTTGGTATTTTCCCTGATCTCTATCAAGTCTCCCTTTAATTTTTTAAGGTCACGACAGCAGACCATCAGGTATTGGATCAGGATCTGGGCACTGTGATGTGTAAAATTTTTGGGGCCTTCGGCCAGAACTGCACCTGCATTAAAAGAAAAAACATGTAGTATAGAATATGTAGGCCTACATCTATTAACCTGCATCTGTCTGGTTTGACACTGACCTGTTGAGGTGCCACTTTCCACTTCCACAACTTCACGTTCCTCTCCATCATGTGGGTCTGGGGGTATTGTTGAAGGTGTTGGATTTAGAGGCTCATCTGACGTAGCTTTTTGAAGCCCTATGGAGATTGCAAGAAAAGGTATATTTTCATTAGTAACAAAGATTTTTTGGAGAAAACTAAACCATGAACAAATAATTTGGAAACATTATTTTGAAGTGTGGTCCATTTTTCAATGTACCCCCAGTGACAACCGGAACACATGATTGGATACATAGCCAAAAACATATGTAGCGGCCTCACCCCCTTCACATGTTTCTCGATTGTCCGAAAGCTCTTGTCTAGGGGTACCTGGGTTTCGAGAGTGAGGTGCGCTACGGCCCATGTCCTCCCCATGGCTGTGGGTGAGGTGAAGGCCAGTATCAATATCTTCCTCGGGCCAAATGTGCATTGGGTTGCGGAACTTAGCCCTGCTATGCTGGAATCTCCCTTTGCTCCCATCAACAGAGTCCATACACCGATCACAGTCCAACTGTTAGTTTTATTTCGTAGCTCCACAACAAACAATATATGGCAGGATACGGTGGGATGAGCAGGCCGAGGCACTATCCGGATTGTAGTCCCTACACCCCCTGTGCTATGACCAGGGGTTGCAGGAGTCTTGATTAGAACAACTTCGCTGCGCTGCGGCCCCTATCAGGGGAAGATGACCCTCCAAGGGAGTTACCGGAGGCCCGTCCGTCAGCCGGGTTGACGCTGCTCCGGAGTCTTCAGACGGGTGACCTCCCCAGCCTCCTCACCTCAGATGCGGGTCCCCTCGCAAGGGGCACCCTGGAATCCCTTCACCCTCGCGGGACCCGGTCGAAGTCACCAGGTCCCAGGCCTTCTACAAAGTACCTCACCCCAGGCTGAAGGTGCCTGGGATGGACTCCAACTCCAGCTTCATTCCGGCCAGGCCTAGGGTGCCCAGGCCGGAACCTTGAACCGCCCGCACCCAGGCCGAGGGCGCCTGGGTACGTGAAGAGATGATCTCCCCAAAAGACCTCGTGGCGAGGGCGTCTCCCCCTTTTATCTCCTCCCATCGACACCACGGCGGGTTCCCCGCCCCAGCCGTACCATCTCCAGGAAGGGACAAAAAGGGCAGCACTGTGGTAGTGATTCTACCTCGAGCCTGTAAGTACCCCGCCACCCACAGGCCAAGGAGAATATTGCACCACCCAATCCTCCACGAATAACAAAAAGGGGTCTAATCCCTGACATAATTACACACCTGGGTCTCTCTACCCCCAGGTGTATCCCACTAACTTTGAAGACCCCGCTACACACTCCCCCTTGTGATTTGACGCTGGTCCCCAGCGTCAGGTGCACACCCATGTCTCCCAAGGAGTGGTGACATGAAGTGGGCCCCAGAGGCTATCCCTCAAATTTTGGATACTGTGTGTGCCAAGACCTGCTCCAGGGAAAGGGAACTATAAAACATTAAACTTTTGTATAAAACATCTGTCATGTACACATATACAATCCCTCCCATCACTGTCTAAGAACCACCCCATACTCAGTAGTCTTGACCGACGAATCTCCTGCAGAAGGGAAACAAAAAAAACACATCCTAACACTCTGTGTTAACTTGGCATGAGTGGGTCCGTCAGCCGAGAGACCCACTCACTCCAATAAGTAAGTAATGCATGTGTAACATTTCAAACAACCGTTGCACAACACTGCCACCTGGTGACAGCGCTGCGGTAATGACACTTGGTGAGATCTTCATTCTTCCTGCTTTCCTACTCTGACTCTACCCCAAAAGTCTCTGCCTTTGGCACATGAAGAAAAGGGAGAAAAAAAAACAACAGCTCCCAAGTCTCCAGTGAGTAAAAGAAAAGCCCAAATCAAAACAAAAGTAGGGCACAGTTCTAGGCGTCTGGGAATGTCTCTTCCAGAAAGTTTCAACAGCAACAAGATAGGAGCTCACTTCTCCTATAAGTAGAACCTTGGATCCGGCAGAAACAGGGGCTTCAGGTGCCCGTCAAACACTTCCACCGAATACTCGACATCCTCTCCTTCTTTCCTGCAGATGAGCACCTTATCGGCATGAATATGGCGCCCAAGTCTCCAATCAGCTCTGCAGTCCTTGAACTTTTTAGACACAGGCGGCGAACATGACAGGTATCGCCTGGCATGGGGTACTTTAAGCTTTTCCCATACAAACTCGTCATACCACCTTGGTCGCAGGACCTCGACTTCATACAATAAGTCCCGAGGCAAGTAGGGGTACTCCCACCCATATTCACGGGCGACTCTCTGGGAGAAAAGTCTCTGCAACCTGGCTAGAGGCGGCATCACATCTCGCTCACCTTCTCCTGGCTGCACGATGGCCTCCGGGTGCCGAGGTACCTTCACCATCTCGGGTTGCTTTGTCTTTGGTGCCCGCAACGAAGCACGCTGCATCCCCACCATCAGAGCGGGTGATGTAGTTGAATGAGGAAAGTTGATCGGAGGACTAGATTTCCTCGGGAACTCCGGGGCCTTCACCCGGAGCGTACTGTCTTCTATGGACATGGGGGAATCCTGCGGTTTACTCAGCACAGGTAGTGGGCGTCTGTCCCAGCCCTTCCGGTGAAACAGTTCGTCTATCTCTCCGTCATCCCCACAGTCTGACAATGACTCTAGGTCGGAGGTGTCATACATCTCAGCGGGAAGGTAGTCTCTAGTAGACGGAAGGCTACCCTCCCTTGCGGGCTCCACCGACTGTGGACCCCCGACACCTCCAACCAACACCACAGTCCCAGCCCCTGGCTCACCTGGACCTTCTGAAGAACTGGGATGTCCGGGACTCTCTTCTCTACCGGCGCCATCTAGGCCAGGCAAGCGGCGGGGTGAAGCTCGACCACGACCATAGGATGCCTGTACCAGGCCGACTTTCCTCTTCGGAGGTGGGAGCAGGGAGTCTGTAGTGACCGAAGCAGCGTCCTCGGATTTTCCTCTCTCAGTCTCTGATTGGGCAGTCCCATCGCCCTGGTCAGCGCACACGGGAACCTCCGCAGAGGCTTTGATCTCTCCCTCCGGAGTGGCGGTTCCTGTGATGCAGTTGAGGCGTAGGGCCCGGGGCCTTTCCGTGTGTGGTTCAACCTCAAAAAGGAACTCCTTGCATGCCTCACATCGCCCGAATGGCTTTAGTTGGACCACCAGTCCCGAGCATCCGGGACAGATCACACCGAGGGCCACCGTGTCTCTGCATGAATACAGAGCCAACTGTCCTCGAGGCCTGAGCCTTATCCCTGTGTCTGTAATGGGCGCAGCAAATGCAGTCATTTTCGTGGGGTAAGGTACCGGCATCCACGGGGAGCTTGAGGCCATCCCGACCACCTGCTGTTCCATCACGCGCTCACCTCGCGCCGGAGTCTCCACGTGTATCTCCACACGTGGCCAGACTCCTCCTACGACTTGCACGTTTTCGCGGGCTTCCTTCAGTCTCCTCCCACGAATTGCGCAGTCATGGAGTGCCTCGTGGCGCAGTGCAGCAAAAGTCCCCACATGTAGTTCGTCACACGGCTGGACTCCTCCCTCTTCCCGCTCTTTCTGCATGGGCCTCTTCCGGTTTTTCAGAGAAATTTCCACGACTTCGAGCACAGGGACGCACTTTGGCCAATCACATGGCTGACCTGCTCGGACCTCCTCCGGGCAGCAAAGTTCAAACACAGCCGTTCCAAACCTCAGGGTCAACACACATTTCATCCCGGACTCACGAGCCCCCACGTGTATCGGCCTCACCCCCTTCACATGTTTCTCGATTGTCCGAAAGCTCTTGTCTAGGGGTACCTGGGTTTCGAGAGTGAGGTGCGCTACGGCCCATGTCCTCCCCATGGCTGTGGGTGAGGTGAAGGCCAGTATCAATATCTTCCTCGGGCCAAATGTGCATTGGGTTGCGGAACTTAGCCCTGCTATGCTGGAATCTCCCTTTGCTCCCATCAACAGAGTCCATACACCGATCACAGTCCAACTGTTAGTTTTATTTCGTAGCTCCACAACAAACAATATATGGCAGGATACGGTGGGATGAGCAGGCCGAGGCACTATCCGGATTGTAGTCCCTACACCCCCTGTGCTATGACCAGGGGTTGCAGGAGTCTTGATTAGAACAACTTCGCTGCGCTGCGGCCCCTATCAGGGGAAGATGACCCTCCAAGGGAGTTACCGGAGGCCCGTCCGTCAGCCGGGTTGACGCTGCTCCGGAGTCTTCAGACGGGTGACCTCCCCAGCCTCCTCACCTCAGATGCGGGTCCCCTCGCAAGGGGCACCCTGGAATCCCTTCACCCTCGCGGGACCCGGTCGAAGTCACCAGGTCCCAGGCCTTCTACAAAGTACCTCACCCCAGGCTGAAGGTGCCTGGGATGGACTCCAACTCCAGCTTCATTCCTGCCAGGCCTAGGGTGCCCAGGCCGGAACCTTGAACCGCCCGCACCCAGGCCAAGGGCGCCTGGGTACGTGAAGAGATGATCTCCCCAAAAGACCTCGTGGCGAGGGCGTCTCCCCCTTTTATCTCCTCCCATCGACACCACGGCGGGTTCCCCGCCCCAGCCGTACCATCTCCAGGAAGGGACAAAAAGGGCAGCACTGTGGTAGTGATTCTACCTCGAGCCTGTAAGTACCCCGCCACCCACAGGCCAAGGAGAATATTGCACCACCCAATCCTCCACGAATAACAAAAATGGGGTCTAATCCCTGACATAATTACACACCTGGGTCTCTCTACCCCCAGGTGTATCCCACTAACTTTGAAGACCCCGCTACACATAGCATATACTTTTTTAACCAAAGTTTGACACATTGTAACACCCCAAAGTATATACACAGGATCACCCGTGTGTGACACCCTCAAAGTTTGGGCCTTTTGGCCCCCACTTGTACTACTGCGTTCAGATGTTTCATCAGCTGCTGAGCATTCTCTCCCTTAACATTACCATGCATATCCTTTTTTTTAATAAAAATTGTCCTTTGGATTTGATCCCCAAAAATAATTGTTTACCAAATTTGCTACCCCAAATAAAATTAAATAAATGGGTGTTCACACTGGATGATCCAAAAACATCGTTTGATGAACTGTACGGAGAAAGAGGTTTAATACGTCCGTTTACTTTGCGGACGAACCAGAAAGAAGGTATCTTTCACTGTACTATATCAAAGACAAAAATACACAACATAATACAAGTAATAATCTCTAGCAGGGAAAATAGCAAAAAAAAATTACTTTTTCGTATAACTTTCTTGATTCATTTGTATTGGTCGGGCTCCCGCAACTTCAGATCAGACCATCGTTTTCTGAGCTGTTCCTTCGTTCTGCACACCCCGAATTTTTGGTGAAGACTTTTGACCACTTTGCCCATAATTTTTGTCTTGACCAGATTAGGCCTTTTATACGGCCCATGCTTGGCATCATAATCCTCCCTCTTCAAAATGGCGACCATCTCCACCATTTCCTCGAATGACATGTTGGATGCCTTATATCTCCTGGATCGGGATTTGGGCTCCTCAGGAATTTCATCCTCTGTAGAGGTAATCTCAGCCACCTGTGTCTCCGCCATGTTGCTAAGCACTACGACGAGCGAGAAGGGGCAGGGAAAGTACTATATCGAACGTCAGGGGCGGGGAAAGCGTGCGGAGTTTCAGTGTATATCAAGTGCAGATCCATGTGTCGAAAATACGTTCATTTGGCGGGAGAGGGAGTTCGCAACGAACGTGTTGACCAAGGTACATAACATTTTAAGGATTTGGGTTTCCGCGGAGGAGGAGATTTGGGGCTTTTAGATCTGTCCAAAATGCTGATTTGATGAATGTTGCCTGAAACATATGTCTTTTCTTGGTTCTTGATTTTACAGAGAGAATGAATACATGTGATTTGTAGTTCAAAAGAGAGTTTGCTAGGGAGTAGGCAGGGACATTTCAACTAATATTATTGTTATTAACAAGGGACACAAACCTCCTTGAGGCAAAATTAGACAAATTTTGAAGGTTGGTGTGGGAACTTTACACAAAAATAATTTAAGGACCAAAAAAAAAAAAGGCCCCAAAAAATTAAGAAGCTAACTTAATTACTAAAATAAACTGCAAAAAGAACAACACAAAAAAAAAAATTATCTTTACATTTATTCATGAATTTATGAGGGAGATGTGGCTTGAAAATAATATTTTTCTATCATTAAAACAATTAGGAATTACTTTAGAAACAAGTTTGGCATAACTCTCAATGTCATTATCAAAAGAAGGTAATTGTTCAAGCATTCTCAAAAGAAGAACGGAATGCGCAGCATTAAAACGATGCTATTAATTCAACCGTGACGAATGTGCCATCTCCATTTCCAACGCTAGCTTTACCAAAACGAGTGCTCCCGTCTCATACTTGATTCTGAGCATGCGCGTTTTTTTTCACGTCGTTAAAGCATACACACTATCGTTTTTCACGTAGTTAAAAAAAAACGACGAGAAAAAAGAGAGCATGTTCGTAATTTTTAATGGCCGTTTTTCACGTCGTTAAAAATGCTCTGGAGCATACACACGATCATTTTTAATGGCCATTTTTTAAAATGGCATTTTTAACGGCATGAAAAACGATCGTGTGTATGGGGCATAAGATTGGAACTATTAGGCAGTTGAAATATACATACAGTATCTATCAAAGTGGTGTTTTCTTAGTTTGTAAACCTAAAACAGGGGATTTGAAGGTCAAGAACAAAATTGCATTGCTCTGTAACCCTGCACCCCAGTTTGCAGAACCTATTGTTAAAGCAGCACTAAATATGCACCTCTGCTCCAGCAATGCAATATCCACAAGCACTCTCTCCACGGAACAAACATCTTCTTCCCGGGGTCTTCTGGGCGCGGCCAATGGGTGGAATTATGTTACACCTGTGCATGCACATGGGATTCATTCTGACACCAATGGGCCCTGCAAATGTTAACTAAGCTGTGCATGTGCAGCTCATTGTGCATTCTAAAGATGATTGTGAACAGGTAAGTAAGTCTGCTTTATTGCAGAAGAGACAATGGGGGTTATTTATGAAAGGCAAATCCACTTTGCACTACAAGTGCAAAGTGCACTTGAAATTGCACTTGGAAGTGCACTCACTGTAAATCTGAGGGGCAGATCTGAAATGAGGGGAAGCTCTGCTGATTTTATTATCCAATCATGTGCAAGCTAAAATGCTGTTTTTTCTTTTCCTTGCATGCCCCCCTCGGATCTACAGCGACTGCACTTCCAAGTGCACTTTCAGTGCAAATTCAAGTGCACATTGCACTTATAGTGCAAAGTGTATTTGCCTTTAGTAAATAACCCCCAATGATTGAGGTCTATTCTCTTGCATAGACCACCATTTTCCAGGAGGGATCCAGCCTCTGGAGATGAAGCAAAAATGTGACAGAGCCCTGATACTTCCTTTTTACTGTGCTGGAATGTGAGTGCAACTTTGAATGGAGCCATAGCAAGGGAGGAAATGGGCTGAAATTTAAAGTAATTGTAAAGATTGATTTTTTTATTTACAATAAAATAACAAACATGTCATACATACCTGCTCTGTGCAATGGCTTTGCACAAAGCAGCTCTGATCCTCCTCTTCCGGGGTCCCCTGATGGCCCTCCTGGCTCCTCCTCTCCAGCTGCTTTCTATGGGGGCACTCATGTGGGCTCTCTCCTCATCTGCCCTGCCTGTGTCTATTGACACAGACAGCACTGCTCGGCCCCACCCCTTGTTGCTATCAATTTGCCTTGTGAGGAGGGAAAAATGTGGTATACTTATCTGCTCTGTGCAATGGTTTTGCACAGAGCAGCCCAGATCCTCCTCTTCTCAGGTTCCCCGCCGGCGCTCCTGACTCCTCCCCCCTGCTGAATGTCCCTAAAGCAAGCCGCTTGCTGTGGAGACACTCATGCAGACACGCTCCAAGCCCTGCTCTGTGTGTCTATTGACACACAGTGTGGCTCGGCCCTGCTCCCTCCTCACTGGCTGTGATTTACAGCAGCCAGAGCCAAAGCTGTGTCTGTATCGTGCACAGCGCTGGATCAGCATTGTGCTCAGGTAAGTATATGGGGGGCTGCACACAAGGTTTTTTACCTTAATGCATAGAATGCATTGAGGTAAAAAAAAATCAGCCTTTAGAAGCCCTTTAAGGTAGTTCTTAGTGCCTAAAGTTCCTATTTGTGGAACCAGATATTGTGCACATAAAAGTAACATAACATAGCTAAGGTGTATCTAAAGCCAACATTTTGTTACTATGGATAGAATAGTGAGGGGTTAGAGCACCTGTCATTCTTTTATTTCTGCCTGTGTCCCTATTAGGTAGATTTACTATCTGTCCTGGTGATTACTGCCTCTGGGATTAAAAGAGAATTTCAAAACTGGAGTTTGGCAATGGGGGTGTTACCGCAGGTAACACTTTAGTTTATTGGGGATAAAAGTATACAAGTAGAGCCAACGTGTTTTGGGGGAATTTCCTCCCCCTTCTTCAGGGCAGTACTTCTTGGACGAAGGTTAGACTCTGAGAGGGTTAACCACTTCAGCCCCAGAAGGATTTACCCCCTTAATGACCGGGCCATTTTTTGCGATACGGTGTCGCTTTAACTGACGATTGCGCGGCCATGCGACACTGTATCCAAACAAAATTGATGTCCTTTTTTTCCCCACAAATAGAGCTTTTTTTTGGTGGTATTCGATCACCATTGCAGTTTTTATTTTTTGCGCTATAAACAAAAAAAAGAGCAGCGATTTTGAAAAAAACAAACAAACAAACAATGATTTTTACTTTCTGCTATAATACATATCCCAAAAAACATATAAAAAAACAAATGTATTCATCAGTTTAGGCAAATTTGTATTCTTCTTCATATTTTTGTTAAAAAAAAAACCACAATAAGCGTATATTGATTGGTTTACGCAAAAGTTATGCCATCTACAAAATAGGGGATAGATTTGTGGACTTTTATTTTATTTTTTCTTGTTTATACTGGTAATGGTGGCGATCTGCGATTTTTAGCGGACAAATCTGACCCTAAGTGACACTTTTTGGGGACCAGTGACACCAATACAGTGATTGGTGCTAAAAAAAATGCACTGATCAATGTATAAATGACCCTGGCAGGAAAGGGGTTAACAGTGTTCCCTGGGTGTGTTCTAACGGTGTGGGTGATGGGTTTACTGGGACAACACAGAGGATACTATTCCTGATAACTAGGAACAGCAGATCTCTATGTTGTCCCCTGTCAGAATGGGAATCTGCCTTGTTTACATATGCAGATCCCCGTTCTGCCTCTCTGTACCGTGATCGTGGGTGGCCGGTGGACATCGAGTCCACCGGACCTGTGCACGCCCATAGTATCTCAGGCACAAAACAATGTACAGATACGTCATTTCGCACAGCCGGGCCGACCTGCCACAGAATATGTGCGGGGGGCGGTCCAGAAGTGGTTAAAAACATGGTATCAAAACTTTTTGCGACTAGCTCTATTTAAAAGGAAATACTTTATCTACAATTACGCACTATCACCCTCAAAATAGTCAGCAATACAGCGCTCCCAGGGTTCCTGCCACTTCTGGAATGTGTCCTGGAAGTCTTCTTTTCAAAGGGTGTCAAGCACCTTCTGCTAATCGCGCTGGATCTCTGCAATGGTGTCAAAACGGCGACCTTTGAGCTGGATCTTCAACTCATTCTAGCATTGCCGTAAACTTGCCGAATCATGTCAAACGTCTCTGTGGCAGATTTTCCCAGTTTCATGCAGAATTTTGTTTTAGCTCTTTGTTCTAACTTGCTGTTCATGATGAAGCAGCAGAAGTGGTAACGCATGTGGTCAGAATAGCACCAGTTGCACAGCTCCCGATGTAGGCAGGACGATGTCTTTTGGCACACAGACTTATGAAGGTCGGTACATCATGTGACTGTGCGTGCAGCCTTGTGCTGGCATCTGTTAGCGTGTTACAGAACTAGTCTCAAAACTTTTTGATACCACCTCATATATACAACCAGCAACTCTGCAGTATGCCAACGTTGTGGAGCAGAGACAGTCTCTGCTCCACCCAATTGTGGAAGAGGATATTTCCCCACACTTTAGAAATATTTCCTCTCATGTCCTGTTGTGTCTAAGGACAGAAAGTGAAGCAAACTTTCCCTAATAGGACAAAGATGATGAACAAAAAAACCCTGGCAGGGTTTTAACCATTCCATGCTCCAAACAAAAAATGCAACAAAAGCTGGCTTTAAATACTGTATACTTTAACCACCTAAGCCCCGGACCAATACGGGCCATTATGACCAGGCCCCTTTTTGCGATTCGGCAACTGCGTCGCTTTAACTGACAATTGCGCGGTTGTGCGACGTGGCTCCCAAACAAAATTGGTGTCCTTTTTTTCCCACAAATAGAGCTTTCTTTTGGTGGTATTTGATCACCTCTGCGGTTTTTATTTTTTGCGCTATAAACAAAAATAGAGCGAAAATTTTGAAAAAAATGACATATTTTTTACTTTTTGCTATAATAAATATCCCCAAAAAATATATAAAAAAAAATTTTTTTCCTCAGTTTAGGCCGATATGTATTCTTCTACATATTTTTGGTAAAAAAAAACGCAATCGGCGTTTATTGATTGGTTTGCGCAAAAATTATAGCGTTTACCAAATAGGGTATAGTTTTAAGGCATTTTTATTAATTATTTTTATTTTACTAGTAATGGCGCCGATCAGCGATTTTTTTTCGCGACTGCGACATTATGGCGGACACATCGGACACTTTTGACACATTTTTGGGACCATTGTCATTTTCACAGCGAACAGTGCAATAAAAATGCACTGGTTACTGTGAAAATGACACTGGCAGTGAAGGGGTTAACCACTAGGGGCGCTGGAGGGGTTAAGTGTGCCTAGGGGCGTGTTACTAACTGAGGGGGGGCGTGGCTACGACTGATTACACAGAGCGGAGATCGCTGACATTGTCAGTAGTGGAGCGGGGAGATGTTGTGTTTACACACACATCTCCCCGCTCCATCCCTCCGTGTGACGATCGCGGGGATCCCCGCGGCGATCGAGTCCGCGGGACCCGCGGTCCCACTCACGGGGAAGGCAGGGGGGTCGCAAGCGTGCCGCCGGCGACGCGCGCGCGACCCCGACGTCGGCAGTTAAAGGGCCACGTACAGGTACGTGATTGTGCCTGTACGAGCCATTCTGCCGACGTATATCGGCGTGAAGGGGTCGTTAACTGGTTAAAGTAGCTTTTCCTATTCCTTATGCTTTCTTCTCTTCTGTATTTGTGCATAGCGACTGTTGTAAGCTCTTTATTGAATCTTCTCTAATGTCACATCTCTACAGGCGGTCCCCTACTTACAAACATATGACTTACAAACGACTACTACTTGCAAACGAAAGAAGACAACAGGAAGTGAGAGGAAATCTACCCCTAGGAAGGAAAATTCTCTCCTGTAAGAGTTAATATGTGAAAAAGGTGTCTCCTCTCCAATGATGCTTTATCACCGATCCTTGTTTCCCTAAAAACCCCAAATTTTCTAAATCCAATTGTCATTGGGACAGAAAGTGAGGTGAAATCAGAAAGCAAAACAAATGTTACAGGGGTGATAACCCTTCCCTATGCTATCCAAAAAGCTTAAAAATAGATAAAATAAATAAATAGATTTTTTGTCTGGAGCTACACTTACAAAATGTACCTGTTCCAAATTACAAACAGATTCAACTCAAGAACAAACCTACAGTCCCTGTCTTGTTTGTAACCCGGGGACCGCCTGGTATTGCAATTCCTAGATAGCTGATATAAAACTCGGTGTACAAATCCATTTTATTTTTAAAAGTCTGATGGCCATAGAATCTGCCCAGATACAATGAAGACTGTTATTTTTTTCTACTGGATGTGTTTTTAACCCAAAAAAAAGTGTTATTTATTTTATTTTATTTTATTTATGTTTAGGATAAAAAAAAAACATAAAAATATGAAATTAAAATATCAGTTAAGTAATGTTTGAAATATTAATGATTTAAAGTATTAATACAGTTTAATTATAAATTACTTAATTATGAATATAAAAAAAATCTAATTTAAATTACAATAAAAAAAAGGATACACTATGACAAGGGGAGGAATTGTAAGAAAGAGTATCCTCCACATGTGCCCAATAAAGCATAAATTATATGATAAAACAGATCTTTTTATTAATCATAGGTTCTTTTTATCTACACAATATTATAAAGATGCTGTTTTATGCTGTAAAGTACTATTATATTTTAGTCTATTACTGTATGGTAAATTAAGTAGGACAACAATTCTATACCACTGCAAAATACACACAGGCTAAGTAATTATGGTCTCAGAGGGACAGGAAACTCAATGGAGAAGGTAAAAGTATTACATCAATGCTCATTGGGGCTGACAGCAATAATAGCATGCACTGCAGCTAAAGCAGGCACAAGGGTTTGTCTTTACTTAAAAGGTGGGTAAAAGGGTGTTGATTTATTGTACTTGATGATGGAAGTGCTCCTAATCTTATAGGTGTGCGTAAATAAAACTTTCCAGCTGACCATGAATTCCAAGGATGGACCACTTTTCCCCTGACTATGAGGCTGATTTACTGAAGGAGCTGGGAATCTGCGAACAATAAATTGTAAGGATGTTCACCTCAATTATCCAATCATGTGAAAAGCAAATCTCTGTTTATTTATTTCTTCTGCACGCGATTATATATGTGATCTCTCACTAAGTTTATAGTGTGAAAATGTATACCTCTCTTACAGTGACGGCTTTTTTTTTGTTTGGGGGTGGCAGCAAACAACCACCCCCCCCCCCGCGGCATCTCAAACCCCCCCTCCCCACTTGCTATCTGACAGTCAACAGCCACTTACCCCATCTAGGCGGCGGGCACGTCAGACAGCGGCGGAGATCGGGCATCAGCAGGCACATTGGGCATCAGCGGGCACATTGGGCAGTGGAGGGCATATCGAGCAGCAGTGGGGATCGGGACATTGGCGGACATCGGGCAGCGGCTCTTGTGTCTTCTCCTCCGACGATCTCTCCCGCTGTAATGCCGTGTGCGCAATGATTTATATAGGCATCTGGCGTGGTCACCGGGTGATGTCACCCTGTGACCCCACCCCCTTATGAGGTCGCAGTCCCATCATGCCCCGTCATAAGGGGGTGGGGTCACCCGGTGACATCACCCTGTGGCCACACCCCATGCCTATATAAATCATTGCGCACACGGAATTACAGCGAGAGAGATCGTCGTGTCAACATCTCAAGAAGAGAAGAGGGAAGAAGACGTCGAAAAAGACCGGGCCACCGCTAGCAAAAGAGCTGGCAGAAGATAGCGGAGGAGCCCGGCAGAAGGCAGGAAGCACCGGAGAGTGTGGGGAAGGCACCAGAGAGCGGGAGAAGAGGCCGGAGAGTAGGGATGAGCTTCGTGTTCGAGTCGAACATACGTTCGACTCGAACATTGGCTGTTCGATCGTTCGACGAAGATCGAACGATTTGGGCCGTTCGCGCCAAATTCGAGTGACGCGAACGGCCCACAATGCACTACTCCATCGCAGTGTCATCCAGGCGCTGTGATTGGCCAAGCATGCACTGTGACCCCGCATGCTTGGCCAATCACAGCGCCGGCAGCGAGGAGAGCAATGATTGGCCACAGGCAGGATGCCTGTGGCCAATTATTGCTGAGGGTGTTTAGTACACGCCCCACACTATAAAAGGCCGCCAGCACGGCGGCCTAGTGTAGTGTGTTCCGGAGCAGGGATAGAGCAGCATAGGCAGGGACAGTGACTGTTATTTCTTTCTTGCTTAACCTGGATTCCTTTAGTTTAGGGAAAGAGAAGGATAGGTAGGGAGAGTGTCAGTGTGTTTTGTGCTTGTGCTATAGTGTGCTTAAAAAAAACATTTATTCTAGGGACAGAAAACTGTAGGTAGGGACAGTGTCAGTTTCTTTCACTCTGCAAGTCCTTGTTTCCAGGGACCTGGAAGGACAGTGAGTGAATTGTCCTTGTGCTATATTGTGCTTAAAAAAACATTTATTCTAGGGACAGAAAACTGTAGGTAGGGAGAGTGTCAGTTTCTTTCACTCTGCAAGTCCTTGTTTCCAGGGACCTGTAAGGACAGTGAGTGAATTGTCCTTGTGCTATATTGTGATTAAAAAAAACATTTTTTCTAGGGACAGAAAACTGTAGGTAGGGAGAGTGTTTTTTTTCTTTCACTCTGCAAGTCCTTGTTTCCAGGGACCTGGAAGGACAGTGAGTGAATTGTCCTTGTGCTATATTGTGCTTAAAAAAAAACATTTTTTCTAGGGACAGAAAACTGTAGGTAGGGAGAGTGTTTATTTTCTTTCACTCTGCAAGTCCTTGTTTCCAGGGACCTCTAAGGACAGTGAGTGAATTGTCCTTGTGCTATATTGTGCTTAAAAAAAACATTTATTCTAGGGACAGAAAACTGTAGGTAGGGAGAGTGTCAGTTTATTTCACTCTGCAAGTCCTTGTTTCCAGGGACCTGGAAGGACAGTGAGTGAATTGTCCTTGTGCTATATTGTGATTAAAAAAAACATTTTTTCTAGGGACAGAAAACTGTAGGTAGGGAGAGTGTTTTTTTTCTTTCACTCTGCAAGTCCTTGTTTCCAGGGACCTGGAAGGACAGTGAGTGAATTCTCCTTGTGCTATATTGTGCTTAAAAAAAACATTTATTCTAGGGACAGAAAACTGTAGGTAGGGAGAGTGTCAGTTTATTTCACTCTGCAAGTCCTTGTTTCCAGGGACCTGTAAGGACAGTGAGTGAATTGTCCTTGTGCTATATTGTGATTAAAAAAAACATTTTTTCTAGGGACAGAAAACTGTAGGTAGGGAGAGTGTTTTTTTTCTTTCACTCTGCAAGTCCTTGTTTCCAGGGACCTGTAAGGACAGTGAGTGAATTGTCCTTGTGCTATATTGTGCTTAAAAAAAATATTTTTTCTAGGGACAGAAAACTGTAGGTAGGGAGAGTGTCAGTTTCTTTCACTGTGAAAGTCCTTGTTTCAAGGGACAGAGAAGGACACCTGAAGGTAGCCCTTATTGCTTTTTTCCCATCTCCCTGCAGGCCATCTATTAGAATGTCTGGAAGGCAAACAAGGAGAGGCAGACAGTCAGGAGGCAATAAAAGAGGGCAAGCAGGCTCTGTGTCTGGGGGCAACAGTGCTGGTCGTGGACGCGGTGCATTGTCATCAGCACATGGCCATGGGACACGCTTGTCCTTCTTTTCGGCAGCTGGACATGTTGAGCCACATCATGCCGAAGACTTGGTAGAGTGGATGACCAAGCCCTCCTCCTCCTCATCCTCTCTCACCCAGGCTCAGGGTACTGGAAAAGCAGCTGCCAAAGCGTCGTCTTCCCTGGTATCAATGTCAGACAAATCATCAGTCACTCCTTCCCTAGACCCACCATGTCCTCCTCCTGAGGAGTCCCCCGAACTGTTTCAGCACAGTGTTGGGTACATGCTCCAGGAGGATGCCCAGCGTTTCGAAGGGTCTGATGATGAAACCCAGCTAGAGGAAGGCAGTAGCGTGAGAGCAGACAGAGGGGATGCTCAAGAAGGACACCAATCTGGCAGTCATGTTCCAGCAGCTGCAGCATACTGCCAGATTGGCTCCAGTGATGAGGAGGGAGGGGATGATGAGGTCACTGACTCCACGTGGGTGCCTAATAGGAGAGAGGAGGAGGAGGAGGATGAGGAGGAGGCACATCTCCAACGAGGCAGGATGCCCTTTGGTGGCCAGCGTAAGGGCAGTACACCGACGGAATCACACCGCAGAGCTCCGCCTGTGCAGGGCGCTGCCTCTGCCCGTCATTCAAAAAGTTCTTTGGTGTGGGCCTTTTTTGAGGCTAGTGCATCAGATCGCACAGCTGCTGTTTGCAACATATGTCTCAAGCGTATATCGCGTGGCCAAAACATCAGCCGCTTGGGTACCACATGCCTGACCAGACATATGTTGACCTGCCATGCAGCTCGTTGGCAAGCCTACCTCAAAGACCCACACCAAAGAACAAAGCGGACCTCTCCTTGCACCGCATCAGCTGGGATCTCCAACCCCACTATAACTTCAGTCCTCTCTGAAACATGCACTGAGAGGAATGAAGGTGTAGAATTAGGTGTGTCACAGCCAAGTACTTGCGGCCACTCTGCTAGCAGTACACCGACGTCCGATTCTAGCAGGCAAATTTCCCTGCCCCAGCTGCTGGACCGTCGAAAGAAGTTCACTCCCAGCCATCCACATGCCCAGCGGTTGAATGCTAGCTTGGCTAAATTGCTAGCGCTTCAACTGCTGCCTTTTCAGTTGGTAGACTCGGCCCCCTTCCGTGAGTTTGTGCAATGTGCGGTTCCTCAGTGGCAGGTTCCCAAACGCCACTTTTTCTCACGGAAGGCTATTCCGGCTCTCTACCGGCATGTGGAAGGCAATGTCTTGGCCTCGCTGGACAGGGCGGTCAGCGGTAAGGTGCATATTACCGCTGACTCATGGTCCAGCAGGCATGGACAGGGACGTTACCTTTCTTTCACGGCCCATTGGGTCACTCTTTTGGCAGCTGGGAAGGATTCAGGACAAGGTGCAGTAGTGTTGGAGGTTGTCCCACCGCCACGCCTCCAAAATGCTACTACTGGTTGTGACACACCTCTCTCCTCCACCCCCTCCTCTTCTTCTTCCTCCATGGCCTCTTCCTGTGGTTTGTCCTATGAACCAGCGGTGCTCCGTAGCCGTTCACGGGGCTACGCAAGTACGCAGGCAAAAAGATGCCATGCCGTGCTTGCGCTGGTGTGTTTGGGGGACAGAAGCCACACTGGGGCAGAGGTCCTGTCTGCTCTGCAGGGCCAGGCCGAGAGGTGGTTGACGCCACGCCAGCTTAAGCCAGGAATGGTGGTTTGCGACAATGGCACCAACCTCCTCTCCGCCCTCCGACAGGGACAACTGACCCATGTGCCCTGTGTGGCTCACGTCCTTAACCTGGTGGTGCAGCGCTTCTTGGGCAGGTACCCGGGCTTACAGGATGTCCTGAGGCAGGCCAGGAAAGTCTGTGTGCATTTCCGCAGATCTTATAATGCCAGTGCTCGCCTGGCTGAGCTGCAAAAGGAGTTGAACCTGCCCAAGAACCGCCTTATATGTGACATGCCCACCAGGTGGAACTCAACGTTGGCCATGCTGCAGCGGCTGCACACGCAGCAGAGGGCCATCAATGAGTACCTGTGCGACTACGGCACCAGGACAGGGTCAGGGGAGCTTGGTTTTTTTTCTCCACGCCAGTGGGGCATGATCAGGGATGCATGCACTGTCCTGGCACCATTTGAGGAGGCCACGAGGATGGTGAGCAGTGACAGTGCATGCATCAGTGACACTGTACCTCTTGTCCACCTGTTGGAGCACACGCTGCGTGGAATAATGGACAGGGCACTTGAGGCAGAACAGAGGCAGGAAGAGGAGGACTTCCTTGCCTCTCAAGGCCCCCTTTACCCAGACAGTGTTCCTTCTGTCCCACCCATCGCACAGGAAGAGGAGGAGGAGGAGGAGGAGGAGGAGGAGGATTGTGTCAGCATGGAGGTGGAGGCTGGCACTCAGCATCATCAGCAGCAGTCTTTTAGGGATGATTTACAGTCCCAAGAAACCAGTGGACTTGTACGTGGCTGGGAGGAGGTGGCTGCGGATCATGTCGTCCTTAGTGACCCAGAGGACTCCGGAGCGAATGCCTCAGCAAACCTACGCTGCATGGCCTCCCTGATCCTGCAAAGTCTGCGGAAGGATCCTCGTATTCTTCGGATCAAGGAGAGGGACCATTACTGGCTGGCCACTCTCCTTGATCCACGGTACAAGGGTAAGGTTGCGGACCTTATGTTACCGTCGCAGAGGGAGCAGAGGATGAGACAACTCCGGGAGGCCTTGCAGAAAGGTCTGTGCAACGCGTTCCCAGAGACTGGGAGGTTGCAAACTCCTGGTCCTGGACAACGAGTTGCTGAGGCTTCGGCCAGTCAAAGAAGGAGCGGTGGGGAAGGTGGCCGTCTGACCGATGCGTTCAGACAATTCTTTAGTCCGCAGCCCCAAAGTATGATCGGTTCCAGCAACCATCGCCAGCGTCTGATAAACATGGTGCAGGAATATCTAGGGGCAAGGTCAGACTTGGACACCTTCCCCACCGAAAATCCTCTGGCTTACTGGGTCTTGAGGATGGATCACTGGCCAGAGCTTGCACAGTATGCAATTGAGCTACTGGCCTGTCCTGCATCCAGCGTTCTTTCGGAACGCACATTCAGTGCTGCTGGAGGATTTGTCACGGATCACAGGGTGCGCCTGTCCACCGACTCGGTTGATCGACTGACTTTCATCAAGATGAACCAGTCTTGGATCACCACCAGCTACCACACACCTGATGCTGATATAACAGACTAATTGATTTTAACATGTCACATCCCTTCAAGACTGATGCTGATGCTGAGTGCCTGTGCTGTTATGTTGACTGGCTATCCTCCTCCTCCGAGTCCTCAATGATACGATTGATGATGATAGCTTGTAAGATCATTTTTGTTTATGGGTGCCGCCACCAGTGCCTAACGCCCAATTTTTCAGCCCCTGTTTAACAGGGGCGTGTAATTACAATTTTTGAAGCAATACTTTGCAACAGGGCTCATTGCTGTGCTCCAAGTACAGTATCTGTGAGGAGTTGCAGTGTTGTGCCACCAGTGCCTAAGGCCCAATTTTTCAGCCCCTGTTTAACAGGGGCGTGTCATTACAATTTTTGAAGCAATACTTTGCAACAGGGCTCATTGCTGTGCTCCAAGTACAGTATCTGTGAGGAGTTGCAGTGTTGTGCCACCAGTGCCTAAGGCCCAATTTTTAAGCCCCTGTTTAACAGGGGCGTGTCATTACAATTTTTGAAGCAATACTTTGCAACAGGGCTCATTGCTGTGCTCCAAGTACAGTATCTGTGAGGGGTTGCAGTGTTGTGCCACCAGTGCCTAAGGCCCAATTTTTCAGCCCCTGTTCAACAGGGGCATGTAATTACAATTCTTGATCTAATAATTCACAGCAGGGCCCATTGCTGCACCCACCAAGAGTAACTGTCAGGGCTTACAGTGTTGTGGCACCAGCACCACCATCAAAGGCCCAATTTTTACTACCACTGTTCAACAATTATATGTAATTAAAATTCCTGATATAATAGTTGACAGCAGGGCGTTCCAGCACCAACCAAGAGTAACTGTGAGTGCTTACAGTGTTGTGCCAACACCAACAACTAAGGGGCCTATTTCTGCAGAGTATATACGGCAGGTCCCTACTTTCAAACATCCAACTTACAAACGACTCCTACTTGCAAACGCAAGAAGACAACAGGAAGTGAGAGGAAATCTACCACTAGGAAGGAAAATTCTCTCCTGTAAGAATAAATATGGGAGAAAGGTGTCTCCTCTGTACTGATGCTTTATCAGCAATCCTTGTTTCAAGAAAAAGACCACATTTCAAAAACAGTTGTCATTGGGACGGAAAGTGAGGTGAAATGTTCTGAACAGGGGCACAGACAGCAAAACAAATGTTACAGGGGTGATAACCCTTACCTATGTTTTCCAAAAAGTTTAAAAATAGATTTTTGGTCTGGAGCTACACTTCAACAATGTACCTGTTCAAAATTACAAACAGACTCTACATAAGAACAAACCTACAGTCCCTGTCTTGTATGCACCGCCTGTATAGGGCTGTTCAGAGTATATAGGGCCTTTTTTATTTTATGTGCGGGGTTCCCCTTAATATCCATACAAGACCCAAAGGGGCTGGTAATGGGCTGGGGTAGGGGGGGGGGTCATGGGGTAGCTATGCCATTTTTCTTAAAGAATTTCATCCATATTACCGGGACCAGACATTACATTAAAGCCGCAAGCAGTTTTAAATGGCTTTTTTTTCCTTTAGAAGTGTCATTTTGTGCAGGGACAGTTCTAAACACGGGAAACACGTGGCACTTCACAGGCATACTTTAGACACCCCCCAGGTACGATATTTAAAGGAATATTTGACTTTTTTTTTTTCACTTTATGCATCATTAAAATGACTGCTCCCGAAAAACGACCGTTTTTAAAACTTCTTTTTGCATTGATACATGTCCCCTGGTGCAGAACCCGGGTTCCCAAACCCTTTTTAGGACAATAACATGCATAATAGTTGTTATAATTAGCACTTTAGAATTCGAACGTTCGCATCCATTGTATTTAATAGGGTTCTAATGTTCGTTCGAACTTTCGGTCCGTTCGCGGGTTCTGGTGCGAACCGAACCCGGGGGTGTTCGGCTCATCACTACCGGAGAGTCGGAAGAGACCTCCAAAGTCGGAAGAAGACCCCCGGAGCTGCCTAATGAATTACTTTAAAACCTGTCTAGTGTGTTTTTTTTATTGACACTTTTCCTCCAGGTGAATGGGTAGGGGTACAATGTACCCCATACTCATTCACATAGGGTGGGGGGCCACGATCTGGGGGCCCCCCTTATTAAAGGGGCTCCCGGATTCCGACAACCAACGGCCAGGGTTGTCGGGAAGAAGCCCTTGTCCTCATCAACATGGGGACAAGGTGCTTTAGGGTGGGGGGGCCACAGGGTGCCCCCCTACCCCAAAGCACCCACCCCCCATGTTGAGGGCATGCGGCCTGGTATGGTTCAGGAGGGGGGGACGCTCGCTTGTCCCCACCCCCCTTCCTGGCCGGCCATGCTGCGTGCTCGGATAAGGGTCTGGTATGTATTTTGGGGGGACCCCACAGCGTTTTTTTCGGCGTAGGGGGTTCCCCTTAAAATCTATGCCAGACCGAAGGGCCTGGTATGCCCTTGGAGGGGAAACCCATGCCGGTTTTTGATTTAAAATTTGGCGTGGAGTTCCCCCTCAAGATTCATACCAAACACAGTGCCTGGTATTGGCAGGGATCCAAGTCGGATCCCCGTTCATTAAAAGTCGGACGTATGTCGGCTTCAAGTCGCAGGGCAAAGTTGGATCCAATGTAGAACGAATGTTGTGTCGCACTAGTGTGAACCCGGCCTCAGACGTCCAGTTTAAATCAGCCAAATCCATTCCAGATGCATTAAAACAAAACCAGCCACAGCTTTATTAACCACTTCAGCCCTGGGAGAATTTACCCCCTTCCTGACCGGGCTATTTTTTGTGATACGGCACTGCATTGCTTTAACTGACAATTGCGCGGTTGTGCGACGCTGTACCCAAACAAAATTTATGTCCTTTTTTTCCCCACAAATAGACCTTTCTTTTGGTGGTATTTGATCATTTTATTTTTTGCGCTATAAACAAAAAAAGACCAACAATTTTGAAAAAAAATATATTTTTTACTTTTTGCTATAATCAATATCCCAATTAAAAAAAAAAAAACACACACATTTCTTCATTAGTTTAGGCCAATATATATTCTTCTACATACAGTATTTTTGGTAAAAAAAATCAGAATAAGCATATATTGATTGGTTTGCGCAAAAGTTATATCGTCTACAAACTATGGGAAAGATTTATGGCATTTTTTTTCTAGTAATGGCAGTGATCTGCGACATTGCGGTGGACAGAGCAAACACTTTTGACACATTTTTGGGACCATTGACATTTATACAGCGATCATACTATAAATATGCACTAATTACTGTGTAAATGTCACTGTCAGGGAAGGGGTTAACACTAGGGAGCAATCAAGGTGTTAAATGTGTTCCCTTGTGAGTGATTCTAACTGTATGAGGATGTGACTGACTGGGGGAGGAGACATATCGTTGTTCCTATTTAGTAGGAACACACAATTTGTCTCCTGTCCCCTGACAGAACAGGTTTACACACACAAATCCTGGCTCTCGCTCTTGTTCCCGCAATCACTGGTGGCCGGCGGCAATCGTGCCCGCTGGTCACGCACAGCGGGCATGCGCGCCTGCTATGGCTCCTAAGGGGGCCGACGTACCTATACAGCAGTTTGCGCAGCGGTGCCATTCTGCCGCCGTATATGTATGTGAGGTGGTCAGGAAGTAGTTAAAGAACTATCCCCTGCCAGCATGCTGTAGAGCAATGTTTCTCAACTCCAGTCCTCAAGTACCCCCAACAGGTCATGTTTCAGGCTTGCCATTATTTTGCACAGGTAATTTGATCAGTTTCACTGCCTTAGTAATTACCACAGCCATTTCATCTGAGGGAAATCCTGAAAACATGACTTGTTGGGGGTACTTGAGGACTGGAGTTGGGAAACATTGCTGTAGAAAAGGACCTTTGCTCTCTGTCTGGAAACAGAGATCTCTTTGTAGAGGTCAAACGCCAACTCTAAAGCCTCGTACACACGACCGATTTTCTCGGCAAGAACCAGCAAGAAACTTGCTGGCAGAGAGGTCTTGCCGAGTAAATCGGTCGTGTGTACGCTGCTAGCGTGTTTCTCGTCGAGAAAACCGACAAGAAACCTCGACGAGAAAATAGAGAACCTGCTCTCTATTTTCTCGTCGAGATTCTCCTTGGCGTGTTTCTCGACGAGAAAAGTGAGTGTGTGTACACTTACCTGTCCGCCCGGAAGCCCGCGCATGTTCGAAATGAATTTGACGCATGCGCGGTAGCTTCCTAGGCATACGTAGGGTGTACCAAGATGGCTGCGACGGCATCGAATGTGACGAGCGCATGCTCGACGTAGTCGATGACGTCACCGCGTACACTCCTTTCAAAGAACCGCGGGTTCTTTGAAACGAGCGTGTGTACACTCGGCCGGGACAAGTTTCTTGTCCAAGAATCTCGTTGAAAAAAACGACATGTTTTTCTCAACGAGAATCTCGGCCGTGTGTACGAGGCCTGAGTCATAGCTAGAGTTCTTCAATCAGCAGAGGCATACATTAAGAGCTTTAGATTTGGCTCAGCATGTTGGACCATAGCAGAGAGACCTCTGCTTTCATTCAGAGAGCCAAGGTCCATTTGCCACATTTTTATTTATTATTTTAATACATTTTTCAGTCAATCCCTAACTGCTAATGCCACAAATAGAAGCAATGTATCCACATTGGCACAACCTCCGTAAACCTTGAGAGCCATACCTGGACTCAACCCTCACCTTGGCACTAAGTGCAATGCGTGTAGTGAGCCACAGGGTGCTATGCAGGCCTTGGGTTGTCGTCATCCCTGAAGACCCCTTCGGGGAGGATGCCTACCATTACAGGCGAAGCCTGTACTTTATATATAGTCCAGCATCATAGACACCTAAGTCAGGGTCACCTTGTAGGATTCTGACTGTTTATTCACAATGGTGTAAACTTTTCAATTGTTTCCCTAAAAACCCTTCCACATAGCTATGGTAAAGACCAGGTGAAAGAGAGCCATTGCAAAACTGCAAGCAATCATTTACGTTGCCGAAGGTCCACACAACACTCTCAAATATGATGCAGGAGCCAGCTCTAACACCAATCCCTGCTTCCAGATTTATTTATTTCAGGCATGCATCAAGTGGCCTATTTGACAAAAGCAAAATTTTATGCACTATGTCACGATTATATGTACAGATCACGGCCTTAGAACAGCCATCTTTGCCCATGGTTTAACCACTTCAGCCCCGGAAGAATTTACCCTCTTCTTGAACAGGTCATTTTTTGCGATAAGACACTGCGTCAATTTAAGTGACAATTGCACGATCGCGCAACACTGTACCCAAACCAAATTTAAGTCCTTATTTTCCCACAAATAGAGCTTTCTTTTGGTGGTATTTGATCACCTCTGCGGTTTTTATTTTTTGCGCTAGAAATAAAAGAAGAGCGACAATTTTTAAAAAAACACAATATCTTTTACTTTTTGCTATATTAAATATCCCAATTTAAAATAAAAATAAAAACATTTCCTCAGTTTAGGCTGATATGTATTCCTCTACATATTTTAGGTAAAAAAAATTGCAATAAGCGCATATTGATTGGTTTGCGCAAAAGTTATAGCATCTACAAAATATGGGACAGATTTATGGCATTTTTATTTATTATTATTTTTTTCGCGCAGGGAGATCATCTGAGAGACAGCACCTCTCCCTCAGGTCTGGTCTCTTTTCTTCCTCGTCCCTGACTGAACTTTACCTCAGGACACAAAATGGAGCGTTTTACTTTCCTGTCAGCAAAGCCTGCTGGGATTTTTATTTCTCCCTGTATACCAGTCTATGGGCCCGTTTCATGTGGGAGCTTCATGTCCCAGAATCCATTGCTGCTCTCCTTGCAGTTCAGTACAATCTCTTCCATTAGCTGTTGTAACTGTGCCTTTAATTGGTTTTCCTCTTCCGGCCAATAGGGGCACAAGAGAGGCCTCTGAATGCAGAGCTCTGTGTGTGTCAGCTCACATTACATTAACTCAGTCAGTGAAAACAAGAAGAAGGAGGGAGGTGAAAAATCCCCCTTACAACTGCTAGCAGGCAGCTCTCCCTAACTCTACCTGGAAAGCCAGTGTACATTGTTTCGGCCAGCTTGGCGGGATTGCGGGTTAAAGAGTGAGACACCCGCTACATTTGTAAAGCTTTTGACAAGCTTTGAACAGTGTGGTTGAAGCATTTAACATGAAACCCAACTACTTAGGAATGTTTGGGCCGCCCCCCTAGAGCTTTTGTCATATTGTGCAAGTATTATATTTGCACATTAAGACATGTTTACCTTGTAAATGCCTTTCTCCAATGATGGAGTGGCCATGCCGCCTCCCCCCACCCCTTTGTTGCTTGTCCCTGGTATCCCTCTTTTTAAAGTTGGAAAGTAAGGGGTGATACTATAGATATGGGAGCCCCAAGGCTTTATGTATCTTGAAGACTGTGTGCTACAAGAGGTACAGCAAATCTTTTGGCTTTCTGCAACCCCCTATATGGCCACTTCTTCTGCTGGATTTTAGCACAATTGTACAAGAGTAAGCAGACCAGGATGGGGCATAAGAAGAATAAAAACTATTTTGGGTCTATTCACTGAAGTATGAATTGAGGTAAAACAAACCGCTCTGCAGCAGCATGTATACAAAGTGGTGGGGATGCTCAGGACATCATTGACCCAATGTAGCCAGGTACTGGGCCACAGCAATATGGAGATGGAATAAACTGCCTTTTATTCTTATATCCCTCTACTGAGATAGTAATAGTATGCTGCACCATACTCTTCCAGCCACCAGGAAGAGGGGGAGTTGTAGTTGGAGGATCACTGGAGGACTTCAGGAAGAGACCGAAGGGACCCCCTTTGTACAGCAAGAGGTAACCGCAGCATTCCGAGGACTGGTGAGAGGGCTATTTGCCCATTTCTGATACTGCTATTAGGGACTGTGCCACTGAGAGCAGGACACAGAGTGTACCCAATCCATACCGCACCCATGTTACACTCTATACTACACTTATTCCAAACCAATACTGCACTGATGCCAACCCTATATCGCTTTATACCAAGCCTTTACTGCATCTATACCACACCTTCCTTGCACCGGTGAGATTATACCATACCTATATTGTATCGATACTGCATGCAGGTTAACTGAGACTGCCATTAAGTGCAAAGACCCTATTAAACTTCCCAGCAATAGCTGACAGAAGAACATCTCAAAGGACTGCTCCTTGTGTAATCATTTTTCTGCACTCTATACTGCACCTATTCCAAACCTAGTCTGCACCTATACCAACCCTATACTGCACCTTGACAGTATTGGAACCACATCTACATTGCACCTGTGTCGAGGCTACCGTACCTACACTGTACCAAAGGCCCCAATGATAGCTGGCAGAAGAACATTTCAAAGTACTGCCCCTTCCGTAGTAATTATTCTGCAAGTCCCTTTGTTCCCCTGCCCCCACCAACCTTCTTTTCTTTTGGACAGTGTGTGCCCAGCTGGTCTATGTCTATGTCTAGTATCACCATCATAAATGTGCTCTAGCAGTATAGTTCCAGCACTCAGTAGATATAACTTTACTTCTGCTCACTTCCACACTTAAAGGATACGTTCACTTTTTTTTTTATTATTATTATTCCAGCTCCCCTATGTACCAATATACCACTTATGTACTTCTTTTTCAGAAATAAAAAAAGCTTACTAATTGCCTTACACACCCCTTACTTCTTTGCTTAGCTGGCTGTATAAAAAAAAACGTCTCTATTACTTCCTGGACAGACCTTGGGATGTGACACAGTTTACCAGCTGACCTCATTATTACACACCCTGCATCATCTACCCTCCTACTCCAAGCACATTATTACCACCCCTTATCAGGTGCACCTTTTCCAAATGCAGTCAGTTAATACTGTTCTCACTAAATAAACAGCCATAGAACGTTTATTTGGCAGAGTGTGCAGGAGCTGAGCGGTCAGATAACAGTCTATGTGAATAGAGCTGTAATATTGAAAACATTAGAAATATGTCCTGGGTTCTGTAAAGCTCACCATACGCTATACAGTCTGATTGTGCAATCTCCTTTAGATCTACCATCAACGATGTAGTGTCAGATTCTGCCTGATTGGACACAGAGTGATTGGATAGATGATGTTTCCTCTTATTATATAGTTTTAGTAAAAATAATGGAGATCGAACAGAGATTGTACAATCAGATTATATAGTGTATGGCCACCTTTAAACACCTAAAATTAACTAGTTGCAGTTTCTGTGCCATTAATTGTTAATGGCACACCAAACACAGAAGGAAACACACATTTTTCCACGTAAAAAAGCAAGCGCTAAAATGCAGCAAAACATACAGTATAAAATGTGCAACCCACAACACCCCAAAATGTCCCATGAGCTACTTTGCCACATGTAGTATAGCCCACTGAAATCAACGTTACAGAAAAAACGAGCCATAAAACATGCACTCCCACTATGCTAAGTGTGAATGGGGCCCGAAAGTGAAATTGGTGTGTTTACACTAGGGATGAGCTTCGAGTTCGAGTCGAACTCATGTTCGACTCGAACATTGCCTGTTCGCCGAACAGCAAACAATTTGGGGTGTTCGCGGCAAATTCGAAAAGCCGCGAAACACCCTGTAAAATTCTATGGGAGAAATCTAAAGTGATAATTTTAAAGTTATTGTCATAAAAAGTGTTTGGGGACCCGAGTCCTGCCCCAGGGGACATGTATCAATGCAAAAAAAAGTTTTAAAAAGGCAGTTTTTTCGGGAGCAGTGATTTTAATAATGCTTAAAGTGAAACAAAAGTAAAATATTCCTTTAAATTTCGTACCTGGGGGGGGGGGTGTGTATAGTATGCCCGTAAAGCAGCGCGTGTTTCCCGTGTTTAGAATTGTCCCTGCACAAAATGTAATTTCTGAAGGAAAAAAAGTCATTTAAAATCACTCGCGACTATAATGAATCCCCGGGTCCCCGGCAATACAGAGAAAAGTCATTGAAAAAAAATGGCAGGGGTCCCCCCCCAGTACATTACCAGGCCCCTTGGGAACCCCTGACGTTTTTTTGAATGACTTTTATCTGTATTGCCGACCCGACAATTCATTAATAGATGCAGTCGTTTTAAATGACTTTTTTTCCTTCAAAAATTACATTTTGAGCAGGGAACCAAAATAATAATAAACAAAAAATGCGTGGGGGTCCCCCCCAAATTCCATATCATGCCCTTCAGGTCTGGTATGGATATTAAGGGGAACCCTGCACCAAAATTCAAAAACTAAATGGCGTGGGGTCCCCCCAAAAATCCATACCAGACCCTTATCCGAGCACGCAGGAAAAGGGGGGGGGACGAGAGAGCGCCCCCCCTCCTGAACCATACCAGGCCACATGCCCTCAACATGGGGAGGATGTCCTTTATTAAAAAAAAAAAAAAAACATTCCAGCGATGTAATCCAGTCTGTCCAGCGTTGTTCTCTATGTCCCGCGGTGATCCGATGTCCAGCGCTGCAGTCTCCTCCAGTCTCCACTCCACACGAAACCCCCATGACGTACGAGGGGGCGGGGTCACCCATCAGATCATAGGATAGGCCCCAGCTTTCCCTGCTTGCCGGGGAATAGCCAATGACGTAGATGGGACCCCGCAACGGGGTCCCGCCTACGTCATTGGGAAATGGGAAACCTGCGTTACATCAGAGGGGAAACGAGGTCACCCACACATCACTGGGAAAGCCCGGCGTTCCTGCTTGCCGGGGAATAGCCAATGACGTAGGCGGGGCCTGATGTACGAGGGGGCAGGGTCACCCATCAGATCATAGGGTAAGCCCGGCTTTCCCCGCTTGCCGGGGAATAGTCAATGATATAGGCGGGGTCCCGTCCACGTCATGGGGGTTTCGTGTGGAGTGGAGACTGCAGCGCTGGACATCGGATCACCGCGGGACATAGAGAACAACGCTGGACAGACTGGATTACATCGCTGGAATGTTTTTTTATTTTTAATAAAGGACTTTCCCAACTGTGTCTGTGTGTTTTTTTACAATTTTTTTTTTTTTTAACTCAATTTTATTGAGGATTTTACATATGTAACAGGTAATAAAACAAACAGTGAATATTGTATAGTTATACAGGCAGCATTCAAGTCATTACATCAATGGAGGGTCCACCTAGTGTTGGGAGTCAGCTAGGTGAAAGGTCATTCATGGGGGGTATGCAGTTGGGGTGTTTAATCCAAAGGTCCCAGTTCTTTTGGAATCTAGGGAGTTGTAAGTGTGCTTTGGCGTGCATAAATTCCATTAGGCAATGGTTGTTCAAGAGGGCAGTTATTTCCGTGGTAGAGGGGGGGTTGGGAGATTTCCAAGTCTTGGCAATAGCCAGGCGTGTTGCAATGAGTACATGGGAGACAACCGTGCGTGAAGAGCGAGGCCAAAGTTCCATGTCTAGGCCTAATAGTACCATTTGCGGTGTAAGGGGCACAGGGTCCGGAAAAATGGAAAGGAGGAGTTTGGAGAGCTTAGTCCACAATGTTGTGATGATTGGGCAGTCCCACCATATGTGAAGTGGGGTCCCTGGGAATCCACAGTTTCTCAAGCAGAGGTTGGTAGAGTTTGGGTAGATCCGGGCAAGTTTAGATGGTGTAAGGTACCAGTTGTGGAATAATTTTTGGACAGTTTCCCAGTGGAGGAGACATTTGGATATTTTTAGAGGTGCTTGTAACGAGCGATGCCATTGTTGGGGAGTGTAGGAACAGTGCAGCTTTTGCTCCCATTGTAGCATCGTTAGTGACTTTGAAATGGGGCCGGTGTCAGTAAGAAGTTTATAGCAAAAGGAGATTCCACGTCGTCGAGATGTTTTGAGGTTGAAGAATGTGGTCATATGCCATGTCAGTAAATTATCAGTCCATTGTACTTTAGAGAGGATCGAGCGTATTCTCATGTATAAGAAAAAACCTGTGTGTCCAATGTGGTAATCGGTTTGGAGTTTTTGGAAGGACTTAAGGGCGGATCCTTGGTACAGGATTCCAATGTTGGATATGCCATTGCTAATCCAGTCAGAGATGTTGATGTTGGGTGTAAGAATTTGGAGGGCTTCCATTGGTATTTGCTTGAGCAGGCATAGTGGTATACCTCGAGAGGATTGTATGGTGGCTTTCCATATCCTGATGGTAGCATTAATAGTGTCCAGGTATGAATGAGTCCCTGAATGTTGCAGGAGAAGGGCGCAGAGAGTCAGTCTAGGGTGAGACAGTAGCGCTGCTTCTTCTATGTGAAGCCAGGTGGTTTGTTGCATAGGGTTCCACCAGACTCTGGCTTGATCAAGTATAATCGCTTTGTAATAGGCTATTAAGTCCGGTGCTCCCATCCCTCCAGATGTTACTGGTTTGCACATAGTGCTACTCTTGAGACGTGATCGTTTTCCGTTTTTTTTACAATTTTTTACACTTTCTTTGTGAAATGGAAGGGGTACAATATACCCGTTACCAATTCATATAGGGGGGGCTGGATCTGGGGGTCCCCTTTGTTAAAGGGGGCTTCCAGATTCCGATAAGCCCCCCGCCCGCAGACCCCCACAACCACCGGGCAAGGGTTGTGGGGATGAGGCCCTTGTCCCCATCAACATAGGGACATCCACCCCATGTTGAGGGCATGTGGCCTGGTACGGTTCAGGAGGGGGGGCGCTCTCTTGTCCCCCCTCTTTTCCTGTGGCCTGCCAGGTTGCGTGCTCAGATAAGGGTCTGGTATGAATTTTTGGGGGGAACCCCACGCCATTTTTTTTTTAAACTTGGCGCAGAGTTCCCCTTAAAATCCATACCAGACCTGAAGGGTCTGGTATGGATATTTGCGGGGAACTGTACGCCATTTTTTTTTTATTTGGTGCGGGGTTCCCCTTAATATCTACACCAGACTTGAAGGGCCTGGTAATTGAATTTGGGGGGACCCCCAAGCATTTTTTTTTATTTTATCAATGACTTTCAATGACTTTTCTCTGTATTGCCGGGACCGGCAATTCATTACAGCCGCGAGTACTTTTAAATTACTTTTTTTCCTTCAGAAATGACATTTTGTGCAGAGACTGTTCTAAGCACAGGAAACAAGAGCTGCTTTACAGGCATACTATAGACACCACCCAGGTATGAAATTTAAAGGAATATTTCACTTTTATTGTTTCACTTTAAGCATTATTAAAATCACTGCTACCGAAAAAACTGCCTTTTTTAAAACTTTTTTTTGCATTGATACATGTCCCCTGGGGCAGGACCCGGGTCCCCAAACACTTTTTATGAGAATAACTTGCATATAAGCCTTTAAAATTAGCACTTTTGATTTTTCATGTTCGTGTCCCATAGACTTTAACGGGGTTCAGATGTTCGAACAAATTTATTGCCTGTTCACATGTTCTGGTGCGAACCGAACTGGGGGGGTGTTCGGCTCATCCCTAGTTTACACAAAAACAATGAGGCTCCATTTACATCTGTGTGTTTCCGAACGCATGGCAAACTGCACAGAAAATGTGCACTTTGCCTTGAGTTTCAGAAATGCGCTGCAAATGCACTAAAAAGCACAGTAAAAAATGCACCATGCTCCACTCTAAAAAAAAAAAAAAATAGTTCTGGAGCTTCTTTGGGGTGATTGTTGAGCGTAGGGCAGCATATTTAAGTAAATGGGATGCCCTATGCATGACGAGGAAAAACGCTCAAAAAACCGCTCAAAAAACACATGTAGGAATGTGAGTTCACGCTACGCAGAGATGTGAATAGGGCCTGACAGCTGAGTGTCTCCATCCACTCCATCCACTCCCTCCTAAATCCGAAAGCTGGCCATACACTATGCAATCTGATGGACCCACCTATCTATCCATTCACTCAGTATCCATTCAGACAGGCCCTTGCACTACATAGTTAATAGTAGATCTAAAGGACACTCAGATTCTTTTCCATCCTTGTTTCCCCCAGAGGTTCTCCCCCTAGTGGGTAACTTGCATTAATATTTTTATTTTTCTTCATTAAACCTCATTTGCCATCTAGCTGCCCACCCTTCTATTTTAACTAGGTCTTATTATAAAGTTGCTATATCTTGTTGTGAAATTATTGCCCATCAGCAAACACTGAGATTGAACTATTTATTCCAACCTCTATATGTTTTATAAACAAGTTAAAAAGAATTGGTCCCAGGACGGAGCCTTGGGGCACCCCACTCACAACTCCAGATCATTCAGAAAATATTCAATTAAAGCAGAGTTCGCCCCCCAAGCAAACAATTTAAAGTCAGCAGCTACACATACTGTAGCTGCTGACTTTTAATATTAGGATACTTACCTGTCCTGGAGTCCAGCAATGTTGGCACCGCAGCCAATGTTTCTCAGGTGCTGCCGCCGCCATTCGTAGTAGGGGAAACTGGGAGTGAAGTCTTTCGGCTTCACAGCCGGTTCCCTACTGCACATGCGCGAAGCTCTCAGGGTTTCTGAATGGCCCGGCGGCGGGGAAAGGGGGAGGGGGGGCAAACTTCTGAGGAATCTCGCTGCTGAAGTGCTGAATGTAGACAAGGGATTGCAGCGCTCTCACAAAGGAAGCCTCCTGGATGTAAAGTGAAGTCCACCATAGGGTGCTCTGGCTGCTGTGTTGTCTGAACAACACTTATGCCGCGTACACACGACCGTTTTTAATGTCATTGAAAAAAACAACGTTTTTCTCGACGTGATTCTTCTCAAGCCTGCCTTGCCTACACACGATCATGAAAAAAAATGCTCGCGCAAAACCCTAGTGGCGTACGAAATGTACAACGGCACTATAAAGGGGAAGTTCCATTCGGATGGCACCACCCTTTGGGCTGCTTTTGCTGATCCTCGTGTTAGTAAAGGTTGGTGAGAGACGATTCGCACTTTTCAGCCTCGTGCTTTTCAGTCCGTTACAGCGTGACGAATGTGCTATCTCCATTACGAACTCTATTTTTTCCAGAACGAGCGCTCCCGTCTCATCACTTGCTTCTGAGTATGCGCATTTTTTTCATAGTCGTTAAAGCCTACACACGGCCGTTTTTCATGACGAGAATAACGACGACGTGAAAAACGACGAGAAAAGTTTGAGCATGTTCCAAATTTTTAATGCCCATTTTTCACGTAGTGAAAAATGTTATGGAGCCTACACACGATCGTTTTTAATGTCCAAATTAAAAAATTGCATTTTTCTCGTCATGAAAAACGGTCGTGTGTACGCGGCATTAGACAATAGTAGAAGAGAGAAGGGCTCCATGTCCATATCAAATGTAAATACTTTTAGTGGCACATGTTAAAAAAGTACAAAAGTAGACGGGTTTCGGCCCCCCCCGCCTTGATCAATTCTTCACTCAGAAGTGGGGACGGGTACTTTTTCTAAACGGCGTTACCTCCTTTCGTATTTGGGGTGCCGTTACAGGTACCTTTCAAAAACAGGTGCCACATTAACCACCTTTCAGGGGGAAGGAGGCAGATAAGCAGAGCTTCCGTTTTCGGATGGAACTCCGCCTAAAATCACCACCCTCTGGGTGAGCTCTTGCAACCAGTTTTCTATCCAGGTACATACAATAATATCAATGCCAAAACTTGTAAATTAGGCATCTATGGGGTATTGTATCAAATGCTTTAAAGAAATCTAAAGGTAGCAGTGGAATTGTAATGAATACATAACCGTAAGGGTCCTGTTTCCTATTCAAAGCTGTATTCCTACATATAGTGGGTTAATCTGCCTATCTCTAGGTTTAACTATGTGTCAATCTTGCTGATTCAGTTACATGAAAGACTATCCTCATCATCAGGAACCCTCCACACAGCGATGATGTCATAAAGTGGCTGACTTGCTTTCTCCGAGTCTTCCCTCTAAATTATGGATGGCTTGCCATTCAGGACTCTCTGCTATAATGATTCCTGAGTGACTCACCACTTAACAATTGGCTATTCCCAAAGCATTTGTTACACAAATCTCACCGTAATCCTGAACATGGAAAGAAAAGGCTGGGAGATAAAACAGACGTATAACATGCTTCAAGCTAAATGTTTCTGTTCCTTTGTCCGACTTCTTGTTTTTAGGCCAGCACATTAGAGAAGAACCGCCATGAAGATGTAAATCACCAGGAAATTTGCATTACCTCAGGCTGTGTACTCTTTAGCTTGACTACAAACTGCAACAGTACCTTATGTGAAAATCCCTCACAGCGAAGAGCCTGACTCGAATTAAAGCAATTCATCCAAGGGAGAAGTTTATTAAAAAATGAGGACATGGGTCTACAGGTCTAAGCTGATCAAGTCAGTTTTAGGCTGGGACATATGCAGCTCGAATTCCAGGGGATTCCTGCTGAATTGGCTGAAATTCGAACTGTGGGTGGTGCTGCCAGCACCACCTGGCTTGACAAAAGCTGATTTAAAAATCAACTGAGTCGGATAGTAAATGATCAGCCAAGCAGTAATTGCATCATATCAGATGCAGCCACTGGCCGGGTATTCAGACAGCAGTGGGTGCCACAGTTACCTCAATACATTATTAGGCAGTGGAGAACAGAAAATTGTGGATGGAGGAATAGATTGAATTTTCCTAATTTAGCCAGCTTTTTGAACAAGAGAAAATAAAACGTGTTGCTAGCTTACCAACTTATGTACCACCATACATTTTTTATATTATACAAGTTTATTGACCATTTTTAGCTAAATAATAATAATAATAATATGAAAGAGGTACAATGAGTTGGCTTGTGGTCTCCAAACTGCGGCCTTGAGGCTGGAATGCAGCCCTTTCCTTGCCTTTATCCGGCCATTGAGGCATTATTCCAGCCACCGACACCAACAATAGGACACTTTTCCTTGCACTGACACCAACTTTTTCCCCTCCTAATACCAAAGATGGGCATTGTTTACTCCCACTGGCCCTCCTTAAGTCTGAAGAACAGTAAACGGGCCGCTCTCTTTAGAAAGTTTGGAGACCCCTGTGCTAGAGGATATGATAAAACAAATCAATGTAAAGTCACTAAATGTCTTCATTACCTACACCCATGGATCCACCATATGTTTTTAACAGCATGTGGTGGGCATTTATTTCTGCAGTGCTGTTTTATAAAAGCCACTGCAGAAATCACCCTTGGACAGCCAGGGCACCTTTTAATGGCAGTGAATTGGAGCTGTCATTGAATGGCTCGAGTCAGAGACACAGTATAAGGAGCTGATCCATGCGGTTCTGTACCATGTGAATGCCGTGATGACCAATCACAGATGTAAACGGTATAGTGGTTACATCTGAGTGCTTTCCCCTTTCCTCTTAGGGCTTATTTACATTGGTACTACTGTTCAGAGGGCATTTGACAGGCGGCGAGGAGGTGTTTTGTCGCCTCCTCAATGCCTGGTTTGACCTCTAAAAACCTGCACAACCCATACACCACCCGCACCACTGGGTCATTGAGTAGGTTGAAAGAGTAAACAGAAAAACGGGCGCCACTTGAGTAAAACTGTATAATTTAATAGCCAAAATGCATTAAAACACTCACCTGGAAGTTTCTTTATAAAGGCATGGTAGTGTCCGGTGAGATAACACTCTACACTCAGGTCAGCAGTCTCGAGATGTCCCTGTGATGCTGTGTGGCCGCATGGAGACGAGCCGGCGTCCTGTCCACCAGGTAGCTTCCGGGTCTTCAGGCAACGATCAGAGCAAGGTCTGGGACGCAATCTACAGGACTCAGACTGCTGACTTGAGCGGAGAGTGTTATCTCACTGGACATTTTTGCAGCTTAAAGGGGAGTGGTTTGGGGCAGTAAAATTGCAGCTCAACCACATGTTTTTAGCCCTCGTCCTATGTATGACCCATTCACCTCCACCTGCCTCTGCATATGTTTTAGCATGTTTCTTCATTTACAAAAATCTGTGGCAAAAAGTTAATCACCTTGGGGTGCATACTTTCCAAAGAGGAATCATTGGGGGGGGGGGCTGTCCTGGCATTTTTTATTTGATATGTTTTATAAAAAGGAATAGAAAGCATTTTTCCCCCAATTTTTTTTATCTTTTTTACATTATATTGTAAAAATAAATAAAAAGCCCAGTGTTTGTAATACCACCAAAAAAAGCTCTATCAGTCTCAAAAGTTCTATATAAATAATTTGGGTGCAGGGTTGTGTGACAGAGTAATTGTTAGGTAATTTATCACAGTGCTGAAGACTGAAAAATGGCTTGGCAATGAAGGGGTATATACAGGATGGTACTCAAGTGGTTAAGAAAAAGAAAGGTTATGTCGGTCATAATAATGTAATAGTGAGGGTGGGCACAGGCACAACATGGCCAAACACCTCCTTCCCTGGCTGCCATTGCTGAGTTTTGCCTGAAAATGCAAGTTGCTTGGCTACTATATTGTCCAAGGGCATCAATACATATCAATTGTTGTTGAATCAGACTAAAGCTGGGTATACATGTACTGAAATTTGGCCGGTTCGGCACTCTCTGTTCAACTTCTGGCTTCTGTCGAACAGTCCTGCTGGAAAACCAGCGTTTGATCAGCTCATGCAACCAATGGCTGCAGTGCTAATCAGTGTTTTCTGACAGGTGTGGAGCCCCCTCTGTCAGAATTTAATAGCACAACAGGGGAGATCCCTGCATCCACATTGCTTGAGGGTTTTTTTGCTCAACCTACTGGTTGAACGAAAAAAGACTCTACGTGTATACTCAGCCTAAGTAGGTATAAAGGGATATCTACGGTAATTTCTGACATACAGTGTCCTGTTGACAATGGTTTTATTAGACAGGAAGTGAGGGAAAATCTGCAATTGGAACACAGACAGAAATACAAATCTGACAGTTCTAGCCTTCTCCTACTCTACTAAGGGAAATCATTTGTATTTGTTTCTGTGTTGCTTTTGGAGAGTAAAGCCTCGTACACACGACCGAGTTTCTCGTCCAAAACCGTCAAGAAAAGTGCCGCGAGAGCTTTTTTGTCGAGAAAACCGTTCGTGTGTATGGTTTTACGACGAGAAAACTGCCGTGAATCTCGACGAGAAAATAGAGAACCTGCTCTCTATTTTCTCATCAGGAATCCAGATTTCCTCGTCGTGTTTCTCGTCGGGCTGTTTTGTGACGAGAAAATGGTTTGTGTGTATGCTTTTACGACTCTTCCAAAAGCGCACATGCTCACAAGCAACTATGAGACGGGAGCGCATCTTCTGGTAAAACAAGCCTTCGTAATGGAGATAGCACATTCCTCACGCTCAAAATTTTTGCATCGTTTAAATGTTCTGCATTGAAATCTTCGTTAGAATGTTACATTAATCCAAACGAATGAATTTCTTTTGCTGCTGATATTCACACAGAGTTATGACTATCTTTTTTTTAACCTTTTTCATGCTGCTCTTAAGAAGATTTATGTGTATTATATCGTGCAAGTTTTTAGGAATATTTAAAAATTTGTTATTTTTCTAACTGATGTTAATTGTAATTTCGCAATGTTTTGGTAGTGATCTCCCATTGAATCTTTTAATATATATTATTTAAATTTACACACTTTTTTGGGAAACACGATTTAGTTATTTTTTTGGGGGGTTGTTATCTGTCCCTTTTTTTGTCAGTCAAATGTATCTGCTTACTCCAAAGCTAGATTTTTCCTTTTTACAAAAACACATAGTCAAGTATGAACTTAAACAAAAATAACATTTATTCATGTTTGAACTAAAATAAAGAGAAGGCAGCGCTGGAGAAGCTGCTGCCATTTGTGCATCCCAGGGACCCCAGAGCACACAGCAACCCTGTGTGGACACTAAAATTGGGAGCTTGAGAAGGCCAACATTTCTGAACACAATCTGATGCTGGCCTCCCAGAGGTCAGGAACAGCAGCAGGTGATATATATGTCCCAAGTGTGTGGTACTACAACAGGCTTCCTTCTGTCCGACCACAATGAATCAAGGCCATCACTTCCTCTTCTTCCTGGCAACCTTCCCTGCAACCTGAGGCTGGGCCACTGGAGGGGTACTCCTGTCAGGAGGAGGAGGAGGTGGAGGAGAAGGGGGTGGCGCAGAAGAACAAGGTGGAGGTGGAGGAGAAGGGGGTGGGGCGGAAGAACAAGGTGGAGGTGGAGGAGAAGGGGGTGGGGCGGAAGAACAAGGTGGAGGTGGAGGAGAAGGGGGTGGGGCGGAAGAAGAATGTGGAGGTGGAGGAGAAGGGGGTGGGGCGGAAGAACAAGGTGGAGGAGAAGGGGGTGGGGCGGAAGAAGAATGTGGAGGTGGAGGAGGAGGTTGAGGTTGGGACAGTTGTGCCACCTCACAAATGGCGGTATTGGGGGTAATTTTTTCCATCACCCCCTTGTTGAGCAAGGTGATGAGCAGGGGCTCGCATAGGAGGCGTTGCTCCATGCTCATCACCTTGAACTTTGCCTCCACTAGGCCGGCAATGGCCTCTTCAGGGGATGTGGGCTCTTTGAGGGTGGCATGGGCCTCTTTAATAAGGGCCATTGCTGCCTCACTGGTGGTCCTGTCCCTCCTGCCTCTTTTGGGAAGCCGGATGGGAGGCACCTGGGATCTGGTGCTTCTCCTTTGCCCTGCCACCTCCTGCCTGCCACTGGGCCCTGCCACCTCCTGGCTGCCACTGGGCCCTGCCACCTCCTGGCTGCCACTGGGCCCTGCCACCTCCTGGTTGCCACTGGGCCCTGCCACCTCCTGGCTGCCACTGGGCCCTTCCTCCTCCTGCCTGACAGTTTCCAGACCCTCCTCCTGGCTGTATGAAAAAGGGACATAGTTTAATATGTTGTTTTAATCTTTGCATCAAACTTTATAAACATGATTGAAGCAATTAGAAATCATTTTTTATAATTTACACCTACATCAGATTGACTATTTAGCACCCAATTAAGTGCAGACTAATGTCTCGAGATCTTGATTTCACTTGTGGAACCCAAAATATTGTATGTTTCTCGTCTTGACATATTTGTCAAACATTAATTTTATCCCAATACATTTTCATTTAATACTATACCTGGCTCCAGATGGCCAAATCAGGATCATCCAGGATGGCTGCCTCCTCTTGCTCCAGAGAAGGCTCAGGTTGGCTGCAGGGAAGTCTGGGGGGAAGAGTGGAGAGTGATGGCCTTGCCTCAATGTGGTCATCCAGGAAGGACATCCTGCTGTAGTACCACAAAATCGGGACATAAACATCATCTGCTTCTGCTCCTGACCTCTGAGAAGCCAGCACCTTAGAGCGTTCAGTCCTGTAGGTGCCTCTCAAGCTCCCAATTTTAGTGTCCACTTGTTTTGCTGTGGCTGTGGGCACCTTGGTATGCACAAATGGGAGCAGCTTCTCCAGCGCTGCTTTTCTCACCCCTCTTTTTTTATGGATGGGGTTTTTCGTCTCCCACAGAGCGGGCAGCTCCCTTACCCGGTCAATAAATTCAGCCAGGAACTCTTTGTCGCTAATAAAGACATTCATATTGTATCTGCAAGTTTAAGAAATAATATATAACTAATGTGAGGCAAACAGTCTAACCTCCTTAACATCGTAGTCACCATATATATCCTACAACATTCTCAAAACAGTATAGGCCAACAATTTGTACAAGTCACAAAATCACATATCTTCGTTCGCACGTCCGTCACTTGAACTCCTCTCTCCGCACACCGAACATACTATAGTCACATGTGTGTTTGCTATATACACACCACGCATGCGTCAAAATTCGAACACGTCGCTCCGCACACGTCGCCCGCCCATGACGTTCTAACTAACATCTTTTCCCCGCCCCTTCTCTTTCGGCGCGCAGACAGATATGGCGGAGTTACAGCAGGTGTCTGATAATTCCGCAACTAACGAGGAGGAGACAAGCCCGGAGACCGAGGACACGTCATGATCAAGGAGGAGATTCAAGGCATCGAATATGTCTTTTGCAGAGATGGCGGAGATGGTGGACATCTTGCTCAAGTCTGATTATGACGCAAAGCATGGGCCGTATAGCAAACCAAATAGAAGGAAGGCCAAAATCCTCACTAAAGTCGTGAAGAGTCTGAAGACGAATTTCGGGGTGAAACGCTCAAATGAGCAGCTCAGAAAGAGGTGGTCAGACCTCAAACTGAGGGAGCCAGAGCAGTTAAGGAGCATTAAGAGAATGCTCGCAAAAAGTAAGTAAAATGTACACTTTTATGCTATTAATCCTTTTCTAAACTGACATGTTGCTGTTTTTTTTTTATTTTCTTATTGGACTCCCTTCCAAAATGTTATATTTTGAACTTGGTTGGGCACAGTAATCGTTTGTAACGTTACAGAAACTTCGTTCGGCCACTATCCGCTGTTTTGGCTTATTTTACAGCCACAAAAGTAATTAGACATCTGCCATTTTTTGTGAAATTTGGGGCACAAAGTTTTAGGCTAGATGATGTGTTTGTAAAGAGAATGAAATGCAAACTTTTGTCAGTGTAAAGGAGAGGACACTCAGCAGCTGCTTCCACATCTGTACTTTGGAGCACTATAGTGTGGGCCACCAGACCCGCCTTTTTTGGGTGTCCCACACAGGTGCTTCAGAGAATTTTTGTGTTGCCTACATGTCTAAAAAATGACAGACAAAGGTGAATACTAAGCATATTCTTGGTCAGAAATAATGCATTCATCTTTAACTTCCGCCCAAACACACACTTGTACCCCACTTCCAAGCAATGTAGCCTGTTTTTTGGTTTAACATAGAGAATTTCTGTGTGATAACTCTACCTTTTGTTTGATTCTCATAGGGGAGAGAAGACTGGGAGGAGGACACTCCAGGGAGCACAAGAACCCCACAGCTTCACAACAACCCCAAACTCCCAAAGACCAACAACTTAAAGATGTGGAGGAAGTTGAGGTGGAGGAAGGAGAAGTGCAGGAAGGAGAGGTGGATGACGTTGTGGAACTGGTCACCACAACAGGTCAGTATCTGACACCACAGCTTCAGGTAAGAGAGGTAGGCCTGCAGAGTTATAATACCTTTTTATTTTGTTTTTAGGGGATGTGAATGTTGGGGTGAAGGATAGTACAGGTTTCTCTGCTGACAGTGCCCTCCGCCTCATCCAGCAAGTGATGGAATGTAGCACGGAACTGGGCAAAATTAAAGAAAGAATACATGTGATGGATCAAACATTTAAAGACATTCTTGATGTATTGGGGAGAATTCAATAAGGCATCCCAACCCCCTTTTTTCTCATGTTTGTTTTTCAACTTTTAAAAAACGTTTTGACAATCAAACCAGCCAAAAATTGAATCTGCACACAGTGTGTCAACATGTGCTATCTGCCATCAGGGGATATCCATGTACGTCTTTTGGGGGTGCAACCCCTTCCTCGTATCTAAAGTAGGTGAACTGAGGAAGGGGTTGCACCCCCAAAACACGTCCATTGATCACCCCTGATGGCAGATAGCACATGTTGACAATAGGGATCAGGAGTCTAAAATCCCTATAGGAAAATTATCCCAATTGTGTGCATATTCAATTTTTGGCTGGGCAAGGGGTGGCAGGACCCCATATTAGGACGGGCACATAGAGACATATAGTTTGTGTAAGTGAATGTCTCAGATTGCTCCGAGGTATCCAATTTTGTAATTTTTGGAATGCAACTGCTGTTTTTGTATTTTCCTAAGAAAACAATTGCCGGTTTGTGGCCAGTCAAACAAAAAATGTAAAATGAAAAAAAAAATGTGTGAATTTGCACATAGTAAAAGATTTGAACACAAACAACGTGTAGCTTCTTTTTCTAATATGCTCTAACCTTATTTCGGAAATTTTTAAAGGTTAATAGTGAAATGGTTGGTATTTACTAAAGGAAAATACACTTGGCACTACAAATGCACTAAGACAAACTAGGAGACAGGAAACCAACAAAAGTTAGAAGTTTAAACAAGATTTTTATTTGGATCGTTAGACAGCAATCTTTAGACATAGCCTGGCATAGGAATTGCCCCCCTACCCGTGAAATAGTCCATGTATTTGTCCCGAACCTCACGGGCATTTTGGGGGGGCAAGCCAGCACGGGCAGATTCCAGGCCCGGCAGGGAATTATCAGGGGAAAGTCCAGCCTCTGGCAAAACTGAGGCCATATATGAATTTGATTTGCGGCAAAGAAAATTGTGTAGCACACAGCAGCATAACACTACATAGTTTATTTTGTAGTCCGCCAAGTGGATGGAAGTCATAAAAAGGCGGAACCGGCTGGCCATTATGCCGAAGGCATTTTCAACGACTCTTCGGCCCCTGGCCAGCCGGTAATTGAACACCCTCTTCTCTGGGGTCAGGGTCCTCTGAGGAAATGGCCTCATAAGATGTGGTCCGAGCCCGAAGGCTTCATCAGCCAAAAAAACAAAGGGGAGTCCTTCAATATTCCCTGCATCCGGTGGCAATGCAAGGTCGTCACTCTGGAGACGGAGGGCAAACTCCGTCTGGATGAAGGATCCCCCATCGGACATCCGGCCATTCTTCCCTACATCAACATAGAGGAATTCGTACCGTGCTGACATCACCGCCATCAGCACAATGCTATGAAACCCCTTGTAGTTGTAGTAGTAGGACCCAGAACGGGGTGGCGGCACGATGCGGACGTGCTTCCCGTCTATAGCACCACCGCAGTTGGGGAAGTCCCACCGCGTGGCAAACTCCGATGCCACAGTCTGCCATTCCTGTGGCGTGGAAGGAAGCTGTGGAGTCAAACAAGATGAAAAAATATTAGAATACACAAATCAAACATTACAAGTATATTCTACGAAAATACATTAGAGGCCAACATCAAGCAAAGTCTACGTTTATTAAGGTGTTTTAAATAAGTATAATGGAAGGCTCATGTATCATATTCATCACCCCCTATGATGGTCCATTAATAAATTCTAATGGGGAGGGGGGGAGAGATGTGTTTGGCCACAGGATAGCATTGCAGTGGCGGTGCGTCCAGAGTGGGCGCTGGAGCATTGCCCCCTCTCTCCTGTGCCCGTCACTCAGAACAATACATAGGTTTATGCCTTGCATTAACCTATGTATTGTCTATGCCGCCCACTATTCAGGTGGATGGCCCCCTGTTAAGCGACCGACATATGAAGAACTGCGGCATTTATGGGCTTAAAATTGCATATCAGAAACAGTATGGAAAATTGTCTTGCACATTACAGCCTGAGGGATGTAATTGGCTTCAGAAAAGTTAAATAGGGGATGCAGGGGGGGGGCATTCCTTGGGTAAACACTGACAGGCTGCTCTGCCAATCATGTTCACCAAGTCTGTTTAATGGTAACATGATTGGCTGATGCAACATCAAGGGAAGGAGAAGACATCAAGGACAGAAGAAGGATGGCGCTGACCACAAGAAGGTAAGTGCAGGGCTGGAGGGGAACTGGCTGCATTGGAGGGAACAAAATGGCTGCATTGGAAGGAACAAAATGGCTGCATTGGAGGGGACAAAATGGCTGCATTGGAGGGGACAAATGGGGGCGTTTAATAGGCACCAGAGCAAAAAAAGGAGGAAGTTTATTTCCTAAATTGGGGTTTGAACCCCCAAACATTTGGAGCAACAGGCGCCCCTGCTGGAAAGGTTAGTGAAGGGAAATATGCATGGAGGAGAAAAAAGGGGCAATCTAAAGCTTCCAGCATGCATGGGGACAAAGGGGATATTCTCAGCATATTACAATCATGGTAATTAGGGAAGGATGAAAGAAATACATTAGCATACATGTAATACATAAAATGTGATGTTAATGGAGAAAACTTACCCTAATATAGTCCTCCTGCAGGACTTGTATAATGGCAGAACAGGTGTCTGGGATTATGAGGCCCAGAGCCTGGGGGGAGATGCCTGTCTTGAACTTCAAGTCCTGAAGACTTCTCCCTGTCGCCAGGTACCGTAAGGTGGCAATGAGCCTCTGCTCAGCACTGATGGCTTCCCGCATAACGGTGTCCTTCCTGGTAATATAGGGGGACACCAAAGCCAACAGTTCCTGAAAAATGGGGTCAGACATTCGCAGAAAATTCCTGTAGTCCTCAGGATTATTCTCGACGATCTCCCGCAGCAGAGGCATGTGGCAGAATTGGTCCCGCTGGAGCAACCAATTCTTGGTCCATGAACTCCTCCTCACACCATTCATGGACTGGTCTTGGTCCAAAACAAGCAGACCAACACCAAGCGCACGCACAGCACGAACTCGACGACGAGAACGTCCAGGCGACATGGCTAGGAAACGGTCGTCTTATCAGAACGTACAGAACAGAACGCACTTTAGAACAGCAAGGCCTATGAATAACGAACTGAAATTCAGAAACGAACAGGCAAGAATGCACTGTAAAACAGATACGACCTGTCTAGACGCCCTGAAAGTCAAGATACGAACCCACAAGCACAAACTGAACCGCATAAAACGATCTGAAAAGTACGAAGACTGAAAAGTGCGAATCGTCTCTTCCCAAACTTTTACTTCACACGCGGTAACACGAGATCAGCAAAAGCAGCCCAAGGGGTGGCGCCAAGAAAAAAGATCTTCCCCTTTATAGTGCCGTCGTACGTGATGGACGTGACCGCGGAGAACAACGAAGAAATTGGGAAATGTCAGTGTGTACGCATGGAAAGCTTGACGAGAAAATCGACAAGCTTAACAAGAATCTCGTCGAAAAAAACGACGTGTTTTTTACGACGAGAAACTCGGTCGTGTGTACGAGGCTTTACCCTCACTTTCTGTCTTGTAAAATGTTGTCAGAAAGTCGAGAAGCAAAGGAAATTTTCTATAACATAGTGCCCCGGATAGCAGGTAAAACCCAAATGGAAGTTCTTCTAACCCTACCTGACTCTTTTGAAAAAGTTTTGGCTTGACATACAATTTGACTTGTATTGAAACCATACACAGCCAGCTAGTATTTAAAAAAAAAAAGTCTGCATTGGCAGTCTGAATAATTCTCTCAGCGTAGGATTGCTTTTATTAGCCATCTGGGTTGACTCCAGACTGTTAAATCATAGATTTCGAGGCACAGTAATCGCAGTAATGGAAGGCGCTACATCCGCTTTGCTATATTGATCTCTGTCATCTTATCTAGTCTTGTTTCAACTAGTCCCTTAAGAATTATATTCAGTTTGTTTTCATTTTTCTTTTTAGTGAATACACACTGATCTAAAGGGTAACCCCACTTAGAGATTTAAAATGTACCTCTAAGCAAAACCTTCCTTTTTAGTTTTGGAAAGAATGGGAAAGGGTTAGACCCTCTATCAAATTTTTATTGCTATCTGTGTCCCCATTAGGGAAAATGCCCCTCTATTTTTTATGTAGTGCTACCCCGGAAGGAGCCACTTAGTATTTTGGGGTTTTCTGTTCTGCTCCTTGACTCCAAGAACAACCCCTAGTCCCCCTAGACACACCTGCTTGAATGAAAACAACTGGAAGGACGTAGAAGAACATAGGTACCATAAAACAAAAAATAAGACAGAAGACCGTTTAGTAGTAGATCAACTCAATATATTGATTATAGAATAAATGGATGGTTAAATATAAATGAGCGCACAACAGATACACTCAAACACAGTCTGCTAGACAGAGTCATAGCTATGCCAAAGTAACTTAGGATCAGGTTCTATATCTCTAAATAGGAATCAACTCTTAAATCAGCAAATTCAGCAATAGACAGTGTATAAAACATGTTAACTGCAATGTGAATAATAATACTACAACTGGGTTAGAGTGCACTCTAATGGAATGGCTAGGGTATAGTGTAGTGTCCACTAAGAGATGCAGCCTAACTAAGAAGTAGCAAGGGTCTCTGGGTAGCAACTGTAAGGGCAATGTTTATTCCAGATTTTTCAGCAGGCTAGCATCAGGGCCCAACAACAGTGTTGGCGTGCAGACAGCAATAGAGCTATAAAGTAGATATGTAGTTGGTTCCTAAGGGCTCTGTCTCTAATGGTAGTAACAAGTCATGCCCACGAGGCAATCTCATCAAACTCAGCGACACAGTAGCAATGATCTCTCTGGTTAGGTGTCCACTCACTCTGGAAACTCAGATTACAACTCTGTACTCTATGGTTTCCCCACACAACAATGCGTTCCTGCAGCTCAGTCTCTCTCTTTCTCTGGAAAGGTCCCCACAACTTGGTCCTCTCACTATCCCTCCACACACTGCACTGACTTTAGAATCACCCACTCTACTGTTAAAGGCAGGACATTGAATCTGGGTGGCAAATCAGTGCTTGGGAACAGAAGATCCCGATCCGGTAGAGCCCTATGAGCAGGTGTCTGGCATCCTATCAGGTTGGTATACCACACCTGACTAGGCCAATCTGGAACAACGAGGAATACCAACCTTTAAGACAGATGAGGAAAGGCATAAATCAGGAGGTACTGTTCAAGTGCATCCACCAGAGTATCACTGCACCTGAGACGAAAACTTTCTAGTCTATAGTTTTAACCTGGAGGCCAAGAAGTCAACCTTTGGAGTTACCTACCTGTGACACACATTTCAGACTATCTCAGGGGTAGGAACAACTCCACTGGCTTCAGGCACTACCAGTTAAGGCAGTCTGCCTGCCGCTTGTGTATGTCTGGGATGCACATGGCTGACAAGGCTGCAATGTAAAGTTTTGTCAAGGGTAGGGTCCAGCAAACTTCTGGATCCTCCTGACAATCGATGTATGCCACCTTTATGGTGCTGTCTGCTTGAATCCGGGCTGCTACTTAGGGAAAAAGACTCAAAAAATTACCAACTAAGTGGTAATCAAAAGCTCTTCCCCAGACCAACTGGCTGACACCCATAGGGATTTCTTAAACAATAGGAAGAAAAGACTCCCTTGGCTCCAGATCCTTGAGCCGCAGTAATAGGCGAAACATCTGCTAAAAAAACAACCCCCCCCCCATAAATTTACATAGTCCAAAGACAACTTGTCCCACGAAGAGAGAATGCCATCTTGTGGTCTGTGGTGAATCTAGCCCAATGGAGTTGCCTCAAAAGAGGTTGCCCTCAGATCTAGAATTCTCATACAAAAATTGAATAGGATAGCTCCTGTTCCAGGGAGTTTAAATCTGAGAGTGTGTAAGGTTTACCCTGGGGAAACACTTTGTCCTAGGCTGTGCAGAACCACACACACCTTGAACAATGAGTTGGTCCTAGCAACAATGTCTGAAGGCTTGTTCACACAATGCCTGCCGAGTCGCACCCCTCCACAGATCGCCACACATGCATAGCATTAGCAGAGCACATAGATAACAATTGGTCTCCTCACCCCTCGCCTACACCATAGAAAAAAATGGAGCCCGTGCTGTTCCGTCAACATAGGATCTCACAATGAGAAAATTATGGGAAGGCAATACGGCTAGTACTGGTTTCAGCATCCTGACGAATACCAAAGGTTCCATGCGAGGTCAAGGGGCAGGACTCCAAATTGGCAAATCTGGTAGTGCATGGGCTGTAAACCAAGGCATGGTACTTACCGATATGCTGCAAGATAGAGGCATCACCACCAGTGTGCACCATGCACACCAGTGCACAAAGCAAGGTTCATAAAGACATGGATGAGTGAGTTTGGGGTGGAGGAACTTGACTGGCCTGACCTCAACTCGATAGAACACCTTTGGTATGAATTAGAGCATTGACTGCGAGCCAGGCCTTCTCATCCACATCAGTGCCTAACCTCACAAGTGCGCTTCTGGAAGAATGGTCAGACATTCCCATAGACACACTCCTAAACCTTGTGGACAGCTTTCCCAGAAGAGTTGAAGCTGTTATATCTGCAAAGGGTGGACCAACTCAATATTGAACCCTACGGACTAAATACTGGGATGCCATTAAAGCTCATGTGCGTGTAAAGGCAGGTGTCCCAATACTTTTGGTAATATAGTGTATATTCCTATGCTAAACTTGCATCTTAACTCAGAGCCCTAGAGCTACGAGATACAAAGGCTTTTGAATAAAGAACTGTTCTGTTAGAGGAAAAGGGGCAAAACCACCTTGATCAAAAGACCCTGAGCGGACTGTGAAGAAACGAAAGAGGACATTGCTTAGCAATTAGAGAGAGAGAGAAGATTTGCATTCTGTACTCTATGCTTCTTCCGTTGGAAATGAAGGCTGCTTTCACTCTAAGTAGCATTTCTGATACTTTTGTCCTGGGCTGTTTTCTGAAGGCCATGTAGTCTATTTTCCCTGTTGGAGGAAATAATGTATCAGGTTTCTTATCTAGACCCCCCTCTGGAGCTTCTAGTTCTTATCCATACATAGTAAGCCTAACTGCCATAAAAAAGGCCTAGTAAGGGCAAAGTCACAGCCTGGATATATCTTACCAATTTCTTCTTTCTGCTCTTCTTTGCCAGCAGAAGACCGTCTATTCCCTGCCGTAGGAGGCTCTGTAAGGTCAGTAGCAATAGTGATATAATGCACCTTGTGTTAATGCTTAAGAGGGGATACGATTTCAATTTACAAATATTGGTGACCCCACAATAGGGATAAAACGTTTTTGCGGAAGGGAGTTTAATAAGACACGTGGCCACTCATTAAAATTAGAAGAAAAGAGGTTTAACCTTAAAATGTGTAAAGGGTTCTTTACTGTAAGAGTGGCAAAGATGTGGAATTCCCTTCCACAGGTGGTGGTTTCAGCAGGGGGCATCGATAGTTTAAAAAAACTATTAGATAAGCACCTGACTGACCACAACATACAGGGATATACAATGTAATACTGACATATAATCACACACATAGGATGGACTTGTGTCTTTTTTTACCCTCACCTACTATGTAACTATGTAATGCGAAAATAACTTAGCTTGTCTTTAGTAGCAATACTGACCTTGATATGACCTGAACCCATGTCCCTTTGAATTGGAGACAAATATAATACTATTTTGAGCCCCAAGATTCCTTTATGTGAGGGGCAGTGGCGGCTGGTGCTCAAAATTTTTGGGGGGGCGCAAACAAACTGAAAAAACAAAACAAGTGCAGCCTCACTGTGCCCATAAAATGCAGCCACTGTGCCCGTCAATTGCCGCCAGTTTGCCCCATCAAATACAGCCAGTTTCCCCCTCAAATGCAGCCAGTTTGCCCCCTCAAATACAGCCAGTTTGCCCATCAAATGCAGCCAGTTTGCCCCCTCAAATGCAGCCAGTTTGCCCCCTCAAATACAGCCAGTTTGCCCCCTCAAATGCAGCCAGTTTCCCCCTCAAATGCAGCCAGTTTCCCCCTCAAATGCAGCCAGTTTGCCCCCTCAAATGCAGCCAGTTTGCCCCCTCAAATACAGCCAGTTTGCCCCCTCAAATGCAGCCAGTTTGCCCCCCTGCCCAGCACTTACCTTTCTTGGGTCAGTGCCATCCTCCTCCATGCTCCCTCTGAGTCCTCAATGTCATCTCTGCTCGCCTGTCACTTCAGCCAATCAGGTGACCGGTAACCAGACCCGGTGAACCTGATTGGCTGAGAGGCGGGTCAGTGTTAGGGAAGCGATTCCCTAACACAGCACTGTTTAAACAGGGAACTCACAGCTTAACTATTTGGAAGCCGATTTGAGCCCACGGGCTCTAATCAGGAAGCCTATTAGAGCCTATATGGCTCTAATGAGGCACTTCCAAAACACACCCACCGCTGTAATTCAGATGGCCGGCACTCAACAGGGGGTCGGACACCTGAATAGTGGGCGGCAGCGGCAACAATAGATAGATTCATGCAATGCATCAATCTATCTATTGGAGATTGACGGGTACAGGAGAGAGGGGGCGGCGCTCCTGCGCCCACTATGGACGCACCGCCACTGGTGAGGGGCAAATGATTTTGGCTATATCTGTAGGGAAGTCCTAGCACACTGTTCATCTGGTAAAGGCAGCTTCACCCATAACAGTCGTTTGTGGTTATAAATTGTGGGCGGGGGAGCTTCCGTGACTGTTTCCTCTTGAACAAGATCTAGAGTGTTCATACTGTAGCAGTGGGATTTTGGAGCCTGGAAGAGCCTGGAAGAGGATCTTCTATACCTTGGACTGGATTTCTGGTGTGTCTTCCACGCCTGGTTATTGTTATGATAAATCAGGATTTCACTACAGGTCAGACTTGTTGTCACCAAGCTTCACACAGAATATGATACATTATCATAAGTTTAAACACAGGACATATTCTCACAATAGCAGGAGCACCACTAGGAGTCGGCCCGTCTCCTACATTGTACAGAGGCCAATGTGATCAGCTCTTTCAATTAACATGTTGAGTTCAGATTCAAACAAAGATTAGTTTTTACATATATCCTGGGAGATATTGTGGATAAATACTGTCCCATTGCCAGGATAGCACAGGGTGACTTAGACATAAGAGGTGCGTGGGGAGCTGAAACAAGGGTATCTCATACTTTCCAAGGGATTCTGGATTCCACGGCCCTCCCGTCACAGGTACAGTGTTGCATGACCGCGCGATTGTCGTTCAAAAACGTTACAGCACTGAAAGCTGAAAATTGGCCTGGGCAGGAAGGGGTGAAAATTACTGGTATTGAAGTGGTTAAACATCAAAACAACCAAAACAAAAATTAACTACTGTAATTTTTTTTACATTGTACCATTATACTTTGTATCTTCAGCAACAATCTCTTGAGATTAGCTGCTTGCCTGAACACTAAAGCCCTGTACACACGATCGGTTTTACTGATGAAAACCGTCCGATGGATTGTTTTCATCAGACAAACCGATCGTGTATGGGACCCATCAGTCTTTTTTCCATCGGTTTTAAAAAATAGAACTTGTTTTAAATTTTTCCGATGGATCAAAAACCGATAGAAAATTCAGATCGTCTATGGGCAAGTCCATCGGATAAAAAACCCACGCATGCTCAGACTGAATTAGGAGACAGGAGTGCTCGTTCTGGTAAAACTAGCGTTCCTAATGGAGAGAGCACATTCGTCATTCTGCAAGTTATTGCCTCGTTTAATGCAGCGCATGTTTTGTTGCTTAGAATGGTGTTTAAAATGTCATTTTTGCTGCAGATCTTTATCACGAGTTCTGACAAACGTATGTCTTTCTTCTTTCTTGTGATCTTCTGAATAATTTGTTTTATTCTTAAAGGCCGACCTCACAAATTACACAAAACCTTTTTTTTTGTGTTATTTATTTGTTGTGCATTTTTTGGTGTGTCAATTTCTCACAACAACATTTATTTTTTTACTTCCTCATGGAGGTTGGTGTCCCTTGTTATTAATTACACATTGTATTTATGAAATGTTATTGCTACTCATAATAAAAACACATCAGGCATGTATGTTGGCTGAAATCAAATCTCCATTTATTCTGGCAAAAAAGCAAACAAAAAACGAAGGGCAACAATTCAGAAATTAGCAGAAAAAAGTAGGATTTTTAAAACAGCTTACCTGTAAAATCCTTTTCTTGGAGTACATCACGGGACACAGAGCAGCATAGTCATTACTATGTGGGTTATATAGAATTACCTTCAGGTGCTGGCACTGGCAACTTCCAAAACAGGAAGTACCCTCCCCTATATAAGCCCCTCCCATCCGGGAGTACCTCAGTTTTGTAGCAAAGCAATACGTGTCCCCAAAAGAGGGGTGGGAGCTCTGTGTCCCGTGATGTACTCCAAGAAAAGGATTTTACAGGTAAGCTGTTTTAAAAATCCTACTTTCTTGTTCATACATCACGGGACACAGAGCAGCATAGTCATTACTATGTGGGACGTCCCAAAGCAATACCAAATGAGGGGAGGGATACACCATACATAAGCTGGGCGCCATCAGGCATGAGGATCTTTTGCGGCCTGCAACACACTGCGCCCAAAGGCGACATCCTCCTGACTTCTCACGTCCACCTGGTAGAACCTAGTAAACGTGTGTACTGAAGACCATGTTGCGGCCTTACAAATTTGCACCAGGGAGACCTGGTGATGCACTGCCCATGAAGTTCCAACTGCTCTCGTGGAGTGTGCCCTAACTTTGAATGGAGGCGGTCTACTTTTCAAGCCATAGGCTTGTATTATGACCTGTCGAATCCACTTGGCTAAAGTAGATTTTGATGCTGCCTGACCCTTTCTGGGGCCTTCCGGCAGAACAAACAGAGAATCCGTTCTACGAATCTGAGCAGTGGCTTTTAGATAAGCTTTAACTGCTCTTACTACATCCAAAGAATGCAATAACTTTTCCTCTACCGAGCTTGGTTTGGGGAAAAAAGAAGGAAGAACCACATCCTGGTTCAAGTGAAACCTCGATACCACCTTAGGAAGAAAGGCTGGGTGAGGACGTAATACTACTCTGTCCTTATGGATAACCAGATATGGCTCTTTACAGGACATGGCGGCTAATTCCGACACTCTTCTAGCCGAGCATATGGCTACTAAAAATATCAATTTCCTGGTGAGTAGAACCAAGGAAATGTGCCGCAAAGGTTCAAATGGCTGCTTCTGCAGAACCGACAGAACCAAATTTAGATCCCATGGGCATATGGGAGCCTTAATCGGTGGAATAATACGAGTCACACCTTGCATAAAGGATTTGACAAGTGAATGCATAGCCAGGGGCCTTTGAAATAGTATTGACAAGGCCGAAACCTGGCCCTTGATAGTACTTAAGGCAAACTTCCTGTCTACAGCCCACTGCAGGAAGTCCAGAATTCTGCCTATAACGTACTTACGTGGATGCCATTTTCTGGCCTCGCACCAAGTGATGTACGCCTTCCAAACTCTATAGTAGATCTGCCTGGATACAGGCTTCCTGGCATTGATTATAGTTGATACCACAGAGTTAGAGAGACCTCTCTTCTTTAGGATGTGGGACTCAATAGCCAGGCCGTTAAACTTAGAGTTAGTAAGGAAGGGTGGTATATCGGTCCTTGCGAAAGCAGGTCCGGACGACGTGGAAGGGTCCAAGGACTCCCCACAGACATTTTGATGATCTCCGCGTACCAGGCCCTTCGGGGCCACGCTGGAGCCACCAGGATCACCGGCTTCTTCTCCAACCTGACTCTGCGAAGGAGTCGAGGCAACAATTGTAGCGGAGGGAATGCATATATCAGTCTGAACTGATCCCAAGGGAACACCAGAGCATCCGAGCCGCAAGCGAGGGGATCCCTTGTCCGGGAGACAAACCTGTCCACCTTTGCGTTGAATCTGGATGCTAGCAGATCTACATCCGGTGTTCCCCACCGCTGACATATTGCTCGGAAGACCTCGGGATGAAGGGACCATTCCCCTGGGCATAACTGTTGGCGACTCAGAAAGTCCGCCTTACAATTCTCCACCCCTGGAATGAAGACAGCTGATATACATGGGACATGCTTTTCTGCCCATTCCAGGATGTGACTTACTTCCCTCTGGGCTGCACGACTCCTGGTGCCTCCCTGATGATTGATATATGCCACTGCTGTGGCATTGTCTGATTGAATTCTGACAGGGGACCCTTGGAGTCTGGATGTCCAGGCTACTAGGGCGTACCGGGCTGCTCGTATCTCTAAGAGATTGATGGGCAGGGTTTTTACTACATTTGACCATCTGCCCTGGAGAGACCATTGCTCCAGTACTGCCCCCCAGCCTGTAAGGCTGGCATCTGTAGTGACCACCTTCCAAGATATCGGGCTGAAGGGTTTTCCCTTCTGGAGATTCTGGGGGATCAACCACCAGCAGAGACTCTTCCGAACGGAAGGGGACAAAGCCATCGGGAAGTCTAGAGCCTGAACTTTTCCGTTCCAGGCTGACAATATGGCCCTTTGTAAATTCCTTGAGTGGAATTGGGCGTATGGCACAGCTTTGAATGATGCTACCATCTTTCCTAGCAGCCTCATGCACAGGCGTATGGACGGCTGTCTTTTTGCACAAAGCAGACGGACCAAGCCCCTCAAAGAGGATACCTTGTCTAGAGGTAAGAAAATCTTCCTCTGGTCTGAATCCAGCCGTAGCCCTAGATATACCAGGTTTTTCACTGGCTGTAGGGCTGACTTGTCCAGGTTGATGACCCAACCGTGAGATTCTAGATACTTGATTGTATCGACAATTACCACTTCTAGCTTGGCAACTGAGTGGTCCATCAACAACAGGTCGTCTAGGTATGCCATTATCGTTACACCCCGTGTTCTTAGATCGGCCAACAGTGGGGCCAGAATTTTTGTGAACACTCGTGGTGCTGTGGCCAGACCGAATGGTAAGGCTCTGAACTGAAAATGGCGCCCTTCTACTGCAAAGCGTAGGAATTTTTGATGACCTGGAAAGATGGGAACATGCAAGTAAGCATCTTTGATGTCGATCGAGGCTAACCATTCCTCCCCTTGTAGGGCAGCGGTGACCGATCGGATCGACTCCATCCGGAAAGACCGGACGTTTAGAAATTTGTTTAGACTCTTTAGGTCCAATATGGGTCTTATGTCCCCGTTTGGCTTCGGGACTGTGAAAAGGTTTGAGTAGAAACCCAACCCCCACTCTTCCATAGGAACCTCCATAATTACTCCTTGGAGCAATAGTTGTTCTAACGCCAATAGGAGAGACCGTCTTTTCAGAGGGTCTCTTGGCATGCCTGACCACATAAAATGGGACGGAGGAGACTCTTTTAACTCCAACTTGTATCCCAGAGTTACTGCGGAGAGCACCCATCTGTCTTTGATCGTCTCCCGCCAGGTCTCTGCGAACAACTGAAGTCTTCCCCCCACCCGTTTGAGTGGGGGCAGCCCTTCATAGGCTTGACTTGGAGGCTGGTTTAGTACCTCTTCGGATCCAGGGCTTTTTATTACCCTGTGGCTGTCCCTGATTTTTACCTCCTGAGTTTGACCGAGGAGGCCGTCGGAACTGCTTAGTAGCAGACGTCGCAGGGATAGGAGAGGTAGTCCTCTTAAAAGATGGACCCCTAGACCTCTTCTTACTCGGTAAGAGAGTACTTTTACCACTGGAAATCTTCTGGATATACTTATCCAGGTCTTCGCCAAAAAGGCGTTCCCCATGAAATGGGAAGCTAACTAAGAGCTTCTTACAGGGAGCTTCAGCAGACCAGTTTTTGAGCCACAGAAGCCTACGCATATGTACCAAAGACAGCGTGAGGCGGGAGGCCTGATGGATAGAATCCTTGATGGCGTCAACCGCAAAGCATAATGCTCTAGGCAGATCAGCCAGAGCCTGGGCCTGTTGGTCTGGCAAATCCCTCAGGACCATTTTCATTTGATCCTTTAAAGCTTGGCAGACCCCAATAGCTGCCACTGCTGGCTGTGTAACAGCCCCTGCTGTGGAAAAAGCAGATTTTAATAAAGATTCCAATTTTTTATCCACTGGATCTTTGAACATTTGAACATTATCTACTGGACATGTCAGTGATTTGTTCACAGAAGAGATGGCTGCATCCACCGTAGGAACATTCCATCTCTGGGTGAACTTTTCCTCCATGGGATAGATCACCGGAAACCTTTTAGGCGGAACAAATAGTTTATCAGGATGTTCCCAGTCCTGGTATATAAGTCCTTCCAATAATGGATGTATTGGAAAGGAGCAATTAACCTGGGGAGCTTTTAGCGACCCCAATGAGGAGACAGCAGTAGTTGATGGTTCAACAAGAGGCATTTTAAATGCAGATCGAACCATGTCAGTTAGGGTCTGGACCCACAATCTTTCAGTCTGTGATGCTGAAAATGGTTCATCTACTGTCGATTCCTCAAAAACAGAGCTAACCTCCTCCTGATCCCCTTCAGGTAGGTCGGTCCCTTCCTGGGACTGTTGCTCTGCCAACAGGCACTCTAATGGAGGTGATGGAGATCTGGCGCGCTTTCTTTCCTGTAGAGAAGAAGCGATCAATGCAGCCAATCTCTGCTCCAATCCCTCCAGAGTTGAGGAAAAAACCTCCTCTGTTATATATGCAGGAGCAGGTGGACTGAGGACAGCCGCAGTACCTGGCACTCCCGGGGGTTCCTTATGGGTATTAACCTCTGATTTCTCAGGGGAGGAGGGTGCAGATGACTGCTCCAGATCCTCAGAGCCCGATGGAGACCCCCTACACTTCCTGAGAGGTATATCTCGGAGTTTTTTAGGCGGCATATTCCTTAGTTCAAAGCTGAGGTATTCCAGCCGCAATACACCCCTTACTGAAATAGTCTAATGCAATTTGCTGCTATGTACATCAGTGGGTGTCTACTAATGCGTCTTTCTGGGGATGCCTGTATCAACCGCCCGCTGTAAGCCCCTATACCATGCTACCAGCTCCTTTTCATGCTCTGTGTCCATAGCAAGCAGCGTGGACTGAGTCCTTTTATCTTGCTGGGACGCCCGCACATGCGCAGAAGCGCTGGGAGCACAGAGCGCGTCATCCGCCAGGCTCCGCCCCTTTTTTGAAGCTAAACCTTATAAAAAGAAAGCATGTGTGCGCGCGCGCGCGCATGCACGTGTGCGCTCTTGGCGCCATGTAGGGAGAGGAGCCAGGGTCCCTGTTTCAACAGGACTCGGGGATGGAAGGAACTACTTGGCAGCATGACAGAGGAATGCAGCTTCCCTGATAGAGAGCTCACTCATCTGCCTGGACTTTCACCATGGAAGGAATAGTCCCAAGAAAAAAGACGTTCCACAGCGGCCTCTAGTGGACAAACACAGGTACCGCACTTTTGTCTTTTTTTTTTTTTTTTAAAACCTCCTTTATGAAAAACATTTCCAGGTTTACAGTTTTTTTAAAACTTCCCTTATGAAAAAACATTTCTAGGATTTCTTAGGCATATACAGCTATTAGCGGGAATACCCTTTAGGTAACAGGCAGAAAGACATATTAGGCTTGGGGGTCCCCTCAATAGAACCAAGTTCCTGAGGGGCCCCCACTTACCTTTTCCCCGCTGCAGGACTTTGTTTGGTCCACAGAAGCCCAAACTTCACCTCTCATGGCAGGCATTGTACTAGACCTTCAGGGACCGGGTTCCCAAGGATTCCACTCCCCTGGACCTGTATAGCACCCTGCACAGATAGCCTCTTGGTTTTGGGTATGACCAGAGCTCTGGATCCCAGGGTCCAGCCCTCCTAAGAGAGGCATTACAGGCAAAACCCTGCTCTTCTCTGCAAGGCCCGGGTACCGACCGTTTAGCTATGAAGCTTTTTTGGTCGGATCCGGAATAGCTTGCTAAGGCCCAGAGAACCTGTACACAAGCCCAGATGAATACATGTTAACCTTGGCCAACACCTTAGACACTGGCAAAAAATTGAGGTACTCCCGGATGGGAGGGGCTTATATAGGGGAGGGTACTTCCTGTTTTGGAAGTTGCCAGTGCCAGCACCTGAAGGTAATTCTATATAACCCACATAGTAATGACTATGCTGCTCTGTGTCCCGTGATGTATGAACAAGAAATGAAGTCATTGGACCCCAAAGGCAGACATGACTACGATGAACATAAAGATAAACAACATAATGAAATCAGGAGCAGCAGCCAAAGACATACATCATCCCAAGTTGTGGTACTCCATCAAACTGCAACTTCTGGAAGAGCAGCTCGAGGCCAGAGAATCACCTCCTGCTCTTCCCTGTAGCCTTCCTTCCATGCTTCCCTGCAGCGTTCTCTCCACGGCCCCGTCCACACACCCTTGCAGGCCGGGCCACTGTGGGTGGTAATGTGGGAGGAGGAGGAGAAGGAGGAGAGGGATTGGCCTGCTGAGAGATATGGGTGGCCTCAGTCAGCTGCTCCCTCACCCCCATGTGTACGGCCATATAGATAAGGTGTTCACAGAGGGCCCGTTGTCCCGCCTCCATTTGGAGCAACTTATCGGCAAGATAGCTACTAAACCCCTCCGCAGGGTTGAGGGGGGCCCTCATGATGGCAGCAGCCTCACGGATCATCTTTAGTGACTCCTCCTCCACCTGTGTCATCCGCCGACGTTTTGGCGGTCTTACGTGGAGGGGAGCCACTTGTGAGACTGTGCTGCCACTAGGCCTGGGGACCTGCTGAGTCCCACTTGGCCCTGCCTCCTCCTGGCTGACACTCACCTCTGCCTCCTCCTGCCTGCCACATTCCTGAGCCTCTTCCTCCTGGCTGACACTCACCTCTGCCTCCTCCTGCCTGCCACATTCCTGAGCCTCTTCCTCCTGGCTGACACTCACCTCTGCCTCCTCCTGCCTGCCACATTCCTGAGCCTCTTCCTCCTGGCTGACACTCACCTCTGCCTCCTCCTGCCTGCCACATTCCTGAGCCTCTTCCTCCTGGCTGGCCTCATCCTGTGTTGGAAAAAGCTCATAGTTAGATTTTTTGGGGAATCTATCACACACATTTTGGATATCATGACTGATGCCTTTTTTTTGGGGGGGGGGGATGTTATCATTTTGGGAGAATAAATCAATTTCATCACAATATTACTTTGAGGGCAATAATTATGTTCAAAAATACTATACCTGGCTGAAGATGCGAAGATCAGGCTCTTCAAGCACAGGTGGCTCCTCCTCCCCCTCTGCAGGGGTGGAAGGAACGCTGGAGGGAAGGGTGGAAGGAAGGGTTGAGGGAAGTCTGGAAATTGATTCCCTGGCCTCAATCTGGTCATCCAGAAATTGCAGATGTTTGTAGTACCACAGCTTGGGCTGTACTACATCCTCTGCTGCTGCTCCTGATCTCTTCGAAGCGCGCACTTCTTTGTATTTTTTTTTATATAAATTGCGCAGGTTGTTTATCTTATTATTCATCATAGTGTAGTCTGCATCTGGGATCCAGGGCTTCATATCCTCTGCTAATTTTTGAATTGTTGCCCGACGTACATCACTCTTGTGGTACGCTGGGTGTTTCAGTTCCCACAGTTTGCGTAATTGTTTATATTTGTCAATAAAAACCAACATGATCTCTGGCTCCCGTAACTTATGCATTTTGGAGTGTCTGCAAGTAAAAAACACAGAAAAAAACATGAGAGGCAGGGTTGCCAACTTTCAGTAAATTTACGAACGGTTTGTAAAATCCATACTTTTTGCATCTGTCCTTGAATGTCTATTACAGACATGTAGGCTGCATGTCCGTAACTGACATTCATGCACAGATGCAACAAGTATGGATTTTACAAACTGTTTGTAAATTTACTGAAAGTTGGCAACCCTGATGAGAGGTCAAATTACATTCTACTCAACTTCTCACAATATTGGCCTATACAATCATGAACAATTATAGGCCACTGCAGGCATCGGTTCCATTCTTACCTTAGTTGTGTTCTTTACCGCACTTCAGGTCGTCCTTACTCCGCGCATCCCTAATAACTTCTTTACCCTTTTTATACCTTGCGCATGCGTGTAACTCCGCCCTCGTCGCCCGCCCATGACGGTCTTTTCCTGCATTTCCCCGCCCCTTAACGATCGGCGCACAGTGTGAGACGGCGACATGTCGCAGACACAGGTGGATTCTTTATTTGAAATTACCGACGAGGAAAGCCCGGAGGCGGCAACGTCCCGATCCAGGACTAAAAGATACAAGGCGACTAATATGTCATTTGCTGAGATGGCGGAGATGGTGGACATTCTGCGGAGGAAGGATTACGATGGGAAGCATGGGCCATACGACACCCCTAATCTCCGGAAGTCGCAAATAATGGACAAAGTGGCGAGGACTCTCTATGAGAAATTTGGGGTCAGGAGATCCAAGGAGCAGCTCCGTAAAAGGTGGTCTGACCTGAAGCTGAGGGAGCCGGAGCAGTATAGGAAGCTTCAAAAAAGCATTGAAAAAAGTAAGTTTATTTTACTGTGTTCTTTCACATTGTAATATGTATTCTTCCATGTTTTGCAACATGTGCTTGGCTTGACTGGTTTCACATTTTCAAATGACAACTTTTATGTTAAGTTGAGGGTCCACTCATTTGGTAAATGTGTTGTTAAAAAAACTTGATGGTCTTCCCCAAAACATGCTTGCCACATATCCACGTAAACTACATGTGGGCATGCCTAATTTTAATTAAACAATGTTTATCTACACATTGTTGGCTAGATGATGTGTTATAAGTAAAGTAGAATGTGAATGAAAGGCTAAACTGGATTCTGGGTAAAGGAGATGACACTCCAGCAGTTGTGTACTCAGCTTTTTGTTCTAGAGCAATATACTATAGTCTGGGCCACATGACAAAATTTTTAACGGGGTCACACACAGGTGGTCCAGTGGATACCTTGGTGGTTATCCAAGTGTGTTTTTGAGTGCCCTAAAAAAAACATGCTGCTTTGTAGAGTTCGCAAGATCTCATATGTTCACCTTGTAACTCTGGCCCAAATATCAATTGTACCACACTTCAAAACAATGTCTAGATTTTCGGGCCTAAAATCTCTGTGTGCTAAAGGATACATTATTTTTGCCATTCCCATAGGGGAGAGGAGACTGGGAGGACACCAATCTGAGGAGACGAGGAAGCACAGACCACAGACACTCCCCGAAGATCACAAACCACACCAAGATCAGCATGTTCAGGAAGCAGAGGTGGAGGAAGGGGAGGTGGAGGAAGGAGAGGTGGAGCTTATCACCACAACAGGTCAGTGTCTGTCACCACAACTTCCAGGTAAATACAGATGTAGGCCTGCATATTTCTAAATTTCTCTTTTTTTGTAGGGGCTGAACGTGGTGGTGTGTCAGGAACTCCAAATCCTCCATTCTCGAGTGCTAGTGCCAAAATAATAGGTCAAGAAATAATGGAATGTAGTAGCGAAATGGACATTATGAGAACTCGAATGAATGTGATTGAGCAAAAATATAAAAATATTATAGATATTTTGGGGCGAATAGTCTGACCCCCCCCCTGTTTTAGTGTGCTTTTTTGCATACAAAATTTGCAACGGTATTTCAACCTGCCCAAATGTGAAGATGCACACAGTGACTCCACATGTGCTATCTTCCGTCACAGGATATCTATGTCCCTGTTTGGGGGGTGCAACCTCTTCCTACCTACTAAAGTAGGTGAGAGGAAGGCTTTACACCCCCAAAGCACATCCATTGATCCCCCATGATGGCAGATAACACATGTTTACCTTAGCCATGGGATCAGGTTAAAAATACCCATTTCAGCCCCAAAAAGAAAGTGGGGTTCTTCACATTTGGGATGGATCAGGGGTGACATCACCATCTCATGTTTTTATTGTTCACTTTGTTATTTTTGTAATATTTTTTAAAAAAAGTTTGTGATTTTGACCCATGCATGTTTCTGCAAAACAATCCTCCAAAAAAAAAAAAAAATAAGATGACCAAAAACTGTCTACATTGTAATTCTATAAAACGTCAAAAATATGTGGTGCACAGAGTAAAAAGTTTCTGGAAGTCTCAAAAAGGTGTGGCTTGTTCTTTCTATGCTCAATAGCAGTTCTGAAAATGCCAAATCAATGTTTTTTAGAGTGAGAATTGAGGCTATTTACTAAGGCCAAATACACTTGACACTACTAGAACCTGGGAGACACATAAACCCAAAATACAAGAATGACAAAACAAGTTTGTAGAAAATAGAATAAAAATTTATTTCACAAAGCAAAAGGTCAGATGTGGTCTGGCATTGCGATGGCCCCCCTACCCGTGAAGTACTCAACGTATTTCTCACGTACTTCACGGGCACTTTGGGGGGCCAAGCCAGTACGGGCAGTGTTGAGGCCGGTCAGAATGGTCATCTCGGATGGACCGGCCTCAGGCCCAACTGTTGACACATATGTAGGGGAATAATGTCTTAGAAAATTGTGCATTAAGCGCAAGACAAGTTGAACTCCATTGTGTACTGCTGCTGCATAATGCAATGCCGGTCGCCTGGTCAGAACGAACTCAAACAGAACTCACCGTGGAACAGCAAGGCCTGAGAAGAACGACCTGAAAAACAGAAAACGAGCGGCCAAGAAGGCACTGCAAAGCAGTAACGACTTGACTGCACGCACTGAATAACAAATACAAACCCACAAGCACAAACTGAACACCAGGAAACGATCTGCAAAGCACGAAGACTGAAAAGCGCGAATCGGCTCTCACCAAACTTTTACTAACACGCGGTAACAGGAAATCAGCAAAAGCAGCCCAAGGGGTGGCGCCATTAGATTTGTTCTTTCCTTTTATAGCGCCGTCGTACGTGTTGTACGTGCCCTCGTTTTGTTGCCGTCGGTTTTTGGACTGATGGTGTGTGGCCAAGACTGATGAAAAACAGTTTCATCGGATTTCCGATGGACAAATCCATCGGACGAAAATCCATAGGATATCCGATCGTGTGTACAGGGCTTTAATGCTTGTTATGGGAATTGTGTGTGTACACAGTCGGCTTGTGGGGAAACAAAATCTTAAAATAGTTTCAAAATGACACACGACAGCCGTTTAAAGACTTAAAACATTTGCTAACACCTTGCTTCACCCATAGCAGTAAACTGGAATGAAGAAGTTTATGGAATAAAGATAGGGGGAGTCAGTCACATAATCACATATACCCAGATCAGAATGATTTTATTTTTATTTTTTCCTTTTTGAGTAAATAGAACCATGCTTGATAGGTGTTTTGTCTTCCACTGGATCAACTGTGAGTTTAGGGTTCTAGAGATGCTCATGTTAATTAGGTTTCTGGTCACAGGTGTATTTTCAGAGTAATATGAGCAGCAGGTATGCACCTTCTCTTTTACTGTATAAAAGACTTGTATTCTTTTCAATAAAGTCTGATTCCTGCTTGACCCTCAATACAGAGCCTCGTCTCGTACTTGGGGGAGAATTATTCGTATGGGTTTCTTGTTCGGCTGATTGGAGTGTTCGGTAGCTGCTTTTGTGTTCGGGTATGGAATGTCCTAAATGACTTTAACCCCTGACATACTCGGGGTGTCGTTACAGTACCCACATGAAATTTTGATAATTTTTTTCCCCCACAAATAGAGCTTTCTTTTGATGGTATTTGTATTTGATCACCTCTGCGATTTTAATTTTTTTGCGCTATAAACAAAAAAAGAGCGACAATTTTGAAAAAAACACAATATTTTTTACTTTTTGCTATAAAAAATATACCTCCGGTGCTTCTACAGACTCACCCGTGTGATTGTGAGTTAGAGAAGGGATCCGCTGGCGCCGGATGTTGATCATAGATTCTCGGCAGGCCAGATGGTCCCCGGAGTCTCTATGATCGTTCAGAGGGCAGGTGCGATGTTATGACGTCACGCCCGGTCTCTGCGTTTGAAAAAATGCCGCCGCCTCGGCTGGGAAAGGGGAATCACCGCTCCAAGTAGATCAATGGAAATGTACCTCTCCTCTAAATTTAAAGCAACAGGTGCTGGCAATGCATATCGCAATGAGGATGAGAGAAGATTCTGGACAGCCGCACTCCAAAAATTAGCCTTTATTTGTAAAAAATAGGATAAAAAATACATGCCACAGCAGAACGGACAGAAGAGCTGACACTATCAAACAGTGCTTAATTATAGCTAGCAATCACAAAAATTAGTTTCATATAAATACTTGTCTCTATTGACCATGTGACCAAGTGAGTGATTGAATCCAATCAACAGATCCTGTGGACTTAATCAAAGACACGACTAACATATGTGATTGAGTGAGGTGCTCATGAATATATCTAAGTGAAAGGGTAAATGTGTAAAAGTAAACCCAAAAAGCAAACATATAAAAAATGAATAACACTTATTAATTCTTATTAATTCCATGTGCATGTGAATAAAGATATATATGTAGGTATAAAAAAAATGTATCAAAAAATTAAGAACAAAGTCTATTTGATAAAACAGCGCTTAGTATTGGATATTGTTCAACTTCAAAAAAATAGGGTATGATGAAGAAAAAACACAGTCACAGAGGATGCAACAAGGTCACAGTTCTTAGTGTGGTAGGTGTTTCTATAAGATGGATGAATCGTGCACCCTACACCAGCTCCCAATCTTCACCACAGATGTGAAATAAGGTCCCCCGCTGGGGTTCACACTCACCAGAACAATAAATCAAATAAGCCTTGAAAGATTAATTCCTCCTTATTCAGACCTCCATCACCACCTCAGAATCAGCATGGGTTAGACTCCATTCAAGGTACATATAAAACACAAATTCACTGACATAGTGTAATCCAGTTTTATTAAAAATCAACCCGTGTAACACACATCCCCGATTCCATTAAACGTACAATATTTCAACTTGCAAATGGCATAGAGAAATGAAGCATATTCACCGCTATCCTCCGAACACAGGGGCCGCACTCGTGCTGCAAGTGCAGAGGTAGAGAAGCTTCCTGGTTACACTATGGCTGGCGGTGGAACGCACACTCCTCACTTCCTGGATACGCCGTCGTAGCCACGCTTTGATGCGTTTCGTCACTTCCGACTTCAACAGAGGGCGTGGCTACTCGGCGTAAGCACGGACCTTTTATTATCCCTCCTCCACGGCCATTGGATAGGACAGACATACTCGTCCGCTCCTATTGGTGCAAAAACCGAGCGGAAGACGAGACGGACGTCAGACGTGCTAAGTCACAGTGAAAACATAAATAAATGTATAACCAAGATCCGTGGCTAATCTTAAAAACTGCACATTTCAGAAAATAATACCCGGTGAATTTCGGCTTATTTAAAATATGAAATCATTTGGTTTTCACCAAGCAATTTCTTTTAAAAATAGGATACCTTATCTCAGACAGCAATAATAACCCGATTTAAACAGGGTTGCGAAACCGCAACCCAGTATGTATGACATATATACAAAATATATATTAATAATCATCACGGTAAGTGTCTGACTGACGATCAAGCAAGGCCCATTAGGTTTTGTGATTGAGCGGGCCACTGAGGTATGGACAACAGAACATTCATATATCCACATCCCCAGCATTTAACCCAAAAATCACTGTCAGCAGAATTGATACATAAGAAACATGAGAATATAATCAGGAAAAATTAATAATTTAATAATAATAATGATAATGAAAGTGTTCATAAACTAGTAAACATAACCTAAACAAAAATATGTGAAAGAGAAAATGTGCTTATATATGCTTTATATATGCTTTAAAAACAATAGACCTCTATTGTGTGTCATAAAGCTACAAATATCAGCAAGGAACACGACCCCCATACATAAAGCTGTGTGTATAGACCATGAATACAGGCTATAGGCTAACACCAATAAACTTAACTGGGTTTACTAACACAAAAATTAATTTGTGTCCCAAAAACAAATCATTACTAAAAATTAATATAAAAATACATTAAAGGGGTTGTAAAGGTTTGTTTTTTATTTTCTAAATAGGTTCCTTTAAGCTAGTGCATTGTTGGTTCACTTACCTTTTCCTTCAATTTCCCTTCTAATGCCCTGTACACACAATCGGATTTCCGATGGAATAAAATCCAATGAAATTTTCCGTCGGAATTCCGATGCAGCTGACTTTCATCAGTCTTGCCTACACACCATCAGACAAAATTCCGACCGTCCAAAACTCTGTAACGTACAACACGTACGACGGCACTATAAATGGGAAGTTCAAATCCAATGGCGCCACCCTTTGGGCTGCTTTTGCTGATTTTGTGTTACCGCGTGTTAGTAAAAGTTTGGTGTTAGCCGATTCGCGCTTTTCAGTCTCCGTGCTTTTCAGTCCGTTACAGCATGACGAATGTGCTATCTCCATTATGAACGCTAGTTTTACCAGCACGAGCGCTCCCGTCTTGTAATTTAGTCTGAGCATGCGTGGATTTTTCTCCGATGGAGTTCCACACAGACGATCGGAATTTCCTTTCGATTTTCTTTCAATTGGAAAAATTTAAAACATGTTCTGTTTTTTACGCTGATGGAAAAAAGTCTGATGGGGCCCACACACGATCGTTTTTTCCGATGAAAAAAGTTCTTACTTCCTGTTCCTCCTCATTAAGCTTGCCCCCATCATCCGAGCCATTCTGGCTGGGGTTTAGTCAGCGTGCTCGCCCCCTCCCTTGGGACTACATCCCTGCAGGGAGATGCTGTGAACACAGCGTCTCCCTGCAGGGACGTAGTCCCAAGGGATGGGGCGAGTGCCGAGCACGCTGACTAACCCCCAGCCAGAATGGCTCGGATGATGGGGGCAAGCTTACTGAGGAGGAACAGGAAGTGAGAAATTCAGACAAAGAAAAACATTTAGAAGGGAAATCAAAGGAAAAGGTAAGTGAACCAACAATGCACTAGCTTAAAGGAAAAACATTTAGAAGGGAAATCAAAGGAAAAGGTAAGTGAACCAACAATGCACTAGCTTAAAGGAACCTATTTAGGAAATAAAAAACAAACCTTTACAACCCCTTTAAATTTAAAAGACATATTGTACTCGAAAAACATAAAACACGCACAAGATTTATGTGCACCAATGATCACTCCTACCCGCCTATCTCTATCTAAAGCAGGCTCAACCAATCAAATGTAGATAATAATCATTTTGTTATAGTGTATAGATAATGCTGTGAGCATTCCCATCAAAAGGAGCAAAAGAAGAGGAGGGAAAGGAGTGGTCATATGAAAAATGATACCGAACCCTCACTTCATATGTATAATTTGGAGATATGAATCACCAAACTATACGTAATTGAATGATGGTATGGATATGACAATACATAGGACATTGTAGGACCAAATGTTCATTTCATTTAATAAAGATGTATGTAAATTCCATAGATATATCATAAACAAAGCCATATACGGATCACATACACCCACATGGGTGCATGTAACACCGGCCCGGCCGCATCCAAACCAGTTACCAAAATCCAATCCCGGCCATATTCCAAACAATCTCCAGGATGAAATCTTGGCCGATCATGTCAGGCGTACTCGCGACGATTTAAAACATCATGAAACTACCCTTATGAAGCCTAGACATCAAAAATGGCAGTATACAGATAGGTAATTAGTAAATGTAAACCAGGTGTCAATATGAACATTTTAGTCTAAGTTAAATAAAGACAATGTACACATGATCGACATAAAGCCTATAAACCTCGGACTGCTCCTGAACCATCAATGTATTCTGATTCCAAATAATGGTATCGGACTGAAACATACATGCTCACCGGACCAAAATAAACCCGAAGCTAGACATATATTTCATGATTGCTGAGTATCATGTCAAGTGGTAAATGGAATATGCATGACCATTCAGACAGACAGACAGACAGCGATACAGGGCCATGGGGCATAAGAAGCTAGGTATCTAGTTGTGTTTGTATTTAGCTAAACTACATGCAAGCGATACACACATTTACATGACCGAAAGTGCCTGCAAGCGTGTGTATGTCTAAATCCCAACAGTAATGAGATCTGGTTTTGGACGATGATAGCCAGCATACACACAACAATGCACAGCATCAGACACAGAATGGTGAAAAGCGGGAAAGATAATCCACTAGTAGCATAAAGACAGAACCCATAATAACCAAATTAATGGATCACTGGTTCAATCATAATAGTTGGAAACATCCTACTCAAAATTTAACCCTATCGGGATCCTCGTGTGTAGAGAAAATATCCAGAACACTTTGCGTTTGTTTTTGTTTTTTACATTTACACATTTACCCTTTCACTTAGATATATTCATGAGCACCTCACTCAATCACATATGTTAGTCGTGTCTTTGAGTCCACAGAATCTGTTGATTGGATTCAATCAATCACTCACTTTGTCACATGGTCAATAGAGACAAGAATTTATATGAAACTAATTTTTAGTGATTGCTAGCTATGATTAAGCACTGTTTGATAGTGTGAAATGCGTCAACTCTTCTGTCCGTTCTGCTGTGGCATGTATTTTTGATCCAATTTTTTACGAATAACGGCTCATTTTTGGAGTGCGGCTGTCCAGAATCTTCTCTCATCCTCATTGCCTCGGCTGGGAAACCGAGACTTTTTTTTGTTTTTTATTTATTTCAGACTTCCCAGCCTAGAAGTGAGATGTGGGGACTTATTGACCCCAGATCTCACTGTAAAAAGGACATGTCATGCCATATTCCTATTACAAGGGATGTTTACATTCCTTGTATTAGGAATAAAAGTGATAAAAAAAAAGTAAAATGAAAGCATCAAAATATTTTTTTTTAAGTACAATTAACAATAAAAAATAAAAATGTAAAGCGCCCCTGTCCCCAAGTGCTCGTGTAAGTCGCGCCCACATATGAAAACGCAGTTAAAACTACACATGTGTTGTTTATGTCTCGGTTGTTTTTTTTTTTTCAAATAAAAAAGATTTATAAAAAAAAACACACATGTGAGGCATCATCCTGAAACGTTAGGGCGAGAGCAATAGTTCTAGCATTAGACCTCCTCTATGAAAGTGTCGGAGTTTGGCACCATTCCACAAGCGTGTGCAATTTTGAAGCGTGACCTGTTAGGTATCTATTTACTCGGCGTAACATCAGCTTTCACATTATATAAAAAAATTGGGCTAACTTTACTGTTTTTTTTTTTTTTTTAATGCATGAACGCGTTTGAAAAATTGCTGCGCAAATACCGTGCAAGATAAAAAGTTGCAACGACCACCATTTTATTCTCTAGGGCAGAGTAGGCAACCTCGGCCCTCCAGCTGTGGTGAAAGTACCATTTCCATGAGACATTGTAAGACCGTGACAAACACAGGAATGACTCCTAGAGGCAGAGGCATTATGGGATTTGTAGTTTCACCACATCTGGAGGGCCGAGGTTGCCTAGCCCTGCTCTAGGGTCTCTGCTAAAAAAAACAACATATATAATGTGTGGGGGTTTTGTGTAATTTTCTAGCAAAAAAAAAATGATTTTTACATGTAGGAGAGAAATGTCAGAATTGGCCTGGGTGGCAAGTGGTTAAAATGAACCAAAAACAATTCTAGTTCCTTTTCCGTAAGGTAACATTGTCAGTTTTTAATTCATTTTTACTTACAACATGGCAGATAAACGTTTAAATATGTATGGGTTTTTTAGTTTTAACCATTTTAAAGAGCAGAGTAGGAGACTAGAGAGTATTAAATGTCAGCGGCTGTCTGGAAAGTTTATAGTCCCAGAGGGTAGGCCTCAAAGCTGTGCGCAGGGCCGGAGGGTTAATTATGGGCAGCGCTGTCAAGCTTAGTAAAATGCTCAACTTATCATGCAGAATTGTCTTGAGGTTTTCTCTTGACCACAAGTCAATGGTGGCAGATATAATTAGGACCCAATAACTTATATAACAACAAGAAAATATATTTGGAAGGAAAAGACAAACACCCTCTTCAGAAGTATCACGATTCAGTAATAATCCTGCAAGTCATTACTGAATCCCGAGTTCAATTAGCAAAATCCTAAATTCGCTTACAAAATCTACCTGCTCTGAGGAAGCAATTTGAGATAGTTTAACCCCTTTCCTGCTGACTGAAGGAGGGAAAGGATGAGGGGTTTCTCAGCTAAGCACTCCCTCCTGCCTGCATGCCTAAGCTAAAGACAGATGGATTTCAGGAAGTAAATGCTACATGAATCATCTGCCGTTACTCAAGATGGCTGCAGCTGGAAATGCTAGGGGGGTGTTTTTCAAAGTGATTTCTACACAAAATAAAGCATGGAGACATAGATGGATGGATTTGTGAGTCTGCTTTGAATATTAAAAATGAATTAAATAGTGTTTCCTGTTTGTGGTGCTCAGATACAGTTATGTTCCACTGTAAAGCAGAACTAAAGGCACCTTTTATTCTCACCAATGATCCCGTTCCTTGCTGGCACCGGGATCTTCTCCTGTGTGCCAATTTTTTGCCATCTTCATGGGGCCGGCATGGGATGACGACACTTCTGCAAATGCACAGGAGACCGTCATTCCAGCACACAGGGATCAGGCCAGTCACTGTAAGCTGAGCTGCACATGCACAGCTTAACCACTTGCCCACCAGCAGCCGTCGTTATACAGCGGCAGGTCGGCACGATCCCGCGAACTGTCGTAGCTGTACATCGGTCCCTTTAGGCGGCATTGCAGGCATGAGAGGCAGAACAGGGACGTGTGTGTGTAAAAACACAAATCCCTGTTCTGTTCTGTGAGGAAAGACAGATCGTGAGTCCCTAATAGCAAGGAACCACGATCTGTCATTTCCTCCATTCACTCCCATCCCCCTACAGTTAGAAACACACCTAGGGAACACAATTAACCCCTTGATCGTCCCCCTAGTGTTAACCCCTTCCCTGCCAGTGATATTTTTACAGTAATCAGTAAATTTTTTAGCACCGATCGCTGTATAGATGGCAATGGTCCCAAAAATGTGTCAAAAGTGTCCGAAGTGTCCGCCATAATGCCGCAGTCCCGATAAAAAATTGCAGATCGCCGCCATTACTAGTAAAAAAAATTATAATAATAAAAATGCTGTAAATCTATCCCCTATTTTGTAGATGCTATAACTTTTGCGCAAACCAATCAATATACGCTTATTGCGATTTTTATTACCAAAAATATGTAGAAGAATACACATTGGTCTAAATTGAGAAAAAATTGGATTTTTTGTACTCACCGTAAAATCCTTTTCTCTGAGTTCATGGACCGACACAGCTTCCAATTGACAAGTGGGTATTATCCGTTATTTAGGAGTGACTAGGCAGAAAAAACTTGTAAAAAGTGTTGCATCACACCTTCTACAGTACCGCCCAGGGGGCGGACCCCCCGGGTATATCCCCTCACTGTGCATCTCGCAGATCAGATTGTCAAAAAGCAGTACAAACTTAAAAAGGAGGGGTGGGTGCTGTGTCGGTCCATGAACTCCAAGAAAAGGATTTTATGCTGAGTACAAAAAATCCTATTTACTCTTTCATTCATGGACCGACACAGCTTCCAATTGACAAGTGGGACGTCCCAAAGCAGTGTCAAAACGAGGGCTGGTAACAGCATAAAAGTAAACTTCACCCCAAACACAAAACAGCACTCTTCCAACGGAGGAGTTGCAACTCTAAACAGCCATCAGCAAAACTTTGCGGCCGAAAGAGGCATCCGAAGATGCACCTACATTAACCTTGTAGAATTTTGTGAAAGTGTGAGTGGACGACCAAGTCGCCGCTTTACATAATTGGGAAACAGACGCATGATGTCGGAAAGCCCAAGAGGCACCTATTGCCCTGGTCGAATGCGCCGTGACAGGAAAGGGGGGCGCTTGACCCTTTAAGGCGAAAACCTGGATTACTATCTGTCGGATCCATCTAGAGATGGTGGCCGATGAGACTGCTAGGCCCTTCTTGGGACCAGCCACTGAAATAAACAGTGAGTCTGACTTCCGGAACAGGGAAGTAGCAGATAGGTATACTCTCAAAGCTCGGACAACGTCCAAGGAATGCAACGCCGACTCCTTAGGATTCGACGGATGAGGGCACAAAGATGGAAGTACAATGTCCTCATTGAGATGAAAAGCCGAAACGACTTTAGGAAAGAAGGAAGGCTGCAGCCGCAGCACCACCTTATCCTTGTGGAAGATCAAGTAGGGAGCCTTGGATGACAAGGCTGCCAGCTCAGAAACTCATCTAACTGATGTAACAGCCACCAAAAAGACCACTTTCTGAGAAAGTGTCAATAAGGGAATATCCCTAATATTCTCAAACGGTGGTTTCTGAAGCACCGAGAGGACCATGTTCAAGTCCCACGGAGGTACCGGGGGACGGACCGGAGGGGCCACATGTCGAACACCCTGCACAAAAGTACTCACGAGAGAGAGTCGCCAGGGGTCGCTGAAAAAAGACAGCAAGGGCAGATATCTGCCCCTTAATAGTACTTAAGGCAAGCCTTTGGTCCACCCCATGCTGTAAAAACAGCAGGATTCTGGAAACCAAATAAGTACGCGGATGCCACTTCATTTCCTCACACATTGAAATGTAGGCCTTCCAAGTGCGATGATAAACCTTCCTAGAGGATGGCTTCCGAGCACTTCTCATAGTAGAGATTACTGAATCTGACAGGCCCCTGTCTCTCAGTACCTGGTTCTCAATAGCCCCGCCATTAAAGCCAGAGACTGTAAAGCAGGACGGAGTATGGGACCTTGCGATAGCAGGTCCTTCCATAGAGGTAGATGCCAGGGGACGTCTGCTACCAGACATACTAGGTCGGCGTACCAAGGACGCTGAGGCCAACCTGGAGTGATCAGAATCCTTGGAATTCTCGCTGCCTCTGTTCTGCGAAGCAGAGAGAGAAGGAGCCTCATGGGAGGAAAGACCTAGATTAGCCGATACTGACCCCACGATGTTACCAACGCGTCCGTTGAGGTTTGTGGCCCGGTCAAAGGACCCAGGGGCAGACGCAATACCTCCCGATTGAGTCGGGACGCCAAAAGATTTTTTTGTGGCATGCCCCTTCTTTAGCAGAGGAGCTGGAACCCATCCGGGTGTAAGGACCATTCTCCCTGGTCCAGCATTTGGTGACTCAGGTAGTTCGCCTGCCAATTCTTCACACCCGGAATGTACATGGCCGACAGTGCCGGTACGCTCCTTTCTGCTCACCTCAGGCTGCGAGCAACCTCTGATGCTGCAGCTGAGCTTCTTGTTCCTCCCTGATGATTGACATCTGCCACCGCTGTGGCATTGTCTGACTGGATCCTGACTGGACGACCTTGCAGCCTCTGAAACTACCTGAAGAGGCACCACCTGATCGTCCGGAGTTCCAGGACCTTGATTGGCAGGCAGGCTCCTGTAAGGCTGGCATCCGTTGTGATCACAATCCAATGAACAGGAAGGAATGACCTCCTGGCCAAGAGAGCCGGTGATGTCAGCCACCCTATCAAGGATCTCCTGACTAGGTGGTTTAACCGGATTAGATAATCCAGAGATGATGGGCATCTGTTCCATCTGGACAGAACCTCCTTCTGTAACACTTGAGTGTGATTTTGAGCATATGGGACCGTCTCGAAGGAGGCTACCTCTGAGGAATCCAGAATCAACCCCAGATACACTAGGCGTTGAGTCGGCACCAATACTGACCTTTGCGTGTTTTATACCCAACCACAGTCTCGGAGAGTCTGATAGGTTATGGACACGCTTACCTCTAATTCTGAGCTTGAAGGGGCCTTCAGAAGAAGGTCGTCCTAGTAGCCCATGATAGTGATGCCCCTCTGTCTTATAAGGGGCAGACACGGGTCGAGCTCTGGAACTGGCTTGTAGCCTGAGGAGATCACTTTGCAAACCCACTGGTCGGAGATCAGATATGTCAACTGAATCGCAAATTTGCGAAGACGTCCCCCCACCCGAGAACTGGGTGGGGGTGGACCTTCATGCGGACGCAGATTTGTCTGCAGGATTGTTGGGCTTGCGGGACCAAGAACGTCTTTGTCCTTGCGCAGGCGTTTTGTCGGCCAGGGGTCTTTTTTCTGTCGCCATAGGCGGACGAAAAAAACGCTTGCGTGCAGTAAAGGAGGGCCCTTGCCCTTGGCGTGGTCCCTTATCCATTATGGTTTGAGGAAGCAACGTGTTTTTACCTCCTGTGGCATCCTTGATGATGTCATCTAGAGAGGCTCCAAAAAGTCTGTCGCCCCTTAAAGGGCAGATCCAACAGAGCCTTCTTGGAAGCCTTCTTGGAAGCCTGGTCCGCAGACCAGCCCTTTAGCCAGATCAGGCGGCGTATAGCTACCGCATAAAACTCGCAGACAAACTTAAGGCCTTGTACCAACTGGTCAGCCAAAGTTATCTCATTAGGAGGAGCATCTCGCTCCTTTAACCCCTGGAGCAGCAATTTTGCCCACTCAGTAAGTGTCTGAGACACTAAGGCCCCAGCCAATTCCGGGCGCACCGCTGAGCCTACCACTGTGTATAGGTAGCGAGTGAGTGCTTCAGCTTTCTTATCCACAGGGTCCTTGAAAACAGGAGCCCCTTCCACTGGAATTGTGGTAGCTTTATTAAGTCTGGACAATGAAGGGTCCACTATCGGGGGACAGGTAGATTTCTTCAGAAAACTCTCCTCAAAGGGGTACCGTACCGCAAGATTCCTTGGGGGCGTAAAAACCCTTGATGGGTTCTCCCACTCCTTGTATAAGAGCTTATAAAAATAAGACACCCAAGGAAACACCTTAGTAGTGCGGGTAGGTTTACGGAACCCAAAGGCGATCGTAGTCTCTGCTGCTTCTGCTGCATTCTCCAATTTTAGCGTATCCCGCACTGCAGTAATAAGGTCAGATACCAAAGCCTTTTTGCGTACTGACCTGGACTTCTCACTGTCCGCTTGGTCCTGGTCTGCAGTCACTGATGCATCAGAATAATCCCCGGAACATTGCCGGGGACGGGAGCGTTTACTACCCCCCGTGTTCCTGTGTGCTGCTTCCACCCTGGCAGTAAAAGCCTCTAGGATTGCTGACATAGCGTCCATAGGAACATCATGGGCACTAGCCACCAAATCAGGTGTTTTAGGGGAATAAACGTCTGCTTCAGACGCCATGCTGACCCACGCGCTGACACCCACAGGGCTCCAGGCTGCTGACCCACGCGCTGACACCCACGCGCTGACACCCAATAGGCCACCCTCCTGGCTGATACAGAGATGCAGGGTCTCCCGGAGGACTCACCACCCTTGGAACGGTACTGCTATGCTGCCGTGTGCTGTGCCTGTGATGCTATCCCACCGCTGTCTGTGTCAGTCTGATTCTTATCAGTGTCTTCTGTGAAAATTTGCGCCAAAGAAATGCACCCTAGAGGCCGAAGACTACTGCAAAATGTCCGCCAAGTGGCTGTATATAACAATGTGGGCTCTAAAAAAATGGCCGCTGAACCTGAATATAGAGGCAAAAACGGCGGTGGACCACAACAAAATGGCCGCCGAGCGACAGTATATACATACAGGCGAGAATCCTAAGAAACATGGCCGCCGAACAGTCGGTAGAGGCCAAAGCGGGCGCGGACTACAAGAAAATGGCAGCCGGGCCGGCGATTTAAAGCTATTGGCGCAAAACTACAAGAAAATGGCCGCCGGACATTCACTAGAGGCGGAAACAGGCATGGACCATCGCAAAATGGCCGCCGACAGCCTGGAGGGAGAAGCACACACACACAGGTAAGCAAAATGACATTCTTTTTAAATGACAAACACAGCGCAGCCCCCCCCCATGGTGACCAGCACCCAGCAACCTTAGCTCAAAGCCCAGGGAGGAGAGAAGGCAGGGAGAGAGGAAGGAAAGGGGTCATAACCACTTACTTGATCTCTCCAGGAATGTCCAGCCAATGTCACCCTGCCGAAGCGGGGGAGCTACTTACCCTTACTGCGTGTCTCATGCTGGAAAACATTCTGAACAGATCATCATCCACGCACGGAGGTGACTGTCGGCCAGGCATGCTGTGATTGGACCCTAGGGAACGATCATATGCATGTCCTGGAGCGCAAGCTCACCGGACAGGCTACTGAGATTCGGCCATAAGGTCAGCCGAAGCTGAGCGGTCCGATGCAGGCCCTGGAGCGTAGGCTCACCGGCCACCCGTAGAGCGACGGGTATGTCGTGGAAAACCCAGCGCGTAGCAAGGGTCGGCACACGCTCGATGGCCGAAACTGGGGGGACTACAAGGATCGAGGACCCAGCCTGTCCCCCAGTCGGCAGTTGATCGAAGATCGCAGGAACCAAAAAAGCAAATTGTAGAAAAAAAATATATATATCTTTTTCCCTGGAGCAATGGGCCCGAAGGGAGCCATGTCCTAATCTGATCTGCGAGATGCAGAGTGAGGGGATATACCCGGGGGGTCCGCCCCCTGGGCAGTACTGTAGAAGGTGTGATGCAACACTTTTTACACATTTTTTCTGCCTAGTCACTCCTAAATAACGGATAGTACCCACTTGTCAATTGGAAGCTGTGTTGGTCCATGAACGAAAGAGTAAAATTGTTTTAGTTTTTTTAAATTGGGGATATTTATTATAGCAAAAAGTACAAAATATTGTGTTTTTTTTTTTCAAAATTGTCGCTCTTTTTTTGTTTATAGCGCCAAAAAAAAAAATTGCAGAGATGATCAAATACCACAAAAAGAAAGCTCTACTTGTGGGGAAAAAAGGACGTAAATTTTGTTTGGGTACAGCGTTGCACGACCGCGCACTTGTCAGTTAAATCGATGCAGTGCCGAATCGCAAAAAATGGCCCGGTCATTGGGCAGACAATTCTTCTGGGGCTGAAGTGGATAATTTAGACGATGGGGCACTCTGCGAACGGGCAGGTAAGTGTATTTTACTGTAGAGAGACATTACAAGGGGGGATTTACTAAAACTGGACCACTCAGAATCTGGTGCAGCTGTGCATGTTAGCCGATCAACTCCTAACTTCAGCTTGTTCGGTTAAAGCAGTGTTTCTCAACCTTTTTTCAGTCAAGGCACCTTTTAAAATGATAGATTCTAAAATGTAAGAAAACGATTCTAATGCCCCGTACACGCGACCGTTTTTCATGATGAGAAACATGCCATTTTTTAAATTGGTCGTGAAAAACAGTAGTGTGTAGTCTCCAGAGCATTTTTCTCGCCGAGAAAAATGGCCATTAAAAATTTAGAACCTGCTCTATTTTTTCTCGTAGTTTTTCACGTCGTCATTTTTCTCGTCGTGAAAAACGGCCGTGTGTACGCTTTAACGACGTGAAAAAAAAACACGCATGCTCAGAAGCAAGTTATGAGACGGGAGCGCTCGTTCTGGTAAAACTAGTGTTCGTAATGGAGATAGCACATTCGTCACGCTGTAAGGGACTGAAAAGCACAGAGACTGATAAGCGCGAATCGTCTCTCACCAAACTTTTACTAACACGCAGTAACACGAAATCAGCAAAAGCAGCCCAAAGGGTGGCGCCATCCGAATGGAACTTCCCCTTTATAGTGCCGTCTTGCGTGTTGTTGTACGTGTTGTACGCCACTTCGTTTTGCTCAAACATTTTGTTTAACGATAGTGTGTATGCAAGGCAGGCTTCAGAAGAATCACGTAGAGAAAAACTTTGCTTTTTTCAATTACATTAAAAACGTCCGCGTGTTCGCGGCATTAGGCTTCTTTCACACCGAGGCACTTTGTAGGCGCTATACCGCTAGAAATAGCGCCTGCAAAATGTCTTGAAAGTGCCTCTCTTTTATTCTTCTTCTGTCTATCAGGACGCTGAATGGGATAGACAGAAGAAGAATAAAAGGGATTGACTCCGCCGAGGACTACCCCAGCCCTTTGGGAGATTACTACATGCCTTTTTATGACTCCTTAAATGTGAGTGTATGAGAATACTTTTACTACATATTAACCTTGTTAAAAAATCTGCACCCAGAGGCGCCTCTTCTCTCTCCTTTTGGACTTTTAGATAGATTAGTGTTAGATCGTGGATGTCTGTAGAGGCAGGGATTTTAGTGTTAGGGTGGACTTTTAGATAGATTAGTGTTAGATCGTGGATGTCTGTAGAGGCAGGGATTTTAGTGTTAGGGTGGACTTTTAGATAGGTTAGTGTTAGATCGTGGATGTCTGTAGAGGCAGGGATTTTAGTGTTAGGATGGACTTTTAGATAGGTTAGTGTTAGATCGTGGATGTCTGTAGAGGCAGGGATTTTAGTGTTAGGATGGACTTTTAGATAGATTAGTGTTAGATCGTGGATGTCTGTAGAGGCAGGGATTTTAGTGTTAGGGTGGACTTTTAGATAGATTAGTGTTAGATCGTGGATGTCTGTAGATGCAGGGATTTTAGTGTTAGGGTGGACTTTTAGATAGATTAGTGTTAGATCGTGGATGTCTGTAGAGGCAGGGATTTTAGTGTTAGGATGGACTTTTAGATAGATTAGTGTTAGATCGTGGATGTCTGTAGAGGCAGGGATTTTAGTGTTAGGGTGGACTTTTAGATAGATTAGTGTTAGATCGTGGATGTCTGTAGATGCAGGGATTTTAGTGTTAGGGTGGACTTTTAGATAGATTAGTGTTAGATCGTGGATGTCTGTAGAGGCAGGGATTTTAGTGTTAGGATGGACTTTTAGATAGATTAGTGTTAGATCGTGGATGTCTGTAGAGGCAGGGATTTTAGTGTTAGGATGGACTTTTAGATAGATTAGTGTTAGATCGTGGATGTCTGTAGATGCAGGGATTTTAGTGTTAGGATGGACTTTTAGATAGATTAGTGTTAGATCGTGGATGTCTGTAGATGTAGGGATTTTAGTGTTAGGGTGGACTTTTAGATAGATTAGTGTTAGATCGTGGATGTCTGTAGAGGCAGGGATTTTAGTGTTAGGGTGGACTTTTAGATAGGTTAGTGTTAGATCGTGGATGTCTGTAGAGGCAGGGATTTTAGTGTTAGGATGGACTTTTAGATAGATTAGTGTTAGATCGTGGATGTCTGTAGAGGCAGGGATTTTAGTGTTAGGATGGACTTTTAGATAGGTTAGTGTTAGATCGTGGATGTCTGTAGATGCAGGGATTTTAGTGTTAGGATGGACTTTTAGATAGATTAGTGTTAGATCGTGGATGTCTGTAGAGGCAGGGATTTTAGTGTTAGGATGGACTTTTAGATAGATTAGTGTTAGATCGTGGATGTCTGTAGAGGCAGGGATTTTAGTGTTAGGATGGACTTTTAGATAGATTAGTGTTAGATCGTGGATGTCTGTAGATGCAGGGATTTTAGTGTTAGGGTGGACTTTTAGATAGATTAGTGTTAGATCGTGGATGTCTGTAGAGGCAGGGATTTTAGTGTTAGGATGGACTTTTAGATAGATTAGTGTTAGATCGTGGATGTCTGTAGAGGCAGGGATTTTAGTGTTAGGATGGACTTTTAGATAGATTAGTGTTAGATCGTGGATGTCTGTAGAGGCAGGGATTTTAGTGTTAGGATGGACTTTTAGATAGATTAGTGTTAGATCGTGGATGTCTGTAGATGCAGGGATTTTAGTGTTAGGGTGGACTTTTAGATAGGTTAGTGTTAGATCGTGGATGTCTGTAGAGGCAGGGATTTTAGTGTTAGGATGGACTTTTAGATAGATTAGTGTTAGATCGTGGATGTCTGTAGATGCAGGGATTTTAGTGTTAGGGTGGACTTTTAGATAGATTAGTGTTAGATCGTGGATGTCTGTAGAGGCAGGGATTTTAGTGTTAGGATGGACTTTTAGATAGATTAGTGTTAGATCGTGGATGTCTGTAGAGGCAGGGATTTTAGTGTTAGGATGGACTTTTAGATAGGTTAGTGTTAGATCGTGGATGTCTGTAGATGCAGGGATTTTAGTGTTAGGATGGACTTTTAGATAGATTAGTGTTAGATCGTGGATGTCTGTAGAGGCAGGGATTTTAGTGTTAGGATGGACTTTTAGATAGGTTAGTGTTAGATCGTGGATGTCTGTAGATGCAGGGATTTTAGTGTTAGGATGGACTTTTAGATAGATTAGTGTTAGATCGTGGATGTCTGTAGAGGCAGGGATTTTAGTGTTAGGATGGACTTTTAGATAGGTTAGTGTTAGATCGTGGATGTCTGTAGATGCAGGGATTTTAGTGTTAGGATGGACTTTTAGATAGATTAGTGTTAGATCGTGGATGTCTGTAGAGGCAGGGATTTTAGTGTTAGGATGGACTTTTAGATAGATTAGTGTTAGATCGTGGATGTCTGTAGAGGCAGGGATTTTAGTGTTAGGGTGGACTTTTAGATAGATTAGTGTTAGATCGTGGATGTCTGTAGAGGCAGGGATTTTAGTGTTAGGATGGACTTTTAGATAGGTTAGTGTTAGATCGTGGATGTCTGTAGAGGCAGGGATTTTAGTGTTAGGATGGACTTTTAGATAGGTTAGTGTTAGATCGTGGATGTCTGTAGAGGCAGGGATTTTAGTGTTAGGGTGGACTTTTAGATAGGTTAGTGTTAGATCGTGGATGTCTGTAGAGGCAGGGATTTTAGTGTTAGGATGGACTTTTAGATAGATTAGTGTTAGATCGTGGATGTCTGTAGAGGCAGGGATTTTAGTGTTAGGGTGGACTTTTAGATAGATTAGTGTTAGATCGTGGATGTCTGTAGATGCAGGGATTTTAGTGTTAGGGTGGACTTTTAGATAGATTAGTGTTAGATCGTGGATGTCTGTAGAGGCAGGGATTTTAGTGTTAGGATGGACTTTTAGATAGATTAGTGTTAGATCGTGGATGTCTGTAGAGGCAGGGATTTTAGTGTTAGGATGGACTTTTAGATAGATTAGTGTTAGATCGTGGATGTCTGTAGATGCAGGGATTTTAGTGTTAGGATGGACTTTTAGATAGATTAGTGTTAGATCGTGGATGTCTGTAGATGTAGGGATTTTAGTGTTAGGGTGGACTTTTAGATAGATTAGTGTTAGATCGTGGATGTCTGTAGAGGCAGGGATTTTAGTGTTAGGGTGGACTTTTAGATAGGTTAGTGTTAGATCGTGGATGTCTGTAGAGGCAGGGATTTTAGTGTTAGGATGGACTTTTAGATAGATTAGTGTTAGATCGTGGATGTCTGTAGAGGCAGGGATTTTAGTGTTAGGATGGACTTTTAGATAGGTTAGTGTTAGATCGTGGATGTCTGTAGATGCAGGGATTTTAGTGTTAGGATGGACTTTTAGATAGATTAGTGTTAGATCGTGGATGTCTGTAGAGGCAGGGATTTTAGTGTTAGGATGGACTTTTAGATAGATTAGTGTTAGATCGTGGATGTCTGTAGAGGCAGGGATTTTAGTGTTAGGATGGACTTTTAGATAGATTAGTGTTAGATCGTGGATGTCTGTAGATGCAGGGATTTTAGTGTTAGGGTGGACTTTTAGATAGATTAGTGTTAGATCGTGGATGTCTGTAGAGGCAGGGATTTTAGTGTTAGGATGGACTTTTAGATAGATTAGTGTTAGATCGTGGATGTCTGTAGAGGCAGGGATTTTAGTGTTAGGATGGACTTTTAGATAGATTAGTGTTAGATCGTGGATGTCTGTAGAGGCAGGGATTTTAGTGTTAGGATGGACTTTTAGATAGATTAGTGTTAGATCGTGGATGTCTGTAGATGCAGGGATTTTAGTGTTAGGGTGGACTTTTAGATAGGTTAGTGTTAGATCGTGGATGTCTGTAGAGGCAGGGATTTTAGTGTTAGGATGGACTTTTAGATAGATTAGTGTTAGATCGTGGATGTCTGTAGATGCAGGGATTTTAGTGTTAGGGTGGACTTTTAGATAGATTAGTGTTAGATCGTGGATGTCTGTAGAGGCAGGGATTTTAGTGTTAGGATGGACTTTTAGATAGATTAGTGTTAGATCGTGGATGTCTGTAGAGGCAGGGATTTTAGTGTTAGGATGGACTTTTAGATAGGTTAGTGTTAGATCGTGGATGTCTGTAGATGCAGGGATTTTAGTGTTAGGATGGACTTTTAGATAGATTAGTGTTAGATCGTGGATGTCTGTAGAGGCAGGGATTTTAGTGTTAGGATGGACTTTTAGATAGGTTAGTGTTAGATCGTGGATGTCTGTAGATGCAGGGATTTTAGTGTTAGGATGGACTTTTAGATAGATTAGTGTTAGATCGTGGATGTCTGTAGAGGCAGGGATTTTAGTGTTAGGATGGACTTTTAGATAGGTTAGTGTTAGATCGTGGATGTCTGTAGATGCAGGGATTTTAGTGTTAGGATGGACTTTTAGATAGATTAGTGTTAGATCGTGGATGTCTGTAGAGGCAGGGATTTTAGTGTTAGGATGGACTTTTAGATAGATTAGTGTTAGATCGTGGATGTCTGTAGAGGCAGGGATTTTAGTGTTAGGGTGGACTTTTAGATAGATTAGTGTTAGATCGTGGATGTCTGTAGAGGCAGGGATTTTAGTGTTAGGATGGACTTTTAGATAGGTTAGTGTTAGATCGTGGATGTCTGTAGAGGCAGGGATTTTAGTGTTAGGATGGACTTTTAGATAGGTTAGTGTTAGATCGTGGATGTCTGTAGAGGCAGGGATTTTAGTGTTAGGGTGGACTTTTAGATAGATTAGTGTTAGATCGTGGATGTCTGTAGAGGCAGGGATTTTAGTGTTAGGATGGACTTTTAGATAGATTAGTGTTAGATCGTGGATGTCTGTAGAGGCAGGGATTTTAGTGTTAGGATGGACTTTTAGATAGGTTAGTGTTAGATCGTGGATGTCTGTAGAGGCAGGGATTTTAGTGTTAGGATGGACTTTTAGATAGGTTAGTGTTAGATCGTGGATGTCTGTAGAGGCAGGGATTTTAGTGTTAGGGTGGACTTTTAGATAGATTAGTGTTAGATCGTGGATGTCTGTAGAGGCAGGGATTTTAGTGTTAGGATGGACTTTTAGATAGGTTAGTGTTAGATCGTGGATGTCTGTAGATGCAGGGATTTTAGTGTTAGGATGGACTTTTAGATAGATTAGTGTTAGATCGTGGATGTCTGTAGAGGCAGGGATTTTAGTGTTAGGGTGGACTTTTAGATAGATTAGTGTTAGATCGTGGATGTCTGTAGAGGCAGGGATTTTAGTGTTAGGGTGGACTTTTAGATAGATTAGTGTTAGATCGTGGATGTCTGTAGAGGCAGGGATTTTAGTGTTAGGGTGGACTTTTAGATAGATTAGTGTTAGATCGTGGATGTCTGTAGAGGCAGGGATTTTAGTGTTAGGATGGACTTTTAGATAGATTAGTGTTAGATCGTGGATGTCTGTAGAGGCAGGGATTTTAGTGTTAGGGTGGACTTTTAGATAGATTAGTGTTAGATCGTGGATGTCTGTAGAGGCAGGGATTTTAGTGTTAGGATGGACTTTTAGATAGATTAGTGTTAGATCGTGGATGTCTGTAGAGGCAGGGATTTTAGTGTTAGGATGGACTTTTAGATAGATTAGTGTTAGATCATGGATGTCTGTAGATGCAGGGATTTTAGTGTTAGGGTGGACTTTTAGATAGATTAGTGTTAGATCGTGGATGTCTGTAGAGGCAGGGATTTTAGTGTTAGGATGGACTTTTAGATAGGTTAGTGTTAGATCGTGGATGTCTGTAGAGGCAGGGATTTTAGTGTTAGGATGGACTTTTAGATAGATTAGTGTTAGATCGTGGATGTCTGTAGAGGCAGGGATTTTAGTGTTAGGATGGACTTTTAGATAGGTTAGTGTTAGATCGTGGATGTCTGTAGAGGCAGGGATTTTAGTGTTAGGGTGGACTTTTAGATAGATTAGTGTTAGATCGTGGATGTCTGTAGAGGCAGGGATTTTAGTGTTAGGATGGACTTTTAGATAGGTTAGTGTTAGATCGTGGATGTCTGTAGATGCAGGGATTTTAGTGTTAGGATGGACTTTTAGATAGATTAGTGTTAGATCGTGGATGTCTGTAGAGGCAGGGATTTTAGTGTTAGGGTGGACTTTTAGATAGATTAGTGTTAGATCGTGGATGTCTGTAGATGCAGGGATTTTAGTGTTAGGATGGACTTTTAGATAGATTAGTGTTAGATCGTGGATGTCTGTAGATGCAGGGATTTTAGTGTTAGGATGGACTTTTAGATAGATTAGTGTTAGATCGTGGATGTCTGTAGAGGCAGGGATTTTAGTGTTAGGGTGGACTTTTAGATAGATTAGTGTTAGATCGTGGATGTCTGTAGATGCAGGGATTTTAGTGTTAGGGTGGACTTTTAGATAGATTAGTGTTAGATCGTGGATGTCTGTAGAGGCAGGGATTTTAGTGTTAGGATGGACTTTTAGATAGATTAGTGTTAGATCGTGGATGTCTGTAGAGGCAGGGATTTTAGTGTTAGGGTGGACTTTTAGATAGATTAGTGTTAGATCGTGGATGTCTGTAGAGGCAGGGATTTTAGTGTTAGGGTGGACTTTTAGATAGATTAGTGTTAGATCGTGGATGTCTGTAGAGGCAGGGATTTTAGTGTTAGGATGGACTTTTAGATAGATTAGTGTTAGATCGTGGATGTCTGTAGAGGCAGGGATTTTAGTGTTAGGGTGGACTTTTAGATAGATTAGTGTTAGATCGTGGATGTCTGTAGAGGCAGGGATTTTAGTGTTAGGATGGACTTTTAGATAGATTAGTGTTAGATCGTGGATGTCTGTAGAGGCAGGGATTTTAGTGTTAGGATGGACTTTTAGATAGATTAGTGTTAGATCATGGATGTCTGTAGATGCAGGGATTTTAGTGTTAGGATGGACTTTTAGATAGATTAGTGTTAGATCGTGGATGTCTGTAGAGGCAGGGATTTTAGTGTTAGGATGGACTTTTAGATAGGTTAGTGTTAGATCGTGGATGTCTGTAGAGGCAGGGATTTTAGTGTTAGGATGGACTTTTAGATAGATTAGTGTTAGATCGTGGATGTCTGTAGAGGCAGGGATTTTAGTGTTAGGATGGACTTTTAGATAGGTTAGTGTTAGATCGTGGATGTCTGTAGAGGCAGGGATTTTAGTGTTAGGATGGACTTTTAGATAGATTAGTGTTAGATCGTGGATGTCTGTAGAGGCAGGGATTTTAGTGTTAGGATGGACTTTTAGATAGGTTAGTGTTAGATCGTGGATGTCTGTAGATGCAGGGATTTTAGTGTTAGGATGGACTTTTAGATAGATTAGTGTTAGATCGTGGATGTCTGTAGAGGCAGGGATTTTAGTGTTAGGGTGGACTTTTAGATAGATTAGTGTTAGATCGTGGATGTCTGTAGAGGCAGGGATTTTAGTGTTAGGATGGACTTTTAGATAGATTAGTGTTAGATCGTGGATGTCTGTAGATGCAGGGATTTTAGTGTTAGGATGGACTTTTAGATAGATTAGTGTTAGATCGTGGATGTCTGTAGAGGCAGGGATTTTAGTGTTAGGGTGGACTTTTAGATAGATTAGTGTTAGATCGTGGATGTCTGTAGATGCAGGGATTTTAGTGTTAGGATGGACTTTTAGATAGATTAGTGTTAGATCGTGGATGTCTGTAGAGGCAGGGATTTTAGTGTTAGGATGGACTTTTAGATAGATTAGTGTTAGATCGTGGATGTCTGTAGAGGCAGGGATTTTAGTGTTAGGGTGGACTTTTAGATAGATTAGTGTTAGATCGTGGATGTCTGTAGATGCAGGGATTTTAGTGTTAGGGTGGACTTTTAGATAGGTTAGTGTTAGATCGTGGATGTCTGTAGAGGCAGGGATTTTAGTGTTAGGATGGACTTTTAGATAGATTAGTGTTAGATCGTGGATGTCTGTAGATGCAGGGATTTTAGTGTTAGGGTGGACTTTTAGATAGATTAGTGTTAGATCGTGGATGTCTGTAGAGGCAGGGATTTTAGTGTTAGGATGGACTTTTAGATAGATTAGTGTTAGATCGTGGATGTCTGTAGAGGCAGGGATTTTAGTGTTAGGATGGACTTTTAGATAGGTTAGTGTTAGATCGTGGATGTCTGTAGATGCAGGGATTTTAGTGTTAGGATGGACTTTTAGATAGATTAGTGTTAGATCGTGGATGTCTGTAGAGGCAGGGATTTTAGTGTTAGGATGGACTTTTAGATAGGTTAGTGTTAGATCGTGGATGTCTGTAGATGCAGGGATTTTAGTGTTAGGATGGACTTTTAGATAGATTAGTGTTAGATCGTGGATGTCTGTAGAGGCAGGGATTTTAGTGTTAGGATGGACTTTTAGATAGGTTAGTGTTAGATCGTGGATGTCTGTAGATGCAGGGATTTTAGTGTTAGGATGGACTTTTAGATAGATTAGTGTTAGATCGTGGATGTCTGTAGAGGCAGGGATTTTAGTGTTAGGATGGACTTTTAGATAGATTAGTGTTAGATCGTGGATGTCTGTAGAGGCAGGGATTTTAGTGTTAGGGTGGACTTTTAGATAGATTAGTGTTAGATCGTGGATGTCTGTAGAGGCAGGGATTTTAGTGTTAGGATGGACTTTTAGATAGGTTAGTGTTAGATCGTGGATGTCTGTAGAGGCAGGGATTTTAGTGTTAGGATGGACTTTTAGATAGGTTAGTGTTAGATCGTGGATGTCTGTAGAGGCAGGGATTTTAGTGTTAGGGTGGACTTTTAGATAGGTTAGTGTTAGATCGTGGATGTCTGTAGAGGCAGGGATTTTAGTGTTAGGATGGACTTTTAGATAGATTAGTGTTAGATCGTGGATGTCTGTAGAGGCAGGGATTTTAGTGTTAGGGTGGACTTTTAGATAGATTAGTGTTAGATCGTGGATGTCTGTAGATGCAGGGATTTTAGTGTTAGGGTGGACTTTTAGATAGATTAGTGTTAGATCGTGGATGTCTGTAGAGGCAGGGATTTTAGTGTTAGGATGGACTTTTAGATAGATTAGTGTTAGATCGTGGATGTCTGTAGAGGCAGGGATTTTAGTGTTAGGATGGACTTTTAGATAGATTAGTGTTAGATCGTGGATGTCTGTAGATGCAGGGATTTTAGTGTTAGGATGGACTTTTAGATAGATTAGTGTTAGATCGTGGATGTCTGTAGATGTAGGGATTTTAGTGTTAGGGTGGACTTTTAGATAGATTAGTGTTAGATCGTGGATGTCTGTAGAGGCAGGGATTTTAGTGTTAGGGTGGACTTTTAGATAGGTTAGTGTTAGATCGTGGATGTCTGTAGAGGCAGGGATTTTAGTGTTAGGATGGACTTTTAGATAGATTAGTGTTAGATCGTGGATGTCTGTAGAGGCAGGGATTTTAGTGTTAGGATGGACTTTTAGATAGGTTAGTGTTAGATCGTGGATGTCTGTAGATGCAGGGATTTTAGTGTTAGGATGGACTTTTAGATAGATTAGTGTTAGATCGTGGATGTCTGTAGAGGCAGGGATTTTAGTGTTAGGATGGACTTTTAGATAGATTAGTGTTAGATCGTGGATGTCTGTAGAGGCAGGGATTTTAGTGTTAGGATGGACTTTTAGATAGATTAGTGTTAGATCGTGGATGTCTGTAGATGCAGGGATTTTAGTGTTAGGGTGGACTTTTAGATAGATTAGTGTTAGATCGTGGATGTCTGTAGAGGCAGGGATTTTAGTGTTAGGATGGACTTTTAGATAGATTAGTGTTAGATCGTGGATGTCTGTAGAGGCAGGGATTTTAGTGTTAGGATGGACTTTTAGATAGATTAGTGTTAGATCGTGGATGTCTGTAGAGGCAGGGATTTTAGTGTTAGGATGGACTTTTAGATAGATTAGTGTTAGATCGTGGATGTCTGTAGATGCAGGGATTTTAGTGTTAGGGTGGACTTTTAGATAGGTTAGTGTTAGATCGTGGATGTCTGTAGAGGCAGGGATTTTAGTGTTAGGATGGACTTTTAGATAGATTAGTGTTAGATCGTGGATGTCTGTAGATGCAGGGATTTTAGTGTTAGGGTGGACTTTTAGATAGATTAGTGTAGATCGTGGATGTCTGTAGATGCAGGGATTTTAGTGTTAGGGTGGACTTTTAGATAGATTAGTGTTAGATCGTGGATGTCTGTAGATGCAGGGATTTTAGTGTTAGGGTGGACTTTTAGATAGGTTAGTGTTAGATCGTGGATGTCTGTAGATGCAGGGATTTTAGTGTTAGGATGGACTTTTAGATAGATTAGTGTTAGATCGTGGATGTCTGTAGAGGCAGGGATTTTAGTGTTAGGGTGGACTTTTAGATAGATTAGTGTTAGATCGTGGATGTCTGTAGATGCAGGGATTTTAGTGTTAGGATGGACTTTTAGATAGATTAGTGTTAGATCGTGGATGTCTGTAGATGCAGGGATTTTAGTGTTAGGGTGGACTTTTAGATAGGTTAGTGTTAGATCGTGGATGTCTGTAGATGCAGGGATTTTAGTGTTAGGATGGACTTTTAGATAGATTAGTGTTAGATCGTGGATGTCTGTAGATGCAGGGATTTTAGTGTTAGGGTGGACTTTTAGATAGATTAGTGTTAGATCGTGGATGTCTGTAGAGGCAGGGATTTTAGTGTTAGGGTGGACTTTTAGATAGATTAGTGTTAGATCGTGGATGTCTGTAGAGGCAGGGATTTTAGTGTTAGGATGGACTTTTAGATAGGTTAGTGTTAGATCGTGGATGTCTGTAGAGGCAGGGATTTTAGTGTTAGGGTGGACTTTTAGATAGATTAGTGTTAGATCGTGGATGTCTGTAGAGGCAGGGATTTTAGTGTTAGGATGGACTTTTAGATAGATTAGTGTTAGATCGTGGATGTCTGTAGAGGCAGGGATTTTAGTGTTAGGATGGACTTTTAGATAGGTTAGTGTTAGATCGTGGATGTCTGTAGAGGCAGGGATTTTAGTGTTAGGATGGACTTTTAGATAGATTAGTGTTAGATCGTGGATGTCTGTAGAGGCAGGGATTTTAGTGTTAGGATGGACTTTTAGATAGGTTAGTGTTAGATCGTGGATGTCTGTAGAGGCAGGGATTTTAGTGTTAGGGTGGACTTTTAGATAGATTAGTGTTAGATCGTGGATGTCTGTAGAGGCAGGGATTTTAGTGTTAGGATGGACTTTTAGATAGATTAGTGTTAGATCGTGGATGTCTGTAGAGGCAGGGATTTTAGTGTTAGGATGGACTTTTAGATAGGTTAGTGTTAGATCGTGGATGTCTGTAGAGGCAGGGATTTTAGTGTTAGGATGGACTTTTAGATAGATTAGTGTTAGATCGTGGATGTCTGTAGAGGCAGGGATTTTAGTGTTAGGGTGGACTTTTAGATAGGTTAGTGTTAGATCGTGGATGTCTGTAGATGCAGGGATTTTAGTGTTAGGATGGACTTTTAGATAGATTAGTGTTAGATCGTGGATGTCTGTAGAGGCAGGGATTTTAGTGTTAGGATGGACTTTTAGATAGATTAGTGTTAGATCGTGGATGTCTGTAGAGGCAGGGATTTTAGTGTTAGGGTGGACTTTTAGATAGATTAGTGTTAGATCGTGGATGTCTGTAGATGCAGGGATTTTAGTGTTAGGGTGGACTTTTAGATAGATTAGTGTTAGATCGTGGATGTCTGTAGAGGCAGGGATTTTAGTGTTAGGATGGACTTTTAGATAGATTAGTGTTAGATCGTGGATGTCTGTAGAGGCAGGGATTTTAGTGTTAGGGTGGACTTTTAGATAGATTAGTGTTAGATCGTGGATGTCTGTAGAGGCAGGGATTTTAGTGTTAGGGTGGACTTTTAGATAGATTAGTGTTAGATCGTGGATGTCTGTAGAGGCAGGGATTTTAGTGTTAGGATGGACTTTTAGATAGATTAGTGTTAGATCGTGGATGTCTGTAGAGGCAGGGATTTTAGTGTTAGGATGGACTTTTAGATAGGTTAGTGTTAGATCGTGGATGTCTGTAGAGGCAGGGATTTTAGTGTTAGGATGGACTTTTAGATAGATTAGTGTTAGATCGTGGATGTCTGTAGAGGCAGGGATTTTAGTGTTAGGATGGACTTTTAGATAGGTTAGTGTTAGATCGTGGATGTCTGTAGAGGCAGGGATTTTAGTGTTAGGATGGACTTTTAGATAGGTTAGTGTTAGATCGTGGATGTCTGTAGAGGCAGGGATTTTAGTGTTAGGATGGACTTTTAGATAGATTAGTGTTAGATCGTGGATGTCTGTAGATGCAGGGATTTTAGTGTTAGGATGGACTTTTAGATAGATTAGTGTTAGATCGTGGATGTCTGTAGAGGCAGGGATTTTAGTGTTAGGATGGACTTTTAGATAGATTAGTGTTAGATCGTGGATGTCTGTAGAGGCAGGGATTTTAGTGTTAGGATGGACTTTTAGATAGATTAGTGTTAGATCGTGGATGTCTGTAGAGGCAGGGATTTTAGTGTTAGGATGGACTTTTAGATAGATTAGTGTTAGATCGTGGATGTCTGTAGAGGCAGGGATTTTAGTGTTAGGATGGACTTTTAGATAGGTTAGTGTTAGATCGTGGATGTCTGTAGAGGCAGGGATTTTAGTGTTAGGGTGGACTTTTAGATAGGTTAGTGTTAGATCGTGGATGTCTGTAGAGGCAGGGATTTTAGTGTTAGGATGGACTTTTAGATAGGTTAGTGTTAGATCGTGGATGTCTGTAGAGGCAGGGATTTTAGTGTTAGGGTGGACTTTTAGATAGGTTAGTGTTAGATCGTGGATGTCTGTAGAGGCAGGGATTTTAGTGTTAGGGTGGACTTTTAGATAGATTAGTGTTAGATCGTGGATGTCTGTAGATGCAGGGATTTTAGTGTTAGGGTGGACTTTTAGATAGATTAGTGTTAGATCGTGGATGTCTGTAGAGGCAGGGATTTTAGTGTTAGGATGGACTTTTAGATAGGTTAGTGTTAGATCGTGGATGTCTGTAGATGCAGGGATTTTAGTGTTAGGATGGACTTTTAGATAGATTAGTGTTAGATCGTAGATGTCTGTAGAGGCAGGGATTTTAGTGTTAGGATGGACTTTTAGATAGATTAGTGTTAGATCGTGGATGTCTGTAGAGGCAGGGATTTTAGTGTTAGGATGGACTTTTAGATAGATTAGTGTTAGATCGTGGATGTCTGTAGAAGCAGGGATTTTAGTGTTAGGATGGACTTTTAGATAGATTAGTGTTAGATCGTGGATGTCTGTAGATGCAGGGATTTTAGTGTTAGGATGGACTTTTAGATAGGTTAGTGTTAGATCGTGGATGTCTGTAGAGGCAGGGATTTTAGTGTTAGGATGGACTTTTAGATAGGTTAGTGTTAGATCGTGGATGTCTGTAGAGGCAGGGATTTTAGTGTTAGGATGGACTTTTAGATAGATTAGTGTTAGATCGTGGATGTCTGTAGATGCAGGGATTTTAGTGTTAGGGTGGACTTTTAGATAGATTAGTGTTAGATCGTGGATGTCTGTAGAGGCAGGGATTTTAGTGTTAGGGTGGACTTTATAGATAGATTAGTGTTAGATCGTGGATGTCTGTAGAGGCAGGGATTTTAGTGTTAGGGTGGACTTTTAGATAGATTAGTGTTAGATCGTGGATGTCTGTAGAGGCAGGGATTTTAGTGTTAGGGTGGACTTTTAGATAGGTTAGTGTTAGATCGTGGATGTCTGTAGATGCAGGGATTTTAGTGTTAGGGTGGACTTTTAGATAGGTTAGTGTTAGATCGTGGATGTCTGTAGAGGCAGGGATTTTAGTGTTAGGATGGACTTTTAGATAGATTAGTGTTAGATCGTGGATGTCTGTAGAGGCAGGGATTTTAGTGTTAGGATGGACTTTTAGATAGATTAGTGTTAGATCGTGGATGTCTGTAGAGGCAGGGATTTTAGTGTTAGGATGGACTTTTAGATAGATTAGTGTTAGATCGTGGATGTCTGTAGAGGCAGGGATTTTTGTGTTAGGATGGACTTTTAGATAGATTAGTGTTAGATCGTGGATGTCTGTAGAGGCAGGGATTTTAGTGTTTTGGTGGACTTTTAGATAGATTAGTGTTAGATTGTGGATGTCTGTAGAGGCAGGGATTTTAGTGTTAGGATGGACTTTTAGATAGGTTAGTGTTAGATCGTGGATGTCTGTAGAGGCAGGGATTTTAGTGTTAGGATGGACTTTTAGATAGATTAGTGTTAGATCGTGGATGTCTGTAGAGGCAGGGATTTTAGTGTTAGGATGGACTTTTAGATAGATTAGTGTTAGATCGTGGATGTCTGTAGAGGCAGGGATTTTAGTGTTAGGGTGGACTTTTAGATAGATTAGTGTTAGATCGTGGATGTCTGTAGAGGCAGGGATTTTAGTGTTAGGATGGACTTTTAGATAGATTAGTGTTAGATCGTGGATGTCTGTAGAGGCAGGGATTTTAGTGTTAGGATGGACTTTTAGATAGGTTAGTGTTGGATCGTGTATGTCTGTAGATGCAGGGATTTTAGTGTTAGGATGGACTTTTAGATAGATTAGTGTTAGATCGTGGATGTCTGTAGAGGCAGGGATTTTAGTGTTAGGGTGGACTTTTAGATAGATTAGTGTTAGATCGTGGATGTCTGTAGATGCAGGGATTTTAGTGTTAGGATGGACTTTTAGATAGATTAGTGTTAGATCGTGGATGTCTGTAGAGGCAGGGATTTTAGTGTTAGGATGGACTTTTAGATAGATTAGTGTTAGATCGTGGATGTCTGTAGAGGCAGGGATTTTAGTGTTAGGATGGACTTTTAGATAGGTTAGTGTTAGATCGTGGATGTCTGTAGATGCAGGGATTTTAGTGTTAGGGTGGACTTTTAGATAGATTAGTGTTAGATCGTGGATGTCTGTAGATGCAGGGATTTTAGTGTTAGGATGGACTTTTAGATAGATTAGTGTTAGATCGTGGATGTCTGTAGAGGCAGGGATTTTAGTGTTAGGATGGACTTTTAGATATATTAGTGTTAGATCGTGGATGTCTGTAGAGGCAGGGATTTTAGTGTTAGGATGGACTTTTAGATAGATTAGTGTTAGATCGTGGATGTCTGTAGAGGCAGGGATTTTAGTGTTAGGATGGACTTTTAGATATATTAGTGTTAGATCGTGGATGTCTGTAGAGGCAGGGATTTTAGTGTTAGGATGGACTTTTAGATAGATTAGTGTTAGATCGTGGATGTCTGTAGAGGCAGGGATTTTAGTGTTAGGGTGGACTTTTAGATAGATTAGTGTTAGATCGTGGATGTCTGTAGATGCAGGGATTTTAGTGTTAGGATGGACTTTTAGATAGATTAGTGTTAGATCGTGGATGTCTGTAGAGGCAGGGATTTTAGTGTTAGGGTGGACTTTTAGATAGATTAGTGTTAGATCGTGGATGTCTGTAGAGGCAGGGATTTTAGTGTTAGGATGGACTTTTAGATAGGTTAGTGTTAGATCGTGGATGTCTGTAGAGGCAGGGATTTTAGTGTTAGGATGGACTTTTAGATAGATTAGTGTTAGATCGTGGATGTCTGTAGAGGCAGGGATTTTAGTGTTAGGATGGACTTTTAGATAGATTAGTGTTAGATCGTGGATGTCTGTAGATGTAGGGATTTTAGTGTTAGGATGGACTTTTAGATAGATTAGTGTTAGATCGTGGATGTCTGTAGAGGCAGGGATTTTAGTGTTAGGATGGACTTTTAGATAGATTAGTGTTAGATCGTGGATGTCTGTAGAGGCAGGGATTTTAGTGTTAGGATGGACTTTTAGATAGATTAGTGTTAGATCGTGGATGTCTGTAGAGGCAGGGATTTTAGTGTTAGGATGGACTTTTAGATAGATTAGTGTTAGATCGTGGATGTCTGTAGAGGCAGGGATTTTAGTGTTAGGATGGACTTTTAGATAGGTTAGTGTTAGATCGTGGATGTCTGTAGATGCAGGGATTTTAGTGTTAGGATGGACTTTTAGATAGATTAGTGTTAGATCGTGGATGTCTGTAGAGGCAGGGATTTTAGTGTTAGGATGGACTTTTAGATAGGTTAGTGTTAGATCGTGGATGTCTGTAGAGGCAGGGATTTTAGTGTTAGGATGGACTTTTAGATAGATTAGTGTTAGATCGTGGATGTCTGTAGATGCAGGGATTTTAGTGTTAGGATGGACTTTTAGATAGATTAGTGTTAGATCGTGGATGTCTGTAGAGGCAGGGATTTTAGTGTTAGGATGGACTTTTAGATAGGTTAGTGTTAGATCGTGGATGTCTGTAGATGCAGGGATTTTAGTGTTAGGATGGACTTTTAGATAGATTAGTGTTAGATCGTGGATGTCTGTAGATGCAGGGATTTTAGTGTTAGGATGGACTTTTAGATAGATTAGTGTTAGATCGTGGATGTCTGTAGATGCAGGGATTTAGTGTTAGGATGGACTTTTAGATAGATTAGTGTTAGATCGTGGATGTCTGTAGAGGCAGGGATTTTAGTGTTAGGATGGACTTTTAGATAGATTAGTGTTAGATCGTGGATGTCTGTAGATGCAGGGATTTTAGTGTTAGGATGGACTTTTAGATAGGTTAGTGTTAGATCGTGGATGTCTGTAGAGGCAGGGGATTTTAGTGTTAGGGTGGACTTTTAGATAGATTAGTGTTAGATCGTGGATGTCTGTAGAGGCAGGGATTTTAGTGTTAGGATGGACTTTTAGATAGGTTAGTGTTAGATCGTGGATGTCTGTAGATGCAGGGATTTTAGTGTTAGGGTGGACTTTTAGATAGATTAGTGTTAGATCGTGGATGTCTGTAGAGGCAGGGATTTTAGTGTTAGGGTGGACTTTTAGATAGATTAGTGTTAGATCGTGGATGTCTGTAGATGCAGGGATTTTAGTGTTAGGATGGACTTTTAGATAGGTTAGTGTTAGATCGTGGATGTCTGTAGATGCAGGGATTTTAGTGTTAGGATGGACTTTTAGATAGGTTAGTGTTAGATCGTGGATGTCTGTAGAGGCAGGGATTTTAGTGTTAGGATGGACTTTTAGATAGGTTAGTGTTAGATCGTGGATGTCTGTAGATGCAGGGATTTTAGTGTTAGGATGGACTTTTAGATAGATTAGTGTTAGATCGTGGATGTCTGTAGAGGCAGGGATTTTAGTGTTAGGATGGACTTTTAGATAGATTAGTGTTAGATCGTGGATGTCTGTAGAGGCAGGGATTTTAGTGTTAGGGTGGACTTTTAGATAGATTAGTGTTAGATCGTGGATGTCTGTAGATGCAGGGATTTTAGTGTTAGGATGGACTTTTAGATAGGTTAGTGTTAGATCGTGGATGTCTGTAGAGGCAGGGATTTTAGTGTTAGGATGGACTTTTAGATAGATTAGTGTTAGATCGTGGATGTCTGTAGAGGCAGGGATTTTAGTGTTAGGATGGACTTTTAGATAGGTTAGTGTTAGATCGTGGATGTCTGTAGATGCAGGGATTTTAGTGTTAGGATGGACTTTTAGATAGGTTAGTGTTAGATCGTGGATGTCTGTAGAGGCAGGGATTTTAGTGTTAGGATGGACTTTTAGATAGGTTAGTGTTAGATCGTGGATGTCTGTAGAGGCAGGGATTTTAGTGTTAGGATGGACTTTTAGATAGATTAGTGTTAGATCGTGGATGTCTGTAGATGCAGGGATTTTAGTGTTAGGATGGACTTTTAGATAGGTTAGTGTTAGATCGTGGATGTCTGTAGATGCAGGGATTTTAGTGTTAGGATGGACTTTTAGATAGATTAGTGTTAGATCGTGGATGTCTGTAGATGCAGGGATTTTAGTGTTAGGATGGACTTTTAGATAGATTAGTGTTAGATCGTGGATGTCTGTAGAGGCAGGGATTTTAGTGTTAGGATGGACTTTTAGATAGATTAGTGTTAGATCGTGGATGTCTGTAGAGGCAGGGATTTTAGTGTTAGGATGGACTTTTAGATAGGTTAGTGTTAGATCGTGGATGTCTGTAGAGGCAGGGATTTTAGTGTTAGGATGGACTTTTAGATAGGTTAGTGTTAGATCGTGGATGTCTGTAGAGGCAGGGATTTTAGTGTTAGGGTGGACTTTTAGATAGATTAGTGTTAGATCGTGGATGTCTGTAGAGGCAGGGATTTTAGTGTTAGGATGGACTTTTAGATAGATTAGTGTTAGATCGTGGATGTCTGTAGAGGCAGGGATTTTAGTGTTAGGATGGACTTTTAGATAGGTTAGTGTTAGATCGTGGATGTCTGTAGAGGCAGGGATTTTAGTGTTAGGGTGGACTTTTAGATAGATTAGTGTTAGATCGTGGATGTCTGTAGAGGCAGGGATTTTAGTGTTAGGATGGACTTTTAGATAGATTAGTGTTAGATCGTGGATGTCTGTAGAAGCAGGGATTTTAGTGTTAGGGTGGACTTTTAGATAGATTAGTGTTAGATCGTGGATGTCTGTAGAGGCAGGGATTTTAGTGTTAGGGTGGACTTTTAGATAGGTTAGTGTTAGATCGTGGATGTCTGTAGAGGCAGGGATTTTAGTGTTAGGATGGACTTTTAGATAGATTAGTGTTAGATCGTGGATGTCTGTAGAGGCAGGGATTTTAGTGTTAGGGTGGACTTTTAGATAGATTAGTGTTAGATCGTGGATGTCTGTAGAGGCAGGGATTTTAGTGTTAGGATGGACTTTTAGATAGATTAGTGTTAGATCGTGGATGTCTGTAGAGGCAGGGATTTTAGTGTTAGGATGGACTTTTAGATAGATTAGTGTTAGATCGTGGATGTCTGTAGAGGCAGGGATTTTTAGTGTTAGGATGGACTTTTAGATAGATTAGTGTTAGATCGTGGATGTCTGTAGAGGCAGGGATTTTAGTGTTAGGGTGGACTTTTAGATAGATTAGTGTTAGATCGTGGATGTCTGTAGAGGCAGGGATTTTAGTGTTAGGATGGACTTTTAGATAGATTAGTGTTAGATCGTGGATGTCTGTAGAGGCAGGGATTTTAGTGTTAGGATGGACTTTTAGTTAGGTTAGTGTTAGATCGTGGATGTCTGTAGAGGCAGGGATTTTAGTGTTAGGATGGACTTTTAGATAGGTTAGTGTTAGATCGTGGATGTCTGTAGAGGCAGGGATTTTAGTGTTAGGGTGGACTTTTAGATAGATTAGTGTTAGATCGTGGATGTCTGTAGAGGCAGGGATTTTAGTGTTAGGATGGACTTTTAGATAGATTAGTGTTAGATCGTGGATGTCTGTAGAGGCAGGGATTTTAGTGTTAGGATGGACTTTTAGATAGGTTAGTGTTAGATCGTGGATGTCTGTAGAGGCAGGGATTTTAGTGTTAGGATGGACTTTTAGATAGATTAGTGTTAGATCGTGGATGTCTGTAGAGGCAGGGATTTTAGTGTTAGGGTGGACTTTTAGATAGATTAGTGTTAGATCGTGGATGTCTGTAGATGCAGGGATTTTAGTGTTAGGGTGGACTTTTAGATAGATTAGTGTTAGATCGTGGATGTCTGTAGATGCAGGGATTTTAGTGTTAGGGTGGACTTTTAGATAGGTTAGTGTTAGATCGTGGATGTCTGTAGATGCAGGGATTTTAGTGTTAGGATGGACTTTTAGATAGATTAGTGTTAGATCGTGGATGTCTGTAGAGGCAGGGATTTTAGTGTTAGGGTGGACTTTTAGATAGATTAGTGTTAGATCGTGGATGTCTGTAGATGCAGGGATTTTAGTGTTAGGATGGACTTTTAGATAGATTAGTGTTAGATCGTGGATGTCTGTAGATGCAGGGATTTTAGTGTTAGGGTGGACTTTTAGATAGGTTAGTGTTAGATCGTGGATGTCTGTAGATGCAGGGATTTTAGTGTTAGGATGGACTTTTAGATAGATTAGTGTTAGATCGTGGATGTCTGTAGATGCAGGGATTTTAGTGTTAGGGTGGACTTTTAGATAGATTAGTGTTAGATCGTGGATGTCTGTAGAGGCAGGGATTTTAGTGTTAGGGTGGACTTTTAGATAGATTAGTGTTAGATCGTGGATGTCTGTAGAGGCAGGGATTTTAGTGTTAGGATGGACTTTTAGATAGGTTAGTGTTAGATCGTGGATGTCTGTAGATGCAGGGATTTTAGTGTTAGGATGGACTTTTAGATAGATTAGTGTTAGATCGTGGATGTCTGTAGAGGCAGGGATTTTAGTGTTAGGGTGGACTTTTAGATAGATTAGTGTTAGATCGTGGATGTCTGTAGAGGCAGGGATTTTAGTGTTAGGATGGACTTTTAGATAGATTAGTGTTAGATCGTGGATGTCTGTAGATGCAGGGATTTTAGTGTTAGGGTGGACTTTTAGATAGGTTAGTGTTAGATCGTGGATGTCTGTAGATGCAGGGATTTTAGTGTTAGGGTGGACTTTTAGATAGGTTAGTGTTAGATCGTGGATGTCTGTAGATGCAGGGATTTTAGTGTTAGGATGGACTTTTAGATAGATTAGTGTTAGATCGTGGATGTCTGTAGATGCAGGGATTTTAGTGTTAGGGTGGACTTTTAGATAGGTTAGTGTTAGATCGTGGATGTCTGTAGATGCAGGGATTTTAGTGTTAGGATGGACTTTTAGATAGATTAGTGTTAGATCGTGGATGTCTGTAGATGCAGGGATTTTAGTGTTAGGGTGGACTTTTAGATAGATTAGTGTTAGATCGTGGATGTCTGTAGAGGCAGGGATTTTAGTGTTAGGGTGGACTTTTAGATAGATTAGTGTTAGATCGTGGATGTCTGTAGAGGCAGGGATTTTAGTGTTAGGATGGACTTTTAGATAGATTAGTGTTAGATCGTGGATGTCTGTAGATGCAGGGATTTTAGTGTTAGGATGGACTTTTAGATAGATTAGTGTTAGATCGTGGATGTCTGTAGAGGCAGGGATTTTAGTGTTAGGGTGGACTTTTAGATAGATTAGTGTTAGATCGTGGATGTCTGTAGAGGCAGGGATTTTAGTGTTAGGATGGACTTTTAGATAGATTAGTGTTAGATCGTGGATGTCTGTAGAGGCAGGGATTTTAGTGTTAGGATGGACTTTTAGATAGGTTAGTGTTAGATCGTGGATGTCTGTAGAGGCAGGGATTTTAGTGTTAGGATGGACTTTTAGATAGATTAGTGTTAGATCGTGGATGTCTGTAGAGGCAGGGATTTTAGTGTTAGGATGGACTTTTAGATAGGTTAGTGTTAGATCGTGGATGTCTGTAGAGGCAGGGATTTTAGTGTTAGGGTGGACTTTTAGATAGATTAGTGTTAGATCGTGGATGTCTGTAGAGGCAGGGATTTTAGTGTTAGGATGGACTTTTAGATAGATTAGTGTTAGATCGTGGATGTCTGTAGAGGCAGGGATTTTAGTGTTAGGATGGACTTTTAGATAGGTTAGTGTTAGATCGTGGATGTCTGTAGAGGCAGGGATTTTAGTGTTAGGATGGACTTTTAGATAGATTAGTGTTAGATCGTGGATGTCTGTAGAGGCAGGGATTTTAGTGTTAGGGTGGACTTTTAGATAGATTAGTGTTAGATCGTGGATGTCTGTAGAGGCAGGGATTTTAGTGTTAGGGTGGACTTTTAGATAGATTAGTGTTAGATCGTGGATGTCTGTAGAGGCAGGGATTTTAGTGTTAGGGTGGACTTTTAGATAGATTAGTGTTAGATCGTGGATGTCTGTAGATGCAGGGATTTTAGTGTTAGGGTGGACTTTTAGATAGATTAGTGTTAGATCGTGGATGTCTGTAGAGGCAGGGATTTTAGTGTTAGGATGGACTTTTAGATAGATTAGTGTTAGATCGTGGATGTCTGTAGAGGCAGGGATTTTAGTGTTAGGGTGGACTTTTAGATAGATTAGTGTTAGATCGTGGATGTCTGTAGAGGCAGGGATTTTAGTGTTAGGATGGACTTTTAGATAGATTAGTGTTAGATCGTGGATGTCTGTAGAGGCAGGGATTTTAGTGTTAGGATGGACTTTTAGATAGGTTAGTGTTAGATCGTGGATGTCTGTAGAGGCAGGGATTTTAGTGTTAGGATGGACTTTTAGATAGATTAGTGTTAGATCGTGGATGTCTGTAGAGGCAGGGATTTTAGTGTTAGGATGGACTTTTAGATAGGTTAGTGTTAGATCGTGGATGTCTGTAGAGGCAGGGATTTTAGTGTTAGGATGGACTTTTAGATAGATTAGTGTTAGATCGTGGATGTCTGTAGATGCAGGGATTTTAGTGTTAGGATGGACTTTTAGATAGATTAGTGTTAGATCGTGGATGTCTGTAGAGGCAGGGATTTTAGTGTTAGGATGGACTTTTAGATAGATTAGTGTTAGATCGTGGATGTCTGTAGAGGCAGGGATTTTAGTGTTAGGATGGACTTTTAGATAGATTAGTGTTAGATCGTGGATGTCTGTAGAGGCAGGGATTTTAGTGTTAGGATGGACTTTTAGATAGATTAGTGTTAGATCGTGGATGTCTGTAGAGGCAGGGATTTTAGTGTTAGGATGGACTTTTAGATAGGTTAGTGTTAGATCGTGGATGTCTGTAGAGGCAGGGATTTTAGTGTTAGGGTGGACTTTTAGATAGGTTAGTGTTAGATCGTGGATGTCTGTAGAGGCAGGGATTTTAGTGTTAGGATGGACTTTTAGATAGGTTAGTGTTAGATCGTGGATGTCTGTAGAGGCAGGGATTTTAGTGTTAGGGTGGACTTTTAGATAGGTTAGTGTTAGATCGTGGATGTCTGTAGAGGCAGGGATTTTAGTGTTAGGGTGGACTTTTAGATAGATTAGTGTTAGATCGTGGATGTCTGTAGATGCAGGGATTTTAGTGTTAGGGTGGACTTTTAGATAGATTAGTGTTAGATCGTGGATGTCTGTAGAGGCAGGGATTTTAGTGTTAGGATGGACTTTTAGATAGGTTAGTGTTAGATCGTGGATGTCTGTAGATGCAGGGATTTTAGTGTTAGGATGGACTTTTAGATAGATTAGTGTTAGATCGTAGATGTCTGTAGAGGCAGGGATTTTAGTGTTAGGATGGACTTTTAGATAGATTAGTGTTAGATCGTGGATGTCTGTAGAGGCAGGGATTTTAGTGTTAGGATGGACTTTTAGATAGGTTAGTGTTAGATCGTGGATGTCTGTAGAGGCAGGGATTTTAGTGTTAGGATGGACTTTTAGATAGGTTAGTGTTAGATCGTGGATGTCTGTAGAGGCAGGGATTTTAGTGTTAGGATGGACTTTTAGATAGATTAGTGTTAGATCGTGGATGTCTGTAGATGCAGGGATTTTAGTGTTAGGGTGGACTTTTAGATAGATTAGTGTTAGATCGTGGATGTCTGTAGAGGCAGGGATTTTAGTGTTAGGGTGGACTTTTAGATAGATTAGTGTTAGATCGTGGATGTCTGTAGAGGCAGGGATTTTAGTGTTAGGGTGGACTTTTAGATAGATTAGTGTTAGATCGTGGATGTCTGTAGAGGCAGGGATTTTAGTGTTAGGGTGGACTTTTAGATAGGTTAGTGTTAGATCGTGGATGTCTGTAGATGCAGGGATTTTAGTGTTAGGGTGGACTTTTAGATAGGTTAGTGTTAGATCGTGGATGTCTGTAGAGGCAGGGATTTTAGTGTTAGGATGGACTTTTAGATAGATTAGTGTTAGATCGTGGATGTCTGTAGAGGCAGGGATTTTTGTGTTAGGATGGACTTTTAGATAGATTAGTGTTAGATCGTGGATGTCTGTAGAGGCAGGGATTTTAGTGTTTTGGTGGACTTTTAGATAGATTAGTGTTAGATTGTGGATGTCTGTAGAGGCAGGGATTTTAGTGTTAGGATGGACTTTTAGATAGGTTAGTGTTAGATCGTGGATGTCTGTAGAGGCAGGGATTTTAGTGTTAGGATGGACTTTTAGATAGATTAGTGTTAGATCGTGGATGTCTGTAGAGGCAGGGATTTTAGTGTTAGGATGGACTTTTAGATAGATTAGTGTTAGATCGTGGATGTCTGTAGAGGCAGGGATTTTAGTGTTAGGGTGGACTTTTAGATAGATTAGTGTTAGATCGTGGATGTCTGTAGAGGCAGGGATTTTAGTGTTAGGATGGACTTTTAGATAGATTAGTGTTAGATCGTGGATGTCTGTAGAGGCAGGGATTTTAGTGTTAGGATGGACTTTTAGATAGGTTAGTGTTGGATCGTGTATGTCTGTAGATGCAGGGATTTTAGTGTTAGGATGGACTTTTAGATAGATTAGTGTTAGATCGTGGATGTCTGTAGAGGCAGGGATTTTAGTGTTAGGGTGGACTTTTAGATAGATTAGTGTTAGATCGTGGATGTCTGTAGATGCAGGGATTTTAGTGTTAGGATGGACTTTTAGATAGATTAGTGTTAGATCGTGGATGTCTGTAGAGGCAGGGATTTTAGTGTTAGGATGGACTTTTAGATAGATTAGTGTTAGATCGTGGATGTCTGTAGAGGCAGGGATTTTAGTGTTAGGATGGACTTTTAGATAGATTAGTGTTAGATCGTGGATGTCTGTAGAGGCAGGGATTTTAGTGTTAGGATGGACTTTTAGATAGATTAGTGTTAGATCGTGGATGTCTGTAGAGGCAGGGATTTTAGTGTTAGGATGGACTTTTAGATAGGTTAGTGTTAGATCGTGGATGTCTGTAGATGCAGGGATTTTAGTGTTAGGGTGGACTTTTAGATAGATTAGTGTTAGATCGTGGATGTCTGTAGATGCAGGGATTTTAGTGTTAGGATGGACTTTTAGATAGATTAGTGTTAGATCGTGGATGTCTGTAGAGGCAGGGATTTTAGTGTTAGGATGGACTTTTAGATATATTAGTGTTAGATCGTGGATGTCTGTAGAGGCAGGGATATTTTAGTGTTAGGATGGACTTTTAGATAGGTTAGTGTTAGATCGTGGATGTCTGTAGAGGCAGGGATTTTAGTGTTAGGATGGACTTTTAGATAGATTAGTGTTAGATCGTGGATGTCTGTAGAGGCAGGGATTTTAGTGTTAGGATGGACTTTTAGATAGATTAGTGTTAGATCGTGGATGTCTGTAGATGCAGGGATTTTAGTGTTAGGATGGACTTTTAGATAGATTAGTGTTAGATCGTGGATGTCTGTAGAGGCAGGGATTTTAGTGTTAGGATGGACTTTTAGATAGGTTAGTGTTAGATCGTGGATGTCTGTAGATGCAGGGATTTTAGTGTTAGGATGGACTTTTAGATAGATTAGTGTTAGATCGTGGATGTCTGTAGAGGCAGGGATTTTAGTGTTAGGGTGGACTTTTAGATAGATTAGTGTTAGATCGTGGATGTCTGTAGAGGCAGGGATTTTAGTGTTAGGATGGACTTTTAGATAGATTAGTGTTAGATCGTGGATGTCTGTAGAGGCAGGGATTTTAGTGTTAGGGTGGACTTTTAGATAGATTAGTGTTAGATCGTGGATGTCTGTAGAGGTAGGGATTTTAGTGTTAGGATGGACTTTTAGATAGATTAGTGTTAGATCGTGGATGTCTGTAGAGGCAGGGATTTTAGTGTTAGGGTGGACTTTTAGATAGATTAGTGTTAGATCGTGGATGTCTGTAGAGGCAGGGATTTTAGTGTTAGGATGGACTTTTAGATAGATTAGTGTTAGATCGTGGATGTCTGTAGAGGCAGGGATTTTAGTGTTAGGATGGACTTTTAGATAGATTAGTGTTAGATCGTGGATGTCTGTAGAGGCAGGGATTTTAGTGTTAGGATGGACTTTTAGATAGATTAGTGTTAGATCGTGGATGTCTGTAGATGCAGGGATTTTAGTGTTAGGATGGACTTTTAGATAGATTAGTGTTAGATCGTGGATGTCTGTAGAGGCAGGGATTTTAGTGTTAGGATGGACTTTTAGATAGATTAGTGTTAGATCGTGGATGTCTGTAGAGGCAGGGATTTTAGTGTTAGGATGGACTTTTAGATAGATTAGTGTTAGATCGTGGATGTCTGTTGATGCAGGAATTTTAGTGTTAGGGTGGACTTTTAGATAGGTTAGTGTTAGATCGTGGATGTCTGTAGAGGCAGGGATTTTAGTGTTAGGATGGACTTTTAGATAGATTAGTGTTAGATCGTGGATGTCTGTAGATGCAGGGATTTTAGTGTTAGGATGGACTTTTAGATAGATTAGTGTTAGATCGTGGATGTCTGTAGAGGCAGGGATTTTAGTGTTAGGATGGACTTTTAGATAGATTAGTGTTAGATCGTGGATGTCTGTAGATGCAGGGATTTTAGTGTTAGGGTGGACTTTTAGATAGATTAGTGTTAGATCGTGGATGTCTGTAGAGGCAGGGATTTTAGTGTTAGGGTGGACTTTTAGATAGATTAGTGTTAGATCGTGGATGTCTGTAGATGCAGGGATTTTAGTGTTAGGATGGACTTTTAGATAGGTTAGTGTTAGATCGTGGATGTCTGTAGATGCAGGGATTTTAGTGTTAGGATGGACTTTTAGATAGGTTAGTGTTAGATCGTGGATGTCTGTAGAGGCAGGGATTTTAGTGTTAGGATGGACTTTTAGATAGGTTAGTGTTAGATCGTGGATGTCTGTAGAGGCAGGGATTTTAGTGTTAGGATGGACTTTTAGATAGATTAGTGTTAGATCGTGGATGTCTGTAGAGGCAGGGATTTTAGTGTTAGGATGGACTTTTAGATAGATTAGTGTTAGATCGTGGATGTCTGTAGAGGCAGGGATTTTAGTGTTAGGATGGACTTTTAGATAGATTAGTGTTAGATCGTGGATGTCTGTAGATGCAGGGATTTTAGTGTTAGGATGGACTTTTAGATAGATTAGTGTTAGATCGTGGATGTCTGTAGATGCAGGGATTTTAGTGTTAGGATGGACTTTTAGATAGATTAGTGTTAGATCGTGGATGTCTGTAGATGCAGGGATTTTAGTGTTAGGATGGACTTTTAGATAGGTTAGTGTTAGATCGTGGATGTCTGTAGAGGCAGGGATTTTAGTGTTAGGGTGGACTTTTAGATAGATAAGTGTTAGATCGTGGATGTCTGTAGAGGCAGGGATTTTAGTGTTAGGATGGACTTTTAGATAGATTAGTGTTAGATCGTGGATGTCTGTAGATGCAGGGATTTTAGTGTTAGGATGGACTTTTAGATAGATTAGTGTTAGATCGTGGATGTCTGTAGAGGCAGGGATTTTAGTGTTAGGATGGACTTTTAGATAGATTAGTGTTAGATCGTGGATGTCTGTAGAGGCAGGGATTTTAGTGTTAGGATGGACTTTTAGATAGATTAGTGTTAGATCGTGGATGTCTGTAGAGGCAGGGATTTTAGTGTTAGGATGGACTTTTAGATAGATTAGTGTTAGATCGTGGATGTCTGTAGAGGCAGGGATTTTAGTGTTAGGGTGGACTTTTAGATAGATTAGTGTTAGATCGTGGATGTCTGTAGAGGCAGGGATTTTAGTGTTAGGATGGACTTTTAGATAGATTAGTGTTAGATCGTGGATGTCTGTAGAGGCAGGGATTTTAGTGTTAGGATGGACTTTTAGATAGATTAGTGTTAGATCGTGGATGTCTGTAGAGGCAGGGATTTTAGTGTTAGGATGGACTTTTAGATAGGTTAGTGTTAGATCGTGGATGTCTGTAGATGCAGGGATTTTAGTGTTAGGATGGACTTTTAGATAGATTAGTGTTAGATCGTGGATGTCTGTAGAGGCAGGGATTTTAGTGTTAGGATGGACTTTTAGATAGATTAGTGTTAGATCGTGGATGTCTGTAGATGCAGGGATTTTAGTGTTAGGATGGACTTTTAGATAGATTAGTGTTAGATCGTGGATGTCTGTAGAGGCAGGGATTTTAGTGTTAGGATGGACTTTTAGATAGATTAGTGTTAGATCGTGGATGTCTGTAGATGCAGGGATTTTAGTGTTAGGATGGACTTTTAGATAGATTAGTGTTAGATCGTGGATGTCTGTAGATGCAGGGATTTTAGTGTTAGGGTGGACTTTTAGATAGATTAGTGTTAGATCGTGGATGTCTGTAGAGGCAGGGATTTTAGTGTTAGGATGGACTTTTAGATAGATTAGTGTTAGATCGTGGATGTCTGTAGATGCAGGGATTTTAGTGTTAGGATGGACTTTTAGATAGATTAGTGTTAGATCGTGGATGTCTGTAGATGCAGGGATTTTAGTGTTAGGGTGGACTTTTAGATAGATTAGTGTTAGATCGTGGATGTCTGTAGAGGCAGGGATTTTAGTGTTAGGATGGACTTTTAGATAGGTTAGTGTTAGATCGTGGATGTCTGTAGATGCAGGGATTTTAGTGTTAGGATGGACTTTTAGATAGATTAGTGTTAGATCGTGGATGTCTGTAGAGGCAGGGATTTTAGTGTTAGGATGGACTTTTAGATAGATTAGTGTTAGATCGTGGATGTCTGTAGATGCAGGGATTTTAGTGTTAGGATGGACTTTTAGATAGATTAGTGTTAGATCGTGGATGTCTGTAGAGGCAGGGATTTTAGTGTTAGGATGGACTTTTAGATAGGTTAGTGTTAGATCGTGGATGTCTGTAGAGGCAGGGATTTTAGTGTTAGGATGGACTTTTAGATAGGTTAGTGTTAGATCGTGGATGTCTGTAGATGCAGGGATTTTAGTGTTAGGATGGACTTTTAGATAGATTAGTGTTAGATCGTGGATGTCTGTAGAGGCAGGGATTTTAGTGTTAGGATGGACTTTTAGATAGATTAGTGTTAGATCGTGGATGTCTGTAGAGGCAGGGATTTTAGTGTTAGGATGGACTTTTAGATAGATTAGTGTTAGATCGTGGATGTCTGTAGATGCAGGGATTTTAGTGTTAGGATGGACTTTTAGATAGATTAGTGTTAGATCGTGGATGTCTGTAGAGGCAGGGATTTTAGTGTTAGGATGGACTTTTAGATAGGTTAGTGTTAGATCGTGGATGTCTGTAGAGGCAGGGATTTTAGTGTTAGGATGGACTTTTAGATAGGTTAGTGTTAGATCGTGGATGTCTGTAGATGCAGGGATTTTAGTGTTAGGATGGACTTTTAGATAGATTAGTGTTAGATCGTGGATGTCTGTAGAGGCAGGGATTTTAGTGTTAGGATGGACTTTTAGATAGATTAGTGTTAGATCGTGGATGTCTGTAGAGGCAGGGATTTTAGTGTTAGGATGGACTTTTAGATAGATTAGTGTTAGATCGTGGATGTCTGTAGATGCAGGGATTTTAGTGTTAGGATGGACTTTTAGATAGATTAGTGTTAGATCGTGGATGTCTGTAGAGGCAGGGATTTTAGTGTTAGGATGGACTTTTAGATAGATTAGTGTTAGATCGTGGATGTCTGTAGATGCAGGGATTTTAGTGTTAGGGTGGACTTTTAGATAGATTAGTGTTAGATCGTGGATGTCTGTAGAGGCAGGGATTTTAGTGTTAGGGTGGACTTTTAGATAGATTAGTGTTAGATCGTGGATGTCTGTAGATGCAGGGATTTTAGTGTTAGGATGGACTTTTAGATAGGTTAGTGTTAGATCGTGGATGTCTGTAGATGCAGGGATTTTAGTGTTAGGATGGACTTTTAGATAGGTTAGTGTTAGATCGTGGATGTCTGTAGAGGCAGGGATTTTAGTGTTAGGATGGACTTTTAGATAGGTTAGTGTTAGATCGTGGATGTCTGTAGAGGCAGGGATTTTAGTGTTAGGATGGACTTTTAGATAGGTTAGTGTTAGATCGTGGATGTCTGTAGAGGCAGGGATTTTAGTGTTAGGATGGACTTTTAGATAGATTAGTGTTAGATCGTGGATGTCTGTAGATGCAGGGATTTTAGTGTTAGGATGGACTTTTAGATAGATTAGTGTTAGATCGTGGATGTCTGTAGATGCAGGGATTTTAGTGTTAGGATGGACTTTTAGATAGATTAGTGTTAGATCGTGGATGTCTGTAGAGGCAGGGATTTTAGTGTTAGGGTGGACTTTTAGATAGATAAGTGTTAGATCGTGGATGTCTGTAGAGGCAGGGATTTTAGTGTTAGGATGGACTTTTAGATAGATTAGTGTTAGATCGTGGATGTCTGTAGATGCAGGGATTTTAGTGTTAGGATGGACTTTTAGATAGATTAGTGTTAGATCGTGGATGTCTGTAGAGGCAGGGATTTTAGTGTTAGGATGGACTTTTAGATAGATTAGTGTTAGATCGTGGATGTCTGTAGAGGCAGGGATTTTAGTGTTAGGATGGACTTTTAGATAGATTAGTGTTAGATCGTGGATGTCTGTAGAGGCAGGGATTTTAGTGTTAGGATGGACTTTTAGATAGATTAGTGTTAGATCGTGGATGTCTGTAGAGGCAGGGATTTTAGTGTTAGGGTGGACTTTTAGATAGATTAGTGTTAGATCGTGGATGTCTGTAGAGGCAGGGATTTTAGTGTTAGGATGGACTTTTAGATAGATTAGTGTTAGATCGTGGATGTCTGTAGAGGCAGGGATTTTAGTGTTAGGGTGGACTTTTAGATAGATTAGTGTTAGATCGTGGATGTCTGTAGAGGCAGGGATTTTAGTGTTAGGGTGGACTTTTAGATAGATTAGTGTTAGATCGTGGATGTCTGTAGAGGCAGGGATTTTAGTGTTAGGGTGGACTTTTAGATAGATTAGTGTTAGATCGTGGATGTCTGTAGAGGCAGGGATTTTAGTGTTAGGATGGACTTTTAGATAGATTAGTGTTAGATCGTGGATGTCTGTAGAGGCAGGGATTTTAGTGTTAGGATGGACTTTTAGATAGATTAGTGTTAGATCGTGGATGTCTGTAGAGGCAGGGATTTTAGTGTTAGGATGGACTTTTAGATAGATTAGTGTTAGATCGTGGATGTCTGTAGAGGCAGGGATTTTAGTGTTAGGGTGGACTTTTAGATAGATTAGTGTTAGATCGTGGATGTCTGTAGAGGCAGGGATTTTAGTGTTAGGATGGACTTTTAGATAGATTAGTGTTAGATCGTGGATGTCTGTAGAGGCAGGGATTTTAGTGTTAGGATGGACTTTTAGATAGATTAGTGTTAGATCGTGGATGTCTGTAGAGGCAGGGATTTTAGTGTTAGGATGGACTTTTAGATAGGTTAGTGTTAGATCGTGGATGTCTGTAGATGCAGGGATTTTAGTGTTAGGATGGACTTTTAGATAGATTAGTGTTAGATCGTGGATGTCTGTAGAGGCAGGGATTTTAGTGTTAGGATGGACTTTTAGATAGATTAGTGTTAGATCGTGGATGTCTGTAGATGCAGGGATTTTAGTGTTAGGATGGACTTTTAGATAGATTAGTGTTAGATCGTGGATGTCTGTAGAGGCAGGGATTTTAGTGTTAGGATGGACTTTTAGATAGATTAGTGTTAGATCGTGGATGTCTGTAGATGCAGGGATTTTAGTGTTAGGATGGACTTTTAGATAGATTAGTGTTAGATCGTGGATGTCTGTAGATGCAGGGATTTTAGTGTTAGGGTGGACTTTTAGATAGATTAGTGTTAGATCGTGGATGTCTGTAGATGCAGGGATTTTAGTGTTAGGATGGACTTTTAGATAGATTAGTGTTAGATCGTGGATGTCTGTAGAGGCAGGGATTTTAGTGTTAGGATGGACTTTTAGATAGATTAGTGTTAGATCGTGGATGTCTGTAGAGGCAGGGATTTTAGTGTTAGGATGGACTTTTAGATAGATTAGTGTTAGATCGTGGATGTCTGTAGAGGCAGGGATTTTAGTGTTAGGATGGACTTTTAGATAGATAAGTGTTAGATCGTGGATGTCTGTAGAGGCAGGGATTTTAGTGTTAGGATGGACTTTTAGATAGATTAGTGTTAGATCGTGGATGTCTGTAGATGCAGGGATTTTAGTGTTAGGATGGACTTTTAGATAGATTAGTGTTAGATCGTGGATGTCTGTAGAGGCAGGGATTTTAGTGTTAGGATGGACTTTTAGATAGATTAGTGTTAGATCGTGGATGTCTGTAGAGGCAGGGATTTTAGTGTTAGGATGGACTTTTAGATAGATTAGTGTTAGATCGTGGATGTCTGTAGAGGCAGGGATTTTAGTGTTAGGATGGACTTTTAGATAGATTAGTGTTAGATCGTGGATGTCTGTAGATGCAGGGATTTTAGTGTTAGGATGGACTTTTAGATAGGTTAGTGTTAGATCGTGGATGTCTGTAGAGGCAGGGATTTTAGTGTTAGGATGGACTTTTAGATAGGTTAGTGTTAGATCGTGGATGTCTGTAGATGCAGGGATTTTAGTGTTAGGATGGACTTTTAGATAGGTTAGTGTTAGATCGTGGATGTCTGTAGAGGCAGGGATTTTAGTGTTAGGGTGGACTTTTAGATAGATTAGTGTTAGATCGTGGATGTCTGTAGAGGCAGGGATTTTAGTGTTAGGATGGACTTTTAGATAGATTAGTGTTAGATCGTGGATGTCTGTAGATGCAGGGATTTTAGTGTTAGGATGGACTTTTAGATAGATTAGTGTTAGATCGTGGATGTCTGTAGAGGCAGGGATTTTAGTGTTAGGATGGACTTTTAGATAGATTAGTGTTAGATCGTGGATGTCTGTAGAGGCAGGGATTTTAGTGTTAGGATGGACTTTTAGATAGATTAGTGTTAGATCGTGGATGTCTGTTGATGCAGGAATTTTAGTGTTAGGGTGGACTTTTAGATAGGTTAGTGTTAGATCGTGGATGTCTGTAGAGGCAGGGATTTTAGTGTTAGGATGGACTTTTAGATAGATTAGTGTTAGATCGTGGATGTCTGTAGAGGCAGGGATTTTAGTGTTAGGGTGGACTTTTAGATAGATTAGTGTTAGATCGTGGATGTCTGTAGAGGCAGGGATTTTAGTGTTAGGATGGACTTTTAGATAGATTAGTGTTAGATCGTGGATGTCTGTAGATGCAGGGATTTTAGTGTTAGGATGGACTTTTAGATAGATTAGTGTTAGATCGTGGATGTCTGTAGAGGCAGGGATTTTAGTGTTAGGGTGGACTTTTAGATAGATTAGTGTTAGATCGTGGATGTCTGTAGATGCAGGGATTTTAGTGTTAGGATGGACTTTTAGATAGGTTAGTGTTAGATCGTGGATGTCTGTAGATGCAGGGATTTTAGTGTTAGGATGGACTTTTAGATAGGTTAGTGTTAGATCGTGGATGTCTGTAGAGGCAGGGATTTTAGTGTTAGGATGGACTTTTAGATAGGTTAGTGTTAGATCGTGGATGTCTGTAGAGGCAGGGATTTTAGTGTTAGGATGGACTTTTAGATAGATTAGTGTTAGATCGTGGATGTCTGTAGAGGCAGGGATTTTAGTGTTAGGGTGGACTTTTAGATAGATTAGTGTTAGATCGTGGATGTCTGTAGAGGCAGGGATTTTAGTGTTAGGATGGACTTTTAGATAGATTAGTGTTAGATCGTGGATGTCTGTAGATGCAGGGATTTTAGTGTTAGGATGGACTTTTAGATAGATTAGTGTTAGATCGTGGATGTCTGTAGAGGCAGGGATTTTAGTGTTAGGATGGACTTTTAGATAGATTAGTGTTAGATCGTGGATGTCTGTTGATGCAGGAATTTTAGTGTTAGGGTGGACTTTTACTGTAATATTTTCTTGAAGTATTCACAAGAACTGAATAGAAATCTGTACCAAAGAAAAAAGCTGTTTTTATTTCTAAATTCAGACAACAAGAAACAGAAATGTCAAGACCCACGTAATTTTTAATTTAATTTTTAAATGTATCTTACATAATGCAAAAGTCACCTGAGACTCTCACGATGCAGCAAGAAGAATATGTTTGTAAATGTCAAAATAAGAAGCTCAAACTTCAGCGTGACTGCATTTCAGTAATGATTTAATAAAGGACATGATATAAATAAGCACTATGTAGGGGAAAACACTTAGAATTCTTATTTGTCTGCCATGTCCTTCAAGGGCCCATCCACAGTATGTGTTGCGTTAATCCACTTGCATTAATGCATTTGGTTACCATGCATTAAGGTATTCTGTTTTACAACAGCCCATTCATTTCCAATGGGCTGGCAGCACACCTTTAATAGAAAGTCAAATATAATTCCACCTTTGAAACCATGTTTTATATTACACCAATATTTAAGGTGTATCATCAAACATGGTACTATTACCCAGCCCCTACCCCAAAAACTGCTCGCTCACGTGTCTTGATTATGGGGTGCTTCTTCCCGCAAGCTTCTGTTTAGTTTTGAATTTGGCGTGGCTTCATCCACACAGTCGTATCATCCATTCACAGAGATCTGTGAATGGGAAGACTACAAGTCCCATCTGCCACCACATCAGAAGGATTCCTAGATCTCAATGGAACACAAGTGGGGTGATTCAGAAATGTGCCTTGGTCATTTCCAGTGAGTGCTGAATCTGATGGATATTTGTATGGGATTGAAAGCTGTTGGAGTACTAATAAATACTATTATGTCACCGCACTTGTAGTCCATTGTGTATTCCCTCTAGCCCTATAACTGGCAGTCTGTATCTCCATATGGACCTGGGGCTGGGGGGGGGGGGGAGTAATCTGCAGGAGCTTGGCATTGCACCCAGCATCCACTGATCACAGCTGTGATACTCTGCAGGCTCCAGTTCAAAAATGTAATAAATGCATTTTTTTTTGTTTTAACGTGGGTGGATTTATTACGTTTTTAGAAAATGTGGAATTTGGGATAACATAGGACAGTGCAATGCCTTAGGGAACCATGTTGTAAAGTTTATGTCTTACCATGAGCAACTGCAATGCATTATTGTGCTCTAAACTGTGAATTTTCCCCATTCTCCATCCACAACCATTATTAAATATCAAAACAAGATGATTACACTCCAAAGTTGCTGTTCAGTAATTATTTATTAAGGGATATGTGCACTTTCAGGTGCTAATCTGGGCAAAAATCCACCGTGATCACTAATATATAAATTATTACACCAACCTCAGATCAGTGGATTATATAATGGGATACCAGCTGTGCAGCAACCACACAGTAATTAAACATTTGATGTTGAAGAAAGAAAAGATACTGTAATTCATAGTTAATTCTTACCAAGCTTTTCCACCTTACATTTTTGAATGCCCTTACTTGGATGTGAAGTTCTGAAATCTTCAAGCCCACATTCCTCTACAGATGTGCCAACTCTCAGTGCATGTCTGTCGCCATCTCCATGTGGAACAGAAGTAAAAGCAACATTAAACCCCAAAGCTAAAATTCACTGTATTGCATTTTTACCAGTTCTTTGTTGTGGAGGCTGCTTTAGTTTTCTTTTCTTTTCCTCCTTTGATCCATCCGGCTAGTAGACTTGTGCACAACGGAAAAATTCGTTCCGTTTCGGTTCGTTTCTTTCCGGTCCTGTTGATTCGTAATCATTCGTAATTTTGCTAGACGGGATTTTTCGTGTTCGGACTCATTCGTATTTTTGCAAGCGACATTTTTCGTTGAATTTTTAGTTGATTTATAATTCGTACTTTCGGTAGAGTACGTTGTTTTTCATTGATTCTGGACACAACTCCTACTTTCGTAACTTTTTTTGGGTTCGTTGATTCGGAATTTTCCGTGTCTCTCTCACAACGACGCTGCCTATTATGCCTAATGTGCTTCAAATGGATTTGTACTTTTCTAAATACATAGCGGTTATTTGTAACGATTCGAAATCTCGTATTTTACTTTCGTTTTTTACATGCGGCTATAGCCTCCGCCCCTGTACACCATTTTGAGAGGGAGTTCAGCATGGTGAGGGAGAAGCAGAGAGCAGAGTGAGTGTTATTGTGCTTCGAATGGATTCGTACATTCGTAACTTTTTTCATAACGAATTATGCCGAAGACCTTAGGGCATTCGCTATTTTGCGGTATAATTTATTTCGGATTCGGTTTTATTCATAATTGCTCTGTTCGGAAATTCGAATGCTTCCGAATGTCCGAAAGTTGCTAAATTCGGACGAATTTCGATTCGTTACGAAACGAATTGCACAAGCCTACCGGCTAGTAAGTCCAGCAAAAGTGACAGTTCGAGGGTTGAAACAAACCATTTACCACTGACATGGTTCTTGCAATGGTCGGCTTTTATTAATTTATATGAAACCTCTATCCCAAAGGGAAAAAAAAATTAAAAATCAGTTTGCTGTAACTGCTTAAAATATGTTAGTTGTCCACCTAACATTGGAAGGTCTCATCATGTTAACTGTGGGTTTTTTTTCTTAGGATTTTAATATGTTTATTCATTTTTTTTTTTTTCAAAGATATGTTACAAAAAACAAAGTATATGTTATCTGAAACTGTTTGCATTCCCACCTGACAACTCTTGTATATGTAGCGGGGTCCTCAATTTAGGGGTAGTGTTTGAGTGGTAGTTATGCTCAAACACCTAAATTTTTAGGACATTATCAACCATTTTTGTCTGCAGGAAGAGTATCAGTGTACCGTTCCCTGTGGCCTGCAGGTGGCGCTGCCGTGGTGGGCCAGGGTTGAACTGCTGATACAGTGCTGTGCCTTGTGTGTCCCCTTTCAGCAACCATACAGTGGGAGTGGTCGGCCTGCTGTGTATGCTGGGAGAGGATATAAGAGGGGCAGACGCTGCCAGTTCGGGGTTGATGGTCGGGAGTCCTACTCCCAGGGAGAGGGTGTTCCTGTCCGCCCTGGGCACCTTTGGCCCAGGGGCGGAGGTCAGTGAATCGGTCCCGGGCACCTTTGGCCTTGGGGCTGCAGCTGGGGGCCTTGGGCCCAGCACCTTCGGCTGGGGCCCATCAAGGAATCGAGGAGTCTCAGGGTGCCGCCTTGCGAGGGGACCCGCATCTTGGACGAGGGGGCCAGGGAGGGACCATTCCGAGGGACTGGTGAGGGGTCACAGTGAGGGAGGGAGCCCGGTGGCTCTCTGGAGGGACGTCTTCTCCTTACAAAGAGGCCAAGCTTTAAAGAAACCAGGTTCGCCAGGTCTGGGGCAGAGACCAAGTTCACCAGGTCTGTGGCAGAGACCAGGCGTACCAGTTTGGGTAGTGATTGTGCGGTTAGTTTGAGTATCATTTTGGCCGCTAGTCCCTATCTAGGGAGACTATCCAAATGGGCTAAGTCTGCTTGAGAAGCCAAGCAGTGAAGTGTATTACGTTTGTGCCTGGACCTCTCCCACACCTTATGCTGTCCTGTTCTCTCTCCAACCTTTCCTATCAGAGACTGTCGTTAAAGAGAAATAAACTCTACGTTGGAGTTACAGCTGGTGTGGACATTGAAGTCATTGGGGGAAATAGAGACTTGTCTTTATTGGCTATAGAGATAAGAACCATACTGAGGGAGAATCTGGCTGTGGAGACCCATCACAACACCGCTCAACCTCCTCACACAGGAGGGTACGGGCATATAGAGCTGGGTGTGCCCTTTCCTCCTACGAGGAGCCAAAAGACAAGGAGGAGAGGGTAGTAAGTGCTATATATGTTATTGTCCTAATGTTGGGACTCAGGAGGTCTCCTGTTATATTTAATTTTTTTAACTTATATTTTTGAAAAAAACGAATAAACATATTGAAATCTAAAATGTGTTAGTTGGAGTTCAGCGTCAATTTGATAGACTGACAATGCTGTTGTCCAAAGGTGTCTCCATTACGCCTCCATCCAGAGTCGAGAAATCCTTAGACAGGAAGTATGTCACTGACCAGATCAGCAGGTGAAAATAATAAAAAAAAAGCCAAAAAAGAAAACAAATGCACACACCACATCCAAGGATTGGTAAGTAGCAATGTAAGATTTTATTTTTTGGGGTTTTATACTGCTTTAATGCAGGGCACAAATCCATAAACTGACAGCCATGGAAGTGTGGGCCAATGCTGACATGGGATGTACCCTCCACAATTCTCCATTCATCAACTACATGTTCAGAGGTCATTGTTTAATTCAACATGTTTTATTTATTTATAGAATCAGAAGCTCCCAATGAAATGTTACAATTAGAAATGAGCAAATGCTGAAAAGTTCACTAATCGGTCTTATCTAATTGTGAGATCTATTTTAACAAAATTTGCCTCCTGGGGGATCAGGAAGGATTCTTTGTAACTCGATGGATCAAATTAGACCATTCTTTTTTTTTATTCTTTCCCTGTGGGTATAGGACTGTATTTATGGGGGTTTTCTATTTGTTTATTTTTTTTCTATTGGTTGAACCTTTGTCTTTTTTCAACCAGACTAAGACCACTTTCACACTGAGGCGCTTTTCAGGCGCTTTCACGCTAAAAAAAGCGCCTGAAAACTTATTTCCACTAAAATCAATGAATGCTTTCACACTGGGGCAGTGCGCTGAAAAATCGCCCCTCTCCATTGAAATGAATTAAAAGCGCTTCAAAAGCGCCTGAAAAGCGCTTCAAAAGCGCTCAGTGTTTTACTGGCAGTTTTTCAAGCGCCTCAGTGTGAAAGTGGCCTTACTATTTAACAGAATTGGACAGGATTGGATATATGCAGATCTGCTGTTTTGTAAACCCCTCCAGTTATTGTATATTCAAAGCCAGAACATCTTACCTCCACTAGCAAGAGAATAGTATGGAATGGTTAAAGCCCATGTCAGTTTTTTTTTTCCATCTGTATTTATATTTGGATATTTTCCTTTACTTCCTGTCCTGTAAACATAACAGGAAGTGAGAGGAAATGTCTTCAAAGAGACAAAAGGCTTGATTTACTAAAGCCAAATAGACTGTGCACTTTGCAAAGTGCAGTTGCACTCTACAAGAGCCGTCGTGCCAGAGTTTAGTAAATGAGGAGTTCTGCTGACTGTCATCATCCAATCATGTGCAAGCAAAAATTCTGTTTTTTTATTTTCCTTGTACATGATTGGGTATTCTTTGTAAAGTGAAGCTTTACTTTATTTACTAAGCTCTGGAGAAACTGCCCCTGCAGAGTGCAACAGTCTATTTGCCTTTAGTAAATGAACCCCAAAGTTCCATTCTTGGACAGTTATTAGAGTTATTGGACGGTTACCCCTCTATTCCTGCTCCAGTGACAACTTAACATTTTGGATTATCCTTCACTTTCACTCCTGGTGACAATTGTCACAAAGACAAACAGAGAGAATGGGGACATAGACAGCCATAAAACTTGGCAGGGGTTTTAATTCTTCTAATCTATCCAAAAAAAATAAAAAAATGGTTTAGATACACTTTAACTGCTCAAGAGTATTTCTAGATTTCCTGCTAGTTCACCTAGCCTCCTGGGCCCAGCCTCTTCTGTCTGTGACTAGACCATTGAGGTTCATTTCAGGAGCAGAGGGAAGCTAATCAGTTTGCCTAGTAGATGAGCTAGATTTATGAACATTTCGTTTAGACTGTAAATCTATTTATTATTCATGTAAGTGATTCTTCTGTCCATATTTTAAACATAGTATTAAAGAGGTTATCTACCAAAATAAGAAGTTGTAGTTATTGGTGGAGCCTGGTAGTCTGCTTGTGGCTTCCTTTATGTTTTCGATACTTCAACAATAAATTCTCTTTGCCATAATTCCTGACTGTTCTTATCCACCTGGGAGTTTTGGATGTTCAGACGGGTTTGGAAAGTAGTGGAGACATTCCCCATGTCACAGCTGCACTTATACATGCTAGGTGTATACAGTACGTGTTTCTGCAGAGCGGGGAACGTCTCCACTTATGTTTGGCTGTCTGCAGTGACAACTTCTTGACAGGATAGCTCAGACAGGTTTTCACTCATTTTTGAACACACTTGAGTTCATCTCTTTTGCCCACCTTTGAGTAAATGATCTGGCTTCTTCTGTTGCATTCTCCATAAAAAAGGTACTTCAACAGTAAGAGCGGGAACCCCTCTTTAACACCTCTTGAATATGCCGTGCAGCTCTGGTCACCAAGGAAGGATGTGCTGGAACTGGAGAGAGTCCAGAGAAGGGCAACAACGCTAATAAGGGGGCGGAAGGACCTCAGTTACGAGCAATGACCACAAGCATTAAATGTATTCTCTATGGAGAAGAGACGCTTAAGAGGAGATATGATAGCAATATACAATATACAAATTTCTCAATGGAGATTCTAGCATAGTGAGAAAACAAATTAGTCTCAGGTAGCTTAAGAAGACATGTGGCCATTCAATGAAGTTGGAGGAAATGCAGTTTAACCTTAAGCTGTGTAAGAGGTCCTTTACTGTCAGAGCAGTAAGGATGTGGAACTCCCTTCCACAATCAGTGATGTCAGCAGGAAGTGTTCATCATTATAAACACTCTAAAGCCCCGTACACACGATCGGTTTGACTGATGAAAACCGTCCGATGGATGGTTTTCATCAGACCAACTGATCGTGTATGGTACCCATCTGTCTTTTTTCCATCGGTTGTAAAAAATATAACTTGTTTTAAAATTTTCCGATGGATAAAAAACCGATAGGAATTTCCAGTCGTCTATGGGCAAGTCCATCGGTTAAAAAACCCACGCATGCTTAGAATCAAGTCGACGCATGCTCAGAAGCATTCAACTTCATTTTTCTCGGCTCATCGGAGTGTTTTACGTCACCGCGTTTGGAACGGTCGGTTTTTTGACTGATGGTGTGTGGCCAAGACTGATGAAAAACAGTTTCATCGGATTTCCGATGGACAAATCCATCGGACGAAAATCCATAGGTTATCCGATCGTGTGTACGGGGCTTTAGATGGACATCTTAACGAATGCAATACACAGGGATATGGCAAATGGTTTGACATAAACACACCCACAAAGGTTGAACTGGTTGGACTGGTATCTTTGTTCAACTTTACTGTCACGCTTAGCACAGGTAGTCAGGCACTATAGCTGGCTTCTGTTTTACCTCACCTATAACAGCCCCTTTTCCTATAGGGCAAGCAGGCCTATCAGTACCCGGTTGTCCCTAGATCTTATACCCAATGCTATGATGCCTGGATACCACGCTAGGGCAGGCCTGAGCTGAGCACAGCAAAAAGGGACTTGCCATTGGAAGACAGGCAGAGTGGTTCATTGATAGTTCAGGTACATGCAGACAAGGTTCAGAATAGTCAGGGTCAATCTGTAGTTAAAAGGCTGGCAGAGTTTAGAGAATAGTCAGAGTTCCAATCTGAGGTCATAAACAGGGAATTCAAACAGCAGAACAGGGCAAACAAACAGGGAGCTTGGAGCATGTGTTACAGAAGCTATCGCAAGCATGAGACTGCTGGCTTAAATCAGGTTTGGCCTCCACCCAGAGACTGGCTACATCAATCACCTTGCAGGTGGACAGACAGGCAGGGAGAATGCATCACAGCCAAAACCAGGATGCTGGAATGTGACCAGCTGCTATCAAGGAACAGGAGCGCTACCCTCTCCTGACATTTACCAATAATTTAACCATGTAACACCACAGCAGGTGTGAGGATGTAGGAACTCAAGTGCAGATACCTCAAAAATAGAGTTCCTAAGAGAAATGAGGCCCTGTCAAATGGGTTAACTCTCCAGCATCAAGCACTAAAATAGAGTTGGCTGGACCTGTTACTGGGTTAACTTTGCATTTCTTCACTGAATAAGGCCACAAAACACAAAAAAGTTATAATCATATCAACAAGTTCCAAAGGAAAAGTATAGACCACTTACCTTTCTTTTTTACACATGAATGTAAAATTAACGACCCTCGCTTGTGGGGAAAGCTGTCTTCATTACAATGCTGCTGGATGTCTCCTTGCGTAAAGAGTCAGTTTAAGAGATTCCAGAGGGAGTCATAAGCAAGTATGCTTCTCAGAGCTGCTAGGATGCTTGAAGACTATCGTAAACGTCAACCATAGATAAATATACTGTATGTACATTAAGAATGTCTATCATTTTTTTTCCCGGATTAATTGCATTCATTGGGGATGATAATAAGCCCTACAACCTCTGCTGATTAAAGGATAACTAAACACAAGCACACAAATGCAATATATTGCAGCTTACAGTCCATAGATGTGATGGTTGCCTTAGTTTTCTATTTTGTTTCAAGCCAAGAACATTTTCACCAAATACAGAATATACCTTTTGATCCTGCCAGAAATGCTGTGTCTTTGTCACTTCCTGTGAATGGCACTAAGTAACATCTTCCTTCCTAGTTATCTTATGTAAACCACCAACTTCCCTGCCCCCATGTAATAAAGATGAAAAGACATGTTTGTAGTCTATATTAGGAGAACAGCCTAGAGTAACCATGGCTTCCTCCATAGATCAGTGGAGGAGTGACGCAGCCACCCAGGGACAGGAAGTGTGTTATTTGCAGGATTACAAAGGAAAAATAATCCCAAAAGAAGCTTGAAAAAAAATAAAATGAATGTAGTCATTACACCAAAGGACTAAGCTGCAATATATTACATTTTTGGTTTAGGGTTTAGATACACTTTAAGCTCTAACCATGGAGAGAATGTGCTAACAAAACTAAGAAAATAGACTTTTGGCGGCACACAAGGTAAGTAGGTAAAAACTAGGGATATTTTATTAGTAGAAAAAGAATAATAAAGGATACAGAGATACATTCACAAATGTTGTAAGTATTAATAGTTTGTATATGGCCTGAGGTAATACTCGAATGCTGCTTCAAAATATTATGATGACATAAGTAACCTCAATGTATAAAAAATACAGAGAATATAAAATGAATAAACAATTATAAGACAGTATACATATCAAGCATAAGGTATTAAACCAGAGGTCCAATGTGTAAAAACATGGTCTGACTTGCTCTACATGTTTCGCGTACGGCAACGCTTCTTCAGGAGCATAATAGACAGGTCGTGTTAAAAATTGTAGCACTGACCTGGGTGTCACAAACAATTGGCAGTATGTCTAAAGCAGGTAGCCAATTGATTTAACGGTGATCAAAATGTTAGATGACAGCAAGAAGTTAAGCTGAACCACAGTCTGCTGGTAAGCAGCGACAGGACATGAGATCCAGGTGGATACAATTACGAACACCAAAAGTCTAGCATCAGACAAAACTGGTGCATGGGCTGGACAGAAGGTAATCTGTCCACAGTAAAGCCCTCAGAAGGCAATAAGTAGCATGGCCAGGTTTCAAGGTCTGGACACGACATATAGTGGCAGCTTGGATCTCTGCCTCTCTTGTGTGCTGTGAGCAGACTGTGGTTCAGCTTAACTTCTTGCTGTCATCTAACATTTTGATCACCGTTAAATCAATTGGCTACCTGCTTTAGACATACTGCCAATTGTTTGTGACACCCAGGTCAGTGCTACAATTTTTAACACGACCTGTCTATTATGCTCCTGAAGAAGCGTTGCCGTACGCGAAAAATGTAGAGCAAGTCAGACCATGTTTTTACACATTGGATCTCTGGTTTAATACCTTATGCTTGATATGTATACTGTCTTATAATTGTTTATTCATTTTGTATTCTCTGTATTTTTTATACATTGAGGTTACTTATGTCATCATAATATTTTGAAGCAGCATTCGAGTATTACCTCAGGCCATATACAAACTATTAATACTTACAACATTTGTGAATGTATCTCTGTATCCTTTATTATTCTTTTTCTACCAATAAAATATCCTTAGTTTTTTACCTACTTACCTGTGTGCCGCCAAAAGTCAGTTTTCTTAGTTTTGTTAGCACATTCTTTCCATAAATATCGGGACGTTGGCACACCTATACGTGCTGTGCATCCACATTATCACCCTGTGAGGATGCACATTTAAGCAAAAAATTAAGCTCTACCCACCCATAATCGCTCACCTGAACCTCAGGCCAACAAACTTTGTTCAAAGAACCACTTTGAAGAGGTTAGGCTGAGGGAGTTTGTTGTCAAAGTAATGTTCTGATATGGTAATCAGTCCTACCTTTTTAAGCCTAGGGCTACAAGAGCAAATAAATCGCTACTGAAAGATTTAACTACTTGTCAACCATCATCACATTAGCAGCACATTTATTTGAGCATAATGCGAATGAGGTGGCCACCAACAACTTGTTAAACCTCAGTAGCAAAGAGATTTAATTGTCTTTGTAGCCAATAGGCTTAGCTATAGTACAGTATGGAGATACAGAATGTGGCTGACTTAGAGGGCACTTTTGGAAGAAAGACCGCTTATGCAATCTAATACAGAACCTCTCCAAACTGCTGGAATCAGAAACTAGGCAGCTTCAGGCTACAGTGATTGAAACAATCTGTTCTCTTTAACACAGGTACCCCATCCCATTTAGTGTTTTCAGCAGCTGCAGAGACATGAGCAAATAAAATATTTGTACTGAACGTGCAGTCCCCCTTTAAATCGGCTCATGTCTTTTCTGTGCATCTTGGGAGCCCATAAACCCTGAGAAACACCTCCTGGAATTCTCTTGTTAGCTGTCACTTACAACATACTTCAACTTTCTTAGTGGAACCAGGATAAAAGAAAGAAGGGCACTTCTGGATAGCCGTATCTGACCAGAGAAATTATCCTCAAAGGGTGAATATAGTTCTGGCTGATGGACGTCTGTATAAGGCACTGAGGCAGCACTTCAAGAGTAAAGCAACAACTCTTAAAGAAGGCACCTCTAAGTGCAGCAGCATTAAGACTTTTAATTCGCCAAAGGATTAAAAACACTTACTAGAGGTGGAAGTGAAAACTCATCATGTGTGTAAAAGAGTCCAGCTTGGAGGGGGAGAGTCCTTGGATGATCTGGTTCGCAGTAGGTGTTGTTGATCCAGACTGTCCAGCAGAGAGAAACCGCGTTATCAGAAACCAGGGAAAATAGCTGTGTTGGAGTATACCAGCATGGAACGCTGGACTCGTAGGTGACGTCCCTGGAAGTGCGCCCGAAACCAGCGTGAACCGCACGGGCATGAAGAAGGAGCCTATCAGATGCTCTGAAACGCGCCCCGCCTAATAGACGTCACTTCCGGCTCGTGTGGTTCATGCTGGTTTTGGGCCCACTTCCGGTGACGTCACCTATGAGTCCAGCATTCCATGTTGGTATTCTCCAACACAGCTATTTTCCCTGGTTTCTGATCACGCGGTTTCCCCCTGCTGGACAGTTGGGATCAAGAACACCTACTGCGGACCGGATCATCCAAGGACCCTCCCCCTCCAAGCTGGACTCTTTTACACACATGATGAGTTTTTACTTCCACTTCTAGTAAGTGTTTTTAATCCTTTGGTGAATTAAAAGTCTTAATGCTGCTGCAATTAGAGGAACCTTCTTTTTTATCCTTTAACTTTCTTAGCTACTATGCTTTCTTATAGACCCCTAAATTGCACTTTTGGATAGGGGGTTGTGTCGGAATAAGGTAAAGAATTCCAGAAATGAAGTGATTTGATTTTGGAGCTGTCCAGGGGTTCACAGCTTCTGATGCCTGCGTTTCACATTTGGTGTTTGGGATGAACTCCAGGCAAGCTGCTAAACAAAACTGAACTTTATGTTGTATATGGGAACTGTTTTACTCACCAAAGGATTTGCCATTTTAAGCAGGTAGTTTTGTGATACAATCACTCCTTCTAGGCAGCACAGTGAGGTCCTCAAACTTCATTGCACATGCAGCAAAGCTTGGTTTAGAACACCCTTTGCATTCTTATTGGATGATGAAGTATCAGCAGTAGGGATGGGCCCGGTGCTCGATTCGAACCCATGTTCGAATCGAGCATCGGGCGTTCGCTCGCTCGTCGAGCCCAGAACTATTTGGGCCGTTCGCATCACATTCGTGTGATGCGAGCGGCCCCGCAATGCATTGCGGCCGGCGCGGCCGGCGCAGTGCATTGCTGGCTGATGATTGGCCAAGCATGCACTGTGACCCCGCATGCTTGGCCAATCACAGCGCCCGAAACTCGGAGAGCAATAATTGGCTACAGGCAGGACGGCTGTAGCCAATTACAGCTCAGGGGCTTTAGTACACGCCCCACCATTTAAAAGGCCGCCACGCCATCGGCCCCGGTCACATGAGTTCCGGCTTTAGGAGAGATTAGTCTGCTGATTCTGTCTTTGCTTGATACTGAAAGATTTGCTCTTCTTTGCTAAACCATTGGCTATTTCTTTGCTAAACCATTGCTACCTAAGTCATTGATTGTTCATTGCTGCTGATTGCACAGTTAGTGTGTTATTAGCTGCTGCTGGGGATTAGTCTGGTGCGTGCTTACTGTTAGTACAGTATTGCAGTAGTACCAACCGCAGTGCTGTTAGCACAGCATTGCACCCCAACAGCACCCATAGGACTTCTAGTGTGTTAGTGGCAGCAAACAGAGCTCCTATATTTTCTTCTCAGCAGCACCCATAGGACTTCTAGTGTGTTAGTGGCAGCAAACAGAGCTCCTATATTTTCTTCTCACCAGCACCCATAGGACTTCTAGTGTGTTAGTGGCATCACACAGAGCTCCTATATTTTCTTCTCAGCAGCACCCATAGGACTTCTAGTGTGTTAGTGGCATCACACAGAGTTCCTATATTTTCATCTCAGCAGCACCCATAGGACTTCTAGTGTGTTAGTGGCAGCAAACAGAGCTCCTATATTTTCTTCTCAGCAGCACCCATAGGACTTCTAGTGTGTTAGTGGCATCACACAGAGCTCCTATATTTTCTTCTCAGCAGCACCCATAGGACTTCTAGTGTGTTAGTGGCATCACACAGAGCTCCTATATTTTCTTCTCAGCAGCACCCATAGGACTTCTAGTGTGTTAGTGGCAGCAAACAGAGCTCCTATATTTTCTTCTCAGCAGCACCCATAGGACTTCTAGTGTGTTAGTGGCAGCAAACAGAGCTCCTATATTTTCTTCTCAGCAGCACCCATAGGACTTCTAGTGTGTTAGTGGCAGCAAACAGAGCTCCTATATTTTCTTCTCAGCAGCACCCATAGGACTTCTAGTGTGTTAGTGGCAGCAAACAGAGCTCCTATATTTTCTTCTCAGCAGCACCCATAGGACTTCTAGTGTGTTAGTGGCAGCAAACAGAGCTCCTATATTTTCTTCTCAGCAGCACCCATAGGACTTCTAGTGTGTTAGTGGCATCACACAGAGCTCCTATATTTTCTTCTCAGCAGCACCCATAGGACTTCTAGTGTGTTAGTGGCATCACACAGAGCTCCTATATTTTCATCTCAGAAGCACCCATAGGACTTCTAGTGTGTTAGTGGCAGCAAACAGAGCTCCTATATTTTCTTCTCAGCAGCACCCATAGGACTTCTAGTGTGTTAGTGGCAGCAAACAGAGCTCCTATATTTTCTTCTCAGCAGCACCCATAGGACTTCTAGTGTGTTAGTGGCAGCAAACAGAGCTCCTATATTTTCTTCTCAGCAGCACCCATAGGACTTCTAGTGTGTTAGTGGCAGCAAACAGAGCTCCTATATTTTCTTCTCAGCAGCACCCATAGGACTTCTAGTGTGTTAGTGGCATCACACAGAGCTCCTATATTTTCTTCTCAGCAGCACCCATAGGACTTCTAGTGTGTTAGTGGCATCACACAGAGCTCCTATATTTTCTTCTCAGCAGCACCCATAGGACTTCTAGTGTGTTAGTGGCAGCAAACAGAGCTCCTATATTTTCTTCTCAGCAGCACCCATAGGACTTCTAGTGTGTTAGTGGCAGCAAACAGAGCTCCTATATTTTCTTCTCAGCAGCACCCATAGGACTTCTAGTGTGTTAGTGGCATCACACAGAGCTCCTATATTTTCATCTCAGAAGCACCCATAGGACTTCTAGTGTGTTAGTGGCAGCAAACAGAGCTCCTATATTTTCTTCTCAGCAGCACCCATAGGACTTCTAGTGTGTTAGTGGCAGCAAACAGAGCTCCTATATTTTCTTCTCAGCAGCACCCATAGGACTTCTAGTGTGTTAGTGGCATCACACAGAGCTCCTATATTTTCTTCTCAGCAGCACCCATAGGACTTCTAGTGTGTTAGTGGCAGCAAACAGAGCTCCTATATTTTCTTCTCAGCAGCACCCATAGGACTTCTAGTGTGTTAGTGGCATCACACAGAGCTCCTATATTTTCTTCTCAGCAGCACCCATAGGACTTCTAGTGTGTTAGTGGCATCACACAGAGCTCCTATATTTTCTTCTCAGCAGCACCCATAGGACTTCTAGTGTGTTAGTGGCAGCAAACAGAGCTCCTATATTTTCTTCTCAGCAGCACCCATAGGACTTCTAGTGTGTTAGTGGCAGCAAACAGAGCTCCTATATTTTCTTCTCAGCAGCACCCATAGGACTTCTAGTGTGTTAGTGGCAGCAAACAGAGCTCCTATATTTTCTTCTCAGCAGCACCCATAGGACTTCTAGTGTGTTAGTGGCATCACACAGAGCTCCTATATTTTCTTCTCAGCAGCACCCATAGGACTTCTAGTGTGTTAGTGGCAGCAAACAGAGCTCCTATATTTTCTTCTCAGCAGCACCCATAGGACTTCTAGTGTGTTAGTGGCAGCAAACAGAGCTCCTATATTTTCTTCTCAGCAGCACCCATAGGACTTCTAGTGTGTTAGTGGCAGCAAACAGAGCTCCTATATTTTCTTCTCAGCAGCACCCATAGGACTTCTAGTGTGTTAGTGGCAGCAAACAGAGCTCCTATATTTTCTTCTCAGCAGCACCCATAGGACTTCTAGTGTGTTAGTCGCAGCAAACAGAGCTCCTATATTTTCTTCTCAGCAGCACCCATAGGACTTCTAGTGTGTTAGTGGCATCACACAGAGCTCCTATATTTTCTTCTCAGCAGCACCCATAGGACTTCTAGTGTGTTAGTGGCATCACACAGAGCTCCTATATTTTCTTCTCAGCAGCACCCATAGGACTTCTAGTGTGTTAGTGGCAGCAAACAGAGCTCCTATATTTTCTTCTCAGCAGCACCCATAGGACTTCTAGTGTGTTAGTGGCATCACACAGAGCTCCTATATTTTCTTCTCAGCAGCACCCATAGGACTTCTAGTGTGTTAGTGGCATCACACAGAGCTCCTATATTTTCTTCTCAGCAGCACCCATAGGACTTCTAGTGTGTTAGTGGCAGCAAACAGAGCTCCTATATTTTCTTCTCAGCAGCACCCATAGGACTTCTAGTGTGTTAGTGGCAGCAAACAGAGCTCCTATATTTTCTTCTCAGCAGCACCCATAGGACTTCTAGTGTGTTAGTGGCATCACACAGAGCTCCTATATTTTCTTCTCAGCAGCACCCATAGGACTTCTAGTGTGTTAGTGGCAGCAAACAGAGCTCCTATATTTTCTTCTCAGCAGCACCCATAGGACTTCTAGTGTGTTAGTGGCAGCAAACAGAGCTCCTATATTTTCTTCTCAGCAGCACCCATAGGACTTCTAGTGTGTTAGTGGCAGCAAACAGAGCTCCTATATTTTCTTCTCAGCAGCACCCATAGGACTTCTAGTGTGTTAGTGGCAGCAAACAGAGCTCCTATCTTTTCTTCTCAGCAGCACCCATAGGACTTCTAGTGTGTTAGTGGCATCAAACAGAGCTCCTATATTTTCTTCTCAGCAGCACCCATAGGACTTCTAGTGTGTTAGTGGCAGCAAACAGAGCTCCTATATTTTCTTCTCAGCAGCACCCATAGGACTTCTAGTGTGTTAGTGGCAGCAAACAGAGCTCCTATATTTTCTTCTCAGCAGCACCCATAGGACTTCTAGTGTGTTAGTGGCAGCAAACAGAGCTCCTATATTTTCTTCTCAGCAGCACCCATAGGACTTCTAGTGTGTTAGTGGCAGCAAACAGAGCTCCTATATTTTCTTCTCAGCAGCACCCATAGGACTTCTAGTGTGTTAGTGGCATCACACAGAGCTCCTATATTTTCTTCTCAGCAGCACCCATAGGACTTCTAGTGTGTTAGTGGCAGCAAACAGAGCTCCTATATTTTCTTCTCAGCAGCACCCATAGGACTTCTAGTGTGTTAGTGGCAGCAAACAGAGCTCCTATATTTTCTTCTCAGCAGCACCCATAGGACTTCTAGTGTGTTAGTGGCAGCAAACAGAGCTCCTATATTTTCTTCTCAGCAGCACCCATAGGACTTCTAGTGTGTTAGTGGCATCACACAGAGCTCCTATATTTTCTTCTCAGCAGCACCCATAGGACTTCTAGTGTGTTAGTGGCAGCAAACAGAGCTCCTATATTTTCTTCTCAGCAGCACCCATAGGACTTCTAGTGTGTTAGTGGCAGCAAACAGAGCTCCTATATTTTCTTCTCAGCAGCACCCATAGGACTTCTAGTGTGTTAGTGGCAGCAAACAGAGCTCCTATATTTTCTTCTCAGCAGCACCCATAGGACTTCTAGTGTGTTAGTGGCAGCAAACAGAGCTCCTATATTTTCTTCTCAGCAGCACCCATAGGACTTCTAGTGTGTTAGTGGCATCACACAGAGCTCCTATATTTTCTTCTCAGCAGCACCCATAGGACTTCTAGTGTGTTAGTGGCAGCAAACAGAGCTCCTATATTTTCTTCTCAGCAGCACCCATAGGACTTCTAGTGTGTTAGTGGCAGCAAACAGAGCTCCTATATTTTCTTCTCAGCAGCACCCATAGGACTTCTAGTGTGTTAGTGGCAGCAAATAGAGCTCCTATATTTTCTTCTCAGCAGCACCCATAGGACTTCTAGTGTGTTAGTGGCAGCAAACAGAGCTCCTATATTTTCTTCTCAGCAGCACCCATAGGACTTCTAGTGTGTTAGTGGCAGCAAACAGAGCTCCTATATTTTCTTGTCAGCAGCACACATAGTACCTATAGTGTGTTAGTGTCAGCACCCATAGGACCTACAGTGTGTTGTGAGCACACATAGGAGTTCTATTTTTTATACTATATACACTACCGACTACAATGGCTGGAAGACCGCCAAGGAGAGGCAGAGCGTGCCGAGGCAAGAACACAGGGCAGGCAGGCTCTGTTTCTAGAGACAACAGTGCTGGCCGTGGACGTGGTCGTGCATCGTCATCAGCACGTGGCCATGGGACACGCTTGTCTTTGTTTTCGGCAGCTGGACATGTGGAGCCGCATCATGCCGAAGGCTTGGTAGAATGGATGACCAAGCCCTCCTCATCCTCCTCATCCTCTCTCACCCAGGCTCAGGGTACTGGCAGAGCAGCTGCCAACGCGTACTCAATGGCATCATCAGCCACCCCTTCCCTAGACCCACCATGTCCTCCTGAGGAGTCCCCCGAACTGTTTGAGCACAGTGTTGGGTACATGCTCCAGGAGGATGCCCAACGATTCGAAGGCTCGGATGATGATACCCAGCTTGAGGAAGTCAGTAGTGTGCGCGCAGAGAGAGGGGATGCTGAAGGACAGCAATCTGGCAGTAGTGTTCCACCAGCTGCAGCTTACTGCCAGGTTTGCTCTAGTGGTGAAGAGGGAGGGGATGATGAGGTCACTGACTCCACGTGGGTGCCTGAAGGGAGAGAGGAGGAGGAGGAGGAGGATGCAGCGTCACATGTCCAACGAGGCAGGATGCCCCCTGGAGGCCAGCTAGAGGCCAGCACAGCAACTGTACCACACCGCAGAGCTCCGCCTGTGCAGGGCGCTGCCTCTGCACGTTATCACAAAAGTTCTTTGGTGTGGGCCTTTTTTGAGACGAGTGCATCAGATCGCACCACTGCTATTTGCAATATTTGTCTCAAGCGTATCTCGCGTGGCCAAAACATCAGCCGCTTGGGCACCACAAGCATGAGCAGACATATGTCGACCTGCCATGCAGCTCGTTGGCAAGCACACATAAAAGACCCACACCAAAGAACAAAGCGGACCTCTCCTTGCTCCTCATCAGCTGGGATCTCCATCCCCACTATATCTTCAGTCCTCTCTGAAAGCTGCTCTGAGAGGACTGAAGGTGTAGAATTAGGTGTGTCACAACCAAGTACTTACAGTACACCGAGGTCCGATTGTAGCAGGCAAATTTCCCTGCCCCAGCTGCTGGACCGTCGAAAGAAGTATACTCCCAGCCATCCACATGCCCAGCGGTTGAATGCTAGCTTGGCTAAATTGCTAGCACTTCAACTGCTGCCTTTTCAGTTGATAGACTCGGCCCCCTTCCGTGAGTTTGTTCAATGTGCGGTTCCTCAGTGGCAGGTTCCCAAACGCCACTTTTTCTCACGGAAGGCGATTCCGTCTCTCTACTGGCATGTGGAAGGCAATGTCCATGCCTCGCTGGACAGGGCGGTCAGCGGTAAGGTGCATATTACCGCTGACTCATGGTCCAGCAGGCATGGACAGGGACGTTATCTTTCTTTCACGGCCCATTGGGTCACTCTATTGGTAGCTGGGAGGGATGCAGGACAAGGTGCAGTAGTGTTGGAGGTTGTTCCGCCACCACGCCTCCAAAATGCTACTACTGGTTGTGACACACCTCTCTCCTCCACCCCCTCCTCTTCTTCTTCCTCCATGTCCTCTTCGAGTGCTCTGTCCTCGGAACCAGCGGTGCTCCGTAGGCGTACAAGGGGCTACGCGAGTACGCAGGCAAAAAGATGCCATGCCGTGCTTGCGCTGGTGTGTTTGGGGGACAGGAGCCACACTGGGCCAGAGGTTCTGGCAGCTCTGCAGGGGCAGGCCGAGAGGTGGTTGACGCCACGCCAGCTTAAGCCAGGAATGGTCGTTTCTGATAATGGCACCAACCTCCTCTCCGCCCTGCGACAGGGGCAGCTCACCCATGTGCCCTGTATGGCTCACGTCCTCAACCTGGTGGTGCAGCGGTTCTTGGGCAGGTTCCCAGGCTTACAGGATGTCCTGAGGCAGGCCAGGAAAGTCTGTGTGCATTTCCGCCGATCTTATAATGCCAGTGCTCGGCTGACTGAGCTGCAAAAGGAGCTGAACCTGCCCAAGAACCGCCTAATATGTGACATGCCCACCAGGTGGAACTCAACGTTGGCCATGCTGCAGCGACTGCACACGCAGCAGAGGGCCATCAATGAGTACCTTTGCGACTACGGCACCAGGACAGGGTCAGGGGAGCTTGGCTTTTTTTCCCCACGCCAGTGGAGCATGATCAGGGATGCATGCACTGTCCTCTCACCATTTGAGGAGGCCACGAGGATGGTGAGCAGTGACAGTGCATGCATCAGTGACACTGTACCTCTTGTCCACCTGTTGGAGCATACGCTGCGTGGGATAATGGACAGGGAACTTGAGGCAGAACAGAGGCAGGAAGAGGAGGACTTCCTTGTCTCTCAAGGCCCCCTTTATCCAGACAATGTTCCTTCTGTCCCACCCATCACACAGGAAGAGGAGGAGGAGGAGGAGGAGGATTGTGTGAGCATGGAGGTGGAGCCTGGCACTCAGCATCAGCAGCAGCAGTCTTTTAGGGATGATGTACAGTCCCAACAAACCAGTGGACTTGTACGTGGCTGGGAGGAGGTGGCTGGCGATCATGTCATCCTCAGTGACCCAGAAGACTCCGGACCGAATGCCTCAGCTAACCTACGCTGCATGGCCTCCCTGATCCTGCAAAGCCTGCGGAAGGATCCTCGTGTTCTTCGGATCAAGGAGAGTGACCATTACTGGCTGGCCACTCTCCTTGATCCACGGTACAAGGGTAAGGTTGCGGACCTTATCTTGCCGTCGCAGAGGGAGCAGAGGATGAGACATCTCAGGGAGGCCTTGCAGAAAGGTCTGTGCAACGCGTTCCCAGAAACTGGGAGGTTACAAACTCCTGGTCCTGGACGACAAGTTGCTGAGGCTTCGGTCAGTAGCAGAAGGAGCGGTGGGGAAGGTGGACGTCTGACCGATGCGTTCAGACAATTTTTTAGTCCGCAGCCCCAAGGTATGATCGGTTCCAGCAACCATCGCCAGCGTCTGATATACATGGTGCAGGAATACCTAGGGGCAAGGTCAGACTTGGACACCTTTCCCACCGAAAACCCTCTGGCTTACTGGGTCCTGAGGATGGATCACTGGCCAGAGCTTGCACAGTATGCAATTGAGCTACTGGCCTGTCCTGCATCCAGCGTTCTTTCCGAACGCACATTCAGTGCTGCTGGAGGATTTGTCACCGATCATAGGGTGCGCCTGTCCACCGACTCGGTTGATCGACTGACCTTCATAAAAATGAATCAGTCTTGGATCACCACCAGCTACCAGACACCTGAAGCGGATATAACGGAATAATTTATAATGTCACATCCCTTCAAGACTGCCTATGCTGATGCTGAGTGACTGTCCTGTTATGTTCACTGACTATCCTCTTCCTCCTCCTCAATGATCCATGCCACCACACCAGTGCCTAAGGCACAATTTTTCAGCCCCTGTATAACAGGGGCGTGTAATTACAATTTTTTAAAAAGATGCTTCGCAACAGGTGTGACTGCTGTGCTCAGAGTACAGTATCTGTGATGGGTTGCAGTGTTGTGGCACCAGCACCAGTGCCTAAGGCACAATTTTTCAGCCCCTGTTGGGGCGTGTAATTACAATTTTTAGGCAATGCTTTGCAACAGGTCTCATTGCTGTGCTCAGAGTACAGTATCTGTGAGGGGTTGCAGTGTTGTGGCACCAGCACCAGTGCCTAAGGCACAATTTTTCAGCCCCTGTATAACAGGGGCGTGTAATTAATTTTTTTTAAAAAGGTGCTTCGCAACAGGTGTGACTGCTGTGCTCAGAGTACAGTATCTGTGAGGGGTTGCAGTGTTGTGGCACCAGCACCAGTGCCTAAGGCACAATTTTTCAGCCCCTGTTGGGGCGTGTAATTACAATTTTTAGGCAATGCTTTGCAACAGGTCTCATTGCTGTGCTCAGAGTACAGTATCTGTGAGGGGTTGCAGTGTTGTGGCACCAGCACCAGTGCCTAAGGCACAATTTTTCAGCCCCTGTTGGGGCGTGTAATTACAATTTTTAGGCAATGCTTTGCAACAGGTCTCATTGCTGTGCTCAGAGTACAGTATCTGTGAGGGGTTGCAGTGTTGTGGCACCAGCACCAGTGCCTAAGGCACAATTTTTCAGCCCCTGTATAACAGGGGCGTGTAATTAATTTTTTTTAAAAAGATGCTTCGCAACAGGTGTGACTGCTGTGCTCAGAGTACAGTATCTGTGAGGGGTTGCAGTGTTGTGGCACCAGCACCAGTGCCTAAGGCACAATTTTTCAGCCCCTGTTGGGGCGTGTAATTACAATTTTTAGGCAATGCTTTGCAACAGGTCTCATTGCTGTGCTCAGAGTACAGTATCTGTGAGGGGTTGCAGTGTTGTGGCACCAGCACCAGTGCCTAAGGCACAATTTTTCAGCCCCTGTATAACAGGGGCGTGTAATTACAATTTTTTAAAAAGATGCTTCGCAACAGGTGTGACTGCTGTGCTCCAAGTACAGTATCTGTGAGGGGTTGCAGTGTTGTGGCACCAGCACCAATGCCTAAGGCACAATTTTTCAGCCCCTGTTTAACAGGGGCGTGTAATTACAAATCTTGATCTAATAGTTCACAGCAGGGCCCATTCCTGCGCCCACCAAGAGTAACTATGAGGGCCTACAGTCTTGTGGCAACACCGTCCACCACCACCACCACCACCAAAGGCCCAATTTTTCTGCCCTGTTCAACAGGTGCATGCAATTACAAATCTTGATCTAATAACTCACAGCAGGGCCCATTCCTGCACCCACCAAGAGTAACTGTGAGGGCTTACAGTCTTGTGGCAACACCGTCCACCACCACCACCACCACCACCAAAGGCCCAATTTTTCTGCCCGGTTCAACAGGTGCATGCAAGTACAAATCTTGATCTATTAACTCACAGCAGGGCCCATTCCTGTGCCCACCAGTCTTGTGGCTACACCAACATCTAATAGGGCAAATTTCTGCAGAGTATATACGGCAGGCCCCTACTTTCAAACATCCAACTTACAAACGACTCCTACTTGCAAACGGCAAGAGAAAACAGGAAGTGAGAGGAAATCTACCCCTAGGAAGGAAAATTCTATCCTGTTAGATTTAATTTGGGAAAAAGGTATCTCCTCTCTACTGATGCTTTATCACCAATCCTTGTTTCAATTAAAACCCCACTTTTACAAAAACATTTGTCATTGGGACGGAAAGTGAGGTGACATGTTCTGAACAGATGTGCAAAGACAGCAAATGTTACAGGGGTGATAACCCCTCCCTATGTTCTCCAAAAAGCTTAAAAATTGATTTTTTTGGGATGTAGCTACACTTCATAATGTACCTGTTCAGATTCTACTTAAGAACAAACCTACAGTCCATGTCTTGTTTGCACCACCTATATACTGCTGTTCAGAGTATATAGGGTTGTAGGTATAGGGTTTTATTTTGGGTGCGGGGTCCCCCTTAGTATCCATACAAGACCCAAAGGGGCTGGGGTGGGGGGTGGGGGGTGATGGGGTAGCCATGCCATTTTTCTCAAGGATTTTCAGCCATATGGCGGCCAGGACAAGACATGACATTAAAGCCGCAAGTGGTTTTAAATGGCTTCTTTTTTTCCTTTACAAATGTCATTTTGTGCAAGGACAGTTCTAAACACGGGAAACACATGCCACTTCACAGGCATACTTTAGACACCCCCCAGGTACCATATTTAACCACTTCCCGCCCAGTCAATAGTGAATTGACGTCCGGGAAGTGGTTGCAATATCGATACTGGACGTCATATGACGTCCTGCAGGATATTGCCTTGCGCGCGCCCGCGGGGGCGCGCAGCGCGGTGATCGGGGACGGCATGTGTCCCTCGGACACAGCGCTTCCCCGATCACGGTAAACAGCCAATTTCATTGGCTGTTTACCATGTGATCGGCTGTGTCAAAGTCACAGCCGATCACCTGTCAAAACAAACTCGGCGGCGCGCTCCGTGCGCGCCGCCACAGGCTTGCAGAGCGGGGATCGGGGAAGGCGAGTGTCCCTTGGACACAGCGCGTCCCCGATCAGAGTAAACAGCCAATGAATTGGCTGTTTACCACGTGACCGGCTGTGTCCAATCACAGCCGGTCACAAATGTAAACAAACTGCAGGAGTTACTACCTGATCCCTGCTCTCTCCTCACACACCGATCTGTGAGGAGAGAGAAGAGATCAGTAAGTTAGCTCAGTGTAGTTTGTCTACATAAGTTTACAGTGCACAACACGCCCCCCCCCCCATAAAGAGGACCTGTCACACAGCCCAGCACATCAATCAGCCCAGCCAATCAGCCCATCTGTCAATCAGCCCATCTGTCAATCAGCCCATCTGTCAATCAGCCCATCTGTCAATCAATCAGCCCATCTGTCAATCAATCAGCCCATCTGTCAATCAATCAGCCGATCTGTCAATCAAACACCCCACCTGTCAATCAATCACCCCATCTGTCAATCAATCAACCCATCTGTCAATCAATCAATCAGCCCATCTGTCAATCAATCAGCCCATCTGTCAATCATCTGTCACAGGCCCACCTCCATCGGTACCGCCATTGGCACCGCCACACAGGCTACTAATACCGCCATCGGTACCAGTACCACCACCAGTACCGCCACCAAGCCCAGCATCTATACTGCCACACAGGCCCGCTACCAGTATCACCACTAGTGCCGCCATCGGTACCACCACCAGTACCACCACCCGTACCACCACCCGTACCACCGTCGGTAGTGCCACCACCACCTGTACCACCACCGGTACCATCACCACCCGTACCGCCATTGGTACCACCACCACCTGTACCGCCATCGGTACCACCACCACCTGTACCGCCATCGGTACCACCACCACCCATACCGCCATCGCTACCACCACCACCCGTACCGCCACCTGTACCGCCATCGGTACCGCCGCCACCACCACCACCCGTACCGCCATCGGTACCACCACCTGTACCGCCATTGGTACCACCACCACCCATACCGCCATCGGTACCACCACACAGGCCCACCACTAATACCTCCATTGGTACTACCACACAGACCGCCACCACTACCACCAGCAGTACCATTACACAGGCCCACCAATAAGCACTGCCATAATGTCCCAAAGGGTTTACACACCTGAGGAGGCATATGCCATTCTTGCCATGTCGGATGATGAGAGCAGCGGGGAGCTCCCATTATCCGATTCTGGTTCGGAATACGAGCCAGTGGAGGATAGTGGCTCAGAGTCCGAGTCCCCGGAGGAAACCGTCCCTCCCAAAAGAATGCGATCGGCACCAAGATCAGCACCAAGATCAGCACCAAGATCAGGAGAACTGCCCACCACCAGCAGCACCATACCCCAGGAAGAGGAGCCCAGTACAAGCAATGGAAATGCACGCCCAACCCGAAGAATCCAGCCCCAATCCTACCTTCCCGATGCCCTGGCAAACCCCTTATGGTTGCCTGCCAACTCAGGATCCGCTATCATCCCCCCTTTCACCGCACAGCCAGGTGTGCAGCCCGACACAACAAATTTTTCTAAATTTGATTATTTTTGTTTATTTTTCCCACAAGATTTGCTGCAGAATATAGTGGATCAAACGAATCTGTATGCATCCCAATTTATTGCTGCCAACCCCGATTCTTCCTACGCCCGCATGTTCCAGTGGCGGTGTCTAACATTGGAGGAATTGAAATTATTTTTGGGCCTTATGTTCAATATGGGGCTTACAAAAAAGAACGAAGTCCATTCATATTGGTCCAAACGCCCCATCCAACACATGCCCATATATTCCGCTGTCATGTCCAGGAAAAGATACGACATGATTATGCGCTTTCTCCACTTCAATGACAATTCACAGTGCCCTCCCCGAGATGATCCCAACTACGACAAATTGTACAAGATACGCCCCCTAATCAATGCCTTTTCCCAGCGATTTGAAGAAGTTTTCATCCCAGACCAAAAAATTTGTGTGGACGAGTCCCTCGTACATTTCACCGGCCGACTGCAGTTCAAGCAGTACATACCAAGCAAGAGAGCCAGGTATGGGTTAAAATTAAATAAATTATGTGATCGAGCCACTGGATACGTCTGCAAATTCAGGATCTACGAAGGCAAAGACTCCCAGCTCCAGCCCCGTGATTGCCCCACATATATTGGAACCAGTGGGAAAATTGTCTGGGAGTTGGCATACCCCCTGTTCGGAAAAGGTTACCATTTATATGTTGATAATTATTATACCAGCCTGCCCCTTTTTCGCCACCTTTACAGTAAACAAACCCCGGCCTGCGGTACCTTCAAAAAAAACCGGAAGGGATTCCCACAAAATTTATTGACAAAAAAATTGCGACCTGGAGAATCGGCATCCATGAGGAACGAGGAGGTTTTGGCCATGAAGTGGAGGGACAAGAAAGATGTCCACATCCTCTCTACGATCCACAATGACACCATGGTGGAGATCCCAAGAAGACGCGGCTCCATTGTAAAGCCTGAATGTGTCCACGACTACAATTTGTACATGGGGGGGGTGGATTTAAACGACCAGATGCTACAGCCCTACTTATCAACCAGAAAGTCCCATTATTGGCACAAAAAAGTTGCGTTTCACCTGTTTCACATGGCCCTTTTTAATTCGTTTGTCTGCTACCAAAAAGCAACTCAAAATCACCGACTCCACTACCTCCAATATATCGAAGATATCATCGATGCCCTCATTTACCAACAAGATCCCGCCCCAGGAAGCATTCGCTCTGATAGTGTGAGTCGGCTTCACGAGCGACACTATCCCTTTAGCATCCCCCCCACAGAATCTGGAAGAAGACGCCAAAAGAAATGCCGTGTATGCAGCAGAGGAGGAGTAAGAAGAGACACCAGCTATTATTGTCCCGATTGTCCCTCCCAACCTGGCCTGTGCATCGGAAATTGCTTCAAAAATTATCATACATCCATTAGTTCCCCTTATTATTAACAGACTGCCATTTCCCTATTTGCCTGCTACCATGTTACTAACTACCTTCCATGTTAATTAACTGACCATGGCCTGTTTACCGACGATGCCTCTGCCTGCCGATTTAAACCACGTTTCTGACTTCCACGTGTACCGACCTTGGCCTGTTAATCGACCATGTTTTTGCCTGCCACTTGGACTGATCTTTTGGCCATCTACTTTTAGTACACAGGGGTCTCACATATGTGAGGGGCTTCAGAATAGCGTTCTGAGTAGAGAAAACCAGTTTTTCGTTTTCTGTGCTCCAAGAACAGGGTCTGGTTGCCCGGAGGCTTCAAAGCGATTTGGGTGGGAGAAGCCTCTACCCCTGTCCCCCTGGCCCTAAGCTTGATGGTCCTTCCTGCTGCCTGGACCAATAATTTGGCTGTGCTGACCATATTACTGCCTGTAATGACCCATGACATTATGGACCATGTTTCTTCCTGCTGCTTGGACCAATACTTTGGCTGTGTTGACCATATATCTGCCTGCTGCCTCTACTGACTTTGGACAGCATTTCTGCCGGGACACCTCTGCCTGCTACCTGGACCTGTGCTCTGGCTGTGCTGACAGTATCTCTGCCTGTGCGAACTATGGACAGTATTCCTGCCTGCTGCCTGGATGATTGCTTTTGCTGTCGCTGACCTCATCTCTGCCTGCTGCCTGGACCGATGCTCTCCTCTGTGGACCACTGCACTTCTAAAACCACAGGTAATCTTTTGTTATTTGGTATGTACCTGCTATGTGTTAGATATATGAAGGGCCTTCAAAAATGTGATCGGTAGTCAGAAAATGATATGTGCAATTAATGCTGCTAGAATGCCTGGAGGTGCTACTTGGATGTTGGGCCTCTGTATGTGGCCAGGCTGTGTAAAAGTCTCAAACATGTGGTATCGCCATACTCAGGAGGAGTAGCAGAATGCATTTTGGGGTGTAATTTTTGCTATGTACATATTATGTGTTAGAAATATCTTATAAATTGACAACTTTGTGTAAAAAAAATGCATTTTAATTTTTTCTCCACATTTTCCAAAACCTTCTGGAAAAAAATGAACCGTTCAAAAGACTCATAATGCTTCATAGATTATACGTTGGGGTGTGTGCTTTCCAAAATGGGGTCATTTTGTGGAAAATTCTATTGTCCTGGTGCTCCAGGGCCTTCAAAATTGTAATAGGTGGTTGAGAAAGGATATGTGCGATTTATGCTTGTAGAACGCCTGAAAGTGCTACTTCAATGTTGGGCCTCTGTATATGGCCAGGCTGTGTAAAAGTCTCACACATGTGGTATCGTTATACTCAGGAGGAGTAGAAGAATGCATTTTGGGGTGTTATTTTTGCTATGTATATGCTATGCGTTAGAAATATCTTATAAATGGACAACTTTGTGTAAAAAAAATGCATTTTCATTTTTTCTCCACATTTTCCAAAACCTTCTGGAAAAAAATGAACCGTTCAAAAGACTCATAATGCTTCATAGATTATACGTTGGGGTGTGTGCTTTCCAAAATGGGGTCATTTTGTGGAAAATTCCATTGTCCTGGTGCTCCAGGGCCTTCAAAAGTGTAATAGGTGGTTGAGAAAGGATATGTGCGATTTATGCTTGTAGAACGCCTGAAAGTGCTACTTCAATGTTGGGCCTCTGTATATGGCCAGGCTGTGTAAAAGTCTCACACATGTGGTATCGCTACACTCAGGAGGAGTAGCAGAATGTATTTTGGGGTGTAGTTGCAATTATGCATATGCTGTGTGAGAGAAAAAAACTGTTAATATGACCAGTTTGTGTAAAAAAAAAAAAAAAAAAATTAATTTTCCCAAGAATTGTGGGAAAAAAATACAACTTCAAAAAACTCACCACGCCTCTTAGTAAATACCTTGGACTGTCTACTTTCCAAAAAGGGGTAATTTTGGGGTATTTGTACTTTCCTCGCTTGTTAGTGTCTCAAGAAATGTGATATCCCTTCAGTACATCAGGCGTGATCAGATGTGATAAATTTTCAGTGATTGCCACCATAGTTTGTAGACTCTATAACTTTCACAAAGACCAAATAATATACACTAATTTGGGTTCATTTTACCAAAGATATGTAGCAGTATACATTTTGGCACAAATTTATGAAGAAAAATTACTTATTTGCAAAATTTTACAATAGAAACTAAAAAAAAGTGTTTTTTTTTTAAAAAAAATGCTGTTTTTTTGCTTATATCACAAAAAATAAAAAACCCAGTGGCGATTAAATACCACCAAAAGAAAGCTCTATTTGTGAGAAGAAAATGATAAAAATTTTGTTTGGATACAGTGTAGCATGACCAAGTAATTGTCATTCAAAGTGTGAGAGTACTGAAAGCTGAAAATTGGTCTGGGCGGGAAGGTGCATAAGTGCATGGTATTGAAGTGGTTAAAGGAAAATTTCACTTTTTTTTTTTCACTTTATGCATCATTAAAATGACTGCTCCCGAAAAAACTTTAGTTTTTAAAATTTCTTTTTGCATTGATATATGTCCCCTGGGGCAGGACCCGGGTCCCCAAACCTGTTTTATAACATTAACATGCATATTGGCCGTTGTAATTAGCAATTTTGATTTCGAACGTTCGCGTCCATTATAACGAATAGGGTTCGAAAATTCGCGCGAACTTTCGGTCCGTTCGAAGGTTCTGGTGCGAACCGAACCCGGGGGTGTTCGGCTCATCCCTAATCAGCAGAACACTAGTGCGTCATCCCTGTGCTCAGCAGCATACTAGTGAGGCAACTCTCTGCACAGCAACACACTAATGTCGCATCCCTCTGCTCTCCCCTTTTCTCCTTGTGTCAGCATGTACCCCTCCTTTAGCATATGTCTGTGTTGCTGTGCAGGGAAGGCTAATATTAAGACAATTCAAGTATTTATCCTTGTTACATTTAAAACATATGTATATATTTTTTTATTAATAAATACACAACAATTTTTTTATATCTGCCTGGAATTCAATTTTAAATAATTCACCTTAAGTAACAATCATTTTAAAGTTGAACTGTGGTAATCTGATAAAAGTCTCCATTTGGAATCCCCCCCAATCCATAAAATAAGGGCCTACAGCTAATTTAGTCTAGGGGGCATGTAATAGACAGAATAAGTTACCCTATTTCTCCCTACTGCAGGTTTCTTCAGTGCCATATGACTGTTCCTGGGAGCTTGCTAATTTTCACCTGTTGTGCAGCCAACCGCTTGCCGATATCCTCATGTACAATACAGGACTTGTGGTTCTGTAATGCGTGTAAGGCCGTCAAGGGTCACACAATTTATTAAGCTGCACCTGGAGCACAAAAGAGCTCATGCTGCGGCAGCAATGAGGGAGAAGGTAAGCATACCTCTCTTTTATATCCTCCTGGAGCAGCCTTTCCCAACATTTTTAATAACCTTTGAAATAACTTTCTGGTCTCAGGGAGCCCCTTCTTATAATTACTGTAGCTCCAGCTCACTGCACAATAGCTTGATAATCAGTGGAAAGAATTCTCCCCATATCTGTGGTCAATGGGAAGAATCCTCCTTTTTATAGATGACCAAAGGATCATTGTTGTCAGTGGTTACTCATCTAAGAGGAAGAAATAGCTCTTTCTTCAACCCCTAGCAAACTCTGCAGGAACCCTAGTTGAGAAATGCTGCCCAAAACTTAGTGTTACTAAACCCAAGATCCTCATTCACTATATCTGTTCTCCCACAGTACCAGTACACAGAATATGGAAATGCAATTATTTTAGTAAATATAAACTGCTAAATACCTTTTCTCATCTATCAGTGTCCGGCCGAGCACTGGTTAAAGCTTGTTTTCATTCTTCTCTGACTGTCCTATAAGGCTGCATGACTCCTGACCCTCTATCTGGACAGTGCTGATTGGCCCTGTGCCGATCACATACACCAGGGGTAGGCAACCTCGGCCCTCCAGCTGTTTTGAAACTACAAGTCCCATGAGACATTGCAAGATCCTGATAATCACAGGCATGACTCCTAGAGGCAGAGACATGATGGGATTTAAAGTTTCACCACAGCTGGAGGGCCGAGGTTGCCTACCCCTGACATACACCCTCCAAAAAAAAACAAAAAACGATCTAGCAAAACACCAAACTGAGCATGTGCAGAGTGCTCCCAAGGCTCTGTACTATCACTAGATACATTGGGGACTGTGGAAGAAGGGCGAGGATCAGAGAAGACAAGATCAAACAGCCTTTTTATAGGGATTAACCCCTTAGGTTTCACAGTGAGTATAACATGCATGCTTTAATGTATATACAGACTGATTTTACTGTTGTGGGTTTAGTAACACTTTATTTCATAATAAACCCTTACTATAGAGGAGGGGAGGCTATTAAAAGGAGAACAGAGTTCAGCTTTAAAGGGTTAGTTTACCTTTACTGAACAACTGCTTATGCAGGTAAGGGGCTCCTATAGATAAAAACAAACTGTGCAGCTTTGACCAAAGTTAAATAATGCCCTTATTATAGGTGTAGGCCACTTATGTACCTCCTGAAGCCTGTGGAGCCAGAGGAGATAGTGGACTACACATGTGCAGGGGTTTGAGAGCTTGCTCCTGAGATGATCGGGGTGAACAGTAACAGCTGGGAGTGGCATAGCAATGTCCTACCAACAAGGCAAGATGGGATGATGCCATCTCAGACTTTTTTGGCCAGGCTTTGGGAGGTAGTCAAAAGTCAAAGCTGCACAGTTTGTTTTTATCTGTAGGCACACCTTGCCAGCATAAGCTTTTTCTTTTTTTTTTTGATAAAGGTAAACTAACCCTTTAAATAATATAGATTCCCAATGTTGTATAAGAAAAACACAGAAAACACAGACAAATAACCACAGAGACACTTGGAGTAAAGGTTTCAATTAAAAAAGAAAGTTTATTTCATGCTGTAACTCCCTGCATGTCAATTTCATGCACACGGTTCCTGCAATTCTAAACTTCAACATTTGTACTTGGATGACATACAAGAAACAGGAAGAACAAGCCTTGCAGAAATAAATATTTTACATAGGGACAGAACTAAAGCATAATTTCCTAGGAGCAACCCATCTCCCAGCCTTCAAACCAAAGCAAAACATGAGCTTTATTTAAGAACCGCAAAATATACATTTTCCCCACATTGGGTAATCTGCTAAATTGTAAGAACTGAATATCTGAGGTAAGAAAACCTCATTCCACAGCCTGTAACCGAGAGGTAAGAATCTACGTTTCAAAATGTAATTTAGCACCATTGTTATAAGGCAAAAAAAAAAGAACAAATAATTAGATTAGAACATAAAGGTACATTAATAAATGAGGATGATTGTAGCTTTAATGGGATATTCGGTTTAAATAAGTATTTAAAAATGTATTCATTTGACAGTACTATTGCCTTGAACAGTTATTGCAAAATGTTTCCTGGGTCTTTGGACAAGGAAGTGTAGTGGATAAGATAATCATTGACTAATGACTAATCTAATTCGCCATGATGGCTGGTTTCTTGCGGGTCAGGCTAATTGCTGTCATAAAGCAAGACATGTGGACAAGAATCCTCAGATTGAAGCTGACATTCGACTCCTGGCCTACATGTCAGATCTGAGGTCTCTTCAGCTTTACCGCTAGTTATATTGCTGCCCCGAGTTGGAGTGCAGTGTGGGAGTCAGAGGATGGCATCCTCCTACTTGAGGTTGCTCTAACAGGCATTTGCCTTTACAACAGATTCCCTTTAAACTCCTGCTAGAAGCGACGACCCCTAAAATATTCTTTAATCTAAATTAAAAAGAAAAAAACAGAGGACCCTACTGTTTTTATTTAAAGTAGAAGTCTAAGTTTAAACCTGCTTACACTCCCAATCTATGCACTATACTAACTTCCCTGTAGAAGTAAGATACTTATACATACTTATTCTGAGGGTGCTCTGGTCCAGTCACATGATGGGCTCCCAGCGCCGGCTTCAATGTAGAGAAGGGACAGACAATGATGGATGCCCCATAGTAAGCCTATAGGTGATGATACCGCAAAGGCATTGCGGACATTGTAGGCAATCTCTCCTCTTCACTGAAGCTGGCTGATGGGGAGATCATGTGACCAGACCGGAGCACCCCCACAGAATAGGTAAGTATAAGCATCTTTCCTCTACAGGGTAGTTAGTATTAGGCTTAGAATGGGGGTGGAAGTAGGTTTAGGTTTAGACTGAGCTTTTACTTTAATACAACAGTGTAAATGGTAATGGGCAAAGCGCCATAACTTGAAACAATCAATTGGATTTTAGTTTACTAAAGTCATATTAGAGGAAGATTGGTAGTGACGAGGTACGGCACATTGCCCTTTTTCCTAAACCTGGAAGTGTCTGAAACATATGTATGTCCTCTGGCAACCAATCAGCTCCTCTAGTTACCCCTCTAAGTTACCCTGGAAACATGAAGTGCAGTAGCAGATTAATTGCTGGGGGCAACACAGTCTATTTCTGACACTTTTGAGGCGTTGAGCATCTATTAAGCCTACAAAATGCTTACTTTAACTTTGTTTAGTGATAGATTTGCATATGCAGAAGCAAGAATGTTTTTTGTGTGTTCATATTGAATAGAATTAAATGGAGTGATTTATGCATGTGGAGACAATTTTTACAAAAATATAGAAAAAAAAGGAGCATGGAATAAATTTCTATGTGCAACACTGCAATTAATTTAGCACAAGACATACTGAATTTGAACATCAGCTAGCATTATATTGTAGGCCTAGCAAAGCATTATCATTTATGTATGTGTGTGTATATATATATATATATATATATATATATATATATATATATATATACAGTTTTATATATATATATATATATATATATATATATATATATCTATATATAATTTTTTTTTTTTTTTTACAGCTTCCTTTTTCCTTGAAGCTGACTATCTGGTGATCACGTATTAGGGCTGATACATATTATCAGTCCTTCTGTGTCTCTGAGACATCTGATTTCCGCAACAATTAGAGATCTACATGTAAACCCAAGTTTAATAATTGCAGGTCGAATAAAATTCACTATGCATGCACGTTGGGGTTTCTGGTGATAAAATATTTTAGGTAGCAAGGCTGTAAATATGCAACATTTTGCAGGATCTGTATGGAAACCTAATCTAATATTTATTATATTTTTAAATGGGAACAAGAAATAAGTATTGGGTAATTGGGAAACAAATGTTTTTTAGGCTCAAATGGCTGCTTATTCAACAGCAGTCATCTTCGAAGCAAGATTAAGAAGATGAAAGGCAATTTGATAGCACACACCTGTGCTTTTTGGCAAATGAGGGCTGCAGCGCACCTGCACACGGCATGTTAAAATAATGTTCTGTACCATTATAGCCAATGGTATGTTCCACATATCTGTGGCTACATGCAGTGCGTTGTGACAGAGCACACCCAAACCATTGCATGTAGCTCAAATCACACTTCAAAAACACCAAGTTTTCTGCACAGATATGTTATAATCTCTTATTTTTCAGCAGTTTTTTTTATTTTTTAAAAGGGTTGTCATTCAGACTGCCAAAGCTTATATAGTTCATGTGCTAGGTGTACTCTACAATTTTCCAAGCCTCACACTGCTTCTGTAGGTTTTTTTTTTAAATGTGTATGCTCAAGGTTTATCAGCGACTTTCTAAAAGGTTAGAGTGCATAACCTCATCACTGGGTCACTGACGCTTAAAGAACCTGGCTTTGTTCCTCTACGGACAAAGCACTTACAAATCAGATCTCACACTATATAGAAAGTCGATGACAAGTGCAAGATTTTCAGAGCTGCTTCCTGAACAGAGCTGGGCTTAGAAACCATAAATCCAGCCACTGTGTAAAGGTTTTTTTGTTTTCAAATTTTGCATTTTCAAATGGAATTTGTAAAATTGGAAATACTTCCAATACAATGTGGAAGACCAAAGTTCAAAGATAATAACTACAGTATGTTCAATGATTCAGCAAAAAGAACAAATAACAAAACAATAAAAACATGGAAAGGCAATAGATCTGCGGAGTACAGACCTACTAAAAGATTGCCTTTCATATTTTTTTTAAAGATCAAAATCTTCAAAAATGCATCAATTTGATAAAGATATTACGTCTACGCACATAAATTTGATGTATTTGACAACAAGGAAGGCTTCAGTTTATAGTTTCCCCAAAATCATTTTAAATTAAAACAGGCATGTAGAGGCAATAAAACTCTTTACTGGTCGTCCCCCTGTTCCCATCGAAAATAGAGCATAATTGTAGTTACAGCATAATAGACATGCCCCCCCTCCCCCAGCTTGGTTTAGCCCTTGCAGCTTCTAAAACAAATAAGGAACAGCCAAGTATCATGATCTTGTTCAATTTGCAAGCATATCTCCTGTTTTTTTTTTTTTTTTCTCCATCTGGATTCTTAAAATGTGGCATCTAAAACATCTCAGGTACAAAATACATGTTTGCATTAAGAAATTTGTATTATATGGAAAACACCACAAAAACATTGTCATTATTTCCGCTCCTTGCAGTGCTTTAGTAAGCACATTACTGCACTGCAGGCTGGCCTTTGAGAACTGGAAATCTCTGCATCCTTATCAGCAGGTTAACCTAGTAGATGAGGAACATTTACAAGTTAAGGCTAAATTAACATGAAGCTGCCCATGTTCCACCAAGCTTGGACAAATCCTAAATGGCAGGGAGCATTTAGCAAATGACAGGTAAAACAACAGTCCTAAGTATCTAACAATGAAGTGTTCCAGGCATATAACGTTTCCACCCATACATATTACATTGTATATAAAATAGTTTCATTATTTGCACATACACTTTGAAAATAGTTTTTTTTTGTTTTTTTTTTATAATCACATTTTTAGTTTTAATACAAAAAGCCTCTGTTCTCTTATTAGTAGCAGTGGTAGTGCGCTGAGTCCGATCATCATGACCCATCCACTCAATTGTCCATATTTAATTTTGTTTGCGAGCTCAGAGCACACTAATACAGCAAAAATGACAATAAATTCCAAGAGGTTACATACAAAGGTACAAGTGGAGGTTACTTCTACCTTTCTCACATGGCTAACCAGCTTGATTTCACCATGGCCATCAGCGAATGACAGCAACCCTCAAAGCTGCAACTATGGCATGATCAGTGTGCAGCCTTCGAGTCCATCTTTGCAACAATACTTTTTTTTTTTTTGTTTTGTTTTGTTATGACCGTTCAAAAAAACCCTTAATAATCCCTATTTTAATCTATACAAATATATATTTAATCTTTTTACTAATGGAGTCACCAGTGGGCATTATAATTCAGTAGGCGTAAAGCAAGCCACATGCAGTAATATCTATTAGGGCTCTTACACACTGACATTTCTTTGATTTGTTTAGGGCAGCGTTTAAAATGAATGACAGCACATGGTAACACAAAGTCAACTGCTTTCTATGGTGCTACGATTGCTGCGTATTTACCATGTGTTATATGTCCTGAGTTTGTGCCAGCAATGTTTATAAGCTCTTTGCTGCTTTCTCCTGCCTTCGAAAGCTGCTTTTTAGCATTTACTTACATCAACACACATAGATGAAACACGCAAAAGCATGTAAAGCATGATCACAGCTCATGTAATTACCAATTTCTAGGAAAGGCATATAGCAAACACTAGTGTGTAGGAGCCCTAGGGTCATGTCCATTTTACCGGCAATTTAGGAATATAAGAACCATCCAATGGAACTTACAGTAAATTAAATGGGCTGCATGGGATAGACCCACACACAGGTGCAGGTAAACTTTATTGAATTGAGTAGTTAGAATTTACTGCATAGAACAAGCTTAAAGTTGGTTGACTTTTCTTAACGTAATATGATTTAATAATAATATATATAATATTACATTCGACATATCAACACCACTGAACTGAATCGACCCTTTAGGTGTCATGCAGAAACTTTAAAGGCAGGTCTTCTACAGAAATGGTCAAATTGGTAGATATTTCAAACTGGTCACCATGTTGGAAAAAGTAGACGTGATACCTGGGAGATCTTATTACATTAAAAGGCATCAGACCTCTAAAGGCCGCTACATGCACACATTGGACAAATCTGCTGTGTTTGGCCTTTGTTTTAACACATTGTTTTAACAACAATAAGGAGTGTTTAAGTCATGTGACATGATGGCATATACATACAGTATTGCATATCAAAATCCTATTGCTACTGTATCGGTCAACTTTTTTTTCTTCATTTATCAACATAGTTAATGCAAAGCAGCAACCCGTAAAAAGCAGTAGGAAGGGCCATATAGAAAGTAATAGGCTTGCAAAATGCATAGGCTAAGACATGCAGCATGAGCAGGGTGGATTCTACAGAAGTGTCCTTGTGAAAAAAAAATAAAATAAACAACAACAAAAAAAAAAGAATAAAAAGCAATACTTAAAACACTTGAAATGCCCTAATAGGTTTTCCATGTAGGGAGGCCTGAGAAGCTTAAATATCTACCATGTGGATCAATGAAATTCTGGACTAATCTTACAAATAGAATTTTAAGTTCCTTATTTTTTAAATTGAATATATACATCTAACAGTCTAAGTATCTGTCATGGAGAATAAAGTCTATAATCCAACTTGTAGTTGGAATAAATGGAGTGGCCAGGCGACCCTGACCTTGCATGGTGGACCCTAACATATCTTATGACATGGGTTTTAAATTCTGCCAATATAAGTATGCCAAAAAAATTCTATTTTGCTTCTGTCTGATCAACATACGTTCTGAAAATAGAACATATATTGTCTTTAAACTCATGTATTTTAGAGTTTCTCATTTCACCATGTTTAAATTTGTACTTTATTCTATTTCAGATACATAACACAAATGTCCTAACACTGTGCACTTTTTATTTCTGTTGCCATATTGTTACACAAGCATTCTTTTCTTTACAAATTCTCACATGCACCCATGGGTGATAATGGAGTAAGGTGAGTAAGCTCTGCACTTGTGATCAAGAGGCTTTGCGGAACTGTGGGGGTTCTGGGATAAGTGCATACAGTCAGATAGGGAACCCGATATTATATAATTTCCAGGCTTTCAACATTACTTGCTGTTTATGAATCTTTATATGTGGTATGCTTGAATGGCTGCTTTATTTTAAATATTAGAGAGGAACAACAGCCAAAATGATTTTTCTTTGTTTTGGTAAATATGGTTAAATTTTACAACCTCTAGCAGTGTTTAGGACTATCTATGGTCCTATTGGGAAGATTTTCCCTTGTTTCCATTACAAGTAGTACAAAAAAATAGCAGTGATACAGATATCATTGAAAGCCTGACAGTGGTTCCAAACCTCCACACTCTATACAAAATGGTGTTAAACTTAGTGTTTAAAGACATTAGATACAATTAGTACAATTTTAGCATGTTTCATCAACCTTCTTGATGTTTTTGATCACAAACAATCATTCCAGACACTGAAAACTGGACAATTTTTATTATTTTTTTAAATCCCCCATAACAGTGATTTTTTTTTCTTAAGACACCAGCTTGGGGAAAAATTGCATGTGCATGTGAATGCTGGACTTTGGCAAACAATCTTTTGTATGAAATTGCATGTTTAAACTTTTCAGGGAAGATATAAAAAAAAAAAAAAGAAGTAAATAATGTTTGGCAATACATAGCTAAGAAAACCAAATGTGTTTAGATGCATAGGTCACCATAAATGATAGATAGTGGCTGGTATGTTTGCAGTGGCTCAGGCTGCAAGAAAAAGCCATCCAATACACATTTTTTTTTCTCTTATACTTATGGGCACAATTAGGTTGTCATTAGCTGGATACTTCCACTAGCTAGCTATAGATGAATAATTAAGCTAAGCTAATTTTTCATGGTTAGCCAGGTGTTGTTGATAAAGAAAAGTTGTTAATAAGAAGGTCTGTTTTGTAAAAGTTTAGATGACAGTGCAAATGTATCTGGTTTTTAGGTTGCTGACATTTGTCATATAATCTTATAATAAAACTTAAGAAGCAAACCCTGCTACTTACTGTTTCAGAGTGATCTCCAGCCTAGGGTTTGATTAAATACATCCATTATTCCTTGCTAATTTGCCTAGAGGTACCAGAGTTTAGAATTTTTTTTTCTAAGAACTCCTAGAACTAGAGTGAAACTCCTGCCTTTTGGTTTGGTTTTGGGAGGGGTAAACCACTTTGAAGTTTTTATTGTGTTTTTTTTTCCACTGCTGAGAAGGATTGTTCTCACTTCCTGCTCCAGTGGTCACTGAGACAATAAGTGAATAGAATACTATTAAATAGGCTCACATACAACAATAAAAACATTGATTCTATAATAGAATGGAGTAAAGCAAGAAAAGGTTTGCAGCTCTGATAGATTCTGATTGTCTGCATTACCATTGATGAGATTCAGCTCTCTTCCTGTCCCAGTGATGGTGGTCACCAGGACATTGAGTGTCAGCATGATCATTCTCACAGATGTTCTAACCCTTCCCGAGTCCACAGATAAAAAGTTTTGTGTGGAGTTACACTTAAATTTGTTGATTTGTTTTCTGTTAAGTTCAATCAGTTATGCAGCTAAAGGAGCAGTGATGATATGCCAAAGGCAGTAACCTATAGCAGCAAATCAAATACCACTTTATTAAAGTAAGATCAATGAAAGATGCACTCTGATTGGTTGCTGCACTTTGCATATTGCTTTTTGCCTTAATCAATAATCCATTTTAAAAATGTATTACTCTAAACTACCAGCCTTAGAATAATGTACTGTATACTTAAAAATGATAGTTGCAAGCTGGGTTTCAAGGCAAGGGCTGAAATTACATAGGGAACATACCACATTGAATTTCAATGCCTTATTGGTGAAGGGAGCAATACATATTTTATTTATGGGTTGCCATATCAAACTAAGATCATTGCCGTACCCTCTGTACTATGAAATATTTGCATATGTAACACCCAACTAACATCTAAAACTCTGTTACCTGTGCAGACTGTTATTGCACGGCCTTAACCTGGAACTTACACTTCTTCCTGCTTTCCTGAGGGCACCTCAAAGGCTCATATTCCCTTTGCCAACATCATGAAAGTGTTACAGAATACTGTCCTCCCCAAATGATGCACATATTACCTAGTCTGCTGGTTATATCCACATGCAACAACTAACTTATCCAAAGGCTGACTTGCCCAAACTTCTTGGACTCTATTTTGTACCTCCACCAACAAAAATGTATACCATCAATGGTGCATATCTCATCTTCTGGGGAAAATGTAGACACATGTCTATGTTTTTTTTTAATTGATGCCTTCTTATATGTAAAGTTAAGGCAGATCTGAGTGTGGCTAAATTGCCTCAATTCTATTAAAACCCGCAAAGAAAGCAAGTCATCACCACCAGGAAATGCTATAAAAACATCTTTAAAGCTACCAGAAACCAAGAAAGGTTAATGCAATCTAACAACAGTCAATGCTTTGCTACATAAACATAAAATCTTTTATCTTCTACAACATAACTAAAGAGTGCTACAGAGCACGACCCACATTAGTGTAGAACATTGGAAGGCTTATGCAAATCCTTGCAAATAGAACATACTGGAAGGATGCCCTATTGCTCTGAAAAAAAAAAATCTTAGTGGTTCTGGTTTGGGAAACATATTGCTGTTCTTCTACTTAAATCAAGTCTATGTCCACTGGTTCTACAAAAGTCACATTGCTAGCAAGAATGAAACACTCTTAGCCTTGTAAATGGCAGTCAAGTTAATTATGTGGATTAAAACATTCCGATATCATTTATAATTATGTGTTCTAATTGCTGTAAGAGAAGCATCCAATCCATTATTAATTCTATAACGGATTCTCCAATTACTGCTTCATGAATTACGGGGTTCCATATTTTAACCCCACTTTGAAAATCCCTGTTTTCCACAATATAGAATCCACGTTCCTTTGTAATTTATAGGGTCACTGGAATTAAAAAATAAATCTTGAAATATTCATATTAGTCATGAATATCTTTAGACATCTTAAAGTGTTACTAAACCCACAACAGTAAAATCTGTCTGTATATGCAGAATTAGCATGCTTGTTATACTCACTGTGATCCTCTGCATTGTGTAAAAAGGCTCTTTGACACTATATGGACAGATCCTTCCCTCCTGCACTGTCTATCTTGGCAAGGCCATATAATACAGTGAGGGTAGCCATCCTGCACATGCTTAGTTTAGTCTCTATTGCTTAAGAGAACATTTCCTGTTTCAGTTGAACTGTTCAGGTCACATGATATTGACATCACACATGTGGGTGTGTATACAGTCTGTAGTGGAAATCTCCTCCTACCTGAAAATTTAGAACTGGACAAACTGTGCAGTTTATCATGTGACCGTGGTATACAGATCAGCAAAAAGGGTATATAGTGGCAGTATTTAAAGAAGATTTATAAGCTGTGGGCACTGTGGGGGGCGGGGGGAGGAACTATTTTCATATTACTGGGTTTAGTAATACTTTAATTACACCAGATCTTTGGGGTAAACATTTCCAGGCAAAACAAACCTGATTTGTTGATCTTTTCTTTTATGAGCTCTAATATTCTTTTCTTTCTTTTTTTTATTTTAATGTTGTTGCCCACCTTTAATCTCCTATCTATATCTTCTTCCCTTTTTACAGTGGCGTGAACAGAATTTTATCCCATATTCAAGGTGTGGCCTTACAAGTGATTTACAGTGATAATACCTTGAATCGCGTCTTTACTTTTCTTTTTCCACACATCAATATTTTATGCCCTCTCGCAGCTGCCTTTTTTTGTTAGCTAGTATTTTAAAGTCCTCCTCCAGCCCTTTTTTTCAAACTGTATTTTGTTTAATGTTCTGCCACCACAGCTATTACTGCAGTGTATTTGATGGAGTTTTCAGTAGCACTGCAGTATAACAAAGTAACAGAATGGTGTATTAGTATCTCCGGACCGGGACAGTTCCCTGGTAAACAGTTCCCAGGATCCAAATGCCAACTGCATTGCAAACTTAACAAATATGTTTGGAGGAGAACATTTTCAAATCTGGCATACAGCAGCAAAAGCAATATGTCAAACTAGCTAAATTGATTTTATAGGATGTGCGCTGTTCAAACAGCAATATATATTTTATTATGCCATTAATTTAGTCTATGCAACTTAAATTATATACCATATGAATCGATCATATAATATATCTGCATTAGATATCTGCAAGTGGTAAGCTAATGTGTTACTACAGTTAAAACGTCTGTCATTTAACTATGTTAGAGTTTTCAGCATAGTAAAAGAAATCTAATATGTTCTCAACATAAGTTTGTACTAGAACCCTTCTCACATGGAGGGGATGGGGGTGTTGTTTAATAAAACAATATTGATTTTTGCTAATGTGTGTCTTTGTATTACACATTCATGTGACATCTGTTTCACTCTCCCACCTTCCTTCTCCCCACTTTCTTTTTATTTATCCCCGTGTTTGTCCCTTTTTTTGTATTTTTTTGTTTGGTGTTCACGGTTTGTCACAGTGTGTTTAGTAGGGTGTAGGTCCTCGGGCCTGCCCTGAACGACTTGGGAGTCGGCGGACATGGCCTTCTGGCTTAGTTCGCCTGCTCTCATGGGGTCTCCCTTCCGGGGAGCCCCACCAAGTACTTGGGTGGGTCTGTTTCGGCAGACCCTCCAGAGAAAGGGGTCCGTCTGGTTTCGGCCAGATGGACCACGTGATGTACCTCAGTCCCCGTCTGGAGCCTAACGCCCCGGGGGATCAGGGTAAGGTCCTTCCTAGTGGAGGACAAGTGTTACACCCGTTGCACGTTTTGTGTTTCACTCTTTATGTGTGTGCACTTTTTTTGGCACCGGGTGCAGTTTTTGGGTGTGTTTCACACGCCATGGGCTTTTCAAAAAAAAATAAAAAAATTCATGTGACATCTGTGACAAAAATCTGATAACACTCTTAGGCCTCATGCCCATGGACGTTTTTACAGCCGCGTTTTTAGAGCGTTTTTTACAGCTTAAAAATGCCTGTCCATGTTGTTGTATAAACTTTTCGACCGTATTTTTTGCCCCAAAAAACGCCGGAGCGCGTTTTTGCGCGTTTTTTGCATGTTTTTTAACGATTCACGTTTTTTTATACCTAACGCCGACGCCGCAGAACGCACTGGTCCTGGTTTTTTTTTACAGCTTAAAAACGCCTATGCTATTTGCAGCTCAAAAAACCTAGGTGGGCATGAAGCTATAGACTAACATGGACAGGCGTTTTTAAGCTTTAAAAAACGCTCAAAAACGCGGCTGCAAAAACGTCCGTGGGCATGAGGCCTAAAAGTTGCTTTGTTTCCATTCACTGTAAACAGCAAACATTGGGAAAACCTTTACTACAAATGCAAAGTAGGGAAAATAAATATCAGTAATGACAAAGCAGACAATATATAAAAGTCTGGGTAATGAATAATAATAGTAAGTTACAAAATCATTCATTAAATAATAGTACATTAAATGGCCTATATTCTAGCTCAAATTAATTAGCATAGATTTAAGAGAGAAATTAAAATAGTTCGGGCCATTGGTCTGGAGGTGTTTATATTCTAAAAGGTCAGCAAGATTTATTTATTTTAACGGAAAAAGTTATGCCTGAAAATAAATGTAAAAAAAAAACAATGCATTTTCTGACATGCTAATACATAATCTGAATGAGAGACTATAAAGCATTCTGCATTTGAATAAAGGTTTTGCATTTTTGCTCATCTACTTTAACACAACCTTCCAACTGAGCTGGTCATATCTACATTTACAACTCTGTCTTCCATATGAACCATTCTATTGGCAGGAACACCCCTTCCAGAGAGTGCTGACTACATGGGATCTCTATAGATACAAAATACTAAATTAAAGGGGTTGTAAAGGTTCGTTTTTTATTTTCTAAAAAGGTTCCTTTAAGCTAGTGCATTGTTGGTTCACTTACCTTTTCCTTCGATTTCCCTTCTAAATGTTTTTTTTTCTTTGTTTTCTTTGTCTGAATTTCTCACTTCCTGTTTCTCCTCAGTAAGCTGTTCAGTAAGCTGTTCTGGCTGACTCCACACCACTCAGATGATGGTGTGAAGTTTAGTGAGGAGAAACAGGAAGTGAGAAATTCAGACAAAGAAAAAAAACATTTAGAAGGGAAATCGAAGAAAAAGGTAAGTGAACCAACAATGCACTAGCTTAAAGGAACCTATTTAGAAAATAAATAACAAACCTTTACAACCCCTTTAAGAGCATTTAATCCAATCTATCACTGTTATAGTTCTATTCTACCCAAATGTATGCTATAGCACACCCTAAAGCCCCATACACACGATCAGACTTTTTGACAGCAAACTTCAAAATGAGCAGGTTTTCAAATAAATCCGACCGTGTGTACGCTCCAGCAGACTTTTTCATTGGTTTTCATCGGACAAAAGTCCGCTCTGCAAACAGACAAACTTTTCGGCAACAAAAGTCCTACGGTGCAAAGTCCTATCGTGTGTACAGAAATCCATCGGACTTTAGTCCGAAGTACAAACACGCATGCTCAGAAGCAAGGACCAGCCGGAAGCGTTCTGTCTTGTAAAACTAGCGTTCATAATGGAGATATCACATTCGTGACGTGGCAAGTTATGAAATCTAGAAATGCAGCGCGCATTCTCTTCTTCTTTAATAATGGGATAATAATAAAGATGCTTTGCTGATGATACAGAGAAATGACAAACGTATTTGCAAAGGATTTGTGTTCCTAGTGAAAATGAAAATCGCGAATCAACACTGACCAGGCTTTAGTTACCTACACCCTTCGACACTTGACCTAAGGTACTTCATGCCCTTAGCTGCATTACTGAATTTTAATCCTCACAAAGTGTTAAAATGAAGACTCGAGACAGGGTTAATAGATAAAACAGGGAAAAGATCAGTGATTTGCCAATTGCAATAAGCCACAGCAACTAATCATAATTTACCTTTAATTATTTTAGATCAGACATTCATAAGAGGCCGCTGATTGTTTCTTATAGGTAAATGCAACTTACTGTTTGTCTTGGTAAATGAGAGATGGTAATTTTAGTTGATCCTATGTAACTCTAATTACACATGCATTGCCCATCCCTATGAATCTCTTCCCTGCTTTGTATATTGGAAAATCTGTTGTGATTTGTGTTTATTTTACCCTTGTCCTTCTATTCTGAAGTAATTTACAGTCAGCCTGGTCAGTTTTCAGGCTTCAAAATGTCCTGCATAAATATTACTTTTGTGGTATACTCTACAGGGGGTGTTCTATATGAGTTCTGGATGTAAAAAAATTTAAAACATGGTCTGCAGTTTCCATATTGTATGTTTCCACATGTTCATCCATTAAGACAGGTGCACTCTATGCACATATTTAGTTGGGTCCTGCCCTTTTCCTCCAACTTGGTGATAACATGAATTTCTGTTACCACACAAAATAAAAAAACTTTTATAGAATCCCATCAAAAAACAGCTACTAAACATAGCCTACATGCATAGCAGATGGCATAAGCTGGTATTACCAGCAGGGTTTGTTTTTTGATCTACTCGTTAAGCAGCAGAATATTAGCAATAAAGGAAAGCTGCTATGAGTAGAAGCTGGGCACTTTCTGAAATAGTTGTGCCCAAACTTTCCTACTGTTTCTCTGCCTTTAGAACTTCTGACTTCTTATCTGAAAACTTGTCTAGAAAGTTTTCAGAAAGTCCTGAAGCCAGAAGAGTCAGCATAACAGCCAGTATATATTTTTATTTTTTTTACAGAAGGAGATCAGCTATATATGCCCTACCTGTTTCCATCGCAACAGGTTTCCTTTCAAGAACCTACGAGAATGTGCCCTACAGATGGTGCTGGAGAATAGATTTGGTAACCCTGAGAGCAACTAGTGACTTAAGGACCTTGTCATGCACTGAGTTGACCAGATCAATCATTGTGAACACTGGGGACCATCAATGATTGTGTTTTGCATATGTGAGGTTCCCAATGAAGCCTCACTGAAGTGTGTTTAACAAATAGTACGGTAGTTTACTGGCTAGGAAAAAAAAAAAAGAAACCAAGAAAAATAAAATTACTCTTTAATATAAGTTATCCTTTTTTTCAGTCATCTCGCAATGATCAATTGAGAACAAATAATTTAAAAAAATGTGAAGAAACAGCCAGGAATATGTTTGCAAGCATGAAATCAATCTGGCCAGAAAGTCATATAATACATGCACATAAAACACAAGATGCTTATTTTGTGTAAGGGATTTTGTCAATTGCCCTGGCACATACCAAGAGAGTCAGGAGAAGGAGAGAGGAGATCTGAAATTTGCATAGTATAAGTTGCATACAGGAAAAATCAAATTCCTTTCAATCTACGGCAATGAATTTATCAAGAATATTTTTTTTTTGCAGTTCCCCAACTTTTTTGTGTACATTGTGAGCATGGAATGTGTGAAGAATTATGATTTGGGGGTCACTAGGAAAGCTGTTTATCACATGTGCTAATTATTATATCTAAGCCCTGTTAAGATCCATGGGCAAGGTACTTTTTTGATTTTTTTGTCAACTTGAATAATTAATATGAAAAATTAATTATTAATTATTAATTAATATGAATAATTGAGTGTTCATATTGAGCACTGCTTTATTTAAGTGAACATTCTCTACTCAATAAATATACTCCGTTGACTCGCATTTGGGGAACACTCATTTCAATTTTTTTATTTTTTATTAATTCCTTTTTTCCCCCACAATACAAGCATAAATCAACATGCTGACTTGGGTTGACTTTAATATTAAGTTCAGATGGAGGATTTTTTTCTAATTTATTTGCGCAAAGTGTGCAGACCCAAAAAAATACGGTCAGTTCTTTACATTTATGAGAGCCGAAACCTTATTAGTTGATATGGCCTAGTGAAGATCACTGATGTTTAAATCATATAGTTAAATATTCTTTTATTTTTTATCATTGTAACAATGATCTATAATATGAATGCGTGGAAATATGAAGCATCCGTCTGTATATTAGCAAATGCAGAGCCTAATTGCAGGCTTAGAAATGTGTTAAAGTGACAAAGTGCCAGGGTTCAGATGATGAAGTTGTTATCTGGAATTTGGATCACTTTGGTTGTCAATTTAATACTAAATATTTTAAGTTTTATTTATATTACATTATATTTTATATACAATCTTATCTACATATTGCACATTTACATTGACTGTATTAGGAATACTTTGTTTCAGTGCATTGCTTTGCTTGTATATGCAGATGGACACTGCAGAGATGGAATATGTGATAATTATATAAGGGTCACTGTTTATCAGCCCTTTAATGTTTGCTAATTAATATATCTAAAAAGTCCATGTGCATGGCAAAGTATTTTTTTTATTATTATTATTATTTCCCAGCACAAAATACGGTGTTTATTTTAAATACAGCTTCATTTAAGTGAACATTCTCTACTCCTTTGGTAAATAAACTCCATTGGTTTGCACTTGGTGATCAGTCCATTTGACAGTGATCAACTGGCAAAATGGCACAGTTTAAAGCGGATGTAAACCCATCGATTTAACAGTTCAAAAAAGCAGTTACATTCCCAGCATGCCGGGAATGCCAACTGTCACATTGGTTGTGCTCTCAACCAAACTGTCAAACCATCCAGTGGCTGGTGTCAAACCTGATCACATGTGCAGCATCATGGCAGATGAAGATTAAACAGAGGCCAATATGGCAGCTTCCTTGCCTGAAAATGATAGGAGGGTTTACTTCCACTTTAAGCGTTGCTGTCAAGGTAGCCTTGAAAATAAAAAAATAATAAAGATCAAAGTCTGGTGATCTAAATTAATCACAGAAGCATTAAATAGCATTTAGTCAAGTGGTCATGAAGGGTCAACGCCTGCTAGGATTTAACTGTATTTTTTAGGTTTTTATCCTGAAAACTAATGATTACATTTATAGACAGAATACTCTGGAGGCCTGAATCATACGTTCATTTCTTATAGTCATCCTTGCCAGATATTACTGGCCCTGCCGTTTGCGGTCATGAAGTCTCACTTCTTCTGCTGCATTTTCCATAAAGTAAAATAACTGAATAATTTCTTGAAATATTTCAGGTATAATAGAAATTATTCTAATACTCCATCTAATTTTCAGTAATGTACTGGAAAATGTGAAAGAGTGAAACAGATTAGATGCAATGTGCACCAGGAAAACCTTTCAATCAGACTCTTTAAGATATGGGACCAGAAGTCTGCCTCCCTTTTTATTTTCTATACATTTTTTAATTAAATAGGTGGAAAATATTTAACATTATGTATTAAAATAAGATCAGTGGCAATGGAAACTCAGCTAAGCACAACAGATAAGCAAGCTGGGCCTTAGCCTTTGCTTTTTAGATGTTCCAACCTACAGATGATTTAGTTATCCATGGTGCTAGGCAAATATAACAGGTATAGGTGTTTGACACTGAGGTGCTATCAGAGGCCACACCTCAGTTGTCAACATTTAAAAGTCATCTCCAGAGTTACTTACGGTACTTACATGTTTCTTGACTCGGAGAATGAAAATTCACTACATTCCCTGTTTTATCACATCCTCTAAACTGCGAAAATCGTGTTTTGAATATTGAACATTGGTGTTCTGTGAACAAGTATGTAAAATCCAGTGTCCTGAATTAACTGACTGCATCAGGAGCATGGTAGGGATGGGTATGACATCTAAGGAAATAGCAGCTTCTAAAATAAGTTAGCACCCCTACTGCATGTTCATTTTACTTTTAACATCATCCTAAACAAAAATGAACAGAAAATAAAACATAAAAAGTACCTGGCATGTAAACATTCTTAAATCTAGCAAGAACATTATATTTTTTATGCAAGAGGTTAAAATAAAGGATATTACTCCTGGAAAATATTTCCAAGAGAAATCTTCAAAACTATGACTGGCCTGGAAATCAGTAGCAGTAAACAACTATGAAAAATACATACTCATAAAAATGTGGCTCTTACATGACTTCCTCTTATATCCCTAATGATTATTTATTTATTGAGTGGAGATCTACAAACCTCAACATTAAATGCAGCTGACCAGGACATGAACATGGGATCTGCCATTGCCATCACGTTTTTGTAGGTACAAGCTCAGGAGCTATTATCCTGATCCTTGCTTCATTACTTGGTAGGTCACTGACTTGGAAAATGCATCTTAACATCAGGTATCTGGTCGTGTAATATCTTTAATCAATGAAGACAATCTTTAATCATTGAAAATGCATCAACAAGAGGCATCATGGGAGGCTAACTTCACTGACGAATTTAAGCTATTTAGAAAGAACTTTTTTTACGATCTGCATGTTGGGAAAGGGCTTAATGGTGGGGGAATAATGTGGTATCTGCAGTGCCCCTTGATGCTTTTTTTCCTAAATATTTTAATTCAATTTTATAGGAAGTTGCATAGGGTAGAAAATACTCCAAAAAATACCAGTATACCATGCTCACCTTGAGTGAGTGACTCACTAAGTAGTGAAACAGGGATCAGCATGACAGCTCTGGAGCCTGCACAAGTAACACCTATTTTCTTAGTGAGATTGGTTCCTGTTGAGAGCAATTCAGTATCCAAAAAGGACATTTCTTAGTCTATCATCATTCTCTGCATGGGAACCTTTAGACAAGAACTGGCAACAAAAACCCAAAAGCAGAGCTGTTTATATGTGTTTTCAGTGTGATAAAATTGGCCTGGTTATTTTGGCACCAACTAATTTATCATAATTAAAAACTAATGTATCATCGCCAAAAAAACAGCAACAAACAGGTTTTCATTATTCTTAAAGTTTTTTGTAAATTCTAGAATACAAAATATCAGTGTAGTGCTTGCTAAGTGCTACATTGACATTCAAACAATGCTGCCAAATATGTTTTTAAAACACCTTCTTTGGTTGGTTTTACTCTCAGTTAAATACCCACACTACCCTGAATCACAATTACTGCAGCGGCTGGAGCCCCCTCACATCACATGACAAAGCCAGGAAAAATCCCAGCATTGTCCGCCCTCCCTATAACTGACAATACCTGGGCTATGCTGTGTTCATAAAGTGGGAAGAGAGTGACAACACAGCTGGAATTTTAGTATTGATCCAGCAGGGTTGTTGGACCTTTTTCCAGAAATGACCCATGGGGCTTAAAACTGACATGATCACCAGGTCAAATCAAGCATAATTACAGGGACATTTGAGAAAAATTTCTAATTTTAACATGTACAGGGCAAGGTATTAATTTTACAAACTTTAATTTTAAGGCTTGCTTGTACTTTAACCTAAACCCTTTCCCTAAACACGATCAATTGAAATGTTAGATCCAATTTTGCACTTAAACACAACACTGGGATATATCTGCAAATCTGCATCAAATACAACTGATTCAGAGAAAGGATACTTTTATGGTGCCATTCAGACAGAAGAAAACAGAATATTATGTAATTTTTGGACATGTGCAGTGCTATATTTATTTCAGTCAGGGGACATAATGCACAAAAAAGAGCATAAGATGCATAATTCTGAATAATGCTAGTAACTACATTCTACTGCTTTGCTTCTGTGTGCAAATATATGTAGAAATAATGTATTTTTATAGTATAAATAAAAATGGATCTGACTGGGAGTATTTAATGGCTTCAGTAAAATGTATGTTTGTGGCTTGTCCATGTGTGCATTCTAAATGTGCTTCAAAAAAGATCTAAATTTAGCAGTGAAGCATGGAAACGAGACTAAGTGTTGCTTGCAGGCATCACGTGAGATGCACAGTTCACCTAATTACTTTATATTTTTAGCCAAAGCCAGAAACTTATCTGGAGCATAAGAATGCTCTTTAGTGGCATTACTTGTCCCAATGCAGTTGAGGAAAACCGCCGTCTATTGCTTTTTGAAGGTATCTGTTTTGTATCTGCAGTAGGTATGAGCAAGTTAAACTGGGATCCCAGGTGGAGGAAAAGATCGTCAGAGTTATTAGAGGTGCTTTAAATATTTATTTATTTTTAACCTACTTACATATCGTCAAACTCGCATAAGCTAGAAATGATGCCAGATGACACAAAATTCTTTGGCTGAATTAACCACTGCCTCAGAATCCCACGGCAGGCGCTCACATGACACAATACCCAGACATTATCTTGTGAGGCACTGCAAGGAAAATAGCAGCATGGTGCCCTCACACAAGCTATCAGAGAATTTGATGGACATTGAACGTTTTGCATGTATCCACACATTATCAAGGCATCTGGCCATTTGAGTTCTGTTGAAAGGGAGGATTAGTGCATCTAAACTCGGACTTAACCCTTCTGCTGAGATCATGTGACTGGATGCCTAGGCCTTTTGTTCCTTTGGCTGTGGGCCTTGGTATCCGAAGATAGGATTTTCTTCAGCCTAAGTATTTTGTGCATCCTGCTTCTGTTTATGAGTTTTATGGGAAAAAAAATACGTTATTTTGATTGGAGATCTGTTATAAATTGATATAAGTCACATCTCATTACAGACTGTGGTCTGGCATGGCATGGTGTCTCCATGAAAAAATGGCAGTCCAGTCAGCAATGGCATTTGATATCACCAATGGGTCGATTGTGAGCTTTAGTTTTAGGAGAAGCTCTATGTCACATTAGTGACAATTACCTCCTATAAATTTTGTTTTGACCCTGGCAATCTTTAATCAATGAAGATGCATCAACAAGAGGCACCATGGGAGGCTAACTTCACTGATGAATTTAAGCTATTAAAAAAGTTTAAAAAAATAACTTTAATAAAAAAAACATTTAACGATCTGCATGTTGGGAAAGGGCTTAATGGTGGGGGAATAATGTGGTGCCTGCAGTGCCACTTTAAGTTTTTCTTCCTCAATATTTTAATTCAATTTTATAGGAAGTTGCATAGGGTGGAAAATATTTAAAAAAATACCACTAGTTTACCTTTAAGTTAACCTTCCATGGCAGAAATACGGGTGCTGCAACCTTGATTGAAGCTTCTAGTTGCTTTCCTGTCATAATCATCTTTTGCCTTCTTCACTTTCTAAGTCACTGACCCAGAACAAGAATGCAGCCAGTGAAGTCGGAACTCTTGAATTGCGTACTTGTTCTGAGTCACTGTCAAGTAATGAATCTATCAAGATGAGTTTAGGATACATAACATCAGGTCAGACCACAGAGGCTTAAGGACTGGGTGACAAAAGTTCAAGGAAGCAGTAAACCATTTTTGTTACCACAATTTTTTTTCTTAAATAATATTTCATTAAATGTAATTGCACCAACATGTATTAAATTAGATGAAGGGCACAAGTTTACAAATGTAAATTTCCATTTTTTTTCTCAGGTATTTATCTGCCTTCACACCAAAAAACATAATGATGATAACTTCCACATGACTGTGGTAGGAATGCAGGGATGGTGGTGTGCAGTGAATGGACTCTTAGCACACAACCTCTTGCCACTGTGGATGCATTTGTGCAACAGCCAGGCATTAAAGCCCACATTTGTTGCTGTCACATATATACGTTACGTGGTTGGTTAGAGGTTAAAATTGTACAGCCACGGGGGAGGAATAGTAAAAGTACCCTGTGCAGACCTATTAAAAACCAACTTGCTCATGTTTGTGACTTAGTAGAGTTATTCTAAAAGCCTGAATCTCTAATAACTTAAGTTAGCCAACAACCTTCTGCATGTTTGTGCCTTATAAATGTTAAGGTGCTATTCTTCAGAAAAAGTAATAAGTTGTACTTTGTTTTTCCCAAATTCCTTTTAAGTATAACTCCTCCAGTGTGATGCATTTCAATCATGCTTTGGCCATCATGTTTTGAGAGTAGAAGTTAGGGCAACAACATGACTGACCTTTTGCTACATTCTCTCCTTCTTCTGCTCTCCAACGTCCTACTGATTTTAAAGTTCTAGAATGAACCAACAGCAAATCAAAACCCCTTTCAAAGCCATCATTTGCGATTAACAAACAAAGGGCGAGAGAGAGAAATTACCCATTAGAACCAGTAACTTATTATCTAACGTTCAATAAACGAAAACACCAGAACGCTGGTGTTCAGAAGTGGAAATGCATCCCAGAAGTTTTACGTTGATTCTAAACAGCAGAGTATCCACACAGAGAAGCACCTTCAGAATACTTGTCTAATGCAATATTCAATTACATACACTCCTCTTTTTTAAATAGTGCCTTTAAGGAACTCATCAAAATGGCTGGCTAAATTTATACGTTGTCAGATTTTGTAGTCTGGAAGGAAAATATACCTTTTTTTGCATATAACATTAAATATCATTGTTACAGTATAACATGCAAACACATGCTGGCTAGGAAAATGCAATCTTTAAATAGTATTTTAACTTTTTTTTTTGTTTTGTTATAACTTTCCAGTTCCTTTTAATATTGTTATTTTTCTTTTGATGCTTTAATGCATCCATGGCAGATTCCTGCCTTTCAAATAGTCATAGATCAATAAATTCTTCACTCGATTCCAGTGCAAGCCACTTGTATATAACCTCAATTTAAAAAATAGAAGAATCCAGTTTTATTTATTTTTTCAATCCTTTCATTTTTCTTCTTGGTAGCCAACTTTATTTTGAAATCTTTATCCCACCTGCATGGGAACGTTGATTTGATCTGTTCTTGATGCCACAAACTGCTTTTCTCAAAAATGTTCCACCTTTTCAAGACATTGCCTTTGTTGTAGTTGCGTTTTGTGTTTGTTTTAAAATTTCTTTTTAATTTGTTACATTTGTGTTTGTTCTGAAATCAGGGTTTGTAAGGAAGATTGTATCTAGGGGATCAAATCAATTAATTCACAGTGACTGCTTCCGCCTGCATATATCGGACAAGGACAGGACTCTCCTTATAATTTTCTGCGTGAGAACAAAAAGAAAAAAAAAAAAGAAAGAAAAAAAAAGAGAGAAGAGACAAAAGTGCGAAAAGGAAAACACAGAAAAAAGGAGAGAGAAACAGAGAGAGAAAGAGAGAGGAGAAGTGGACTCAGCTTTCTGACAAAAAAGGAAACCACAAGTCAATAGAGCCATGCACCAAAAAAGGTTAGCTTGCTATGGGAATGTCACTGTGTTACGCTACAATGTATACAGTTTTTAACCAATCGTCTTTTAGGAACATGCAGTCAGGCAGTCTTTTTATTGCTTGCAACAGTAGATCATGCAAACAAGGAAACGTGAAAATGTATAATAATATATATATATGTATATATATATATATATATATATATATATATATATATATATGTCAGTTAGTTTGATTTATGGCTCATATTATCCTGAGAGTATGGTGGTGAGGAATGACCAGGAAGCACAAAGCAGCTCCATAGGAATAAGATCAAGGTTTTAATAAAGGAAAAAGGGACAAAAATAAAAAAGGGCACCCAAAAAAAAATAAGAAAAAAAAAATATATGTATTTGAAATAAATATATAGATATATATTTAGTAGGGTTTTAACAGTAGTCATTCTTTTGTACACACATATATATAGATATATATCTGTTTACCTTTTTTTCATCTTTTTTGACTTCATTATTTTAGGAAGGAAATAAATAATGGTTTTTAGTAAAAAAAGCTATACCCTTGCATTCCTCTCCTTCCTAATTTGACCTCCTTTTGGTGCTTTTGCCTCCATAGCGGAAGAGCCTTTCCTACTCCACAGCAGCAACTTCCTGGAGCACACCAATCCCATTCACGTTCAGTCATGGAAGTCTTTTTTTAAATATATATATTCCTCAGCAAAGTGCAAAATGTTTTTTTTGTAATTTTTTTTTTTGTATTTTTTTCTTATTTTAAAAGCCAAAGATGTTTTCTTTTTAAATATATCTGCATATAATCTGTATTTTTTGTCAACCTGTTAAAAAATAATAAAATTTGTTAGAGTCTCTTATTTGTTCAGTTTGCCAGTGTCGATGTTTTTTCATGTTTATTACTAGTTTATGTTCCCCTTATTGGCTGGTTGAGTCCATGCTATAAGATGGAGGGAATGGGAGAGCGCGGGCGTCTCACTGCAGATGGTGACCCAAATGGGGTGGAGATAGGAGACAGTCTGAGCGTATTTCCACTCATGCCAGCTATGCTGTTTAGACTCCGGGATTTTTCATAACCTTGATATCCATGAGGTAAATGAAAAAGAAAAAAAAAAAAAAGATTATGAAGCGCACCTTGTTTTCTCCAAAAGCACGGACAGGGAAACGTCATACAATAAAAGCCAAAGTTGTTACTACTCAGAAGCAACACAAGCCCTATATATTCCCATTTCAAAATGAAAACTTTTGTGACAAAACTTGCTAAGTTTCTGGGACTGTTTATCTGAAATAGCGAAATAATTTACTTTACTTACACTTTCAGTAAAGATAACTAGTAATTGCATTTTGTCAATGTCTTAATAATTAATACTGTATAATATTATATAAATAAATATATATATATTTATATACCTTTATTTTTTCTAACAATCTTAATTATCATTCACATACTTGGTAGCAGCTACATTCACGACACTAAGATTGCAAAGCATGCATTTCCTACTTGCTTTTTGGCAGCCACTGACTAATGGATTACTTTATAACGAGAGTGGATATCACTATCCACGTCGCATTATATCCTGCTTGGCTCTACACCCCACAGCCCACATTGTATGATTCATTCATAAAATGTGGGTCAAGGTGTGGAGCATCTGTTTTCCCACAGAGCCTTTTAAAAGAACTCTGCACAAATACATAGAGAACTCCGTGATTGGGGGATAGCTGGTCATGGGACAGGTCCCACGACTGGGGTTCTCCACCCAACTTTTTTTGTGACTTCCAATTAATGTCTTTTGTATTCTGCTGGCTTTTCTAAAGCTGGCAAAGTGCAATGAGCATTTGTGAAGAAGCCCGCCACTGTGCTTTATAAAAGTGAAATGCTTTTCTTTTTTTTATAAAGTAGCAGTAGTATGGATGTGGTATGCCTTTACTGCTGATTAATAAATGTACCCCTAGAACTATAGATCTATTCTGTTGTTTAATTCTGTTTGCTAGTAAGAGATTTAAAAAAATCTAATTATTATGATAAGCAGCACATTGATTTAAATGTTGCAAGTCAAGATACTGCCAACAATATTTAAAAGAGAAGTTCTATGAATGTTTTATTATTGTTTTATCATACTTACCTAAGTGGATTCAGCATCGGTCCGGCTCTAAGACCGAAAACCAAGCGATCAAAACACTGCTGATCACTTGATTCTCAGAGCTCCCTGAGCAGAGAGCTGCTGGCTATCAGTCAGCAGCTCTTAGCTCTGCCCCACCCATGCTCACTAGAGCACTGGACTGTGGAGGGGGCAGGAGCGGCCTGGCGCAGGCTCTCAGTGGCTCACTGAGAGGCTGAGCCAAGTGTCGGTCCAGGCATGTGGGCAGATCCCAACCATATGGTTGCGATCTTTCCCTGAGCCTGAAGCAGCTCTGTGACGTCAGCGGACAGTGTGCTTCAGTCTACTGTCTGCTGAAAATTGGTCACAGGAGTGCAGAATGAACTGCACTCCTGTGATCCACAGTAGAAGTACAGCCAAACGAGCTTTGGCAGTACTTCTTCAAATCTCTTAGTAGCAAAGTACAGTGGAGCAATAGGATAAGATATTCATAACTCTGCTAGGAGAAAGAGAGGGGAAAGTGTTGCTCCTCTTAGTCATTCATTTTTTTAACACAACAGCTGTAAGGAAAGCCTACAGGAAAAATGGGCATCACATAGAGATCATTGCCTGATTCTGCAAGTGTAGCTACAAAATATTTGTAATATTTAAAATTTACCTAATTGAAAAGAAAATACGTACTTTTTTTTAAACTTGTTTTTACAAATTTTTATAAGTGTATTTAGTTCTGACAAGTAAAGAAAAAATAAAAAATAAAAATAAAATATTTAATGTTGGTTCTGTCATGGCTTCATTTGTGACACTTTTTAAGGCTAAATTCGTGTGTTCACTTAAAGAGCATGTACATACTAACAGCGTGGTCTCTTTTGGTCTGCAAACATACATTTGAAGACGTGAAGGTGTTTCGTTTTATCTGTTCATTAAGTGCAAAGAATACCCGTTGATCTTGCCAAAAATCTTGTGAGCTGATAACTTTGTGGTAGTCTTATTAGTTGCACTGTTCTATCTCTGAGAGCCTCAGAACCACTCCTATGTTTGCTAAGGAGTGGGATAGGTTCCGTCCTCTGATCCTAGGGTGAAAATGCTTCTACAGTACAGTGAGCGTGTATGGTCACCCTGTCTACCAGCAGATGACACTAAAAGAGACATATTTTTTTTTGTTCTTGGGTTTAATTACAATTTAATATTGTATTATTTATTTTATATTTGATTATATTAAATAGAGAATATTTACAAAGGCTCAAAATTAAGGGGTTACTTAAAGAGTCACTTTACCCTGTCTCACAAAGAAAATCTTGAAGGAATATTTAAAAATAACTACAAATTTGTGAGGCCAGTGTGCAAAAAAGGTTTAAATACGCTCCACCTCTGAATTTTTGGACCAATGTTTCCGATTTATCAAAAATAGAGGACAGAAAATATCTGTGCTTATTGCAGGAACGAATAAAATGTCCTCTTGTTTTACAAGGTAGGCAGGGTAAATTATATTTAAATCAAACCGCGTGCAGTGGACAAGACTTCCACTTTTGCTTTTCACCATTTTTGGAAAATGACCATACATTTCATTAAGTGGTTATTGATTGTTATTTGGCAGGAAAACAATATCCACAAACAACATACCGGTAATTCAATTTGCCTCTCATGTATTGGGTCTTCCTTTATGTATTGGTTTGTGTCAGTCTGTTTACCAATTTCATAATGGGTTTGTAACTTATTTTCTTAGCGGGGCAGAAAAACTCTTGTTCTCATCTAATCAGGTTAAGAATTTTCCTAGTTGTAAAGCAGAAATTCTTGGCAAATAGGTAAATACACATGTTCACTGTTATACCTGCCAAAAGATTTGTAGCGCTGTACAACCAGATTTGAAATTCCCACACCTCTGCCAGACTCAGCGAGGTCCATTTACACCCAGCCACCCATAGAGCTAAGCGGAGTCTGACCCGTGTCTTCTCTGCAGAAAATAAGTGGGCACAGATGTGACATCCGTCCAGCTCACAGATCCCCTGCTGATCAGAGCGGACTCCACTCCATGTGAAAGGGGTCTTATATAAACGACTCTTTGCTCATTAAAGCCGATTTCAACCTCTTGCCATTGTAACAGTAACAGACTTTTTTTACTTGATAATGATAATAATGTGTATGTGAGCTTTTCATGGTATACATTAGAAGCTGCAGCAAGTCACATAGAGCCTGCCTCATTTTCTGTCTGGGGGACATCCAGCTGCATCTAGCCATTACCTTCTTAAGTCCTGTACACACGATCGGTTTTACCGATGGACTTTTTTCATCGGACAAACCGATCGTGTGTGGGCCCCATCGGTCTTTTTTCCATCGGTGAGAAAAAACAGAACATGTTTTAAATTTATAGGATGGAAAAAAAAACGATAGCAAATTCCGATCGTCTGTGTGGAACTCCATCGGACAAAAAACCCACGCATGCTCAGAATCAAGTCGACGCATGCTCAGAAGCATTGAACTTAATTTTTCTCGGCTTGTCGGAGTGTTTTACGTCACAGTGTTTTGGACGGTCGGATTTTTGACTGATGGTGTGTAGGCAAAACTGATGGAAGTCATCTTCATTGGATTTCCAATGGAAAAATTCATCGGATTAGAATCCATAGGAAATACGATCGTGTGTACAGGGCTTTAGCCTTACTGTCCCTGGGCCACATTTTTTCATTCATTGGACCTCAGTTCTTTGAAACGGGAAGGCACAGCATCATATGTGGGCATTCCCTAGAGCAGTCTGCCTAGGAAAGTCCACTCCTTTAGACGGACATCCGCCCATGAAGATGTTGGGTAAGATGGGGGGGCTCTCATGCCTCTACAGCTCGGGGAATTGCTAAAAAGCCTGTGTCTTTCATGTAGCTATAAATATATATTATTTCTTTGTTTTCTATAATTTTAGAGACACTATTTTATATTATCCTGAAGAAGCCGTGCAATACTGTGCTAGATGCGATCTGCTGGCTGCCCACATGTTCCCAATTAAAGTGATACTAAAGTTTCTTTTTTTTTCTTTAAAAATAACAAACATGTCATACTTACCTGCTCTGATCAGTGGTTTTGCAGCCTGGATCCTCCTTTTCTCAGGTCCATCGCTGGCACTCCTGGCCCCTCCCTCCTGTCAAGTGCCCCCACAGCAAGCGGCTTGCTATGTGGGCACCTGAGCTGAGCTACAGCTCTGTGTGCCCATTGAGACACGGAGCGGCAGTTCGGTCCCACCCCCTCTCTCTCACTGGCTGACTGACTTTGATTGACAGCAGTGGGAGCCTATGGCGCTGCTGCTGTGTCTCAGCCAATCAGGAGGGAGAGTCACTGATGACTGGGGGCTTTGTGGACATCAGTGGATCAAGTTGGGGCTCTGGTAAGTATTAGGGGGGCTGGGGGGGGCCGGGGGGGCTGATGCACACAGAAGGTTTTTTATCTTAAACGAAAAAATCTTCTGTTTTTTCAACCACTTAAATTTTGCCTTTGACATCGACTATACAATATAATATTGATCATTGTTGTTTTTCACAGGAACAGCAGGGTAGCCTATTGGGAGTTCTAATTTCCGCATGGTCTTCTTTATTGCTAATAAATTATTTTTTAATAATGTTCCTGTAATAAATATATGTTCTTGTAATAAATATTATTTTGTGGTTTTATTGTTTGTGAAGTTTATGACGATACCCAGATACCCATTGTCAAAAAGCTGGGGTGTAGGTACCATCTTTATTATGTGTTTAAGGCACTTCGATTTTTCACAAAGATGTTTTCTTTTTTGTGTAAATCCTTCCAGGAGGCAGCCCACTGCTTGCATTAGACTCCTTTCACACTGGGGCGGTTTACAGGCGCTATTGCGCTAAAAATAGCGCCTGCAAACCGACCTGAAACAGCAGCTGCTGTTTCTCCAGTGTGAAAGCCTGAGGGCTTTCACACTGGAGCGGTGCGCTAGCAGGACCGCTCAAAAAGTCCTGCTAGCCGCATCTTTGGAGCGGTGAAGGAGCGGTGTGTTTACCGCTCCTCCACCGCTCCTGCCTATTGAAAGCAATGGGACACCGTGGCTATACCGCCGACAATGCGCCTCTGCAGAGGCACATTGCTGGCAGTATTAACCCTTTTTTGACCGCTAGCGGGAGTAAAACTGCACTGCTAGTGGCCGAATACCGGCGCAACTCTGACGGTAAAGCGCCGCCAAAAATAGCGGTGCTTTACGGCCACCGCACCTCCCGCCCCAGTGTGAAAGGGGCCTTAGGGCTGAGGGTTCTTGAGAGGAGTTCAGGGAGCCATTCATAGCACAGTGGTGACCCTTTCCACTAGTTATGGTCTGCTTGCAATACATAATAGCAAAGCACAGAGACCCAGTGATGACAGCATTGGTATGTAATGAAGGCAGAAAGGTTGTATTTAAAAATGTAATTAGCATGTTAAGGAGGAGGGGGGTGAATCAGGGAAGGTAAAATATAAACAGGGTAAACTTCAACTTTAAGACCCAGGCTAGGTTTTTTCTTTTTGCTGCCTCTCTCCATAATGCATATTTACCTTTATTTCCTGTCCCAGAGACAGAAAAGGAAATAGGTGAAAATCCCCCCCAAAGTGAAGGAAGAATTCCTCCTAGACTGCTAACACCAGAGTCCCCATTTGAAGATTTCCGCTCTATTTCTGTTACTGGGACAACTCAAAAATTTTGGAATTCCAGTAGCTTTCTATAACAGAAAAAATGGTCACTAGATCTAACGGGGAGGGTTAAACTCCCCAGCAGAAGCATGGACAGCAATAAAACTAAAAAAAAAAACCTGTGCAAAAGCATTGTACAGTTGCCACAGACCAAATACAAAAATTATATTTAAATGCTAAGTTTAAATTTGTAGTCTAAAGCTAAAATATAAAAAATATAAAAAATGCACATATATAAAATGTATAGAATGCTTACAGGTCCAATCCAATTTATTCCCACATGAAAATCTACTTTTATTGAGAAAATACAAAAGAGAATTTACAGACAGACAGACAGACAGTAACCACAAATCTAAAAAAAAAAAAAAATCTCCACAAAGAAATTATGAGTTGAGACATAGCCAAATGGATTCTATAATATTTAGAGCTAAAATTGCAATGGAAGCTGCTCCCGAAGTTCAGCCACTTTGTCTTTCATGTAAAAGTTGATAGTTAACGTTAAAGTCAGTCTTAACCAAACTGGCTCCATATAATAGTCATTATGTAGAATAATTATTTTTAGACTGAAAGTGCATGGGAGTAAGACAACCATCTTTAATTTGTAATCCACATAGAGATTAGCATCCTGAGGCACATCAATATAATCTTTGGCAAATGTCTATAGAGATGGACTAAAACTGGCAACTTTTGAACAAATGATTTGGCCATGCTCTTAAATATCTGAATCATTGTTTCTCAACCAGGGTGCTGTGGTACCCTGGGGTGCCATTTGTGTTACCCCAGGATGTGGTGGGTGTGGTGGGCACGAGAGTTTGCCCTGGATCAGAAATAGATGAGGGCTCTATAATCTGACGGGGACTCTGCAGTGATAGAGTTCTTTTTTTTGGGGGTACTTTGATGTGATGGGGGACTCTGACCCTGTGATGGGTGGTGTCTATGGTGATAGGGAAGATTTATAGGTGATTTATAGGGAAGATATTGATGTGATGGGAGGACTCTGACATGTAGGGGGAATTCTGATGTGAAGTTAATTTCATAAAAGTTGTTATGTGCAATTTATATCAATCAGCAATGTACATCATCCATACCAGTGTTTCTCAACTCCCGTTCTCAAGGCGCCCCAACAGGTCATGTTTTCAGGCTTTCCATTATTTTGCACAGGTGATTTGATCAGTTTCATTGCCTTAGTAATTACCAAAGCCGTTTCATCTGAGGGAAATCCAGAAAACATGACCTGTTGGGGCGCCTTGAGGACTGGAGTTGAGAAACACTGATCCATACTGTATAATATGTAATATATATATATATATATATATATATATATATATATATATATATGTAAGAACTTCCTTTTTTTGTATACGCTTGAGGTGCCTTCATATGCAGAGGTTGCTGTTTGAGGTCTATTCATATGCAACAAGATACAGATCTTGAATGTGCCCCCGCAGTGTCATGCATCATACAGAGCCATAACCACATATACATTTAAGGGAATGCAAGACAAAATTTAGGAAATCTGGGAGCAATTTTCATTGCAATTTTAGCTCTAAATAATTTAGAACAGTTTTTGGCATGTCTCACCAAATTGGAGCTGTTCACTTTGCAAGGGAATTTTCACTTTGCAATAGAATTTTCCCCAGCGCTTATAGTAAAATTTCACTTTTGCAAACAATACCCAATCCAATGCAAGGAAAACAAAAAAAAAACATTTTTTTCCTTGCACATGACTGAATTATGGAAGTCAGCAGAGCTTCACTTCATTCACTAAGCTCTGGGGGGAATTCTCTTACAAAGTGCAACTTCCATTGCAAAGTGAACAGTCTTTAGTTAACCAATCCCTTTATATTTTCTTAATTAGAATAGATTTGCATGTAGGCTTAATTGGATTGCCTGTGTTTAGTACTTAATATATATTTTTATATATTTTTATTTATATATAATATATTTTTGCTTTGGGCTTTAAATAAAAAATTAGAATTTTAATAACATTTTAAATATTTGGTCTGTGGTAACTGGACAAGTACATTTTTCTTTGAATAGCCTCAATATGGAGCTACCAATTCCCACAGATATTGATTATTCTGGAATTTAAGAGATCTGTATCACATTTCAGAATATGGGAGTATTTATTTCCAGCAAAAAAAAAAAAAATATTGCCAGAGATTTTAACATTTCCACACGCTTTTCAGAAGTAAAAATAAAAACAAAAATGCTTTAACGTTATAAACCACTACAAGTGCAAAGTAAAGCTGGAGGTAACACATGTACCAAAGAAAATAATTAAATGAAAGCAGTTAACTATTGCTACTGCATAAATTAGCCTTGGGCTAAGTGAAAAATAATAATCCTGTTTTTGAAACAGAAAACATGAGAAAAATCAGCGTATGTAAAAACCGTAACATTTGTTAGCTAATATCAGTACTTAAAGTGGAAGTAAACCCTCCTATAATTTTCAGCTAAGGAAGCTGCCATCTTTGCCTCTGTTTAATCTACAACTGCTATGATTCTGCACATGTGATCAGCTATGACACCAGCCATTGGATGGTTTGACAGTTTGGTTGAGAGCACAACCAATGGGAGTGTTACATTTCCGGCACATGCCGTAAATGAAACAGTTTTATGGATGGGTTTACTACCACTTTAAGATACTAGTAGAATAAGCAGCAAGGGGAAAGGGCAATAAACGAAACCTGTTACTTTGCCCTGCATTGGGAAATCATGGGTCACATCTTCATTGCCTTTGCTGCACTTCTCAACTATAACAATTTAATACTATCTATCTATCTATCTTTATTATCCATTTTTTTGTTTACAATATAATAATTTTAATACACTGCATATTGGAATTGATGCAACTGATATTTTTGTAGTAATCAATTTAAAAAACAATGGTAATGAAAGGACATATATTTGACTTTTGATGCTTCTGAGTAGATTATCTTGTCAAAATACATAAACAGCACCATGCAAAAAACATTTAAGGTAGCAACACAAGCAAGTCAGAATATAACCAGATGGTTGGCCATGTAGATTAAATCACTAACCCCCCACCCATCAAGCTTTAACATAAAAAAATGCCTTGTCAAAAGTTTCTGCTTTTTCAGCTTGCTTTAAATTACTGCATGTGGTTTTATGTAACCTTTTTGTACTCCAATAGAAGTTTGGACATGAGGACTCGGTAGGGTGGGACTTCTAAGATAATTTTGGTAACACTATCATGCCTTGGTCTACAATTGTAACGTACATCTAGTCTATGTTAACGGGGCATTGGAATCGCATGTATTAGAGATGTTTGTGCATCTCAAAGGAAGCCAGCCAAGTTTTTTGCACTGCAAACTTGTGATGAGTTTTTTTTTCTTTTGGATAGTTATATCCACAAGGCTTACTGTTTTGTGGAAGTATTTTTATATGTGAGTTTAAGACTGACTGCTTCTTAACTCCAGAAAAGAACGGGTGTGGACAACTGGTGGCAGAGTTGACCTGACTTTCACACCTTTACTTGCTTGTTGATTCATTTTTTGATTGCTGCGTTTTATAAACTACAAAAGTTCCTTGGATCAGTCATCTGTTTATCAGGGATTTTTATTCAAATATTAAAATTCCTGCTTATAGCCCAACTGATTTCTAGAGATAGATATCCAGTCAGATAGAGATTGTTCTTATAGCCGTCATTTTCATAGTCTTACTTCATTTGCCCTGTTAAAGTTGTTGTGTAGTCTGAGAAATATGACTACGCAGTCCAAAAAGGTACTATAGTTTGACCTAGCACACTTGATAATTCAATGGACCAGGTCAAACACAGCCCTTCTCTGTTTCTACAAAACAAGTCCGGGTGAGAACACTAGTGTTGAGGGTTGTGGCCATTATCTGTGTCAACATAAAGCACTGGCATTGGATGACAGCAAGTGCATTTTATATGGATAGAATGGGTATTTTTAGGAATTCCCAAGTAAAAATCAGTTAAAAATCATAACATTCAGTGATACAGGACTATAACAAGAATAAAAAGGCATTAGACTTCAACTGGGCTTTAAGGTGGAGTTAAAGACGGTATTAAACCAAAACCAAAAATGTAATATATTGCAGCTTACCGATCATTAGATGTGGTGGCTGCATTAGTTTTCTTTTTCTAGGCTTTTTTCCCTCTGTTTTCACCTGGTGATCTGTCCAGTAACACACCTTCTGTATTAGAGTGCCTCCACTCTTGATGAAGGAGCACAGGGGGCACCTTTGGACAGCAGCATTGTTAACCTGGGGGGAGGGGAGTGTTAGATGGACTAGCAGATTTAGATACACTAACAAATTGAAGCCAAACTCCAGCTCACACTTTATAAGCAGTTACAGCAAACATTTTTTTTTTTTTCCTTTTAAGATAAAGGTTTTACATGAATAAATCAAAGCTGATCATTGTAAACTCCCCTGCCAGTGTTACATGGATTGTCTCATCCCTGTAAACTGATACATCTGGAAGAGAGCTTTTGAAAACAAAACAGACTTACTGGCTGGATCACCAGATGAAAATAGAAGAAAGAAAGCCTAAAAAAGAAAACGAATTCAGCCATCACATCTAAGAATTGGTATACTGCAATATAATAAATGTTTGTGTTTGGTTTTAATACTGCTTTAATATCTAATTTATTCCTAACCTATGCCACCTTGCAATTGTATAACCTAATTTATAAGGCAAAGATCACAGCCATAGTTACAGGAAATATGGATGTCTACTGGCACAGAGTGGGATCTGCATTCAGACAGAGCTACCAACAAGTCAAATTATTTAATGAATTTCATTTGTTGACCTGCTAGGCCACAAAATGAGGGTTGGAGGTGAAGAGGCACTTTAAGTCAAGGGTCTCCAAACTATGGCCTGCAGGCCACATCCAGCCCACTACAAGATTTTATACAGCCCACAGCTAAGGCAAGTGGCCTATCCTTGTGCACAGAGTGAGGATTCAGATCAGCAGAGGCTGCCTGTGGTCTCTTCTTCGACCTGATGTAAGAGGTACTCTGAAGGGGACTCTGATGTGATGGTAACTCTGATGGGGACTCTGATAGGGGTAATGATATAAGGGGTGACTCCATTGGAGACCCTGATATAAGGGGGAACTTTAATGGAGACCCTAATGTAAGGAGGGACTCTAAGTTAAAGTGTAAGTAAACCCTCCTATCATTTTCAGGCAAGGAAGCTGCCATCTTGGCCTCTGTTTATTCTTCAACTGCCATGATGCTTCACATGTGATCAGTTATGACACCAGCCATTGGATGGTTTGACAGTTTGGTTGAGAGCACAACCAATGTGACAGTTGGCATTCCCGGCATGCCGGGAATGTAACTGCTTTTTGAAACTGTTAAATCGATGGGTTTACTTCCGCTTTAAGGGGGCTCTCATTCATTTATAAAAGTAATTTTTTGGCCCTTGAATATTTGCAAAATATACCACGTGGCCCTCGTACTGAAAGGTTTGGAGACTCCTGCTTTAAGTTAATCTTTGAACAATTGTAGTGACTTTTGAGTTTCTGTAAGATCAGTTACTTTTGAAAGTCTTACCTGCTTTTGGTAAGGTCAGACCTGATTTGTAGATTTGCAATGGTAGAGAAAATCAGTAAAGCAGTCACTGTGAAGGACTAATAATTGGGAAGCAGAGTCTGTTTAAGCAAATATGGCTGCTGCCATATACAGTGCATACTATATACATTTGCAAATAACACACATAAAACAATTTACGTTAAAGAGGTTGTAAACCTCAGACATGAAATATGAACAAAGAATATCCCTTTATGGTGTGTACTTGTCTCATTTAAGACCGCAAAGTGTAATTTTTGTCTACTGCTTTGTTTCAGATAGACAGGTACAACTTATGTAGGAGGATTTGTTTCATCTCTGTGTATCACCCGAGGATAGTCCCTTCACTGGGTGTATGTAGGGGTTTACAACCACTTTAAGCTGATCACATTCTTTTGCAATTTGCATTGCATCAGAGTGACAAAGGTCCCTGCACTGGAGTGATTTGGAGGGCCATGTGGGCCTTTGCAGATTTTGTTATGGGGCTCAGATACACAGTAGTTTTTGGTAATATTCATCTGTAGCTTTTAATTATGGTCCAAATTTAGAGTAACCTTTTATTTAATACATTTATGCATTTATTTGTTTACCCTAGATGGTACAGATTGCCTTACCTTGGGTGTGGATATCTTTTTTTAAAAGCTTTAGGGTTTATTACAATTTTTCCTTTCTTTGGATAGAGTAGTTTTTTTTTTTTTTTTTCTATCCGTGTCCTACTGATGGGATTTCCTTTCACCTATGTCGTAGCTACAATACAACATAAATATTAATGGGCAATAATTCATTTTTACCTGCTCAACTTAAAGTGTAAAAAAAAAAAAAAGTTTTACTGTGCTAATTGCACACAAGTTTACACTGTGCAAAGTCCCTGAGGTCATATACTGGTCATTCTTTCTTGCATTATACTGTTTACCTGTCAAACTACTATTGTATCATTGGTCCGGGTACCCTGTTCAGGTTTTATATATCTTGCATTGACTTGCCATGTGCTCTCTTGTGAAGACAATACAAATTATTAAACAGAAAAAAAAAATACTAAATATAAATTAGTAGTGTATAAAAAAACAAAAAACACTATATAATCCTATTAGGGGCCACCTTTTTTTTACATTTTATGTTTAGAACCCTGTGAATGCACTTACTTTAAATATATATTACCCTACAGACTAAACAGATCAAAATTTTCTTAGCAGACCTGCCCCAGTTGTCCTATACAATCCCTCATGCCAATCATGTAAACCAAATCTTGAATCTTTCTCCTAAAAAAGCTTTAGAAACTGATTATTGTGTTTTAGAGAAGTTTTCATTTGTTAAACATTGACTTTGGCTGCCTTCGTATTGCCCAAATGCAACAGAACTGAGACACGTTTAAAAAAAGTAGATTGAAGAGCAATGATAATACACAGTGCAGTAACCCATAATAACTGATCAGTCTGAAGTTCACTGAAATAGGATGAATGAGATATAAATTCTAATTAGTTGTGCTGAGCAATTGCACTTTGTATTGTACAAGAGGCACAAAGAAGGTTTAAGAAGTTTATCAAGAAAGATTTAAACTCTCTGCATTTTCTCATGCAGGTCAGCTGTTCAGTGACTTACTTTCCTCAGCTCGTTTAACTTTGGGAGAAGCAAGAACCGATTGAACCTTCTCTGAAATCAGCTGAGCTATAACACATAAGCCAATGGTTGTCAGGGTAAGTGCTGCCATAGATGCCTTTTTAGTTAAACGTCCAATAGCCCTGGTGACATATAGTAATCTTAATGCCAGAAATAAACTAGCAATCTGGCAAAAATGGGTGGTGTGTCTTGACAGTATTCACTTGCCAGTGTAATATCTTGTTGGCCGATCAGTACCAACTAACTAAATTTTATTTAATCACACCTGTTCTTAATTATTTAAGTTTGATCATGGTTCCACCAAGTTTGCCATTTATGCACTGGTGATTTATTATGCCAGATGTGTTTTTTGAAGCCAAGCCTTTAACTCACTAAACAGCCCTGAGTAAGTGTAAAGAGGTTACCTCTTCCCTGGTGAACTGAGAAATTAGGACGCAGTCAAGAATCGCCAATGTTTTTCAATTCCAAAGTAACTTGCGATATTCATCTCATACCTTCTTAATGTCTCTTGCTGGCAGTAGTTTGAAATGTAGCAACCATAGCCCACAATACAGATGATTCATCTGTGTGTAACGTGTACCTTTACAAATTTGTAAAAGTTCAGGTCACTTTTTTTATTCAACATTGTGCCTGCTTCTCTTAGACTGTCCCACAAGCCTGCAAAAGTGAGGACAACCTAACAGGGTAATTCCCAAAATACAATAAACCATGGTGCCCCATTTTTTAGGCTTAAGAAGGCCAGAGAAAGCAGATAAAAAATACATGCATCCTAGAGTTTTTGCGGGCCAAAACTAAGTCCTTGGTGTCTCGGTGCCAGATTTGCTTAGTGCTACCTCATTCGCCAATAAGCATGGAGAAGAAGCAGGCATGCAGCAGAGTAGCAGAGACGCACAAGTACTGGACACGCGCACACACACACAATCAAACAAAACATGGACCCAGTAGCAGGAGGATTATCATGGTTGTAGGATTTAAATCTCTTTACTGTGGACACATGCAACTTTCTCCTGCCAATGTTGGCCACACAGACACATTTTTAGTTGGTCAATTCAACAAACAGAAGTGTGATTGTTGGAACCCTCCAATAAAGTGGATTTAAAAGAACCAGATGGTCAATGGTAACATCTAGTGTTGAGCTTGTCCACCCAAGGCTGATATCTTAGGTGCAGGAAGCCACTGACAGGCTGGACCACTTTATTAGCTTGGCGAATCCAAGCAGTGAAACTTTCCCATCATATTTGCCAACTGTACCTGGGGGAAGAGTTAAGTTAAGTTAAGTTAAGAGTTAAGCCGTGTACACACGATAGGTTTTACAGATGAAAACAGACCGATGGACTGTTTTCATCGGACAAACCGATCGTGTATGGGCCCCATCGGTCTTTTCTCCATCGGTGTTTAAAAATTGAACATGTTTTAATTTTATCCGATGGTTAAAAAACCGATAGCAAATTACTATCGTCTGTGGGGAACTCCATCGGATAAAAAACCCACGCATGCTCAGAATCAAGTCGACGCATGCTCAGGAGCATTGAACTTCATTTTTCTCGGCTCATCGGAGTGTTTTACGTCACCGCGTTTGGAACGGTCGGTTTTCTTGACTGATGGTGTGTGGGCAAGACTGATGGAAGTCAGCTTCATCGGTTTTCCGATGGAAAAATCCATTGGTTTAAAAACCATAGGAAATCCGATCGTGTGTACAGGGCTTCACTTTGCCATTACTGTGCTCACCATATTGTATAATGATTAGTAACTCCAACAGGGACCAAAAAACCTTCTCCTAAGAAATGTGGCAGTTAGGTGGAGATGGCCAATCAAATGGGAAGGCTTGAAAGGTACATTTATCTGATAGGTGATTCAGCCCACCTGCATCAGTTGCAAACCTGAAATATCAGCTTTGGGTGGATTGACCTTTTAAACTAACCAAATGAAATCTGAGTATGGCACTGACTGCTTGTACAGTACTTTCAATTCATATTCCAATGATACCTGTGACAAGACTTTGCTTTTTGCTTTTACGGGACAGTTAGCAAACCCACTAGATGTCTGCTAAAACAGTGCTTCCTTTTTGCCCTAGTTTACTGTTCTTTGGTCAGGCTCTGATCCCCAGAATATATAGCACAGAAAGAATGCATACTTCTCACAGTAATGACGTATCCACCAACCTGATCCACTATGGTTCTTATTAATTACAGGGGTCACCACACTATATCCAATATAGACTACTTAAAGCATGTGATGTTAGCTACGTAGGTGGACCTGACTTGCCTCGAATGCTGGCACTGCTAAGTCAGCTTCAGGGATTTATCAGAGCTAAGAAGAAACAAAATAAACAACACACACACAAGACACACAAATAAAGAATGAAAAATGAACTAAATATAAACATTTTCAAATGGTAGAACAAATACTGAGTATTTTTTTAATGTTATGGTTATATAAAAAAAATTGTTTTTTACTATATATTTGGTCACATTTGCAGCTTATTCAAGAGGGCGAAGGGCAAAGTGCAGCAACCCATAGCAACCAATCACCTTTCACTGACCTGACTTTGGTAACCTGAAATGCACTTGGTTGTTATGGGTTACTGTACATTCTCATTGCTCTTTCACTAATTTACTGAATCAGCTTGTTCATTACTTAAAAGCTCAGCAAAGAACTGAAATACAGTAACCCATAGCAGCCACAATGAAGTAATCTCTCGATTTTTCTGAATATTAGCCAGGCAGTAAAAGACTTTGGATATGCTCACCCACATAGGCCTGCAGGATCATATAAACAAAACATGTATACATGTTTATGTGATCAGCAGACAACCTAAGATCCAAATCTCAACAAATTCAAGTAAGCCTCCTATATAGGACCAGTTTGAATTGATCAAAAGTCAAAAATGGCATTTGCTTTGCACTTACATTGTATATACACCTTTTCACCATCATCCACCTGACACCATAAAGTGACTCATATATTAAATATAAATGCCGTAATCCCCATATATGCTAGAAAAATGGACTACTTCAAAGAAAATTGAGACTTTTTAGGCACTATTACAATACAACAAAATATAGAAAAAAGTCAAGAATATTTTATTCACACAAAGTCCACAAACCATAATAAAATAACAGGCTGATATTATGACATACAGTATCACATTACCGAGAAATGTTGACTCCAATTATCCTGGACATGACTGAATATCAAATCAGTATATCCACTATGATTGTGGTAGCACGTGTGGAATTTTTCCAATGCATCTCAAACTCTTCCTAAGGGGCAGGAGCACATTCTTGCAAATATGAAAATGCAATACAATCGATCAGTCAAAAAAAAAAAGCAATCCTCATCTTTGAACTCAGGAAAGCCACAACCGACCACAGGAGGTGCAGCTGGACACACAAGGACCTTAGTATATTGGAGAATCACTTTGGCGTAGAAACATAACACAACCACAAGATGTGAAAAACAACAAGATCGTGGTTTCCAAAAATGCTGGAAAAAATTGTGAGCCCTGATGATGTGAGTCCAAATATGCAACATTGCTCCATTCTCCCGGGATCATGTAGGACCAGAATGACTTACTATTTCTAAGGACTTTGGTAAATAAAATATTTTTTACTTTTTTTATATTGTTTTTTGTATAGTAATAGTGCTTAAAAAGTCCCAGTTTTCCTTGAGGTAGTTAGTCGACTTTTTCACCATTGTGTCATAGCAAAGGAGCCTCGAAAGTAAAGGTATAAAGTTCAACTCAAGCCAAAACCAGTTTTGTTTTTGTTTTGGGTACAGAGGTAAAGGGATACAACAACTTTTGGGGTTGTATTGACCCCGTTGGGGGAGATTTACTCTTAATTTGTGGCCTGATGAGCGCTGTCATCATAACAGAAAGTGAGGGAAAATTATGCAGTTGCCACCAATACAGAAGTAGAGGGGAAACCTACAGTATCTATGAGGACACCAATTCTAGCGCCAACTGTCAGAGAATGAGTTTCCGCTCACTTTGGGGAGATTTTACTTCCTTTTCTATTCCTGGGACAAGAAGGGAGGGAAAATCTGTTTAACAGATATATGATATTACAGTAAAAAAAATAGACATGGCTGCTAACCCTTCCCTATTTTTTCCAAAAGTAGAAAAAAATAACTTTTGTTTGGATTTCCACTAAAAATGTATTGTTATCTTTGCATGGCTCGAATTTTGTTAAATTTCTACTGAATTCTAAACTGCTTGATGACCAGCATAATAAAAAGTATAACAACATAATGATATGTACAGTATATCATTTGACTAAATTACAGTATTAAGCCCTGTACACACGATCGGTATTACCGATGAAAAGAGTCCGATGGACTTTTTTCATCGGACAAACCGATCGTGTATGGGCCCCATCGGTCTTTTTTCCATCGGTGAGAAAAAATAGAACATGTTTTAAATTTATCCGATGGAAGAAAAAAAAACGATAGCAAATTCCCATCGTCTGTGTGGAACTCCATCCGATAAAAAACCCACGCATGCTCAGAGTCAAGTCGACGCATGCTCAGAAGCATTGAACTTCATTTTTCTCGGCTCGTCGGAGTGTTTTACCTCACAGCGTTTGGGACGGTCGGATTTTTGACTGATGGTGTGTAGGCAAGACTGATGGAAGTCAGATTCATCGGAAATCTGATGGAAAAATCCATCGGATTTTATTCCATCGGAAATCCGATCGTGTGAACAGGGCTTAAGAGTTATGAAGCCTATTGTAAAGTTCCATATCAAAAGATTTTTTTTTCCCTTTCATGGGAACACTTAGCAGGGATCTATAAATGAAACTTTTGTTCTTGGCCCACTTAAAGTGGACCTTGCAGTAAAATACTGGGCAGTAAAAAAACTGTCTGGGATTTCCCCCCTTACAAATTACCTACTATTAGTAGGTGGAGGTGTCCAAGAAAATTTTGCTAACCTTGCATTTTACTGCAAGGTCCACTTTCAGTCTTAAAACAAAGGCTAAATTCACCTTTACAGAGAAAAATAATTAACCACTTGCCTTCTGGGCACTTTTACCCATTTCCTGCTCAGGCCAATTTTCAGCTTTCAGCGCTGTTACACATTGAATGACAATTGTGCGGTCATGCAACACTGTACCCAAACAAAATTTTTATAATCTTTTTCACACAAATAGAGCTTTCTTTTGGTGGTATTTAATTACCACTGGGTTTTTTATTTTTTTGCTAAATAAACAAAAAAGTACCGAAAATGTTGAAAAAAAAAAAACGTTTTCAAGTTTGTTATAAAATTTTGCAAACAGGTAATTTCTCCTTCACTGATGTGCGCTGATGAGGCTGCACTGATGGGCACTGATAAGGCAGCACTGATGGGGTGGCACTGATGAGGAGGCACCGGTGAGGCTGCACTAAGAGGCGGCACTGATGGATGGCACTGATAGGCAGCACTGATGGGCACTGATAGGTGACACTGATGAGGAGGTACTGATGGGCACTGATTGGCAGCACTGGTGGGCACTGGTTGGCAGCACTGGTGGGCACTGTTGGAACTGCACTGATAATCAGGACACTGATAATCAGTGCCCTGATTATCAGTGTCCATGTCCCTTTTACGCAAGCTGGTTAATTGCTCTCTTCTCCTCTCCTCATGCTGTCAGCATGAGGAAAGGAATGCCAAAAGTCGGCTTCTCTTTATATCGTTATCAGCTGTGATTGGACACAGCTGATCAAATGGTGATCAGAGCCACTGATTGGCTTTTTATCTCAATCTGTGATTAACAGTGTCGCGGGCGTGATCACGGGAGGATGTCATATGATGGCCTCCCAGAACTGGTCAGCAAGTGGTTAATTTTTCTTGCGGGGGCCTGGAAGGCATTGCACCCCCCGATCACAGCTGTAACTCCTGTAGACATTTCCTCTGGCTTTCAGCGTGTGCCTCTGGACTGGCTTTCTGTTTGGGAGGACATGTGATTGGACTACGAGAGTGCTCATCAGTGCCCCCGCAGTCCATTGAAACTACAAGTCTGTCTGCCGAATTGGAAAACAGTACTCAATAAACAATAGTTTATTCATTCACAGGAATCTGTGAATAAATGACACAGTTGTATTGGCAAAGCATTACAAAGTGACAGCGGGGACAGGGAGAAAACCCCCCACCTGCTGTCACAGAGGGGGGGGGCAGCAGGAACAGTAACATGTTACATGCTCCTACATGGTCCAACAAACTATTTGCTTTACTAACAGATGCACCTTCTGGGAGCGCTGTATAAACTGCATGTAGCATCAACTCTGTTCAGACAGCAGGATGGAAACTACCTATCCCACTTCTGGAACAAAATCCAGTCTCGCTGATTGCTGCTCAGCCATTCACAGAAAGCTTTGTATTTTCTGAATGAATACAAGGCTTCCTCTGATTGGCATCATCCACCTTCCTCTCCACCTCAGCCAGTCAGAGGAAGCCTTGTATTCAATCAGCAAATACAAAGCTTCTTGTGAATGGCTGAGCATCACTCAGCCTGATTCCATTTTGTTCCAGGAGCGGTATGATAAGTCCCCATACTTCTATCGAAACACAGTGCTACATACTGTATGCAGCTCATGCGACATACAGTTTATACAGAGTTGACAGCGGGTGCATCTGTTAGTGAAGGTAATAGTTAACTTACACCAGCTTGGTCCAAACAAACTATTTTAAACTTACAGAAAGCTGGAATTGGGCTTTAAAGAATGTTACCCCAACATTTCATATTCCTGATATGTGCCTGTTGTACCATGTACTTGTATGAAAAGGTATCCTGTTCTGTTTGTATTGCTTTCTTTGCGTAAAATCCCTGGTGTTCTTGCCAGTCCCTCTGCTTTCCTATTAAAAACTAACCACCCTAAGCAAGAGAACACACCGTGATCAGTTCTTGAGCTGTGCTGGAAGAGCAGCCTGCTCCCCTACAATGATCAGACTTGTCCTGACATGCAGAAAGAGAGAAAGACAAGGGTGCTCTTGTGGAAGTGGATAGCTGGCCCTGGGTGGGGGTGTGGAGGTGGCAGTTCAGGCAGCACTTTGTGGAGGAGAGGCAACTCTGGAAGATTTAGAATAAAGAAAGGCGCTTCTAAGTGCAATATTAACAGATTTAATATAGCGCACAAGGGGTTAAAATCACTTACATTGTTACATTGAATCCATCCCTGTGAGTTTCCCCGAGGCAGAGATATTCCAGTGTCTGCCAAAAGTGAACATACTGCATATATGCCCTGGACGTACTCTAACCAGCAGGTATCCACAAAGAACTTGATACAAACACACCATCCCAACGGATCCCCATAACCTAGGATATACGCTCATCTGTTATCTTGGTCTCTTTCCCACCACCCTGCACCTGGCCCTTTATAAAATTTGTCCCCCAATATAAAACTCCCTCAATCATTATACTATGCATACCATGTATGCTCTCATACCCTAACCCTGAGTACTATCCTTTATTATCATTGCTCTCATACCCCAACCGGGAGTACCATCCTTTATTATCTTTGCTCTTTTCTCACCATCTGCTTAATTTCACACCAGTAGGCTGCATGTCTCCAGCAACACAACTCCGACTGCCATCTATCATCCATTTACCCACTGCTGTGCACCGGCCCTTTAAGAAATTTGTTCCTAAATAGACAACTCCCCCATTCCACCCTGTAAACCATGTATGCTCTCATATTCTAACCCTGATTACTACCATATGATTACAACAGTATCGAGCACGACTTGATCGGTGCATATATCGCAATTTAAGCTGCACCTGCAGTATATCTCCAGTCACACAACTCCGACTGCCATCAATCACCCTGCCCCCACTCCTCCCCTTACACCTCCCCCTCACCTCTCATAAGTCCACTCAGCTATCTTGGGTATTGGTCTGATGAAGGAGCTCTGAAACGCGTTACCGCCCTCCACTAACGCTAACGGCCTTGTGCGTTCCAGCGTGAATCCGGAACCCGGGCCGCCTCACTGTCTCATCGCTCTTGCACGCCATTGGAGAAAATCTGACAGCTGCTGGACAGCTCTCCCCACTCTTCTCTTGCAGACAGAGGAAGGACAAGGAACTTATATTAGGACTCAACACCACATGCCTGATTGTACCTACAATCCTGTAAGTGTTGTTAATCCCTTGTGCGCCACACTATTCTGTTAATACTGCACTTAGAGGCACTTGTTCTTTCTTCCTAAGCTTCCAGAGTTTCTTCCATTAAGAGGAAGGATGAGGAGCATACATTAGGACTCTACATTACATGCCTGATTGTTTCTACACTACTGTAAGTGTTTTTAACCCCTTGTGCGCTATATTAAATCTGTTAATACTGTACTTAGAGGCGCCTTTCTTTCTTCTAAATTTTCCTAACATGCAACCCCCCCCCCCCCACAGCCTTTCACTGGGAAGATCAGTGTGCTGCTGCTTCTCCTCCCCCAGCTCTTATGCAGCTGAGAGCAGAGGGAATGTGATCCCTTTAAGTGTTTATAATGTTTTTTTTTGTATCTATAAACAAATGTTTTGCCTTTCATTTCTATTTTTAACTGAATGGGTTGTCTTTACAAGGTGAGGGTTTACATATGCTTTAGGTGGTATTCCATCTGCTTGTTTTACTTGCATTTCTGTCAGTTGAAATGTACTATAAATGCTTTGAAAAGTGAGAAACAATGCATTTTAAGAGCTTCTACCTCTATACCCATGTAAAGTTAAAGTTTTTTTTTTTACTTTTGGTTAGAGTGATGGGGGTTTAGAAACCCATGTGTACTAATAGGGAGATTTCCTTCATTTCCTGTCCTGTACACGCAGGAAATCACTCCAAAGTGATAAATATGCAATATAACCCATACAGCATAATCTATATAGATAAAAACTACGATCATTTCATTTATTTCATAATAAAATTCATAATAAAATGCAATACTAAAAATTTGTTTGGATTACTGTATATTCAGAATTTCAACATAGGACCTCTTGTGCATTGATGTTATATTATTTTTAAACCTATTTGCTGATATTATAATATGTTTACTGTATACAGATTATATTGCATATTTTGAAACATTCAAATATTTATTAATATTTTTCTGTTTGTTTTTTTTTTTTTTTTTTTTTTTTTAGCCCTGCTAAAGGGAGTGTATTAAAACCCCTGTTGTTGTTTTTATTAAACATGATGCAAATAAAAAATGATTTTAACTACAACTAACTGGTGCTTTTATTTTTATATTTGCAATTATACTTCTTTAAGGGCTTGGAAACAGCCCCTAATGCCCCTTTCATACTGAGGCGCTTCTAAACTGCCAGTAAAAACACTGAGCGCTTTTGAAGAGCTTTTCAGGCGCTTTTGAAGAGCTTTCCATTCATTTCAATGGAGAGGGGAGTTTTTTCACCGCCCTGCCAGCACACTGCCCCAGTGTGAAAGCATTCATTGATTTTAATGGCAATAGGTTTTCGGGAGCTTTTTAGGCGCTGTTTTTAGCGTGAAAGCGCATGAAAAGCGTCTTAGTGCGAAAGTTGTCTTAGAGCAGCCAGGAAAAGGTTTTCAAATTGACAACTCTTATGCCCCGTACACACGATCATTATTTACGGCGGTTAAAAAACCGCCGTGAATAATGTCATTAAAAACGAGGGAACGGCTTGTTCCCCACACACGGTCGTTTTTCACGTCATTTTTTTCTTGACGAGAAAAACGACCGTCTGTGGGCTCCGCGGCAGTGTTTCCCTATGGGAAAACTGCCGCGGGAAACATGTCGAAAAAAACGACGAGAAAAATTAGAACATGTTCTAATTTTTCTCGTCGTTTTTAATGCCGTTTTTCTCGTCGAAAAAAACTTCAAAAAGCCCACAGACTATCGTTTTTCTCGTCGAAAGGAAAAAATTTTGTTTTTCTCGACGAGAAAAACGGCCGTGTGTACGCGGCATAATAGACAGGATTTTACCTGTTTAGAAAAGAAAGAAAAAAAACAGAACTCTTTAATTTTTAACCCCCTTTTATGTGAAATAAAAACCTAATCTTTTCCTACTCCCAATATCCAAAATGTAAAAAAAAAAATGGTTTTACATACACTTTGAATTTAAGTCTTTTCTTTACGTTAATGCAGCTTCAAGTTGCAGCATTTTTGTTAAATTTTTCATGAATTTGAAGGGGAATCCTCAATGATTACTAAAGGAAATGACTACAATTTTGTGTTTGTTTTCTATTTTCATATTTTTAAGAACCAACCCAGCAAATGTGAGTAAGGTGTGCAGAACCAGGAATTCAAGGGTAGAGGTTTCACCACTGAGGACCTCAAAATAGTAAAGAAAAAAGTGCGTGATTTTACATAACACCAAAAATTTTACTTTCTCTCTCTTTTTTTTTGTTTTGTTATTTTGAGCTGCAAACAATTCATTAGTTGCTATGGGTAACATCACTTTTTTGTTATGCCTCAACAAAAAGTATGTGCCCAGAATACAAAAAGGAGTGCGTGCCAATTGATTAGTTTCATGATATCAATTATCAAAAAATTGATAAAAGAGTTCTTTGCTATCTCAAGGTGTCTGAAAGGTGATTTCTCTGTGCAGAAACATTTGCGCATCACACAGTCATCTCGCACTTCAAACTGGTAAACAAGACATAATAACGCCATCTGTGTAGTACTTGAAATAACTAACTTTCTGCACCAACTATTTATAAGTCATAGTCTGTGATTCTTTCTAAATGTTCATGAGTACAGCTGAGTACACTTCTCTCTAACCTACTGCAAAATGTAGCATATTAGTACCACATATTTACCCCATGGGTTCTTATGCTTTAAGTGATTATTCTATCCACAATTGACATTTCAGCTATAGACAGCCTTTCTCAACCTTTTTACCCTAAAGGAACCCCTACAATATTTTTTAGGTCTCAGAGAACCCATTGGAGTCAGTGTCAAAAATGCTTTTACATTGGAGGTCAATGGGAAGAATGCCCCCTTACAGTGATGGTTAGAGTTCCACCCTTAGGCCCCATGCACACAGGGCGTTTTTACAGCCGCGTTTTTTACAGCTTAAAAACGCCTGTCCATGTTTTGTAAACATTTTTTGACCTTTTTAAAAAAAAATAAAAAATCCCGGAGCTCAAAAACGCAAATCGCGGCGTTAATGCGCGTTTTCGCTGCGTTTTTTGCGCGTTTATGCGCTTTAATAGCGTCGGGCGTTTTTGCAGCTCAAACCTGGAGCTCCAGAACGCACTGGAATTGTTTTTTTTTTTGCAGCTGGAAAACGCCTATGCCACTTGGAGCTCATAAAAGCTCTATGTGTGCATGACACAATAGAATAACATGGATGGGCGTTTTGCAGCTGTAAAAAAAAACGTCTAATGCTGCTGTTAGCAGCTGCAAAAATGCCCTGTGTGCATGGGGCCTTACAGACAGCTAATTAGATCACTGGTGTCAGCAAAAGGGAGGCAAATCAACCACAATCCAAGGAACCCCTAACAATTTCTTGAGGTACCCCAGGGTTCCACAGAACCCTGGTTGGGAATGGCTAGCCTATGTATTCTTATCAACTGTAGGTTTAGGTCCACTTTAAATAATTAGAAAGGCATAAGGGTGGATTGATAGATGTTTTAAAATAAGAATAATATTACCTGTCCGCTACGATAAGGAAATCCTGCAGCTTTCCAATTCCTCTATACATGACCTAAACCTGGTTTTAGATCACGTGGCTTGCACCAGTTCTGCACTGTAGGTAAAGAGGTCAGCAGAGTCTTTATTCAAATTGACTTGAAGAGCCCCAGTGCATTACTTTTGCAGCATTAGGTCATATGACCAGATAAGCAGCAGGGTTTTACTGTTAGGACAGACAAGTTAGCTTATGCTCATTTAAATATCTCCCTCTACACTTTATAATTTCTCTCAAGTTGTTTAGAAATTGTAGAAGTTCTGGGTTTTATTCTGCTGTGAGGATGGCAAAACATCTTAGACAGAGTTCTTGGTTTTGCCTTTTGCCAATACAGAGTCTTAATGGGGTTGTAAAGGTTCGTTTTTTATTTTCTAAATAGGTTCCTTTAAGCTAGTGCATTGTTGGTTCACTTACCTTTTCCTTAGATTTCCCTTCTAAATATTTTTTTTCTTTGTTTTCTTTGTCTGAATTTCTCACTTCCTGTTCCTCCTCAGTAAGCTGTTCAGTAAGCTGTTCTGGCTGATTAAACATGGCTCGGATGATGGGGGCAAGCTTACTGAGGAGAAACAGGAAGTGAGAAATTCAGACAAAGAAAAAAAATATTTAGAAGGGAAATCTAAGGAAAAGGTAAGTGAACCAACAATGCACTAGCTTAAAGGAACCTATTTAGAAAATAAAAAACGAACCTTTACAACCCCTTTAAAGTGAAGTTGTGCTTTGCAGCCTCTCCAGCTGGACCTACTCCCCTACCCTTCACACTTCTGTCATTATGTTTGGCATAGAAGCAGGGGGACCTATACTTGGTACTTCCATGTATAAGAAGCATGTTACTTTCTCTCCTTCCTCTTATATGCTTGGTGATTGGTTGCTGAGGCACCCAGAGATTGTAACATGACTGCAGACTAAGAGCCTTTAGCTTGGCGCTTACACAACTCAACTCTTCCTCACTTTACTCTTGCTGGCAGATTGGAATGGTAGAGGACAGCAAGGAACATGTGTAGGTAGAAGGGTGGCAGCTAAAGTACATCTTTCACAAGAGATGTGAGATGGGTGCCGCTTATGGCCTCCTTCCTAAAAAGCTAGTTGCCTGGCACAATACTTCGGACACAAAGACCTGGAACAAGCATAAAGCAAATCAATACATTTTTCTAAGGTAGTTTTTTTGAGTGAACCTGTTGCCTTGCATGGGCAAAGTACAGGCTCACGCCACAATCTCATTATGTTTTTTCCATAGAACAAATGTTTCTTCTTCTGTACAGTTTGACACAGGTCAGTAAAACAGGAAGGAAGGCTACATTTCAATCAAGGGGACAAAGGCTACAATATAATCCTATGAAAGGTCCGAAGCCTTCTTTGTCCTAATAGAAAATGTGTTTATTGCTGCCTGTGTCCTTACTGTAGGAATATCCCTAACTTCCTGTTGTGCTTGACACCTGTCAAATAGACAGAAAGTGAGGAGAACGTTCCCAAATGAGCACAAGCTGACAGCAGTTCAACCCTTTCTTGATCTATCCAAAAGAAACGGCAAGTTTTGGCTGGAGTTGTGCTTTAATCCTCTTGCTGCAAAGGTTGTGAGACTCTCGGTACTTAAATTGTGTTTTTGTAACCTTGTATGAAAGAAAATCAATTAGCAAAAGTAAAAAAGCTTCATAATTGCTGTATCAGGTTAGTGGACCTCAGATCTCAAATGAAAAATTTTCTCCACTAAAGACCCTGAGACTAAGAAGCCTTCAGCTGATTCAAAATGTAATAGAAATACAGTTTTGGGTGGGCTTATCATTCATAACAAACAAACTGTAAAAATTTAGAATAGTTATAGAGGGAGTGGTTCTTAAAGCGGAGCTCCACCCTAAAGTGGAACTTCCGCTCATCGGATTCCTCCCCCCCTCCAGTGCCACAATTGACACCTTTCAGGGGGGAGGGGGGTGCAGATACCTGTCTAAGACAGGTATTTGCACCCACTTCCGGGCATAGACTCTGCGGGAAACTGCAGGCATTACACCACTTCCCACTCCCCCCCCCCCGTTGTGTTCTGGGAAACACACGGCTCCCAGAACACAGTGGGGACCTGTGAGGACGGCGATGCGCGACTCGGGCATGCACAGTAGGGAACCGGGCAGTGAAGCCGCAACGCTTCACTTCCTGATTCCCTCACCGAGGATGGCGGTGGGGGCAGCCAAGAGACAAGCGATTGCTCGCCTTCTGCTGCGGATGTCGCTGGACTCTAGGACAGGTAAGTGTCTATTTATTATAAGTCAGCAGCTGCAGTATTTGTAGCTGCTGGCTTTTAATATTTTTTTTTTTTACGGCGGAGCTCCGCTTTATTCAAGAAAGATAGATGATGAGGAATCTGTCTACCTTTTCAACTGGTGCCAAATTGAATGTATAACTAAAGGCAAAACTTTTTTTCGTTTTGGATAGAGTGGAGAGAGATTAGAATGCTTGTCAGTTTTGATTGCTGTCTGTGCCCCTGTGGAGCAGATTCATCCTCTCTATTTGTTCTGTCTACCATTAACATTGAAAGTGAAAGTTAAAGAAAATCTTAAATCTTGGGTTGTCCCCAGAAAAGTAATAGAGGGGAAATCTTTCAAAGGGGACACTCGTTCTGGGGACCTGGGGGTCCCCAAGGAATTCCTTTAATTTGCAGGGATTTCCTCACACTTCTTGATTGGCTATGGGACAGAAAGTGAAGTGAAATCTCCGCAATGGGACACAGGTGGCAAAAAAAATCAGACAGGGGTCTGATGCTCTCCCTTGCCCTCCCTTGCTCTATCCAAAATGAAAAATAAATAAATAAATTGCCTATAGTTTTAGTTTAACTCTTCACAAAGTCAACAAATGAAATAAAACATGTACAGTGAAAAATGTGTTGCCTTTCTATGCAGAAAAGTGAATAACTTCTAATTGGTTACAAAGAACCTTTGCATGAAATAACGAGGGCTTCAGAGGTGCTTCTTAATGACTAATTATTGACTCCTACAGGCCTGGCTGTTTTATACAGTGCATAAATCTGCTGCATTATTTGTAGCTACTTAGCTTGGTAGATTCCCCATATAGTAAGTTGCTATATGGCTCTATCTTAATCTATCCTTACACTTTCCTTTTATAACAATACATTTCTTTATTCTTACCTTAACAACAACAACATGGATTTGTAATGACCCATTGTTAAAATTGATACATGGTAATCCTGGGATTTTATTGTTGATCTCCAGATATGCCAATTACAGCAAGTCGATAATATCAAATGAGCGTTGTTTAGATATTATCACATGGTGCCTTGGCTATTGTACAATGGTAACTTGAATCAGGAAGACAGATGGTGCCGCACTGCATCTGTTTCCATCTACAACTTGCCAACATTAAGGGGTTATTGAGGAATGATCTGAGCTAGTTATATTGCATCCAAAAGGCTTGCTAGATACAACAGTTCCTAAGCAGCTCAGCATGCACTATTCACATGTTGCCTTTGAGCATCAGATCATTGGATAACCAGAACTTAGTAAATGAAGTATGAGGGAAATGAAGTTTGGATCCATACTCAGCTGGTGCCACACGGGGCTTTATAATTAAGTGTCTAAATGAAGAACTGTGTTGCCCATAGCAAACGGTGTCAGATTTCCCCGATTCAGATGCTCAGGGCAAGTTATAAAATGAAAGGGAGAACCTGATATGTTGCTGCAGGAAAACAGATAACTATGATTTCAGACACTTTCAATCAAATAATCTGTTTTAACAGTATGTATGCATGTTTAAAGAGGCTCTCCAACAAATTACACTATTTCCACAGAGAGGCCTTGTTCAGCAATAGAAAACCCTCATCTCAGGACTGTTTGGATCCCCGTGCCTTGTTTGAAAAAAAGCCATGCTAATACTGTTTTAGGGAGGTACTATCATTCGTGTCTATTTCTTTCTTTCTACCTCTATTATGGGTACCTACAGCTAGACTTTACATAACAGCCAGTCCTCCTCATGGCTGATTTCACACAAGGGTTTTGAATTCTCACAGCTCCCTTATCTCATTGTAAAATTGAATGGGTTGATGGTTGGAAAACACTGAACAGCCTCTCTGTGAAAAAAAGAAACTTTGTCTTTGAGAGCACCTTTAAGGGTCAGTACATCTAGAACAGATATTTTAGTTTTGGGTAGAAGCTGGTCTGCTAAACAACCCACCAGTACTATATCTCCATTGGGTCTCCAATGGAGTTAGATCTCTGCACTCAAGTTTTCAGCTCTGTCCACTTGCAATGGCCTTTACAAGGGGGTCTTGCTTCTTCCTGGTTTAATTTGTATTTTGTGCAGAATGCATTGGGGTGTAAGACTCCTTCTGCAGCAAGATGATTGAGGAGCTGAGGCAAAGATTTTGCTTTAAACTCATGTGATACAAGAGGCAGGTTGCTAATTTAGTGACTCCAAGGGCACCCATAACTAACATACCCTAGCCCTTAGATGCACTGACCTTTTAGGTATCCCCAGCCAAATAATCACTGTAAATATGGATCTAGGCAGTATGGGAAAGGTTATTTGGTGCATTGCAGAAACAGAAGTGAGCCAGGTTTGTCATTCAGGAGGGTGAGAAAAGGGCATTCCCCTTCATGCTACTCACCCCTAAGGCATCATGCATCCTACTGCTTGATCCATGTGGCTGCATTGGCATTGAGGTCATGCAGGAGGTCAACGTCTTGTTTGTACCAGTCGTCGTGCTGAGGTGATGGAGTGCAGGCGTTGACAGCTGAAGAGCGAAGGGCGCAGGCAATGACAATGAAACATGGATGAGAATGAACATAAACAAACAAAAAAAAAAGAAATGCTTTAATGTAGATGACTTCATAAAAGATGCCCTGTACCCCTCCTCCCAGCATGTGTGTCAGCCTCGGTAAGACTGCTACATTCTATCTGTTAAAATCCTATAGGATACACAGGATCACATATTTTTAATAAAATTAGATTTGAAGGAAAAAATACACCTCCATTAAAAATTAAATAATTTACACAACTACTACAAAGCTATAGTGTCATTTAATATCATTTTATTTAAAATTACCTTTCCATTTCAGTTTTTTTGTAGAGAGGATTTCCACAAGTCACCTCTAGGTCAGTTATTTGTTGAGCAGTAGTGTTACCCTGTTAGTGCTTTTACACATATATTTATATGCAGAGTCCAGTAGTTAGCGGATGGCACAAACAGCTGGCATGAATCCAAGGTAGAGGGGACTCAGCTGTGGGCAAGTGCAGGCGAAATCCTGCAATATCAAGAGAGCCCTGACATTGTTTGTGAAGCTGTAAGTTAGGAGAAGCCTCCAGAGTAGGAATAAACAATATCTTGGAATTAAACCGCCTATTCTCCCAAAATTGATATTTAATTTATACTTGGAGACTAAATCACCCACTGGTTCTTGTATCTCTTGGGTCTCAAGCTTAAGACTCCATTCACACAGGGGCAACACGACTTCCAGCGCAACTTTGGGAGGCAACTTGGACACGACTTGAGTATGAATCACAGCGTGACTCCAGGCAACTTACAAGGCAACTTCAAGTTGCCTCCAGGACAGGAGGCCTTCCAGTGGCCAATCAAACAAGAATCAGCTCTGTGGGAGGGAGGGGGGAGGGAGGGGTTTGCCTGAGAAATGTATGTTCTCTTCCTGTATTGTTGCTTCTGTTAGGACAGTGATCCGACTTCTGAGGCGACTTCCATTGAAATCAATGGGTACAAGTTGCCTAGAAGTCGGATTGAAGTAGTACAGGAACCTTTTCTGAAGTCAGAGCGACTGCAGTAGTGTACATTAAGACGGCTCCATTCCCTTACATTGATTTTCTCATGCAGCGCGACTTGAGGCGACTAGGGGCGACTTGGGGTGACTTGAAGTCGGATCCAAAGTCGTCCCTGTGTGAATGGGCTCTCAGGAATTAGGTTTTACATGTAACAAATGTCATGATTGTTGTAGCAGGTGTTCCTTTTCCTGAATAAAATGTTTATTGTGAACCACAAGCAGATAAAACCACAACTGCTAACAAGTTGTAATCATAGGGCCAGGCATGGTTGAAACACATTAGTGGTTTTGTTTTTATATGTTTGAGATAATCAATAAACATTATTTTATTAAAAAAGAGATACACCTGATCTGCTGTGTCAGCTATTTCTCGTGACCGTGAGAGTACATGGTTTGCACACTCAGCATCCCTATTTGGTGGTTGCTCAGGACATTGGTGGATCATGATAAAGTTATCTACATTTTTAAGATCTCCTGCCTCTAATGACATGGAACCTATGGGTCTTACTGCCACATTTCCATACTGCCTGAGAAATGTGAAAAAAAAAAGCCAACAAGAAAACCGAAAACCACTATAAGCATTGCAGGGGATAGGTAGACTAGGTAAAGAGATCTTGAAGCCAAAGTCCCCAAGATATATTAGAAGCTGCTAAGGGATTTTAATATAATGGCATTTCTTTAAAGCTAAAACATCAGGGTTCAAATTCAGTTGTTCATTTGGCCAAAAAGGACTTCAGCAACCTTACTCCTCAAGAAGTATGTTACAGGATAAAATGGTGCAGACATTGAGTATTTCACACAAAACTGATATTTCCTCGTTGGGTTGATGGTGGAGATTAAACGTCTAATGATTTATTACAGCTCTCCAAGACTTTAATGATGAAATTTCCATGCTTGGTTTCCCAGTTCTCCACATCTTCCCTGGCCTAAATGTGTATCTTTTTATTGGACATGTGTTTATATTACAGAGAATTTGATAGAAGTAAAAACACCTAAGACTGGACAGAAACACGACTCGGCAAGGCGATCTCAAAACGACTTGAGAGGCGACTTGCAAAATGACATCTGTATTGAAGTCAATGCAAGTCGCCCCAAGTCGCCCCCAAAGTCGTACAAGAACCTTTTTCTAATTCGGAGCGACATGTGTCGCTCCTATTAGAACGGTTCTATTGAATAGAGCGGAGCGCGACTTGTCAGGCGGCTGAGTCGCCTGACGAGTCGCCCATGTGTGAACCGGCTCTAAGCAGAGAAACTAAGAGAGGTAAGAAGTCAGAAGATAAATTAGTCCATTACACTCTACCTATAAATGAAATACCAGTTTTGAGTGAATGTTAAGGAATCAGAAAACTTAATTGAGGTAATTTGTAAATGGTAATCAATGGTCATTCAGATTAGTGTGGGTCTGATAAGAATTTTTAGTTAGAGGACATGCAGTGAAAGAAATAGCATTTATGATAATTAAGTAAATCTCTATAGGTCATGGAGAATTTCTACTGAGGACCAGATGTACACTACAAACCTTTCAGTATCAAAATAAGTAAAAGTCCCATCCACATAACTGCCCAGTTGGCCTGGTTCAACTGAGCTTATACTAAAAACCTTTCATTATCAGATTAAGTAGGAGTCCCATCCATATATCTGCCCCTTTTGCCCTGGCTCAACTGAGCCTACACTAAAAGCCTTCCAAGTATCAGACTAAGCAAGGGTCCCATCCATTCAACTGCCCAATTGGCCTGGCTCACCTGACCTTACTAAATAAGGCAGAGCAGTGAGCAATGATGATGCACAGAGTGCTGCAACTAATAGCAACCAATCAGATTTAATCTTTTATCAGGGAAACTGTCATGCATTCTTAACAACTATCTGTTTTTAAGTTATTATTGTGAAATTTGACTGATGGTATTTTTTTTTTTCACATAACCCAAAGGTTTTCCACATTTCGTATATTAATCCCGTTGACAAATCTCTGTCCATGAACTGAGACAACATAATAATGACGATAGAGGAATTAAGTTCCTCTCTTTAGTAAGCAACTGTATTATATATATATATATATATATATATAAAATTGAAAATTTAAAATTAAAACTGTAGGCAGATTTTTAAAAACATCAGCAAAAGTTTGTAAATTGGTTTACATTAAAGTATACCTGTTTGTGAGATGAAATGTATTAGATTGCTAATACTACTGCAAAGTTGACCCCCAGAAGGCAACTGAACATGCCTTAATAGCCATGAGCCTCCTAAGAGACCTGAAACCCAGGATTTTCTATTATGTAATTCTGCTTAAGACCACTTTCACACTGAGGCGCTTTTCAGGCGCTTTCACGCTAAAAAAAGCACCTGAAAAGCTTACGAAAACGTATTTCCATTAAAATCAATGAATGCTTTCACACTGGGGCAGTGCGCTGACAGAGAGATGAAAAAACACCCCTCTCCATTGAAATGAATTGAAAGCTCTTCAAAAGCGCCCGAAAAGCTCTTCAAAAGCGCTCAGTGTTTTACTGGCAGTTTTTCAAGAGCCTCAGTGTGAAAGTGGCCTTACTGCTGAATCCCAAGTCTCGGAATCTCAGACTTGGTCAGTGAGGTGTTCCATTAAAGCAATGAGCCCACGGGAGTGGAGAGGAAGGTGGGCATTGTCTACTTCAGAAACTGAAGCTAAAATCTATCGATCAGAGCACCATGGGTTTCAAAGATACTGGGAGACACGGGCAGATATCAAAGGGTGGCACAGACAGTTCAAGGTGTCTATGGCCGCTTTCACACTGGGGCGGGAGGTGCGCTGGCGGTATAGCCCCGCTATTTTTAGCACCGCTATACCGTCATTTTTGCAGCGCTTTTCGTCCGCTAGCGGTGCGGTTTTAACCCCCGCTAGAGGCCGAGAAGGGGTTAAAAACCACCACAAAATAGCCGCGCTGTCCCATTGATTTCAATGGGCAGCAGCGTTAAAGGAGCGGTATACACACCGCTCCTTCACCGCCTCAAAGGTGCTGCTTGCAGGACTTTTTTTCTCGTCCTGCCAGCGCATCGCCTCAGTGTGAAAGCACTCTGACTTTCACATTGAAACTGCAGGGGCAGGAGTTTTTCAGGCGTTTTTTAGGCGCTATTGTTAGCGCAAAACGCCTGAAAAACTGCTCAGTGTGAAAGGGGCCTAATTTGCAGTGCTACTTTTGTTAGTTTAATTTCACTACAAGTGTTCTGTAAGATGATTGTGTATACAAATTTTCTCTAGAAAACCTTAAGGAGGCTAGGTTTCCTCAAAAGTGTTGAGAACCTTGAAAGATACCTTCTGATTGGTTGCTGTGGGTGAGCATATTTTGAACATTGCTACACAGCTTATAACAGCACAAAGGAGTCATCTCTTGGTCTTTGGGATTTGCACAGTAACCTGGGAAATCTGGAGGAAACTGGCTTCTGTAGAGCACCTCCGTGTCAAGTAAACAAACATACTTCCCATTTGCATACAGCTACATATAAAAAACATGCACCATGTACAGGTGTAAAGAAAAAATTTCAAGCACACAAACAAGCAGAGCTTAAATACATAATGGTTCACACATTGGGACAAATGTATCGGTCTGAAATTTGGGATGAAATAAGCAAAAATATTCGGCTGGCTGATATCATTCGTATTTTTTTTGGTAAATAAATTATCCCCCCCTTTCCAATACAACACCAGCCTGCTTTGCCTGTGGCTGGGGTGTTTGTTTAAAAATATAACTGTTGCTGGAGAGATATGTGACCACTCTCAGTGGATGGGAATGAGTAAAAACTTTTTTCAGCTTTACCTTAAAGTGGAGTTCCACCCAAATTTGGAACTTCCGCTAAATCCACTCCTCGCCCCCTTACATGCCACATTTGGCATGTAGTTGTTTGGGACTTCCTGGGACTTCCTGTCCCACTTCCTCCTTCCGCCCTGGGGTCGCCTAGGCGTCACGTTATATCGCCTTTTGGCGGCCCCTCCCTGCAGGCGATCACCTGGGACGTGACAGGTCCCAGGCGATCGCCTGTCCACTCAGAGACCGCTGCGCCGTTCGCGCATGCCCAGTGAGTGCCCGGCGGTGAAGCCAAAAGCTGTCACGGCCGGGTGCCCACACTATGATTGGAGGCGCCGGCGGAGAGGGGGGGAGAGGAGCGGAGCTCCGGGCGTCGCGTCGCTGGACAGTGGAACAGGTAAGTGTATGTTTATTAAAAGCCAGCAGCTACACTTTTTGTAGCTGCTGACTTTTAATAAACATAAAATAAGGCTGGGACTTCCCTTTAAGCAGTGAGGAGATATAAAAGGTGGATTTGGTTAATCTATTGTGTGAAGAAATCCAAATCCAATAAAATGTTGAATTATGTTATTTTAAAACCTGTGTGTTTTGCTCCCATCTGTTAGCACTGTGGTATGCAGTTCGGTGGGGGAGGGATGGCAACTTACCTGCTTCCACAAGAGGGTATGTAAAGCCTTGCACCAATGATCGGATTTTCCGCAGACAAAGCCTTTGACTTTTGTCCGAAGGGCGTTGGCCAAAAACTTGTCTTGCATACAAATGGCCCACAATTGTCGGCCAACAAACACAAACGTAGTTATGTACTAAGTAAAATTTCAGCTCTTGAGCACCACCCTTTGGGCACCTTCTGCATGCGTGTTTTTACTTTGGACTTTTGTCTGATGGACTTGTGTAAATTTTAAAGCCTGCCATCCAACATTTTTCAGCAAAAAATCCAACAACAATTGTCCGATGGAGCGTACAAGTGGTCGGATTTTCGGCCAACAGGCTGTCATCACACAATTCCCGTCGGAAAATCCGATCGTGTGTACGAGGCTTAAATGACGTTGAACCCCTTCACTTTCCATATCTCCTTCTTTGGGGAAGCTAATGGTTCAGAAGTGGTTAATGTCTTTTATTTTGTTTTAACCACTTAACGACCGCCCACCGCCGATTTACGTCGGCAGAATGGCACGGACAGGCAGAATCACGTAGATCTACGTGACTGCCTTTGTACAGTTGGGGGGTCCATCCGGACCCCCCTTCTGTGCCGTGAGCGGTCGTTACTTCACCGGGAGCGATCCCAGATGAGGGGGCGGCCTTTCGATTCCGGCCCCCCCCTCGCGATCGCTCCCGGCGAATGGAAATGCCTCCTCTGTCTGTTTCAGACAGAGGAAGCAGGAGGAAGTGATGTCATCTCTGGTGCGGTGCTCACATATACCGAGCGCCGTACAAGAGAAGACATCAGGTCAGTGAGCACAACACTACACTGACACCAGGACACATAGGAACACTAATCGCCCCCCCCAGGACCCCCAGACCCCCCCAGATCACCCCCCAGATCACCCCCCAGCCCCCAGTCACAGTGTCACTGATTGCAGTGACCATTTATTTAGTGATCACTGCAATCAGTGACATTTGTGACTGTGAAAGTGTCACTAAAGTTTAGTTTTAGGTCCAGTGTAGCCCCCTAACCCCCCCTAATAAAGGTTTAACCCCCTGATCACCCCCCAGATAACCCTTTCACCCCCTATCACCGCTGTCGCTATGCGATCATTTTTCTGATGGCTGTCTTAGCATCAGTGATGGCGATCGGTAGCCAGTAATTTTTTTTAGGTTCGCCGCAGGTTTTTATAGCGTCGGGTACCCCAATATATTATCTAATAAAGGTTCAACCCCCTTGATCGCCCCCCAGGTAACCCTTTCACCCCCTATCACCGCTGTCGCTAATCGATCGTTTTTCTGATGCTGTCTTAGCATCAGTGATGGCGATCGGTAGCCAGTAATTTTTTTTAGGTTCGCCGCAGGTTTTTATAGCGTCAGGTACCCCAATATATTATCTAATAAAGGTTAAACCCCCTTGATCGCCCCCCAGGTAACCCTTTCACCCCCTATCACCGCTGTCGCTATGCGATCATTTTTCTGATGGCTGTCTTAGCATCAGTGATGGCGATCGGTAGCCAGTAATTTTTTTTAGGTTCGCCGCAGGTTTTTATAGCGTCGGGTACCCCAATATATTATCTAATAAAGGTTTAACCCCCTTGATCGCCCCCCAGGTAACCCTTTCACCCCCTATCACCGCTGTCGCTAATCGATCGTTTTTCTGATGCTGTCTTAGCATCAGTGATGGCGATCGGTAGCCAGTAATTTTTTTTAGGTTCGCCGCAGGTTTTTATAGCGTCAGGTACCCCAATATATTATCTAATAAAGGTTAAACCCCCTTGATCGCCCCCCAGGTAACCCTTTCACCCCCTATCACCGCTGTCGCTATGCGATCATTTTTCTGATGGCTGTCTTAGCATCAGTGATGGCGATCGGTAGCCAGTAATTTTTTTTAGGTTCGCCGCAGGTTTTTATAGCGTCGGGTACCCCAATATATTATCTAATAAAGGTTTAACCCCCTTGATCGCCCCCCAGGTAACCCTTTCACCCCCTATCACCACTGTCACTAAGCGATCGTTTTTCTGATCGCTGTCTTCGTGTCGGTGATGCCAATCGGTAGCCAGTCATTTTTTTTAGGTTCGCCGCAGGTTTTTATAGCGTCAGGTACCCCCAAATATGATCTAATAAAGGTTTTAACCCCCTAATTGCCCCTAGTTAACCCTTTCACCAGTGATCACCATATAAGTGTTACGGGTGACGCTGGTTAGTTAGTTTGCTTTTTATAGTGTCAGGGCACCCGCCGTATATAACCCAATAAAGGTTTAACCCCCTGATCGCCCGGTGGGTGATATCAATTAGGTTTTAGCGTCAGAGAGGGTCTGCGTCACACCCCAGGCAGCGTCAGGTTAGTGCCAGTAACGCTAACACCCACGCGTAAAGCATACACCCCCCTTAGTGGTATAGTATCTGAACAGATCAATATCTGATCTGATCAGATCTATACCAGCGGTTTAGGGTTCCCAAAAACGCAGTGTTAGCGGGATCAGCCCAGATACCTGCTGGCACCTGCGTTTTGCCCCTCCGTCCAGCCCAGGCCACCCAAGTGCAGTATCGATCGATCACTGTCACTTCCAAAACACAACACACATAACTGCAGCGTTCGCAGAGACAGGCCTGATCCCTGCGACTCCAGTGCTGTAGGAGGTGATTTCACCACCACAGTTAAAAAAAAAAAAGCATATATGCCGAAGCATGGGGGCAGCAGGGCGGAGGAGCAATTTTGCTCCTAATGCCGCATACATACGGTCGAAATTCCGACGGAGGCTTGCCCGTGGAAACGTTTGACCATGTGTGTGCGGCATAACTTTTTTGCGGGAGGATGCCCCCATGCTTCGGCATATATAAATGGTGCATGTATGCCCATCATTGGAAGTGGGTGGATGAAGGGCGGTATTCTAATGGTGGGCATACCCACCGATCAATCTCTTTTTTCGTTCAGCCAACAGGCTGCATGAAAAAAAAAGATTACAATACATGTCCAACAAGGACCAGCAACGTACTGGTATGTTGCTGGACTTTGAATGGTTATACCAGATTGATGCCTGTGGGTTTAGGCATCATCTTGGTATCATTCTTTTCAGCCAGCGGCCGGCTTTCATCTAAAAGCAATCACAGCGGCTAATTAGCCTCTGGACTGCTTTTACAAGCAGTGGGAGGGAATGTCCCCCCCCCCGGATATAAAAAGCGCCATTGGGAAATTGGGAAAGCATTTTATCACACCGATCTTGGTGTGGTCAGATGCTTTGAGGGCAGAGGAAAGATCTAGGGTCTAGAAGACCCCAGTTTTTTCAAAAAAAGAGTACCTGTCACTACCTATTGCTATCATAGGGGATATTTACATTCCCTGAGATAACAATAAAAATTATAAAAAAAAAAATATATGTAAGGAACAATTTAAAAATAAAATAAAAAAGCAAAATTAATAATAAAAAAAAAAAAAAAAAAAAAAAGCACCCCTGTCCTGCCCTGCTCTTGCCCAATGGCGAACGCAAGCGTCGGTCTGGCGTCATATGTAAACAGCAATTGCACCATGCATGTGAGGTATCACCGCGAAGGTCAGATCGAGGGCAGTCATTTTAGCAGTAGACCTCCTCTGTAAATCTAACGTGGTAATCTGTAAAGGCTTTTAAAGGCTTTTAAAAATGTATGTAGTTTGTCGCCAATGCGCGTTTGTGCGAAATTTTAAAGCATGTCGTGTTTGGTATCTATGTACTCGGCCTAAGATCATCTTTATTATTTCATCAAACATTTGGGCAATATAGTGTGTTTTAGTGCATTAAAATTAAAAAAAGTGTATTTTTTCCCCAAAAAATGCGTTTGAAAAATCGCTGCGCAAATACTGTGTAGAAAAAAAAATGCAACACCCACCATTTTAATCTGTAGGGCCTTTGCTTTAAAAATATATATAATGTTTGGGGGTTCAACATAATTTTCTTGCAAAAAAAAAATATGTTTTCATGTAAACAAAAAGTGTCAAAAAGGGCTTTGTCTTCAAGTGGTTAGAAGAGTGGATGTAAGCTTCTTAATGTTGTGTATAAAATGCCAGAACAGTTCAAAACCCCCCCAAATGACCCCATTTTGGAAAGTAGACACCCCAAGTTATATACTGAGAGGCATGTCGAGTCCATGGAATATTTTATATGTTGACACAAGTTGCGGAAAAAAGACAATTTTTTTATTTTTATTTTTTTTTTGCACAAAGTTGTCACTAAATGATATATTGCTCAAACATGCCATGGGCATATGTGGAATTACACCCCAAAATACATTCTGTTGCTTCTCCTGAGTACAGGGATACCACATGTGTGAGACTTTTTGGGAGCCTAGCCGCGTGCGGGACCCCAAAAACAAAGCACCGCCTTCAGGCTTTCTAAGGGTGTAAATTTTTGATTTTACTTCTCACTGCCTATCACAGTTTCGGAGGCCATGGAATGCCCAGATGGCACAAAACCCCCCCAAATGACCCCATTTTGGAAAGTAGACACCCCAAGCTATTTGCTGAGAGGTATTGTGAGTATTTTGCAGATCTCGCTTTTTGTCACAAAGTTTTGAAAATTGAAAAAAAAAAAAAAAAAAAAAAAATTTTCTTTCTTCATTTTCAAAAACAAATGAGAGCTGTAAAATACTCACCATGCCTCCTCAGCAAATAGCTTGGGGTGTCTACTTTCCAAAATGGGGTCATTTGGGGGGGTTTTGTGCTATTTTGGCATTTTATGGCCTTAGAAACTGTGATAGGTAGTGAGGAGTGAAATCAAAAATTTGTGCCTAGAAATCCTGAAGGCGGTGCTTGGTTTTCGGGGTCCCGTACGCGGCTAGGCTCCTAAAAAGTCCCACACATGTGGTATCCCCGTACTCAGGAGAAGCAGCAAAATGTATTTTGGGGTGCAATTCCACATATAACCATGGCATGTGTGAGCAATATATCATTTAGTGACAACTTTTTGTAATTTTTTTTTTTTTTTTTTGTCATTATTCAATCACTTGGGACAAAAAAAAAAAATATTCAACGGGCTCAACAGGCCTCTCAGCAATTTCCTTGGGGTGTCTACTTTCTAAAATGGGGTCATTTGGGGGGGTTTTGTGCTATTTTGGCATTTTATGGCCTTCGAAACTGTGATAGGTAGTGAGGAATGAAATCAAAAATTTAAGCCCTTAGAAATCCTGAAGGCGGTGCTTGGTTTCCGGGGTCCCGTACGTGGCCAGGCTCCTAAAAAGTCCCACACATGTGGTATCCCCGTACTCAGGAGAAGCAGCAAAATGTATTTTGGGGTGCAATTCCACATATAACCATGGCATGTGTGAGCAATATATCATTTAGTGACAACTTTTTGTAATTTTTTTTTTTTTTTTTGTCATTATTCAATCACTTGGGACAAAAAAAAAAAATATTCAATGGGCTCAACATGCCTCTCAGCAATTTCCTTGGGGTGTCTACTTTCCAAAATGGGGTCATTTGGGGGGGTTTTGTACTGCCCTGCCATTTTAGCACCTCAAGAAATGAGATAGGCAGTCATAAATTTAAAGCTGTGTAAATTTCAGAAAATGTACCCTAGTTTGTAAACGCTATAACTTTTGCGCAAACCAATAAATATACGTTTATTGACATTTTTTTTACTAAAGACATGTGGCTGAATACATTTTGGCCTAAATGTCTGACTAAAATTGAGTTTATTCGATTTTTCTTATAACAAAAAGTAGAAAATATCATTTTTTTTCAAAATTTTCGGTCTTTTTCCGTTTATATCGCAAAAAATAAAAATCGCAGAGGCAATCAAATACCATTAAAAGAAAGCTCTATTTGTGGGAAGAAAAGGACGCAAATTTCATTTGGGTACAACATTGCATGTCCGCACAATTTACAGTTAAAGCAGCGCAGTGCCGAATCCCAAAAACAGGCCTGGTCCTAATGGCCCGAAATGGTCCGGGGCTTAAGTGGTTAAAGAGATAACTTGTGGGATTGGACATTAATAAAGCAATGTCTGTGACTACCAAAATTGTTGAAAATTCTTCCTGTCGTGTTACACCTCATTGTACATCTACTGTACACACTCAGTTTGGCTAATTTAGTAACATAGCACAAACCACAAAAGAAAATCACATTTTAGCAATGTTGGTTAGTCTAAAGAAAGCTGACTTGTGATTGGTTGCTTTTGGCTACTGCACATTACTGCTCTGAGCCCTTTGCTTAAAATTAAGCCAATAAAGCAACTCCCAAGCTGAGCTATTTTTGGTAGGTAGAGTCGTTTATTTTTATCAGGAGAGGCTTAGTGGGTATGGTTCATGGCTTGCCCATGGTAAAGGCTTACTGGAAAATATGCATTGTGATGAGTAGATGCAAACACACTCACACTCACTCTAACACACATATCCCACCTGGGTATACAGTCATGTCCATACTGGTCTCTTGCATAAAAGCTCAATCTACCATGCTGGTAACAGCATGACAAAAATATGAGTATGCTGCCTCACGTAGCTGTAGTGCATATAGAAAGATTTTGATACAAGTAGCAAAATCTATTGGGAATGCATATAATGACAATAATAAACATATACAGCAGTAAAACCTCAGTCAGATATCGGGCCATTATGATCTGTCACATGAGCTGAAAAACAAAAAGAGCAAAAAAAAAAAATACACAAAGGTCGAAGGACATAACACAGAACATGAACATATGAACGGCTTGTTTGGCATTTCTGCTTTTTTTTCACATATTAACATTGAAACAATAGACAATACGTTGTATGAACATGTTGTCCCACCTTTGGGTACTGCTATGGAATTCACACGATTGTGTTATAGCTATATGTACTCATTTGCTGTCCATCTCTAAACACTTGTTGCTTGCATCTCGATAATCATATTTCACCTCAAGTCGGACTTTGTGCAAGCCAAGCCGACTTTCAGTGAAAATGTGGTAGTGCCTAGCAAACATTGTGGTCGTTTTGCTCCACAAGACAATTCATGATACAAAATCTTACATGCCAACAATCCCAGAGAAAATGAAACCCCACCCCTGAGGTTCCCAGTTCTTACCCAGAAGCACTACCTGCTCAACAAAGCCTTAACTTTTCCCATTTTTGTGTCAAGTCCCTCCTTTATGGCCAAAAGAGCCTGAAGTTACAATCTGCTGGCAAGTGTGAGCTATAAAAAAGTTTTTTTTTTGTTTTTTTTTGAGCAGCAAATTGAAAAATAGCTTGCTGGACGCTTTAAACATGCCCAATCTCAATTGTATAATGTCTTTCTTACAGTAAAAAATGAGATATTGCATGTTGCTTTTTGTTGCTGAGCTGCTTCTGTTTGTCACAGATCTCCTCCAAGTTTCCTGACCACCATGGCATATATACAGTCCAACAGATTACAGAAATTAAATGTACTATTTGTATTAGAACAAACTACAGGAAGCAAAACTGCAAGGGAAATGTTTGGCTATTTATAACAAAACGGCCTGTAGCTTGCATTGACACATCCCACTGGCGGACTATGGATGTGCTGAAAGAAGGCAAATGGGATTTGAACCAGCAAGATCAAACTTGTAGAAAGCAGGCCAAAGATATTTACTTTGCAAAGGAGATTCAAGGGGGGATTCATATTTGTTTCAAGCCTTGCATTGGTGCAGATAGCTGTATAAATGAAAGTGAGCAATGGAGGTGGAGCAGTATGCATCAGAGGCAAATACCTTTGCGGATGTTGCCGTCTGGAGAATGTGCAAAGTCTCCGGTGGACAACAGGAAACAAGCTCGGTCACGATTGTATCTCTCTCTTGCACCTGGGGTAACGGGGGACTTTTCTTCTGGGGAGAGAGCCTGGTCTATTGTTGGGCAATCCTCGTTAGCCAGTGCAGCATTGGCAGCGTCACCGTTCTGTTTGGAGTCTTTAGGAACAGATTAAGAGAAGCAAATACATGCAGAAACAAAGTTAGTATCACAAGGTAAGATAGGTACATGCAAATATGTGTTTCCCCTTAAATTCATCATACTGAATGCTTTCTCCATTGTGTGGTAAGGTGCATCTCCAATCAAAGTTTTTTTTTTATTATTATTATAAAGTGGGGAAGGGTTGTAACCTGTTGTCTATGTCCTTACTCTCCAACAGGGCCTTCGCAAACAAACCCGTGACCAAGGTTTTAACCCTTTCTCACTCTATTGAAAACACTTAAAAAAGTTTGGCTTTAAAGTAAATCTGCCATAAACCTAAAAAAACATGCCTATGTTGTTGGATCCACTAATTCTTTTAATGGGCAGTTTTCCCTAAAGGTAACCACTGATTTTGAATTTATTTTGTCAAATGTTCTGTTGAATTGTTAAGGCTTATAACAAATTTTCTTTAAAGAACATAACAGACAAAAATTACAACCTTTAGCTCATCTAGCATTTTTTTTAAATGACAACGCAATGGGGGTTATTTACGAAAGGCAAATCCACTTTTCACTACAAGTGCAAACTACAAGTGCAAATGGCACTTGAAATTGCACTGAAAGTGCACTTGGAAGTGCAGTCGCTGTAAATCTCAGGGGTAGACCTGAAATTAGGGGAAGCTCTGCTGATTTTATTATCCAATCATGTGCAAGCTAAAATTCAGTTTTTTTATTTTCCTTGCATGTCCCCCTCGGATCTACAGCGACTGCACTTCCAAGTGCACTTTCAGTGCAATTTCAAGTGCACTTTCAGTGCAATTTCAAGTGCACTTTGCACTAGTAGTGCAAAGTGGATTTGCCTTTAGTAAATAACCCCCAATATCGCAAATTAAATAACATAAAATTTGTCTTTATTTTGAGTTGGTACAAATCAGCTGAAAAGACTTGCAGTGGACTGCCAGCATATACTGTATACTGATGGCCCAGAGAAGGTGTACTATTTATGCAAATAACTCTGGGTACAATCCATGGTCTATTCCATGGATATGCAATTAGCGGACCTCCAGCTGTTGCAAAACTACAAGTCCCATCATGCCTCCTCCTCTGGGTGTCATGCTTGCTGCTGTCAGAGTCTCGCTATGCCTCATGGGAGTTGTAGTTTGGCAACAGCTGGAGGTCCGCTAATTGCATATCCCTGGTCTATTCACATGCATGGGTGTACTCTTAGAAATAGGAAATGTAATATGTATCCAAATGTACATCCAAGAGCACAGTGTGATAACTCTCAAAATGAACAGTTTATACAATAAATAAAGCATTTAATGTCAAAAGTTCCAGTTATCAAAGAGGATGAATAACAACAAAAAAAATAAAATGCATTTTAAACCAGATAAAAACACTGCCACCCCGGACAGTTGGAAGTGTATAGGCTTGCGTATGCGTATTTTCTTGCACTTGAGATACTTTTGTGGTGCTCCTGAGTTCCTTCTGAGTTGATTCCTCAGTTGTGTCAAGCTGCTTTTGAATTCACATTTCCTTATAGATGGAAGAAAAGCAAACAAATGCCCATGTGCACACATTGTAAAATGTGATCTTAGAAGTTTGACTACTGAACAATTCAGTTTATATCTCAGGTTTTACATTCCTCTTTTGGAAGATTGGCACATTATCTACAATATTGTGAAAGGCACCTTGTTCTTTGATAGTGGTATATACCCTTACTCACTCCAGTCCATCGGTCAGTGAAGAGGGCAAGGGTGACGAGATGAGCACTGCTGGAATATGCTACCAATGTTGTTTATCACAACCAAAAAAGATACAGTCAAGTATTCTAATCAATCAATTAGTCCTCCCAAGAGCTGTCAGCCAATGGTGGCAACACACAGGATCACTGCCATCTCATTTTAATCAGTAGTTACAAAGATACATGTTTTACAGTATTTATCCTTTCCTATATACAGTTTATACACATGTGAGTATTTGAATTGTATCAGTTTAATGAAAATAATCAAAAACTTTACACAGGGGGTAGCCATATTTGCTCAATATTTTCTGCTTAACAGTAAGAGGGTAGGAATTTTCTGCAAGTGCATTTAGGTGTATGAGGCTGACTAACCTTTAATAATTCCAGCATTCCATGGGTGGCAACATATAAAAATGTTGATCAAAAACACCAGTCTATGAGGAGCACTTTAATACTTAGTTAATATTCAAGCTTTAATACTCATTACACTGTGTAAATAAATGTTTACTGTTGTAAAGTATAAAAAGAGGTATCATGAGTATATCGAGACCCCTCTGAAATTTTTTTGGTTCTCCTGTACAAATCAATTTTTAGTTTTCATTGTTATTTTGAACTAAATTTTTGTTGATCAACAGCAATGGAATAGGTGGTGGCCTCAGTCAAATATACTGTATGTATATTTGCCACCTGTTTTTAATGGTGAATTGTGGAAGTTGCTTATATTTATTAGGATTTTTTTGTATAAACTCTGTGTATTAAATAAAGTTTAAATAACTTTTTGACTAAAACCGCAGTTGTTCTCTTATAGAACCACCATTTTTGTGTGTATATATATATATATATATACAGTGGGGCAAAAAAGTATTTAGTCAGCCACCAATTGTGCAAGTTCTCCCACTTAAAAAGATGAGAGAGGCCTGCAATTGTCATCATAGATATACCTCAACTATGAGAGACAAAATGTGGAAACAAATCCAGACAATCACATTGTCTGATTTGGAAAGATTTTTTTTTGCAAATTATAGTGGAAAATAAGTATTTGGTCACCTACAAACAAGCAAGATTTCTGGCTCTCACAGACCTGTATCTTATTTTTAAGAGGCTCCTCTGTCCTCCACTCATTACCTGTATCAATGGCACCTGTTTGAACTTGTTATCAGTATAAAAGACACCTGTCCACAACCTCAAACAGTCACACTCCAAACTCCACTATGGTGAAGACCAAAGAGCTGTCGAAGAACACCAGAAACAAAATTGCAGACCTGCACCAGGCTGGGAAGACTGAATCTGCAATAGGCAAGCAGCTTGGTGTGAAGAAATCAACTGTGGGAGCAATAATTAGAAAATGGAAGACATACAAGACCACTGATAATCTCCCTCGATCTGGGGCTCCACGCAAGATCTTACCCGTGGGGTCAAAATGATCACAAGAACGGTGAGTAAAAATCCCAGAACCACACGGGGGGACCTAGTGAATGACCTGCAGAGAGCTGGGACCAATGTAAGAAAGGCTACCATCAGTAACACACTACGCCGCCAGGGACTCAGATCCTGCAGTGCCAGACGTGTCCCCCTGCCTAAGCCAGTACATGTCCGGGCCCGTCTGAGGTTTGCTAGAGAGCATTTGGATGATCCAGAAGAGGATTGGGAGAATGTCATATGGCCAGATGAAACCAAAGAAGAACTGTTTGGTAGAAACACAACTCATCGTGTTTGGAGGAGAGAGAATGCTGAGTTGCAACCAAAGAACACCATGCCTACTGTGAAGCATGGGGGTGGCAACATCATGCTTTGGGGCTGTTTCTCTGCAAAGGGAACAGGACGACTGATCTATGTACATGAAAGAATGAATCGGGCCATGTATCGTGAGATTTTGAGTGCAAACCTCCTTCCATCAGCAAGGGCATTGAAGATAAAACGTGGCTGGGTCTTTCAGCATGACAATGATCCCAAACACACCACCGGGCAACAAAGGAGTGGCTTCGTAAGAAGCATTTCAAGGTCCTGGAGTGGCCTAGCCAGTCTCCAGATCTCAACCCCATAGAAAACCTTTGGAGGGAGTTGAAAGTCCATGTTGCCCAGCGACAGCCCCAAAACATCACTTCTCTAGAGGAGATCTGCATAGAGGAATGGGCCAACATACCAGCAACAGTGTGTGACAACCTTGTGAAGACTTACAGAAAACAATTGACCTCGGTCATTGCCAACAAAGGATATATAACAAAGTATTGAGATGAACTTTTGATATTCACCAAATACTTATTTTCCACCATAATTTGCAAAAAAAATCTTTCCAAATCAGACAATGTGATTGTCTGGATTTGTTTCCACATTTTGTCTCTCATAGTTGAGGTATACCTATGATGACAATTACAGGCCTCTCTCATCTTTTTAAGTGGGAGAACTTGCACAATTGGTGGCTGACTAAATACTTTTTTGCCCCACTGTATATATATATTTATCTACACACTGAGCAAAATTATAAACACAACACTTTTGTGTTTGCCCCTATTTATCATGAGCTGAACTCAAAGATCTATGACTATTTCTATGTAGACAAAAGGCCTATTTCTCTCAAATCTGTGTCAGTGAGCACTTCTCCTTTGCCGAGATAATCCATCCACCTCACAGGTGTGGCATATCTAGATGCTGATTAGACAGCATGATTATTGCACAGGTGTGCCTTAGGCTGGCCACAAAAGTGCTCACTGACACAGATTTAGACAGATTTGTGAAAAATATCTGAGAGAAATAGGCCTTTTGTGTACATAAAAAAAAGTCATAGATCTTTGAGTTCAGCTCATGATAAATAGGGGCAAACACAAAAGTGTTGCGTTTATAATTTTGCTCAGTGTATATACACACACACAGTAGGTACACTGGCTAATATAATTGATATATACGTGAAAGAAAAAATTCCCCTTCTTTTAAAGAGTCTTTTTCTAATTAAAATTAAAATGTAACATGAACAATTGCACACTAATGCACATCTATGGGAAAAGCTACTAAACCAACATCAGTGATGGGTAACTGTCAGCTGTAACTATGCAACACTTACTATAGTCCCTCCAGTGCTGTATGAAACTCTCCCACGATATCTTCAATTACACATAGAGGAGATTAGGTATTCTTCCATCCAACAATGCAATGCTTGGGGCCTGAGCAATTTAAAACCAGGACTGGGCATTATCATCAGAGGAGCTTACCTACCCCTATTTGCATATATGGTTTGGGAGAGCTATTGGCAGTCCTGAAAGGAATAGATTTTGCAAAAAGAATTGCTATGTGCTTATACTTTATAATTTGAGTTTTCCACAGGTTAATTTAAACCACAAGCTTATTTGCTGTGAGTGCATATACAAAATGTACATGTGCTAATGTATCCCTTTTATTAATTCAGGATACACAATGCTGGATTCTACAACCCTTCTGTTTTACTGAGCAGTCACTTGCTGTGTACATACATTATAGAAGCAATCAGGTCATACATACAATTATTTAAAGCAAAACTCCATCTTTCCTCATATCTTCCACCCACTCCATCCTTAAAGTCTCCCACAGATCTTTTTTCCTGCATTTTTCAGGCTGGTCTACTGACATCCTTGCTCTTCCTCCCCAGTGGCAGCAGTGGGTGATCCCTCCTCCAGGACTGAGCGCCACTCACATAAATACTACTTAGCCCAGGAGTGCAGGAAGCCCAAGCTGCATGATGAATCACCCCAGGGGGTCCAAAACAGCCTGGGCCCACAGGCAATTAGTTGGATGATACTGGCTATCTAACCAGAAGATCAGTGTCGGCAGTGGGACAGAGTGAACCTCCTGTGCAGGACAGCGCTGAACTGAATGAGAGTATTGCAACCAAAGTTTTAGCGTAGCTATTCATTTTTGTATTTGCTAAGAAAACTGAAGTTTCACTTAAGGCTGGCCATATAAAGAATCTCCAACAATGCATTAAAGTGGAAGTAAACCCATCGATTTAACAGTTTCAAAAAGCAGTTACATTCCCGGCATGCCGGGAATGCCAACTGTCACATTGGTTGTGCTCTCAACCAAACTGTCAAACCATCCAATGGCTGGTGTCATAACTGATCACATGTGCAGCATCATGGCAGTTGAAGATTAAACAGAGGCCAAGATGGCAGCTTCCTTGCCTGAAAATGATAGGAGGGTTTACTTTCACTTTAAGCTAGTCAGGATGAAACTGTCTCTAAGGTTTTGAACAAAAGCAAAGTATTTAGTGCATACTTTTGAAACACATCATGCCAAGATATTCATGTGAGAGGTGGTCCTGTTCTGTTTGTGGACAACCAAATTAGGATGTGCATAGCAATAATTAAACTGGGAGAAGACCTAATTTGGAAGTAAAGTACATAAACATGTTAGAAGTCCACATTTGCCCCTCTAGATAGTTGGAGACCCAATTGTGTATCTGCTTTAAATACAATAAAACTAAAAGTTGTGTTGTCTACCTGCCTCACTCACATGCACCTTTCCTATGCAAGTTATAAATTGATTTAACCCGCATCCATTTTTCGATTCCTCTTCTCGTTCTGCCAAATTTGGTGGTATAATTATGTCTAGGGCAGCATCAAATCATTCTCCCCATTCTACAGGCCTTTGAAGGAATTATTGATCAAATAGGTTAAAAAACCTGGTTTAGTCTCTATCTCTACCCTTTCCTCCCCTATCACAAAATAAGCAGCACCTAAAGCATCTGACCCTTCTTAGCTACTCCTATCTCCATATATAAAAGTATACAAGAAGCCAAGGCCACAGTTCATATTAATAAAGAGATCTGAAGGTGAATTTGTTTATGTCTGCATTGCCCTATCAAATCTATCGGCAGGCAATGGAAGGCAATATTATAAATGATTTCCTAGCAATGGGTTTAAAGAACAGTGCTATAAATTTACTATGTGTATATGCATTTGTTATTTTCACAGAATCCCAATACAGGTCTACCATTAAATCATTTCCAGTCTCTGAACTATCACTCTACTCTACCAACAGGCATATTATAAAAAGAACAGCACATAACTTCCTGCTATGCTGGAACTGGGATAGCCTTATTGAAGAGGACTGCAGCCATAGATAACTGCCAATTCTTTTGGCCATATGAAATGAAAAGCTCAATGTAAAGCAATAACTTTATTGCGACCGTGAATTATATATTCTTTTGATAAAAGCATGCAGTTAAACTCTTCAATGGCAAGAGGATATTTGAACCTACTTCCAGCCATACCCAGCCTATAATGTATTGTAGAGACTAGGGAGTGCAACAGTTTAATCATACACATAATGGAATTGGTGTGAACCAGAAAATACACCATCATTTTAATCTGGTAATGAATTTGCAATGCAGTAGTGCTGACGGTATTCAGTATTATTAGGTGCCTTTTGGGTACTTCTAGATGCCTGCATGGCATTTCTCCAGGCAGGTTTTGTAACTTGAAATCAGTTTATAATGCTGTGTAATGTGTACTGGAATTACCAAATGTAATCTATATCAGGACAGATTACTGTTACCCTTTTATAGAAAGTGCCCGAATAAGCACCTTCATGGCAGGATTCCCAGGTAATAGCTTAATAAAAGCTGCAGGTTTAAAAATATTGAAAACTACTTTTGAAATCACATTAATGTGTTAAAATCTATATGACATTTAGTGATGGGGTTTACATATACTTTAAGAAAAATTGAAATTAATTGAAAAAAATAGAAATTAAAATCATGAAAAACGAGTGCATATTAGTGGTATGGTTCAGACCTACTTCTTAGATATTACATGATTAGGGACCAATAGTTGCCACATATAGATAATTTTGTATTTATTATTTTAATTCTTTTTTTACGTAGATGTAGGCATATGAAGTAAAAAAAATTCCATTGTAGAAAAAAAAAATCTTCTAAAATTATGTTTGTGCCCATTTTTCAAATAGAAAGGGTATAATGGTGTTCTTACTGTATGTAAAGGGTAATCCCACCATGAACCAACATTTTATTTTACTGGTGGACACCAGTTGACTAAATATGCTACTGACTTCTTCTATCTTTGAAGGATTCCATCAGTGAGATCTCCTCAGTGGATCGAGCAGCAATTAAAAGGTTGGGCTGCAGGAGTGAAGCCGTGCGAGTTCACTCCTGCCTGTCAGTCCCGATTCTGGCCGCGATTACAGAGACATCTGTGCAGGTTTCTGCACAGATGTCAATGTAAATCGTGGACCGAAATCGCAAAAAGTAGTACAGAAACGACTTTTTGAAATTGGTGCAGCACCGCAGATGCAGCGTTGCACCGATTAGAACAGTGTCATTGCCGGAAATTGCCGCGGATTTGATATGTGATTTGACATGTCAAATCGCATGTCAAAACGCAGCAGTGTGAACCAGTGCATAATGTAGTTTTGCTAAACTTGAGGCAGCTGCATTAAAGGGTGAAGTAGGGAACTCAGGTGCAGATATCGTCACTACAGTTTTTGAGAGATGTAATGCAGTTGCGTTTTCATTACATTATTCCCAAAACTGAAATACCAATTTTAAATGAAAAAAATAAAACCCTTTATAAATGTTTTACTTTTTCTTTGGAAAGTCTGATACTGTAAAGCAGCTCAAGGAAATCAGCCAGTAATTAATGTCTTAAGATGTCCATGCCTCCTGGCCTCAGGGATGTGCGAGCCATTTTCGGCCTTGGGCGTGGTCAACCCGCTGTGCATTCTGTGAGGGGGTACTTAAGAGACAGAGACCGCTCTATCGGGGTTCGTTGCGGGGGCTCGTTGCCGGATCATGACCTGAGGGCCCTCCTGGCCTCAGGAGTGTGAGCCATTTTCGGCCTCGGGGCCTGCTGGCCCGAGGCTCTGCAACTGCGAAGTAGGCCCAGGAGTTGCTGGGGCCTACTAGTCCAGGGATGGTCCTACGCGGTCTTGCCTGCGGGAAGAAGCGGAACGATTGGGGACTCAATTGAAGGATGCATCCTGGACAGTTTGCCTCACGGTGCTGCCGGCTGGCTGAAAGATTCTGGCACCGTGAGCTGTGTACTTGTGGCGGAAGATTGTGGAACGACGCGACGGCACTCATCAAGTCTGTAGCATAGACTTTGAGCGAGCTCCGCACCGGTTGCTAGGCCAGTGAGAGTAGGCCTATCCGGTGGTTGCTAAATCCAGCGTGGAACTGATTTGTACTCTGGATCTAAGATTGTGCCCGTGATCCGCAAAGTAAGGTACCTGAAACTCCCCTATCCCTCTACCCCTCTGTTGGAACTGGTATAATAAAGCTCTTGAAGAAAACGTAACCAAGCGTTGGTGTGAACATTCATGAAAGCTCTTCAAGAGGGATCCCTGACACGAGTGTGGTGAACAGAAAGGTAACGGTAGGCCCAAAACTTTAAACCAGCAGTTCCTACGGGGGTAGTGCTACACTCTGGGGGCTCATCTGGGATATCTGCCGTTACCTATGGCAACTAAAGTGAACTGTTCATCTGGGACTTATGCTACAGTGGGCTCTGGACTGTGTAATTTTTTTTCCCGTCAAGAAGAAGGGTGAGAACTTTGCGATCACTTCTAGGCCGCGTGGGCTGTGGGCGGAGCCAAGAAAGTAAGAAAGCCCACGAGCTACGTGCCAAAAAGAACAATTGGGAGGAGTTCCCACCTGCTTGCCGCGTGAGATGCCGCGTGTGTGTCCAGCATTCAGAAAGAGACGGACCACCGCCATGTCTTCAACCCTGTCAACGCAGTCTGCTATGGGGCCCAGGATGTTTCCTGTGGGTACCTCTATAAGTGTCATGCTGCCGTGGACTGTTCTGACGGACACTGGTTTAGTCTGGAGCCGCATGGGCGGTTCGTACTCTATACAATCGGTGATGTAGAGGCTTTGGGGATGCTGTGCAACAGGTGCGAAGGACTGGCTATTCACCCCCGTCCATTTGTTCGATGTCTACGATGTGGGGAGTACCTGTTTGCTGTGGAGCAACCCACCATGCCGCCTCGTGCCTACAGAGTAGACTGGACCACGGGCAACGTAACAGAAGAAGTTGCTGTCTTCGAACCAGTGGTTAGGCCTACATCTGCCGCATCTGCTGTCGTGAGAAATCCCGAGGGGGATGGCGCTGTTACTGCTATGGGAAAGTCATCAGCGGACAGTGCCGCCATTAATACCTCAACTGTATCTACCTTCGCTGCACCTGTTCTCGCTGCAAATGCCCGAAGGAAGGTGGGATACGTGAAGGCCTCCCGCGGCCGTGGCCAAGGCCTACCCCAGAGACTACCCAAACCGTAACCGGAGAAAAGTTTGATATCCGAGAAGTCCACGACAGGAACGGGTGAGAAATCTAAGGGGAATATGTTGGGGACTGTATGTAATTATCTGCCGGCGGAGTAGATGGGGGATTCGGAGATAGACTCTTTGTTAGACATATCCGGGGATGATGATTTGTTTGAGACTATGTCGCAAGAACTATTATGGGCAAAAAGCGATGATGTTGCCTCGGCTTTTACTTTCTCCGAGTACGCAGCTATGGACGCGGGGGAGACAACACCCAGGGTGGAACCCCCGGTTGTTACTGATGAAATCCTGGCCCGCTGTACCAGTTCTCTGGGTTCAGGAAAAATTTTTGCAAGTGTTATGGTACACAAGTCCACAATTTCGTGTGTACCTTCTGGATATGGAAGTACCAGATCCCTGCCTAGACTTGCCCGGTCACAAAGGTTGTTTAATAAACGGGTGGAAAGAGAATATGGACTGGAATTCCCCTATCTTCCCATGAAAATTATGCAGGAAGTTGAGTCTTGTAGGGAACAGTGGTACCACAAGGCTGTTTGGGTCTATCTTTCAGTGCCAAAACCGTTCCGGAAGATGGGCTATTCCTTTGCCATGGATGATCGCTTCAAGGGGTGCCTGCAGCACTGGAGTTATGGTAGGCATATTTACAGAGACAAAGTGGTCATTTGCCAACCAGGGAAGGACGATGTGGTCAACTTTATCACCACCATTGACAAGCAGGGAAAATCTCTAACTTTATCTGATCCACAATTTTATTGCTGAAAAGTTACGGTGACTGTCCTGGGTTTTGTTTTGCACCTTGCCAAAAGAAAGGAAGATTTTCTTTCTAAAAGGACTGTGGGTATGTAGCTAGGTAGTGCTAGGGTGCCGGAAGATGTTGGAGTCAAGATTTCGTCTATGGGTCCAGTACTTAAAACTGAGGACTGTGTTATGTTATATTTCTGCCACTAGGTGGTGGGAGTTTACTCAGCAAAACTGGACTCTCATACTTTTTTTCCTTAGCTACCTCCACCCAATGTATATGTGTATATATGAGGAGAAAGAAAGGCTCATTTCTCCAGGAAGTGAGGCTTTGCTTCTCAGGAGATATTTTATATTATTGCATATGTCTGCTTGCTTTGTTCTTTTTCAGGCATTGGAATCTTCTATCAAAAAAAACACCGGAGAATGGGTGGGTTAGATAGAGAGAGAGATAGGAATACTGTATATATATATTGATGTGATTTCATTGTGTGTGTATGTTAAACTCATATTTTCTTGTACTGTTTTACCCCCTCCTTTCCCGTCCAAGTTTTTTTGGGTTTCAGGTAATGACTCTCAGGAGTGAGAGTCATATTTTTTTCTCAACGATGAGGACATTGTCTTTTTGCGGTGGGGGAAGTGTGTAGCGCCCTGCTCCTGTTGGGTAGGCGCTATCTGTTAAATTTAGTTATCTGTGCCTTTGTTTAGCTCAGAAGGATTATGCTAAATTGTTGGCTTTGTTTCAGTCTAGCTGAGTTGCGCGTTTTCCACCTGACAGTAGGTGATACTGTCACCCCAGGTCAGGGTTGGAAATGCAGCAGGCTAGGTGTATTGGGTATTCCTTCCCCAGAAGTAGCTCAGGGGGCGTGGTCAACCCACTGTGCATTCTGGGAGGGGGTACTCAAGAGACAGAGACTGCTCTATCGGGGTTCGTTGCCGGGGCTCGTTGCAGGATACTGACCTGAGGGCCCTCCTGGCCTCAGGGATGTGCGAGCCATTTTCGGCCTCGGGGCCTGCTAGCCCGAGGCTCTGCAACTGAGAAGTATGCCCAGGAGTTACTGGGCCTACTAGTCCAGGGATGGTCCTACGCGGTCTTGCCTGCGGGAAGAAGCGGAACGATTGGGGACTCAATTAAAGGACGCATCCTGGACAGTTTGCCTCACGGTGCTGCCGGTTGGCTGAAAGATTCTGGCACCGTGAGCTGTGTACTTTTGAAGAAACTTTTGCAAAGTGTCAGTGTGGTTACACGATCTTGTGGCGAAAGATTGTGGGACGACGCGACGGCACTCATCAAGTCTGTGGCAGAGACTTTGAGCGAGCTTCGCACCGGTTGCTAAGTCAGTGAGAGTAGGCCTATCCGGTGGTTGCTGAATCCAGCGTGGAACTGATTTGTCCACTGGATCTAAGATTGTGCCCGTGATCTGCAAAGCAAGGTACCTGAAACTCCCCTATCCCTCTACCCCTCTGTTGGAACTGGTATAATAAAGCTCTTGAAGAAAACGTAACCAAGCGTTGGTGTGAACATTCATGAAAGCTCTTCAAGAGGGATCCCTGACACGAGTGTGGTAAACAGAAAGGTAACGGTAGGCCAAAAACTTTAAACCAGCAGCTCCTATGGGGTAGTGCTACACACGCTAAACAGCTTTTGACAGCAGCAGGTGCCAAGTACTGGAGTAGTGACTGCAGCTGACTTTTTAACACCTTAAACCTTTTACACCATGTCATAAGCATATTTTAGGATGTAACATGGTGCCAAGTGGACATTATACTCGTAGCCTATTGACACTTCCTCCAAATGTCTTAGCAACTAATCACATGCTTGCCCCTCCCCTAAGCCCTGGCATTCAGAAGAGAAGGAAGTTCCTACTCCAAAATCTATTCAGTGCCAGTGCCCAGGCTTCCAGCTCCCACCTGTCCTGTAGCCAACTGCTACAATGAGAAGGAACGGATTCTGATGTAAGATGGGGTCTTCACAATACTCCATACTCCCCTTCCACTACCGCAACTATTCTCTTAAACCTCTCCACTCTCCTTACCCCTCTCTGCTCTTCCCTTCTAAATCTGGGGACCCTATTGAAAGGGAATGGGCTCTCTGGATCATGATGTAAGGGGGTTTTGGAGACCCTGATGTAAGGTTGCTTTAGGGACCCTAATGTAAAGTCGCTTTAGGAAACGTTTACTGTACAAGCTAAGGTCCGTCGGCATGGACAAAAGGGTGAGTACCTGTATTGAAAACTTTGTATTGAAGATCTGAACAATCTAATGGGTTGGGCAAACTACATGGCAAATGAGGTTTAATGTAGAAAAATGTAAAATAATGCATTTAGGTGGCAAAAACATGAATGCAATTTACTCACTAGGGGGAGAACCTCTGGGGAAATCTAGGATGGAAAAGGACCTGGGGGGCCTAGTAGATGACAGGCTCAGCAATGGCATGCCAAGCTGCTGCAAGCAAAAACCAATAGAATATTGGCATGCATTAAAAAGGGAATTAACTCCAGAGATAAAACAATAATTCTCCCACTCTACAAAACTCTGGTCGGACGCACCTGGAGTATGCCGTCCAGTTTTGGGCTCCAGTCCTCAGGAAAGATGGACTGGAAATGGAGGGAGTACAGAGAAGGGCAACAAAGCTAATAAAGGGACTGGAGGATCTTAGTTATGAGAAAAGATTACAAGCACTGAACTAATTCTCTCTGGAGAAGAGATGCTTGAGAGTGGATATGATTTCAATGTACAAATACCTTACTGGTGACCCCACAATAGGGATAAAACTTTTCCACGAAAGGTAATTTAAAAAGACCCGTGGCCATTCACTAAAATTAGAAGAAAAGCAGTGGTTTCAGGAGGGAGCATAGATAGTTTAAAAAAAATATTAGATGGGCACCTAAATGACCACAACATACAGGGATATACAGTGTAATATTGCCATAAAAGTGCACACACACATGTTGGACTTGGTGGACTTGTGTCTTTTTTCAACCTTACCAACTATGTAACTATTTAAGTATTTTCCCCTCTGGTATCATCATGTAATTTGTATCTGACTTTGGCAAACCAACTGTTAAACAACTGCTGACCACACTTTAGATATACAATATTCTATGTGCACCCTATACCAACACATTTGAATATTTAACTCTAAGGGTCCTTTCACACGGGGCGGATCCGTGAAGATCTGCCCTGTGAAGCTCCGCTTGCTCAGCGGGGATCGCTCTGTTAATCCCCGCTGAGCCGGCGGATGACTGGGCGGTCCCCGCACACTGTGCAGGGACCGCCCTGTCAGATCTCCGCTCTCCCCTATGGGGGATCGGATGATGACGGACCGTAGAGTCCGTTGTCATCCGATCCGATCCGCAGACGGAAGGAAAAATAGGGTTTTCCTCCGTCACACTTTTGCGGATCGGAGCGGGTCGGATGTCAGCGGACATGTCACCGCTGACATCCGTGGCTCCATAGGAGGACATGGAGGGTCCATTCAGGTCCGCCTAAAAAACTGACAGGCGGACCTGAACGGACCCTCCGTGTGAAAGAGCCCTAAGTACAAAGGCACAAATTAGGTAAATACATAAAACATACTTCCCAATATATTTATTTACTGTGATGCCCAATAAAATAAAGTTTGACATAATCTTGTGCCTGATTTTAAAGAGCACTTTTTATGCATTATTGGACTTATACAATAAAGTAGGGATGTACTGTTTCTGCATTACTGTTATCTATATATTACTGATCTAATGCAACTGATGAATTTTGCTAAGCACATAAACTGGTCATCTAACAACAGTCAAAATTAATATTAGAAAAAGAGCAACCTATTTAGGGAATTCTTTCCAGTATGATCTTCTGGACTATCGCTGGATGAAAACTTTAGGGCCTCATATTGCAAACATTTTGCATTTGTCTTCTTCTAGAGTGTCCTGGGAGCCAAGAAATCGAGGGCACTCTGTTAATGAAAAAAAAGGTCAGTCGCTGCGATTGCGGGATCTAGCCTGCCCTATCCCACCATCTTCTATTAGTCAGTAAGGCTGCCCATCACAGTGATAGAGCGATAGCTTCCAGGGCTCTTTTAAAGAAAGTGCCATATTCAGCCTGGAACCTATTATGACTTTGGTGGCAATTAGACTAGGGTATTTTAAAATACCTGGCTAGCAAAAATGGGACTTTTTAGAAATTAAAAGGAAAAAGTTCATAAGGCTAGTATAATTATCCAGCAATGGAGCCGATAGGGGTGGTATTTTAAAAAGGTTATTATGACCACAAGTGCCCTTTAGGAACACACTCATACGCTAATAGAGTTCCTGGCTTTGGTAGGCTCCAGCATTGAAATGTTACAACTACTGTATATGATATAGCTTTGTTCCCTAAAATATAAAGTCCAATTCTAGACAGTTAATAAATGATAAATATTGTTCCCCCCAAGCTGATTCGGAATATATTGCTTGTTTTTCAAGGGGTTTATTTAATACCAATGTAAAATCTTTTTCCTGCATGACAATTCTGATAGCGATAACTGGTCCTAAAAAGTCTTTCTTCTTGCTGGTCTCTGTGGTCATTGTCACATTGCCTCTCTCACCAATGTCATCTAGTACAGTGCAGGACCAATAGCCACAGCTGGCCCTGCATTGCACATGGTGATGTCAGAGGGCCTGCCCATATTCCTGAGAAAAGCAGCTTAAGCCAGGATAGTGGAGTAAGGGAAGTTTTACCTTTTTAAAATCGTAGGTATAAAATAAAGAATTTTTTTGGGACTTTAAATGAGGCAGGAACCAAAGGTGTCACTGCCTCCATCCCTAATCAATATTGACTATTAAGGAGGGAAGGGGGAAGGGTGAGAAGTGGGACTTTAAATGAAGCACACAGCAGTAAATTGAAAAGTCTACTCGCTTGACTTTTCAATTTACTGCTGTGTGCTTCATTTAAAGTCCCACTTCTCACCCTTCCCCCTTCCCTCCTTTATAGTCAATTTTTAAAATCATAGCTTGGACAAAATGAGCAATATATTCTGCATAAGCTAGGGAAACCACAATTTTTATAACTTATTAAGTGCCTAGAGTTCTGCCCTAAAAGTGGCAATGCAACACGAAACATATCTTATTTAACAAAAGTGTTCACTAACTATAACATGATGATGGATAGCTGCCTCTCAGTGTCTAGTATAGTTGTATATAGCGTCTTTAGCATTTCACCCCTAAGTAGGTCATTGGCAGATGAAAATGAAAAAATGCAGCAGCTTAAAATTCCTATAAGCTAAAAGACACATTTACTGAGTAGAGTACCCTCTCACAGACAATTCTAAAATTCAACAATTGACTTTAGGTCAGATGGTCCTTCCCAGGATTGCCCAGAATCCCCAGAGCTGGGTCCACAGCGAGGGGGGGGGGGGGACTGAGAACCTTTGGCCTGGGGCAAGTGGCCTTTTTACTGTAGGGACAAAAATAAATGTACCATGCAAAATGTGCCATGGTGCAGCAGTGACTGTTGGGCATCCAGCATTATCCAGCAGAACACGATGTCTCAGTGCTGCAAAGGAAGGTAATGTTGGAAGATTTGCCAGATACTGTAATCACAAGTCTGAAAAAGGAGTAGGTAGCTACATATTGCCAAGCATGTGTTAAGCCCCGTACACACGATCGGTTTGACTGATGAAAACCGTCCAATGGATGGTTTTCATCAGACCAACCGATCGTGTATGGTACCCATCGGTCTTTTTTCCGTCGGTTGTAAAAAATAGAACTTGTTTTAAAATTTTCCGATGGATAAAAAACCGATGGGAATTTTCAATCGCCTATGGGCAAGTCCATCGGTTAAAAAACCCACGCATGCTCAGAATCAAGTCGACGCATGCTCAGAAGCATTAAACTTCATTTTTCTCAGCTCATCGGAGTGTTTTACGTCACCGCGTTTGGAACGGTCGGTTTTTTGACTGATGGTGTGTGGCCAAGACTGATGAAAAACAGTTTCATCGGATTTCCGATGGACAAATCCATCGGACGAAAATCCATAGGTTATCCGATCGTGTGTACGGGGCTTCACAGTTCCGACCTGATCAATTTCTGAATTGTAAGTATTGCCACTCTGGGCAACCAGCCCAAAATATCTTACTACTACAGGTCCAGGGAACAAATGACCCCTGCACTCCATCCCAGTCTTCCCTGGTCCTTAGGACTTCCTGTCCCCTCTTTTAACAAATGAGGACTGGATCTGTGAAGGATCTTATTGGTACAACATACAGGGACACCCAATACAGATGTATTTGGAGGGTTGGGGGGCCCCCTTTTTTAAAGACTCCTTTATTAATTTTTTTAAAGCTTGTATCAGTTTAATGCTTGTATACTGCAAAGAGCAGTTCCGATTCCCTTTTGGTTCCTTTTATCTCTACTTATGCCGACATTTACTCTGGAGAGTATGTCCAAAATAGTCATCTATTGTCCAGGAGGGAGACTGCACAACCACTCTGGTGTAGTAGGTTCCAACAAAGTTTAACTCTCCCTCCCACTCCTTTTTGTTTTCACAGATAAAGTCCCACCTCCTTGATGACAGCAGAACTCCTAGGTTGTTAGTTCCATTTGTGTAGTCATAAGGGCTACCTGTTAATTAGCCCCCCTTACATTTTGGCTTTATTATTGTTATTGTTTATTGGATGTCATAGTATTCCATTCACCATCCATAATTTATTACATCACCCATGAGTGGTTGAGCGCTGGTAGCCTAGCGCCACCCCAGCCTTTAGGCAATTTTTTAGTTTTGGATCTATTTTCCAAGGAAAACAATTCATAATTTGGTAAATGCAATTTTGTAGCCTTGTGTGCTTGTGTCCATGCCAGTTTACAAGAGGATTATCTTGCTTTCCCATTTACATTAAGAGAATTTACATTTGAGAGAATATATTTTTTAAGCAGGCTTCACATTTACATAGCCAGAGATGCTTCAAGGGGGATATATGTCAATGTAAAGTACCTTGTCATGCCTAAGAAGGGAATTAGATCTTATTTGTCCTATAGTGTTGGCAGATTTTGTTGCAGTTGGGTTGCCATTAGTCATTCAAAAGTTACGATAAGTCTCAAGTATTGAATTTTATCCGTGTTGTTCAGGTTTTTTTTTTTTTAGATCTTCCTATGACTTTTCACTATCCTATGATCTTTCCTTTGACTTTGCACATGATGTTTCTGGTGGTCAAGTCTTCTGCTATGCCTTAAATATTCTCACATTCTTCTGTAATTTTTTTTGCTGAAAAACATCACTAGCAGGTATGATTCCAAATGCTAGTTTAATTAAGTTAAGTTATCCCTCAGATGTTATGGTGGATAACTTATAATAAGATAAAAAATAGCTAAAAGATTAAACAGAACATTATTTGACACGAGCAGTCAATCTTCATCAGCTTCGATTTTGCCCATCAATCTTTCATGCTTTAGTGCTGAATGAGCATAAATATACCGTCATGGTGGTTAAACAGAAGTTCAATGGTAGATCGACTTCTGTTCAACCACAGTGGCTAAACATGAATCGAAAATTCAGTTCATGTATGGTCAGCTTTAGGGCTCATTTACACTTGCTTAATTAACAAATTACCACTTCAACGTGCTTTTTTTATGTGTTTTTGATGCTTCTGCGATGCTTCTATGATGCTTCGTGGTGCTTCGATGATTCTTCGGTGGTGATTGATGATGCTTTGGTTGTGCTTTTTTTGAAGCTTTAATGAAGCTTGGCAGATGCCCTGTGTGTGTGTTGATATCTTATACCTGCAATTTCTCCAAACCAAAGTGAAACTAAAGCTGAATTAAAGCCTCTCAAAGGATTCAGGTGCTTCAAGCGAGCTTTGCCATAGACTTCTATGGAGGCACTTTGAAGCACCACTAAAATGACATGGGGTATAATTTTGAAAGCCAAGCCGAAGCAAAGCAAAGCAAACATAAGGTGTAAACAGGACTGTAAGCTAACCATTTTATTTAACGACAGGGATTTTGACTTGCGTTCAGAGAGCTTTAACAATGCCTGTCCGAAGCTATGTTCTAAAGCAAGTGTAAACGAGCCCTTATGCCGCGTACACACGATCGGAATTTCCGACAACAAAGGTTCGATGTGAGCTTTTGGTCGGATATTCCGACTGTGTGTAGGCTCCATTGGACATTTGCTGTCGGAGTTTCCGACAACAAATGTTTGAGAGCAGGTTCTCAATTTTTCCCGACAAGAAAAGTTCTTGTCGGAAATTCCGACTGTGTGTAGGCATTTCCAACGCACAAAAGTGCTGCGCATGCTCGGAATCAATTCAATGCATGCTCGGAGTCATTGTACTTCATTTTTCTCGGCTCGTCGTAGTGTTGTACGTCTCTGCGTTCTTGACCATCAGAATTTCCCAGCAACATTTGTGCGACCGTGTGTAGGCAAGACAAGTTTGAGCGAACATCCGTCGGAAAAAAAAATGGTTTTGTTTTTGGAGATTCCGATCATGTGTACGCGGCATTACTGTGTTTTTCTGCCACCTTTCTGTCACATCCTCCATAAGCTCCTGAGCTTTTCCTTTTCTCCATTACTTCCATTTGTTTGAAACGAGCAGTGCACGTTAGTTGCTCTAAGCACACTACACATCCTATAAGCCTTAGTTCATGTTGGGAGCGAGGAAGAAAAGGTGGCTACGTTCCCACATACAGTGGGAACATGGAGAACAAATTTAGCCGCCACCCTTCAACGAGAAGAAATTTGGAAATTTGGAGGAGGCTGAAAGCAATAGAAGGTTCTTTTTTGAGTTAAGAATACATACGGTACTTAAATTGATTTTTTTACACTAGATTTTAGTGTCATTTTAGGGTTTTAATGCCTGTGCCAATGGGTTTCCTTATTAAAATATATTTTCATTTTGGTGCCTCCACTCCTATTTTAATAAAGTGTAAATGTAGGTATAAGAAATGACCCCTTAGAAAGCATGATTTGAAAAAAAAAATTCTGATGTGAAACCATTCAGCCAGTAAAAAAATGTGTGTGATGTTCCACTGACTCCTTTGTATTCAGTGCCAAGCGCATGGTTGATTTAGTTTGCTCCTGACATGGTTTTTGGAGAATTCTCATCATCAGTGTATCTGTAGCATTCTGTTCTTGTTGCTCTCATGATCTGTGGATTCTCAGCGTCACTCACAGCAAAGCCCCAGGTTGAGCCCTGCATGGATACTGTTGCTATGGCCGTTACAAGTCCTATCACAGCAGCAGTTATGCAGCGTGGCACAAGAGCCTCCCTGCAGGTTATTACCGCCACAGCTTTACACTCCTGTCTAATTAACTCCCTGGTTCCTTTGAAAGCCACACAGCAGGGTTGAAAAGACGTTAGTGGAGGATATTATGTGGAGGCTAAGCTGCTTCATCGTGAGAATAATCTTCTAAATATCATGAAGCGCCAAAAAAAAAAAAGACAAAGGCAGTCACTCACTTCATACTTTGATAAATGTCAGCAAAATTTTTCAGCAGTCTTGTCCAGCTGAGGAAAGTCTTCCAGTGAAACATGGTTATTTTTTCCCTGGGATAGAACGCCTTTTGTTGTTTTGGTGTAATGGTTCCTCTCACCCCTTTGAATATTGATTTTTGTAACATTATAGAACACTTGAATGTGTAGTCCCTAAGATGCAAGGAGTACACAAAAGCCCCAGAGGGAGACTGGGATTTCAGAGCAATAAAAGGCTTGTTCATCTGATGTTTACAGGATTGATGAGTGTGGTACCCTCAAAGATAGTTTTTACATTCCCTTGAGGTCTATCCCATCCCCTCTGACAAGAGTGCTAGTTCCAGCAGCATTTGTGTCTATATGTCAAGCTTTTACTCTAAATGGTCCCCTCCTCCACTGTAATTTTTTCATATTTGTCCTGCATGGCTGACGAGCAGAGAGAGCGAACAAGGCATGTCATGAAGGATTTCTGAAAATGAACCTGTACTATACAGCATAAACCTAACTATAGCACTTACCGTTCCCACACTTCCCCACCAATCCCCACAAATTGAAATTTACGCAAGACTATGCACACTCCTACCACCCTCATGGGGCAGCACACAGGTCTGGCATTTTGATACTCAGAATTTACTGCTTGGCAGGAATGGATTTACTACAACTTACACCAATGATGGTAGGCCCTTTTTTTACCCTGGCACCCTCTATAGTGGGCTATTTTACCACTAAAACCAACGTAAGGGGGCACTTTAACTTCCACCAGCCCCCAGTGTAAGGGTTTCTTCTCCAACTGATTACCAATGCAAAACGGCATTTACACTGACCACCAATAAAGGAGAAACCTTTAGGCTACATTCACGCTTAAGTGTCACGTTTTCAAGAGTTTTTTCAAGCGTTTTTAAACGTTTTTTTGAGCATAAGTGCACATTTCTGCAGCTTTTGTTAAGGCGTATTTCAACTAAAAAAAGGGTGAAGTGCTGCTGAAAAAGGGGCAGATAGCTGCTGTTTGAACATAAACATGTGACAAAACATTTGTATATAAAACAGTAGAAAAAAAGCTCATGTCGCGCTTTCTAGGCATTTCCATCAAAGTCTAATGCCGCGTACACACGATCGGAAATTCCGACAACAAAACCGTGGATTTTTTTCCGACGGAATGTTGGCTCACACTTGTGTTGCATACACACGGTCACACAAATGTTGTCGGAAGTTCCGAACGTCAAGAACGTGGTGAAGTACAACACGTACAACGAGCCGAGATCAATAAAGTTCAATAGGCAGTTCGGCTCTTCTGCTTGATTCTGAGCATGCATGTTTTTTTGCGCGTCGGAAATTGCATACAGACGAGAGGATTTTCCGATATTAACTTTTTCCGTCAGAAAAATAGAGAACCTGCTCTCAATCTTTTGTTGCCGGAAATTCCGACAGAAAAAGTCCGATGGAGCCTACACAGCCTAAGTAGCTCATGTATTTTTCTGAGCAACAGTTGTTTTGCTATAAGTGACGGGACGCTCAGATGTGAACAAGGGCTATTGAAAACAATAAGGTATTGCTTGTTGAGTGTTTTTGAGCTTCGAGCTCCAAGCTACAAAACACTCAAGTGTGAAAAGGGTCTTACAATGACCACCAGTATAACATAAGCCATTACAGTGAGCACCAACAGGTTTTTTTTGCACCTATAATAATAAACATAACAAGAGAATTCTATTCTGCACACCAATATAAGAAGGGGATTCCACACTGACCAGACCACCAATGTAATGGAGACATTTACAATGATCATCAACGTAACAAAGAATCTATACACAGCAAAAGTGTAAAAAGGCATTTAAACGTACTGCCAATATAATGGGAGAATCTGCAAAAGACCACTATCGTAAAAAGGGCATTTACACTAATTACCAATTTACAAAGGATTCTATCAGGGCAAATACATTTGCTGGATGAATTTGATTAGATGGAATGGCGGTGGTTGAACATAAAGGGGATTCATGCTGTAGTGGAGCTGTTGATGGCTAAATATTGAATATGATTAAACTGCTGGTATTTTAATATAAGGGGGTTTTAGTTTAGGGAGGGGGGCTGGTAATGTTCGAATATGAAGGTGCTGCACATTATGGGGACTTGGGGTGTCTGAAGTCTGAATATGAGGGTACTGCAAATGAGATGAACTGATGGTGGATCATTATGAAAGGGGCTGCATCGGAGGAGGTTGGGGATGACCTGCCTTGCTGTAAAAAGCATGATACTGTATATAGTATAAAGTAATTCTGCTGGGTGATATCATTTGCTGTTGCAGTGAGATGTGGAATGCCTATGTAGCATGATTATATTTAGTCTTAGTTCACTGGGATATATACGGTAAGTTATTTTAATTCCATTAGTCATATTTCTTTATCAAAGTTTTCTCCTAAGAAAGCTGAAAATAACATTTGTTATTGCATTTGTTATTGCAAATAGGAACTGACCACTGAATTGTAAGGAAGAAGTGGAAGTTTTCGATGTTCCAACACACCCAAAAATTCCAGGTATCTCTCTGGTGGTCTGGCAAAAGAGTGGGGAGGTGGCAAAGGTAAGTACTAGGTGCTTGTTGTTCTTCCTTGGAAAAAAAAAGAAATTGCCTAGAATGGTAGAAAAGTACAGGCTTGCTTTAAAAACTCAGTCTCCACCTTTTCCTAATAATGCTTCTTAAAAGACATTTTCAAAATGTTTCCCACTAACATTTTCCCTTCTCTGAACATCATCTTTCCCAAAAAAATCTGAGCTCAAAGGGCATTTACACAAGCGTTTGGAATGCAACTAATGCAGTTGCAGTCTTTTTATGAAAGACTATGTTAAAGAACATAATAATATATTTGAGCTCTGAAGATTTGCAAAAAATAGAACAAGATTATGGCAAGTTTAGTCAATGGCCAGTTGTAAGCAGAGGGTTACACTGTAAAGGTAGGGTCAAATAAATGTTTTTAGCAAGGGTTTCTCAACCTTTTTACCTTGGAGGAATGCTTGGCAAAAAGTTTGGGATCTTGGGGAACCCCTAAAATAATCACATTTATAGCTCACGGAACATTGGTGTGATCAGCAAGCTGTTGATATAAATAGCTTTAAATAAGGGAATCAATAATAAAATGTACCTATTTAATTTGAAACATGTGCTTGCTTTCCCTGCACAGATGCTCATTCTGGGTGCAACTTGAGATAAACAGTGTACAGAAGGGCAGCAGCGCGGGGTACAGGGGGTCAGGAGGGCACAGTACATGGAAGCAGGGAACATTTCATGGGAGGGCAGCAGGGCACATTACATGGAAGCAGGGCACATTATGTGGGGGAAAGTACATTATGTAGGAACAGGGAACCTTATATAGGAACAGGGCATATTACACGGTAGCAGGGAACATTATATGGGAGCAGGGCACATTACATGGCAGCAGGGCCCATTACATGGGAGCAGCGCACAATACATGGCAGCAGGGAACATTACATGGGAGGGGGACACATTACATGGGAGCAAGAAACATTACATGGGGAACATTATGGGGCACACAGCAGGGCGCATTTCATGGGGCACACAGCATGACATAGTACATTATACATAGAACACTTTACAAATGGTTTCCTTCATATGCAGAGCATGGCAGGGAATTGTCTGTGATGGGTCCTCTTCTGGCATGCTGTTCTCTGCCAGGCCCTCCTCATCTCCTGTCCATACCAGGGATGGACAGGATGGGAGGAGGGGCCAGCGAGGAACAGTGCACCACGGCTAGCACTATTACAGCTGCTTTCCTGCCTAGCTCTGCATGTGCCGGTAGAGGGGATTCAGTCCACCCATCAGCTGGTTGTGACTGTCAAATATATTGCTATGGAACCCCTAGGGTTGAGAAACCCTGATCTAAGAGTTATGTGTTTGGGTACAGTTAGAGCCCATTCACACAGGGGCGGCTCGACTTGTGCCGTGACTGTGCTGGGCGATCTCAAGACGACTTCAAAGCAGACTTCCAAAATGACTTCTGTATTGAAGTCAATGGAAGTCGCCTTGAAGTCGTCTTGAAGTAGTACAGGAACCTTTTTCTAAGTCGGAGCGACTTCAGTCGCGCCGCTTAGAACGATTCCATTGTACAGAATGGGACGCGACTCGTCAGGCGGCTGAGACGCCTGACGAGTCGCCCCTGTGTGAATGGGGTCTTAGAGTCTGTGCTTGTTTGTTTGCATTTCCATTTCTCACAGGGCAAGAACAGTGATCTGATGCTTATAGGTTGCCTTGAACCTTACAGGGAGTACATCTGTCTGCTCACATGCATGTTTTACTAGTATGGTGTTTTCCAAAATATTCCCAATAACCAGGTTTTAGCTAACAATAACACATAAGAGGGTACAGTTATCGTGTTGCTTCCAGTGTCAACACTTGGGCATGACTACAGAGGGTGAAGATGGTGCAACCAATGAGGTCATGTGATCCTTCTGTTTAATTAACAGCTCCCCATTTTGATGATGCCTGCTTAGTTCTGGGGCAATGGCACTTGAAAGAGCAAGCAGTATGACACCAATCTATTTAGCTGTCTGTAAGAGTGGAATTCTGACCACCACTGTAAGGGGGGCATTCTTCCCACTGACCCCCAATGTAAGGTGCATTTTCCCCACTGACCCTTGATAAATTGCTTTTAGCAGGAGTTTCTCTGGGGTAAAAAGGCTGAGAAAGGCTGGTACTAAATAAGAAATATACCTTTCTTACTTGTATTTATTGAACAACTAAGAAATCTTCTGTTTTCTTTTTCCCCTTAGTTGTGTCGTTTCAGCTTGAAGCATACAGATCACAATCAAAAGCCTAAGATTCATAACACTGTATGTACTAACTTACTGCATGAGTAAGTAATGCTTGGTTATCTAGGGTGTCTTATGCAATGTAAATGACTGTCAAAAGAGTGAGTATTAAAATAAACACCTAGGGATATCCACTCTAATGTTGCTGTATAAGAGGAACTTGACCACATATTATTTATGTTTCAGAAATTACTTAAAATTACTTTTTTATCTGTAGGCTATTAGGTCTTTTGAATACTTTGCAGCTTCCCTTGAAGTTGCGAATTCTGACAAGGGCATGTAATTTTCTTCAAATATAGAGACTGCTGCCCCACTTGTCAGCAGACACCACGCCCACCTCTCCCTGGATATTTGCTTACCCATTCTTGTCTTCATTCATGAAGCCACATGAACATCCAAGCATTACTGTAAGTGAATAATAGTTGAGGGGAAGAAGAATGGCCTTGCTGCAGGGGAGTGCAGAGTCAACATTCAAGGGCCTGACATCCTCATACTCGTTATGCAAATTACTACCATTTTCATACTAGTTATATGACTGCCATCCTCATACTGTACTAGCTACACGGCTGTCATCCTCAGATTAGCTATATGATTGCCATCCTCACGCTAGCTAAGTAGGTATATAATAGCCATCCTCGTACCAGCTACACAGCTGCCATCCTAATACTTGCTAAAGGGCTGCCATCCCCATATTAGCTACAAGGCTGCCATCTTCATACTAGCTATAGGGTGGCCTTCCACATACTAGCTACAGGGCTGGCATCCCCATACTGGTTACAGAGCTGCCATCCTCATAGTAGCTACAAGGCTGCCATCCTCATAGTAGCTACAAGGCTGCCATCCTCATATTAGCTACAGTGCTGCCATCCTCATATTAACCACAGGGCTGCCATCTTCATACTAGCTACAGGGCTGCTTTCCTCATACTAGCTACAGGGCTGCCATCCTCATACTGGTTACAGAGCTGACATCCTCATACTAAATATATGGTTGCCATCCTCATACTAGCTAAATGGCTACCATCCTTATACTAGCTACAGAGCTAACATCCTCATACAAGGTACAATGTTGCCATCCTCATAGTAGCTACAAGGCTACCATCCTCATAGTAGCTATAAGGCTGCCATCCTCATAGTAGCTACAAGGCTGACATCCTCATAGTAGCTACTCAGCTGCCATCCTCCTAGTAGCTACAGTGCTGCCATCCTCATATTAGCTACAGGGCTGCCATCCTTATGCTATCTACAGGGCTGCCTTTCTCATACTAGCTGTATAGCTGCCCTTCCCATACTAGCTATATGATTGCCATCCTCATACTAGTCATAACAAGCTTGCCATCCTCATGCTACCTACAGGGCTGCCATCCCCATTCTAGCTGTATGTTTGCCATCTTCATACAACATACTATTTATATAGCTGCCATTTTTATACTAGCTATAGCTATATGATTGCCATCCTCACTTTAGCTACATGACTGCCATCTTTATACTAGCTACAAGGCTGCCATCCTACTAATAGCTACAGCGCTGCCATCCCCAGCCAAGAAGGCCAGAACTCTCAACCTAAAAACTAGGACAGCAGCACATCGGGGCTGGGTTCACACTGATGTGAATTGGATGCGGGTTTCTCTGCATCCAATTCGCATGACAGGAGAGTGTGACTGGGTCTTAATGTAGCCAGTTCACAGCTCCCGGGTGGCTGCGGTCTGCATTGGAAAAGGGTCCTGTGTGTCTTTGGCTCCATTTCAGGTGCGAATTTAGGCAAACATTCGGACCTGATTCGCACCTGAATCAGTGAACGGGGACTCACCGGACCCCCTGCTGTGACCCGTGGCCGCATCAGTGTGAACCCAGCTTTAAGCTGAATTCCAGGCAGATAAAAGACTTAAAAAAAACTGTTCTCTATTCATTAATACATTATAAAATGTTTGTTTTTTTTGTTTTTTTTTTATGCAATCAGTGTAGTTCCTAAGTTTGATCTTGTATTATCCTCTTGCAGTCCCTGTACAGCAGAATTCAGACTGGGGGAAGGCAAGCAAATAAGCAACAGAGAGTGTAATTCCCCACACTGCAAGGGTTAAATGGTTGTTTAGCCTATGGGTGTAAGCATAAAACGTAGTAGTTACCCTATCTCCTGGTCCAGAGAGAGGTTCCCATCGCTGCCCTCAAGCTCTGAACTATTACCCTGCATTGTACATGAGGAGTCGAGCATGCAATAATGGTGCAAAACTTCTAAGAGACGATGTTGCGGGGGACCGGTTGCATGGATTCAGGAAACCTGCTGGAGCCAAGAATAAGGTAAGTATTACATCTTGTCCATGCACCCCTAGACTAAATTAGCATTTAAAGTTGAACTCCATGTATGATCCTAATTGCATACTTATAATAATCCAGCTTGGACCAAGGTAAGTATGCTTACACGTGTGTCGATTATTAAGGCCCCTTTCAGGAGTTTTTCAGGCATTTTGCGCAAACAATAGTGCCTATTGCTGGCCGGTTTGATGATTTTGTCTGCACACAGAAGCAAATGCTATTATTACCATATGGCTTCTCTGTACAAACAGGAAGTGAATGAAGCTGATCTGTCCTAATTCTCTATTATTTCCCAGTGCATTCTGGGATACATTCTGGAATACAGGATCCTTCACTGTCTCTCCCCCAATGCCAAGCTAATACTTCATAAATGCTTCGCTAACACACCAGAAATGTTATAGGTGTTGTTAATGTATCGCCCTGCTCCTATTGGGTAGGCTCTAGTGTAAATCTAGTTGTCTGAGCTGTAGTTAGCTCAGAATAATTGTACCAAATTATGGGTCTCTGTTCCAGTTCAGCTGGGTTGCACATTTTCCACCTGACTGTGAGTGTTGTTGTCACCACAGGTTAGGTTTGGAAATGCAGCAGGCTGAATGTATTGGGTACCTCTTGCCCAGAAGCAGCTCAGTGGGATTGGTCACCCTGGTGTGGATTCTGGGAGAGGGTACTTAAGGGGCAGACACCGTTTTGGCAGGGTCTTCCGATCCTGACCTGACGGCCCTCCTGGCCTCAGGGATGTGTTAAAAGTTTTCTGCCTCAGGGCCTGCTGACCCCCGAGGCTCAGTTACTGAGAGTAGGCCCAGGAGTTGCTGGGGCCTACTGATCCAGAGATGGTCCTGTGTCGCCTTGCCTGTGGGAAGGGACCGAGCAATTGAGGACTCAATTGGAGGACGCATCCGGATCAAGAATCTACCTCACAGTGCTGCCGGCCTGGATGAAAGATTCTGGCACTGTGTGTTGTGTTTCGGAACTTTACCAAGTGGGTGATTACACAAGTCTGTGGCAGAGACTATTTGAACAAGCTCGCACCGGCTGCTAGGTCAGTGAAAGAGGCCTATCCAGTGGTGGCTATATCCAGGGTGGAAGCTGTTGGTCCTCTGGATTAGGAAAATACCAGTGATCCGCAAGCAAGGTACCTGAATCTCCCCCAACCCTCCATCCCTCTGTCTGGAAGTTCTTTAATAAAACCCTTGAGAAAAAGAGACTAAAGCCCTGTACACACGATTGGATTTCCTATGGTTTTTAAACCGATCGATTTTTCCATCGGAAAACCGATGAAGCTGACTTCCATCAGTCTTGCCTACACACTATCAGTCAAAAAACCCACCGTTCCAAACGTAAAACACTCCGATGAGCCGAGAAAAATTAAGTTAAATGCTTCTGAGCATGCGTCGACTTGATTCTGAGCATGCGTGGGTTTTTTAACCGATGGACTTGCCCATAGACGATCGTAATTTGCTATCGGTTTTTTATCCATTGGAAAAATGTAAAACATGTTCTATTTTTTGACACCGATGGAAAAAAGACCGATGGGGCCCATACACGATCGGTTTGTCCGATGAAAAAAATCCATCGGACTGTTTTCATCGGTAAAACCGATCATGTGTACGCGGCTTAAGTGTTTGGTGCAGACATTTGTGAGAAACTCTTCAAGGAAGACCCCTAGGACAGACGTGGTGAACAGTAAGGTAATGGCAGGCCCAAATCTTAAACCAGCAGCCCCTTCGGGGGTATTGCTACATGTGAGGTCTCGAGTCCGGGATTTGCCGTTACCGACCGCAACTCAAGTAAGCTGTTTACCGGGGCCTATGCTACAGAGGGTTTGGACTGTGTCGTTTAAAAAAAAGGGGTTAATTTGCAGATCACTTCTTAACCGCGTGGGCTGTGGGCGGAGCCAAGAAAGGAAAAACCTACAAACTACGTGACTGAAGAGAAACGTGGGAGGAGTTCCCGCCTGTTTGCTGCGTGAGACGCCACATGTGTGTCCAACACTCAACGGAGAGTCGCAATACCGCCATGTCTCTAGTTCCAGTGATGCAGTCTGCCATGGGGCCCAGGATGTCTCCTATGGGTACCGCTACAAGTGCCATGCTGCCGGGGACTGCGCTGATGGACACTGGCATTCGGTTGAAACCGCATGGGCGGTTCGTGCTTTATGTGATTGGAGATGTGGAAGCCCTGGGTATGTTGTGCAACAGGTGCGAAGGACTGGCTGTAAACCCCCGTCCATTTGTTCGGTGCCTACATTGCAGGGAGTACCTGTTTGCTGTAGAGCAACCCACCATGCCACCCCGTGCCTATGGACTGGACCACAAGCATCGCTACCGAAGAGGCTGGGGCCTTTGCTTCTGCGGCTAGACCTGCGCTTGCCACATCCGCTACAACAGTCATTCCAGAGGGAGATGGCGCTGTTACTGCCATTGAGGAGTCACCGGCGGACGTTGCCACTGCTGTTACCTCCACTTCTGCTACCTCTGCTGCAATTGGTCCCGCTGCACCTGTCCAAAGGAAAGTGGGATATGTGAAAGCCTCCCGAGGCCGTGGTCGAGGCCTACCCCAAAGACTACCCGAACCGGATCCAAAGGAAAGTTTGATTCCTGGGAAGTCCACATCAGGAACGGGTGAGAGATCTGGGGAAAGTGCACATATGGGAACTGTTTGCAGATATATGCCCGCGGAGGAGTTATGGGACTCTGAATTAGATTCCTTATCGGACATCTCTGGGGACGATGACTTGTTCGAGACCATGTCTCAAGAGATGCTATGAGCCAATGGAGATGATGTTGCTTTGGCTTTCACCTTTTCCGAGTGGGCAGCCATGGACTAAGGAAGGACAACACCCAGTGTGGAACCCCCGGTTGCTACTAGTGAAGTCCTGCCCAAGGTTACCAGTTTGTTTGGGTCAGGAAAGCTGTCCGTTAATACTCGGGTGCAAAAGTCCCCGGCTTCTTGTATACCTCCTGGACTTTGAAGCACCAGATCTTAGCTTAGGCTTGCCCGGTCACAACGATTACTGAACAAGCGGGTAGCCACTGAATACGGATTGGAATTTCCCTACGTTCCCAGGGAGATCATGCACGAAATCAAGGCCAACAGAGAAAATTGGTACGGTGAAGCTGTTTGGGACTATTTGGCCGTGCCTAAACTGTTCCGGAGAGCAGGTCATTCTCCTGCCATGGATGACCGCTTTAACGGGTGCTTGTTGCACTGGAGCTACGGTAGACACATCCATGCTGACAAAGTGGTCATCTGCAGGCTTGGAAAGGACAGCTATGTGTATTTTATCACCACTTTAGACAAACAGGGGAAACCACTGACTCTGCCTGACCCCCGATTTCACTGGTGATCATCTATAGTGACAGTTCTGGTTGTCACTTTGATAAAGAAGATACTTTTTGCTTTTCTATTAAAGGACTGTGGGGCATATAGCTAGTTAGTGTCAGGTTACCGGAAACTTTGGGGTCAAGTTTCCACTACCTGGACCAGTACTTGTGTCAAAGGACTCTGTCATGTTGCTCTTCTGCCACTGGTGGGAGTTTGTTCACACAACTGGACTTTGTTTCTTTTACACCTAGCTACCCACACACAAGAATAGATATGGGAAAAGAAAAGCTAATTTCTTTGGAAGTGAGGCTTTGCTTCCTATTGTACAGTGTTTTATATGATTGCCTGTGTCTGTTTGTTTGTTTTTTTGTCTTTTAGGTACATGGATCTTCTGTCAAACTGCTGGAGAATGGGTGGTTTAGATAGAGAGAAAGAGAGATATTGTAAAATATGTTAATGTGACTTTACTGTATGTGCATGTTAATTTTGTATAACTTTGCTACCTCACCCTTTCCCTTCCCCATCCAAGTTTTTGGGATTCAGGTATCGACTCTCAGGAGTGAGAGTCAAGTTTTTTCTCGACGATGAGGACATCGCCTGTTGCGGTGGGGGAAGTGTGTAGCGCCCTGCTCCTATTGGGTAGGCGCTAGTGTACATTTAGTTGTCTGAGCTGTAGTTAGCTCAGAATAATTGTACCAAATTATGGGTCTCTGTTCCAGTTCAGCTGGGTTGCACATTTTCCACCTGACTGTGGGTGTCGCTGTCACCACAGGTCAGGGTTGGAAATGCAGCAGGCTGAATGTATTGGGTACCTCTTGCCCAGAAGCAGCTCAGTAGGATTGGTCACCCCGCTGTGCATTCTGGGAGAGAGTACTTAAGCGGCAGACACCATTTTGGTGGGGTCTTTCGATCCTGACCTGATGGCCCTCCTGGCCTTTAGGGATGTGTTAGCAGTTTTCTGCCTTGGGGCCTGCTGATCCCCGAGGCTCCTTTACTGAGAGTAGGCCCAGGAGTTGCTGGGGCCTACTGATCCAGAGATGGTCCTGTGTCGCCTTGCCTGTGGGAAGGGACCGAGCAATTGAGGACTCAATTGGAGGACGCATCCGGATCAAGAATCTACCTCACAGTGCTGCCGGCCTGGCTGAAAGATCCTGGCACTGTGTGTTGTGTTTCAGAACTTTACCAAGTGTGTGGTTACACAAGTCTGTGGCAGAGACTTTTTGAACGAGCTCGCACCGGCTGCTAGGTCAGTGAGAGAGGCCTATCTGGTGGTGGCTAGATCCAGGGTGGAAGCTGTTGGTCCTCTGGATTAGGAAAATACCCGTGATCTGCAAGCAAGGTACCTGAATCTCCCCTAACCCTCCATCCCTCTGTCTGGAAGTTCTTTAATAAAACCCTTGAGAAAAAGAGACTAAAGCCCCGTACACACGATCGGTTAACCTATGGATTTTCATCCGATGGATTTGTCCATTGGATATCCGATGAAACTGTTTTCCATCAGTCTTGCCCACACACCATCAGTCAAAAAACCGACCGTTCCAAACGCGGTGATGTAAAACACTCCGATGAGCCGGGAAAAATGAAGTTCAATGCTTCTGAGCATGCGTCGACTTGATTCTGAGCATGCGTGGGTTTTTTATCCGATGGACTTGCCCATAGACGATCTGAGTTTTCAATCGGTTTTTTATCCATCGGAAAATTTTAAAACAAGTTTTATTTTTTAAAACCGATGGAAAAAAGACCGATGGGTACCATACACGATCGGTTGGTCTGATGAAAACCATCCATCGGACGGTTTTCATCAGTCAAACCGATCGTGTGTACGGGGCTTCAGTGTTTGGTGCAGACATTTGTGAGAAACTCTTCAAGAAAGACCCCCAGGACAGACGTGGTGAACAGTAAGGTAACAGCAGGCCCAAATCTTAAACCAGCAGCCCCTTCGGGGGTATTGCTACATTAAGGTACAGTTACAGAGCATTACTATTGAAATGAATGGAGGTGGCTGACAAGTGTTAATGCCTCATAAAAGTGACATGCTGCTTTTTAATACGACACAATGCTTCTTCTCTTGTGTTTACAGCACTGTTTGACACCTGCCAGAGGGGTGACACCAGGGAACAGAGTTCCCTCACTCCGGCGCTGCCCTGTGTTTTCCGCTCACTACTGTCATTTCTAAACACAGAAGACAGGCTTCTGCATTTAACCGCTTGCCGTCTGCCTAACGCAGATATACGCCGGCGGAATGGCACGGGCAGGCAAAGTAACATATACAGTCATGGCCGAAATTGTTGGCACCCTAGAAATTTTTCCAGAAAATCAAATATTTCTCACAGAAAAATATTGCAATAACACATGTTTTGCTATACACATGTTTATTCCCTTTGTGTGTGTAGCGCCCTGCTACTTTTCAAGTAGGCGCTATGTGTAAATTTAGGGGTTATCTGAGCTGTAAGTAGCTCAGAGTTGTACGTATTTCCCATTGTTGCCAGTAGGTGTCACTGTTGTCACAGGCCAGTGTGAGAAATACAGCCAGCTGAAGTGTATTGGCTATTCTTCCTCCCAGAAAACAGCCCAATCAGGAGCTTCTTTGTAGCTGGGCATGCTGGGAGAAGGATATTTAAGGGGCAGTGCCATGTGCTCCGGGGTTCGTTCTTGCCTCGTGGCCCTCCAGGCCGGAGGCTATGCTGCTGTGTTTGCTGTAAGTAGGCCCAGAAGCCTGTCTGGGGCCTACTTAACGAAAGGTGATCCTGTGCTGTCTGTCCTGTGGGAAGAAGCCACTCAGGCAAAGAATATTCCAGGGGAGGACCCTAATGGAGAGGACCGAGCTGATGGCTGGTATCTCAGGAAGGGCCTGGTGACTCTTTTGAAGGATGCACCCAAGTAACCTACCTCACAGTACCACCGGATGGCTTAAAGGTTCAGGTACTGTGCAGATGACCTAACTAACTGACTACTGGCTAACAATCCTGTGGCAGGAGATTATCCAGGAATATCCGTTATCACTCAGGTCTGTGGCAGAGACATTGTCCATTATTACTCAAGTCTGTGGCAGAGACTTTGTCTGTGCTTCATACCGACTGCTAGGTCAGTGTGAGAGGCCTATCTGGTAGTCGCAAGAACCAGAGGCAGAAAGCTGTGTCATCTGGATTCAAGAATCGTGTTAGTGATCTGAAAGAAACCAAGGTATCTGAACTTCCCCCCAACCCTCCATCCTCTACCTGAAGTTGTGTAATAAAGCAATTGAGAAAAAGACTAAGTGACTGGCAATCACCTTTTTCAAAACTACTAACATAGACTCTTAAGTTCTGGGACGGTGAAGTGTGGAATAACGGCAGGTAGTGATGAGCTGAACACCCCCGGGTTCGGTTCGCACCAGAACCCGCGAACGGACCGAAAGTTCAAACGAACATTAGAACCCTATTAAATACAATGGATGCGAACGTTCGAATTCTAAAGTGCTAATTATAACAACTATTATGCATGTTATTGTCATAAAAAGGGTTTGGGAACCCGGGTTCTGCACCAGGGGACATGTATCAATGCAAAAAGAAGTTTTAAAAACGGTCGTTTTTCGGGAGCAGTCATTTTAATGATGCATAAAGTGAAAAAAAAAAGTCAAATATTCCTTTAAATATCGTACCTGGGGGGTGTCTAAAGTATGCCTGTGAAGTGCCACGTGTTTCCCGTGTTTAGAACTGTCCCTGCACAAAATGACACTTCTAAAGGAAAAAAAAGCCATTTAAAACTGCTTGCGGCTTTAATGTAATGTCTGGTCCCGGTAATATGGATGAAATTCTTTAAGAAAAATGGCATAGCTACCCCATGACCCCCCCCCCCCCCCTACCCCAGCCCATTACCAGCCCCTTTGGGTCTTGTATGGATATTAAGGGGAACCCCGCACATAAAATAAAAAAGGCCCTATATACTCTGAACAGCCGTATACAGGCGGTGCATACAAGACAGGGACTGTAGGTTTGTTCTTATGTAGAATCTGTTTGTAATTTTGAACAGGTACATTGTTGAAGTGTAGCTCCAGCCCAAAAATCTATTTTTAAACTTTTTGGGAAACATAGGTAAGGGTTATCACCCCTGTAACATTTGTTTTGCTGTCTGTGCCCCTGTTCAGAACATTTCACCTCACTTTCCGTCCCAATGACAACTGTTTTTGAAATGTGGTGTTTTTCTTGAAACAAGGATTGCTGATAAAGCATCAGTACAGATGAGACCCCTTTCTCCCATATTTATTCTTACAGGAGAGAATTTTCCTTTCTAGGGGTAGATTTCCTCTCACTTCCTGTTGTCTTCTTTCGTTTGCAAGTAGGAGTCGTTTGTAAGTTGGATGTTTGAAAGTAGGGACCTGCCGTATATACTCTGCAGAAATAGGCCCCTTAGTTGTTGGTGTTGGCACAACACTGTAAGCACTCAGTTACTCTTGGTTGGTGCTGGAACGCCCTGCTGTCAACTATTATATCAGGAATTTTAATTACATATAATTGTTGAACAGTGGTAGTAAAAATTGGGGCTTTGATGGTGGTGCTGGTGCCACAACACTGTAAGCCCTGACAGTTACTCTTGGTGGGTGCAGCAATGGGCCCTGCTGTGAATTATTAGATCAAGAATTGTAATTACATGCCCCTTTTGAACAGGGGCTGAAAAATTGGGCCTTTCGTGGTGGTGGTGGTGGTGGCGTTGCCACAAGACTGTAAGCCCTCAGAGTTACTCTTGGTGGGTGCAGCAATGGACCCTGCTGTGAATTATTAGATCAAGAATTGTAATTGCATGCCCCTGTTGAACAGGGGCTGAAAAATTGGGCCTTAGGCACTGGTGGCACAACACTACAACCCCTCACAGATACTGTACTTGGAGCACAGCAATGAGCCCTGTTGCAAAGTATTGCTTCAAAAATTGTAATGACACGCCCCTGTTAAACAGGGGCTGAAAAATTGGGCCTTAGGCACTGGTGCCACAACACTCCAACCCCTCACAGATACTGTACTTGGAGCACAGCAATGAGCCCTATGGCAAATTATTGCTAAAAAAATTGTAATTACACGCCCCTGTAAAACAGGGGCTGAAAAATTGGGCCTTAGCCACTGGTGGCGGCACCCATAAACAAAAATGATCTTCCAAGCTATCATCATCAATCGTATCATTGAGGACTCGGAGGAGGAGGATAGCCAGTCAACATAACAGCACAGGCACTCAGCATCAGCATCAGTCTTGAAGGGATGTGACATGTTAAAATCAATTAGTCTGTTATATCAGCATCAGGTGTGTGGTAGCTGGTGGTGATCCAAGACTGGTTCATCTTGATGAAAGTCAGTCGATCAACCGAGTCGGTGGACAGGCGCACCCTGTGATCCGTGACAAATCCTCCAGCAGCACTGAATGTGCGTTCCGAAAGAACGCTGGATGCAGGACAGGCCAGTAGCTCAATTGCATACTGTGCAAGCTCTGGCCAGTGATCCATCCTCAAGACCCAGTAAGCCAGAGGATTTTCGGTGGGGAAGGTGTCCAAGTCTGACCTTGCCCCTAGATATTCCTGCACCATGTTTATCAGACGCTGGCGATGGTTGCTGGAACCGATCATACTTTGGGGCTGCGGACTAAAGAATTGTCTGAACGCATCGGTCAGACGGCCACCTTCCCCACCGCTCCTTCTTTGACTGGCCGAAGCCTCAGCAACTCGTTGTCCAGGACCAGGAGTTTGTAACCTCCCAGTCTCTGGGAACGCGTTGCACAGACCTTTCTGCAAGGCCTCCCGGAGTTGTCTCATCCTCTGCTCCCTCTGCGACGGTAACATAAGGTCCGCAACCTTACCCTTGTACCGTGGATCAAGGAGAGTGGCCAGCCAGTAATGGTCCCTCTCCTTGATCCGAAGAATACGAGGATCCTTCCGCAGACTTTGCAGGATCAGGGAGGCCATGCAGCGTAGGTTTGCTGAGGCATTCGCTCCGGAGTCCTCTGGGTCACTAAGGACGACATGATCCGCAGCCACCTCCTCCCAGCCACGTACAAGTCCACTGGTTTCTTGGGACTGTAAATCATCCCTAAAAGACTGCTGCTGATGATGCTGAGTGCCAGCCTCCACCTCCATGCTGACACAATCCTCCTCCTCCTCCTCCTCCTCCTCTTCCTGTGCGATGGGTGGGACAGAAGGAACACTGTCTGGGTAAAGGGGGCCTTGAGAGGCAAGGAAGTCCTCCTCTTCCTGCCTCTGTTCTGCCTCAAGTGCCCTGTCCATTATTCCACGCAGCGTGTGCTCCAACAGGTGGACAAGAGGTACAGTGTCACTGATGCATGCACTGTCACTGCTCACCATCCTCGTGGCCTCCTCAAATGGTGCCAGGACAGTGCATGCATCCCTGATCATGCCCCACTGGCGTGGAGAAAAAAAACCAAGCTCCCCTGACCCTGTCCTGGTGCCGTAGTCGCACAGGTACTCATTGATGGCCCTCTGCTGCGTGTGCAGCCGCTGCAGCATGGCCAACGTTGAGTTCCACCTGGTGGGCATGTCACATATAAGGCGGTTCTTGGGCAGGTTCAACTCCTTTTGCAGCTCAGCCAGGCGAGCACTGGCATTATAAGATCTGCGGAAATGCACACAGACTTTCCTGGCCTGCCTCAGGACATCCTGTAAGCCCGGGTACCTGCCCAAGAACCGCTGCACCACCAGGTTAAGGACGTGAGCCACACAGGGCACATGGGTCAGTTGTCCCTGTCGGAGGGCGGAGAGGAGGTTGGTGCCATTGTCGCAAACCACCATTCCTGGCTTAAGCTGGCGTGGCGTCAACCACCTCTCGGCCTGGCCCTGCAGAGCAGACAGGACCTCTGCCCCAGTGTGGCTTCTGTCCCCCAAACACACCAGCGCAAGCACGGCATGGCATCTTTTTGCCTGCGTACTTGCGTAGCCCCGTGAACGGCTACGGAGCACCGCTGGTTCATAGGACAAACCACAGGAAGAGGCCATGGAGGAAGAAGAAGAGGAGGGGGTGGAGGAGAGATGTGTGTCACAACCAGTAGTAGCATTTTGGAGGCGTGGCGGTGGGACAACCTCCAACACTACTGCACCTTGTCCTGCATCCTTCCCAGCTGCCAAAAGAGTGACCCAATGGGCCGTGAAAGAAAGGTAACGTCCCTGTCCATGCCTGCTGGACCATGAGTCAGCGGTAATATGCACCTTACCGCTGACCGCCCTGTCCAGCGAGGCCAAGACATTGCCTTCCACATGCCGGTAGAGAGCCGGAATAGCCTTCCGTGAGAAAAAGTGGCGTTTGGGAACCTGCCACTGAGGAACCGCACATTGCACAAACTCACGGAAGGGGGCCGAGTCTACCAACTGAAAAGGCAGCAGTTGAAGCGCTAGCAATTTAGCCAAGCTAGCATTCAACCGCTGGGCATGTGGATGGCTGGGAGTGAACTTCTTTCGACGGTCCAGCAGCTGGGGCAGGGAAATTTGCCTGCTAGAATCGGACGTCGGTGTACTGCTAGCAGAGTGGCCGCAAGTACTTGGCTGTGACACACCTAATTCTACACCTTCATTCCTCTCAGTGCATGTTTCAGAGAGGACTGAAGTTATAGTGGGGTTGGAGATCCCAGCTGATGCGGTGCAAGGAGAGGTCCGCTTTGTTCTTTGGTGTGGGTCTTTCAGGTAGGCTTGCCAACGAGCTGCATGGCAGGTCAACATATGTCTGGTCAGGCATGTGGTACCCAAGCGGCTGATGTTTTGGCCACGCGATATACGCTTGAGACATATGTTGCAAACAGCAGCTGTGCGATCTGATGCACTAGCCTCAAAAAAGGCCCACACCAAAGAACTTTTTGAATGACGGGCAGAGGCAGCGCCCTGCACAGGCGGAGCTCTGCGGTGTGATTCCGTCGGTGTACTGCCCTTACGCTGGCCACCAAAGGGCATCCTGCCTCGTTGGAGATGTGCCTCCTCCTCATCCTCCTCCTCCTCCTCTCTCCTATTAGGCACCCACGTGGAGTCAGTGACCTCATCATCACCTCCCTCCTCATCACTGGAGCCAATCTGGCAGTATGCTGCAGCTGCTGGAACATGACTGCCAGATTGGTGTCCTTCTTGAGCATCCCCTCTGTCTGCTCTCACGCTACTGCCTTCCTCTAGCTGGGTTTCATCATCAGACCCTTCGAAACGCTGGGCATCCTCCTGGAGCATGTACCCAACACTGTGCTGAAACAGTTCGGGGGACTCCTCAGGAGGAGGACATGGTGGGTCTAGGGAAGGAGTGACTGATGATGAGTCTGACATTGATACCAGGGAAGAGGACGCTTTGGCAGCTGCTTTTCCAGTACCCTGAGCCTGGGTGAGAGAGGATGAGGAGGAGGAGGAGGGCTTGGTCATCCACTCTACCAAGTCTTCGGCATGATGTGGCTCAACATGTCCAGCTGCCGAAAAGAAGGACAAGCGTGTCCCATGGCCATGTGCTGATGACAATGCACCGCGTCCACGACCAGCACTGTTGCCCCCAGACACAGAGCCTGCTTGCCCTCTTTTATTGCCTCCTGACTGTCTGCCTCTCCTTGTTTGCCTTCCAGACATTCTAATAGATGGCCTGCAGGGAGATGGGAAAAAAGCAATAAGGGCTACCTTCAGGTGTCCTTCTCTGTCCCTTGAAACAAGGACTTTGACAGTGAAAGAAACTGACACACTCTCCCTACCTACAGTTTTCTGTCCCTAGAAAAAATGTTTTTTTTAAGCACAATTTAGCACAAGGAGAATTCACTCACTGTCCTTCCAGGTCCCTGGAAACAAGGACTTTGACAGTGAAAGAAACTGACACACTCTCCCTACCTACAGTTTTCTGTCCCTAGAAAAAATGTTTTTTTTAAGCACAATTTAGCACAAGGAGAATTCACTCACTGTCCTTCCAGGTCCCTGGAAACAAGGACTTTGACAGTGAAAGATACTGACACACTCTCCCTACCTACAGTTTTCTGTCCCTAGAAAAAATGTTTTTTTTAAGCACAATTTAGCACAAGGAGAATTCACTCACTGTCCTTCCAGGTCCCTGGAAACAAGGACTTTGACAGTGAAAGAAACTGACACACTCTCCCTACCTACAGTTTTCTGTCCCTAGAAAAAATGTTTTTTTTAAGCACAATTTAGCACAAGGAGAATTCACTCACTGTCCTTCCAGGTCCCTGGAAACAAGGACTTTGACAGTGAAAGAAACTGACACACTCTCCCTACCTACAGTTTTCTGTCCCTAGAAAAAATGTTTTTTTTAAGCACAATTTAGCACAAGGAGAATTCACTCACTGTCCTTCCAGGTCCCTGGAAACAAGGACTTTGACAGTGAAAGAAACTGACACACTCTCCCTACCTACATTTTTCTGTCCCTAGAAAAAATGTTTTTTTTAAGCACAATTTAGCACAAGGAGAATTCACTCACTGTCCTTCCAGGTCCCTGGAAACAAGGACTTTGACAGTGAAAGAAACTGACACACTCTCCCTACCTACAGTTTTCTGTCCCTAGAAAAAATGTTTTTTTTAAGCACAATTTAGCACAAGGAGAATTCACTCACTGTCCTTCCAGGTCCCTGGAAACAAGGACTTTGACAGTGAAAGAAACTGACACACTCTCCCTACCTACAGTTTTCTGTCCCTAGAAAAAATGTTTTTTTTAAGCACAATTTAGCACAAGGAGAATTCACTCACTGTCCTTCCAGGTCCCTGGAAACAAGGACTTTGACAGTGAAAGAAACTGACACACTCTCCCTACCTACAGTTTTCTGTCCCTAGAAAAAATGTTTTTTTTAAGCACAATTTAGCACAAGGAGAATTCACTCACTGTCCTTCCAGGTCCCTGGAAACAAGGACTTTGACAGTGAAAGAAACTGACACACTCTCCCTACCTACAGTTTTCTGTCCCTAGAAAAAATGTTTTTTTTAAGCACAATTTAGCACAAGGAGAATTCACTCACTGTCCTTCCAGGTCCCTGGAAACAAGGACTTTGACAGTGAAAGAAACTGACACACTCTCCCTACCTACAGTTTTCTGTCCCTAGAAAAAATGTTTTTTTTAAGCACAATTTAGCACAAGGAGAATTCACTCACTGTCCTTCCAGGTCCCTGGAAACAAGGACTTTGACAGTGAAAGAAACTGACACACTCTCCCTACCTACAGTTTTCTGTCCCTAGAAAAAATGTTTTTTTTAAGCACAATTTAGCACAAGGAGAATTCACTCACTGTCCTTCCAGGTCCCTGGAAACAAGGACTTTGACAGTGAAAGAAACTGACACACTCTCCCTACCTACAGTTTTCTGTCCCTAGAAAAAATGTTTTTTTTAAGCACAATTTAGCACAAGGAGAATTCACTCACTGTCCTTCCAGGTCCCTGGAAACAAGGACTTTGACAGTGAAAGAAACTGACACACTCTCCCTACCTACAGTTTTCTGTCCCTAGAAAAAATGTTTTTTTTTAAGCACAATATAGCACAAGCACAAAACACACTGACACTCTCCCTACCTATCCTTCTCTTTCCCTAAACTAAAGGAATCCAGGTTAAGCAAGAAAGAAATAAATGTCACTGTCCCTGCCTATGCTTGTCTTTCCCTGCTCCGGAACACACTACACTAGGCCGCCGTGCTGGCGGCCTTTTATAGTGTGGGGCGTGTACTAAACACCCTCAGCAATAATTGGCCACAGGCATCCTGCCTGTGGCCAATCATTGCTCTCCTCGCTGCTGGCGCTGTGATTGGCCAAGCATGCGGGGTCACAGTGCATGCTTGGCCAATCACAGCGCCTGGATGACACTGCGATGGCGTAGTGCATTGTGGGCCGTTCGCGTCACTCGAATTTGGCGCGAACGGCCCAAATCGTTCGATCTTCGTCGAACGATCGAACAGCCGATGTTCGAGTCGAACGTATGTTCGACTCGAACACGAAGCTCATCCCTAGTGGGGATGCTTTTCTTCAGCAGGGAAACTCGTCAGAGTTGATGGGAAGATGGATGGAGCCAAATACAGGGCAATCTTGGAAGAAATACCTGTTAAGAGGCTGCAAAAGACTGGGGTGGAGATTCACCTTCCAGCAGGACAAAAAAAAAACGAAACATACAGCCAGTCAAAGCATATTCATGTGTTAGAATTGCCCAGTCACAGTCCAGACCTAAATCCAATTGAAAATCAGTGGCAAGACTTGAAAATTGCTGTTCACAGACGCTCTCCATCCAATCTTCGTCGAACGATCGAACAGCCGATGTTCGAGTCGAACGTATGTTCGACTCGAACACGAAGCTCATCCCTAACGGCAGGATACAAAATTAATCCAGCAGCTCCTTCGGGGGTATCGCTACATGTGTATTGGTTCAAAACAAAAAAAGGGAGGAAAAAAAGCAAATTGGACATAATGTCACACAAAACTCCAAAAATGGGCTGGTCAAAATTCTTGGCACCCTTTCAAAATTGTGCATAAATAAGATTGTTTCAAGCATGTGATGCTCCTTTAAACTCACCTGGGGCAACTAACAGGTGTGGGCAATATAAAAAAAACACCTGAAAGCAGATAAAAAGGAGAGAAGTTCACTTAGTCTTTGCATTGTGTGTCTGTGTGTGCCACACTAAGCATGGACAACAGAAAGAGGAAAAGAGAACTGTCTGAGGACTTGAGAACCAAAATTGTGGAAAAATATCAACAATCTCAAGGTTACAAGTCCATCTCCAGAGATCTAGATTTGCCTTTGTCCACAGTGCGCAACATTATCAAGAAGTTTGCAACCCATGGCACTGTAGCTAATCTCTCTGGGCGTGGATGGAAGAGAAAAATTGATGAAAGATTGCAACGCAGGATAGTCCGGATATTAGATAAGCAGCCCCAAACAAGTTCCAAAGAAGTTCAAGTTGTCCTGCAGGCTCAGGGAGCATCAGTGTCAGCGCGAACTATGCGTCGACATTTAAATTAAATGAAACGCTATGGCAGGAGACCCAGGAGGACCCCACTGCTGACACAGAGACATAAAAAAGCAAGACTACAGTTTGCCAAAATGTACTTGAGTAAGCCAAAATCCTTCTGGGAAAACGTCTTGTGGACAGATGAGACCAAGATAGAGCTTTTTGGTAAAGCACATCATTCTACTGTTTACCGAAAACGGAATGAGGCCTACAAAGAAAAGAACACAGTACCTACAGTGAAATATGGTGGAGGTTCAATGATGTTTTGGGGTTGTTTTGCTGCCTCTGGCACTGGGTGCCTTGAATGTGTGCAAGGCATCATGAAATCTGAGGATTACCAAAGGATTTTGGGTCGCACTGTAGAGCCCAGTGTCAGAAAGCTGGGTTTGCATCCGAGATCTTGGGTCTTCCAGCAGGACAATTACCCCAATCATACATCAAAAAGCACCCAGAAATGGATGGCAACAAAGTGCTGGAGAGTTCTAAAGTGGCCAGCAATGAGTCCAGATCTAAATCCCATTGAACACCTGTGGAGAGATCTTAAAATTGCTGTTGGGAAAAGGCGCCCTTCCAATAAGAGATACCTGGAGCAGTTTGCAAAGGAAGAGTGGTCCAAAATTCCAGGTGAGAGGTGTAAGAAGCTTATTGATGGTTATAGGAAGCGATTGATTTCAGTTATTTTTTACAAGTTAAAAAAATAATAATAATAAAAATGCTATAAAACGACCCCCTATTTTGTAGACGCTATAACTTTTGTGCAAACCATTTAATATACGCTTATTGCGATTTTTTTTACCAAAAATATGTAGAAGAATACGTATTCCATGCCCCAACAGTATAAAAATACTCATAAAATATATAATTTTGATAGGAAGGATTATGTTGATTGAAGGGGCAGGATTATGTAAAGCAGTGGTTCTCAACTTAAGACCAGAGCCTGGTAAATTATGGGAGCCCAAGGGCAATGTGGGAGGTTTAGGAGCCACTATGAGAGGTTGGGTGGCACAGTGGTTGGTGGGAGACAGTGTAGGAGGTTAGGAGATCTGCAGCTGGCTGGAGGCTCCGAAGGAGGGAGACCAAGACCTGGTGGTTTGAGAACCATTGCTGTAGAGCAGGGATCTTCAAACGTTCTAAACAAAAGGGCCAGTTTAATATCCTCTAGACTTTAGGAGGGCCGAACTGTGGTCAACAGGAGTAAAAATGATCCTGGCATCAGTGGGAGTAAACAATGCATCTTTGATATTAGGGGTGAAATAGCGTCCTATTGCTGGTGTCAGTGGGATTAATAGTGCCCCATTGTTGGTGTCAGTTTGAGGAATAGAGCCATATCATTGGTGTCAATAGGAGGAATTGCGCCCCATCAATAGGGTCAATGGAAGAAATAATGCCCCATTATTGGTATCAGAGGGAGGAATAGTGTCATGTATCAGAGGAAGGAAAAGTTCCCCAAGGGCCGGATAAAGGCAAGCAAAGGGCCGCAGTTTGGAGACCCCTGCTGTAGAGGATACCTGGAACTGTATGCAGGCACGTATGGGTAAGTAACAACTAGATAACCTCTAGAACAGTGTGTACTGTTGTTGCAGAATCACTAGTCTGTTTTTAAAGGGTCACGCCTACCAAATGTGATATTTTCGTTATAAGTAAGCCTGGTGGGCTGAGTTAGCGTCTAGCTTCTTATATGTCTTGGATACTCCAATTGTGAGATCTCCCACCCACCTTTGTATACTGTATATTACATCTCCTCTGGATTCTCTATAATAGAAAATAAAAAATACCCAGCAGTGGGACCCCTCATATTGGTGACACAGAGACTCAAGAGTAGGATTCTTACCAATACTTCTCTTTATCTCCAAGAAACATAAGAAATTGTCAGGTGGTTTAGCTCTCCAGCATCTACTAAAAACTAAAATACCAATTTTGGTTAAAATTACCCTTTAAAGGTAGAAAATGAAAAATCAAGTGGCTTATTTTCACAATAACTAAAATGCACAGGCCAGTGTAAAGTTACAAATGTCCTTCTGTCAAATGGCATGGTTGTTGACCTCCAATGTGTACTTCGGTTGTTGGAAAGACAGACAGAGTTGCGACTGCATGACATAACCTCATACTACAGGCAGGAGCAGACTCAGTCCATTGTTCTTCTGTTTATGTTCCAGAAAGCAAAGAGTGTGTCAGAGGATTTGCATTTTCTAATTTGCATACTATTCAATTGTGGAAAACAGGAGAACCAAAAAAAAAAGGCCACTACAAATAACTTCTATGCTATTCTTAACCTGGCAACCTGTAAAGAAGCTTTAAAGATTTTTTTGATTTTTTTTAAATAATAAATACATTTGTTCAATTCACTTGGGATTATCAGAAGACAGAATAAATCAAATTAAACACCAGGCTTTACTGCTTGTGTCCCCATTGTGGAGATTTTTCTCCCTACTTCCTGTTCTGTTGACACCTTGGCCAAGTGGTAAGAACACGTCTCCCTAATGCCTCGTACACACGAACGGTTTTCCCGTCGGAAAAAAACTGTGATGAGAGCTTTTGGCTGGGAATCCCGGCCGTGTGTATGCTCCATCGTAATTTTTCGGACGGGAAAACTGCCGGAAAAAAAAAAGAGAGCAGGATCTCTTTTTTTTCCCGAAAAAATCCTAGCGGAAAAAACGTTTGTCTGTATGCTTTTCCGATGGGAAAAAAAACGCGTATGCTCGGAAACAATTTGACGCATGCTCGGAAGCATAGAACTTCATTTTGTCGGCTCTTCGTAGTCTTTTACGTCACCGCGTTCTTGGGAGTCAAAAGATCATCGGACTTTTGTGTGACCGTGTGTATGCAAGGCAGGCTTGAGAGGAATTCTGTCGGGAAAACCATCGTTTTTTATCCGACCGGAAAACCGGCCGTGTTTACGAGGCATTACAGGGTCTCAGGCAGGAATAAAAGTTGTGAGATTAGTAGCTCAATGGAGAACCCCCACTGATTAGGAAAACCTAAACCAAAAATTAATTCTTATTCTTAATCAAGACATGAAACAATAAACAATTTAAAAGGAGACTCTTATTTTGAAACAAAATAGAATTGAGCTTTGGCATATACAGTACCTACGCTTCGGGTTTTACACTTAATTCAACACAAAATTCCTTTTGAATACTTGCAAATAAAATTGTTGGCTAGAATTTAACTTTAAAGCAAATGAGCAGAAAAAAAAAGCCACTAACCTGCTACCAAATGTGAAAAGCACCCCTCCATCAAACCAGTACAAATCCAATCTCTTTCAGGTATGGGGTACAGACTCAGCCCTGACATACCCTGCCCTCTTACAATACAGTGCCTAGGTAACCAATCACTAGGACAGAATTCCAATGGCTCATTGCAGGGGGCACATCAGGGACTGGGGTGACAGTCAGAAGTACAGCGCCTTGAAAAAGTATTTATACGCCTTGAAATGTTCCACATTTTGTCATGTTACAACCAAAAATGTAAACATATTTTATTGGGATTTTATGTGGTAGACAACACAAAGTGGCACATATATGTGAAGTGGAAGGAAAATGATAAATGGTTTTCCAATTTTTTTACAAATAAATATGTTAAAAGTGTGGCATGCAATTGTATTCAGCCCTCCTTTCCTCTAATACCCTTAACTAAAATCTAGTGGAACCAATTGCCTTCAGAAGTCACCTAATTAGTAAATAGAGTCCACCTGTGTTTAATTTAATCTGAGCATAAATACGGCTGTTTTGTGAAGCCCTCAGAGGTTTGTTAGAGAACCGTAGTGAAAAAACAGCATCATGAAGGCCAAGGAACACACCAGACAGGTCAGGGATAAAGTTGTGGAGAAGTCTAAAGCAGGGTTAGGTTATAAAAAATATCCCAAGCTTTAAACATTTCATGGAGTTCTGTTCAATCCATCATCCAAAAATGAAAAGAGTATGGCACAACTGCCAATCTACCAAGACATGGCCGTCCACCTAAACTGACAGATCGGGCAAGAAGAGCATTAATCAGAGAAGCAGCCAAGAGGCCCATGGTAACTCTGGAGGAACTGCAGAGATCCACAGTTCAGGTGGGAGAATCTGTCCACAGGATAATTATTAGTCCTGCACGCCACAAATCTGCCCTTTATGGAAGAGTGGCAAGAAGAAAGCCATTGTTGAAAGAAAGCCATAAGAAGTCCCATTTTCAGTTTGTGAGAAGCCATGTGGGGGACACAGAAAACATGTGGAAGAAGGTGCTCTGGTCAGATGAGACCAAAATTAAACTTTTTGGCCTAAAAGCAAAATGCTATGTGTGGCGGAAAACTAACACTGCACATCACCCCGAACACACCATCCCCACCATGAATCATTGTGCTGGCAGCATCATATTGTGGGGATTAGTGATGAGCCGAACACCCCCGGGTTCGGTTCGCACCAGAACTCGCGAACGGACCGAAAGTTCGAACGAACATTAGAACCCTATTAAATACAATGGATGCGAACGTTCGAATTCTAAAGTGCTAATTATAACAACTATTATGCATGTTATTGTCCTAAAAAAGGTTTGGGAACCCGGGTTCTGCACCAGGGGACATGTATCAATGCAAAAAGAAGTTTTAAAAACGGTCGTTTTTCGGGAGCAGTCATTTTAATGATGCATAAAGTGAAAAAAAAAAAGTCAAATATTCCTTTAAATATCGTACCTGGGGGGTGTCTAAAGTATGCCTGTGAAGTGCCACGTGTTTCCCGTGTTTAGAACTGTCCCTGCACAAAATGACACTTCTAAAGGAAAAAAAAGCCATTTAAAACTGCTTGCGGCTTTAATGTAATGTCTGGTCCCGGTAATATGGATGAAATTCTTTAAGAAAAATGGCATAGCTACCCCATGACCCCCCCCTACCCCAGCCCATTACCAGCCCCTTTGGGTCTTGTATGGATATTAAGGGGAACCCCGCACATAAAATAAAAAAGGCCCTATATACTCTGAACAGCCGTATACAGGCGGTGCATACAAGACAGGGACTGTAGGTTTGTTCTTATGTAGAATCTGTTTGTAATTTTGAACAGGTACATTGTTGAAGTGTAGCTCCAGCCCAAAAATCTATTTTTAAACTTTTTGGGAAACATAGGTAAGGGTTATCACCCCTGTAACATTTGTTTTGCTGTCTGTGCCCCTGTTCAGAACATTTCACCTCACTTTCCGTCCCAATGACAACTGTTTTTGAAATGTGGTGTTTTTCTTGAAACAAGGATTGCTGATAAAGCATCAGTACAGATGAGACCCCTTTCTCCCATATTTATTCTTACAGGAGAGAATTTTCCTTTCTAGGGGTAGATTTCCTCTCACTTCCTGTTGTCTTCTTTCGTTTGCAAGTAGGAGTCGTTTGTAAGTTGGATGTTTGAAAGTAGGGACCTGCCGTATATACTCTGCAGAAATAGGCCCCTTAGTTGTTGGTGTTGGCACAACACTGTAAGCACTCAGTTACTCTTGGTTGGTGCTGGAACGCCCTGCTGTCAACTATTATATCAGGAATTTTAATTACATATAATTGTTGAACAGTGGTAGTAAAAATTGGGGCTTTGATGGTGGTGCTGGTGCCACAACACTGTAAGCCCTGACAGTTACTCTTGGTGGGTGCAGCAATGGGCCCTGCTGTGAATTATTAGATCAAGAATTGTAATTACATGCCCCTTTTGAACAGGGGCTGAAAAATTGGGCCTTTCGTGGTGGTGGTGGTGGTGGCGTTGCCACAAGACTGTAAGCCCTCAGAGTTACTCTTGGTGGGTGCAGCAATGGACCCTGCTGTGAATTATTAGATCAAGAATTGTAATTGCATGCCCCTGTTGAACAGGGGCTGAAAAATTGGGCCTTAGGCACTGGTGGCACAACACTACAACCCCTCACAGATACTGTACTTGGAGCACAGCAATGAGCCCTGTTGCAAAGTATTGCTTCAAAAATTGTAATGACACGCCCCTGTTAAACAGGGGCTGAAAAATTGGGCCTTAGGCACTGGTGCCACAACACTCCAACCCCTCACAGATACTGTACTTGGAGCACAGCAATGAGCCCTATGGCAAATTATTGCTAAAAAAATTGTAATTACACGCCCCTGTAAAACAGGGGCTGAAAAATTGGGCCTTAGCCACTGGTGGCGGCACCCATAAACAAAAATGATCTTCCAAGCTATCATCATCAATCGTATCATTGAGGACTCGGAGGAGGAGGATAGCCAGTCAACATAACAGCACAGGCACTCAGCATCAGCATCAGTCTTGAAGGGATGTGACATGTTAAAATCAATTAGTCTGTTATATCAGCATCAGGTGTGTGGTAGCTGGTGGTGATCCAAGACTGGTTCATCTTGATGAAAGTCAGTCGATCAACCGAGTCGGTGGACAGGCGCACCCTGTGATCCGTGACAAATCCTCCAGCAGCACTGAATGTGCGTTCCGAAAGAACGCTGGATGCAGGACAGGCCAGTAGCTCAATTGCATACTGTGCAAGCTCTGGCCAGTGATCCATCCTCAAGACCCAGTAAGCCAGAGGATTTTCGGTGGGGAAGGTGTCCAAGTCTGACCTTGCCCCTAGATATTCCTGCACCATGTTTATCAGACGCTGGCGATGGTTGCTGGAACCGATCATACTTTGGGGCTGCGGACTAAAGAATTGTCTGAACGCATCGGTCAGACGGCCACCTTCCCCACCGCTCCTTCTTTGACTGGCCGAAGTCTCAGCAACTCGTTGTCCAGGACCAGGAGTTTGTAACCTCCCAGTCTCTGGGAACGCGTTGCACAGACCTTTCTGCAAGGCCTCCCGGAGTTGTCTCATCCTCTGCTCCCTCTGCGACGGTAACATAAGGTCCGCAACCTTACCCTTGTACCGTGGATCAAGGAGAGTGGCCAGCCAGTAATGGTCCCTCTCCTTGATCCGAAGAATACGAGGATCCTTCCGCAGACTTTGCAGGATCAGGGAGGCCATGCAGCGTAGGTTTGCTGAGGCATTCGCTCCGGAGTCCTCTGGGTCACTAAGGACGACATGATCCGCAGCCACCTCCTCCCAGCCATGTACAAGTCCACTGATTTCTTGGGACTGTAAATCATCCCTAAAAGACTGCTGCTGATGATGCTGAGTGCCAGCCTCCACCTCCATGCTGACACAATCCTCCTCCTCCTCCTCCTCCTCCTCCTCCTCCTCTTCCTGTGCGATGGGTGGGACAGAAGGAACACTGTCTGGGTAAAGGGGGCCTTGAGAGGCAAGGAAGTCCTCCTCTTCCTGCCTCTGTTCTGCCTCAAGTGCCCTGTCCATTATTCCACGCAGCGTGTGCTCCAACAGGTGGACAAGAGGTACAGTGTCACTGATGCATGCACTGTTACTGCTCACCATCCTCGTGGCCTCCTCAAATGGTGCCAGGACAGTGCATGCATCCCTGATCATGCCCCACTGGCGTGGAGAAAAAAAACCAAGCTCCCCTGACCCTGTCCTGGTGCCGTAGTCGCACAGGTACTCATTGATGGCCCTCTGCTGCGTGTGCAGCCGCTGCAGCATGGCCAACGTTGAGTTCCACCTGGTGGGCATGTCACATATAAGGCGGTTCTTGGGCAGGTTCAACTCCTTTTGCAGCTCAGCCAGGCGAGCACTGGCATTATAAGATCTGCGGAAATGCACACAGACTTTCCTGGCCTGCCTCAGGACATCCTGTAAGCCCGGGTACCTGCCCAAGAACCGCTGCACCACCAGGTTAAGGACGTGAGCCACACAGGGCACATGGGTCAGTTGTCCCTGTCGGAGGGCGGAGAGGAGGTTGGTGCCATTGTCGCAAACCACCATTCCTGGCTTAAGCTGGCGTGGCGTCAACCACCTCTCGGCCTGGCCCTGCAGAGCAGACAGGACCTCTGCCCCAGTGTGGCTTCTGTCCCCCAAACACACCAGCGCAAGCACGGCATGGCATCTTTTTGCCTGCGTACTTGCGTAGCCCCGTGAACGGCTACGGAGCACCGCTGGTTCATAGGACAAACCACAGGAAGAGGCCATGGAGGAAGAAGAAGAGGAGGGGGTGGAGGAGAGAGGTGTGTCACAACCAGTAGTAGCATTTTGGAGGCGTGGCGGTGGGACAACCTCCAACACTACTGCACCTTGTCCTGCATCCTTCCCAGCTGCCAAAAGAGTGACCCAATGGGCCGTGAAAGAAAGGTAACGTCCCTGTCCATGCCTGCTGGACCATGAGTCAGCGGTAATATGCACCTTACCGCTGACCGCCCTGTCCAGCGAGGCCAAGACATTGCCTTCCACATGCCGGTAGAGAGCCGGAATAGCCTTCCGTGAGAAAAAGTGGCGTTTGGGAACCTGCCACTGAGGAACCGCACATTGCACAAACTCACGGAAGGGGGCCGAGTCTACCAACTGAAAAGGCAGCAGTTGAAGCGCTAGCAATTTAGCCAAGCTAGCATTCAACCGCTGGGCATGTGGATGGCTGGGAGTGAACTTCTTTCGACGGTCCAGCAGCTGGGGCAGGGAAATTTGCCTGCTAGAATCGGACGTCGGTGTACTGCTAGCAGAGTGGGCGCAAGTACTTGGCTGTGACACACCTAATTCTACACCTTCATTCCTCTCAGAGCATGTTTCAGAGAGGACTGAAGTTATAGTGGGGTTGGAGATCCCAGCTGATGCGGTGCAAGGAGAGGTCCGCTTTGTTCTTTGGTGTGGGTCTTTGAGGTAGGCTTGCCAACGAGCTGCATGGCAGGTCAACATATGTCTGGTCAGGCATGTGGTACCCAAGCGGCTGATGTTTTGGCCACGCGATATACGCTTGAGACATATGTTGCAAACAGCAGCTGTGCGATCTGATGCACTAGCCTCAAAAAAGGCCCACACCAAATAACTTTTTGAATGACGGGCAGAGGCAGCGCCCTGCACAGGCGGAGCTCTGCGGTGTGATTCCGTCGGTGTACTGCCCTTACGCTGGCCACCAAAGGGCATCCTGCCTCGTTGGAGATGTGCCTCCTCCTCATCCTCCTCCTCCTCCTCTCTCCTATTAGGCACCCACGTGGAGTCAGTGACCTCATCATCACCTCCCTCCTCATCACTGGAGGCAATCTGGCAGTATGCTGCAGCTGCTGGAACATGACTGCCAGATTGGTGTCCTTCTTGAGCATCCCCTCTGTCTGCTCTCACGCTACTGCCTTCCTCTAGCTGGGTTTCATCATCAGACCCTTCGAAACGCTGGGCATCCTCCTGGAGCATGTACCCAACACTGTGCTGAAACAGTTCGGGGGACTCCTCAGGAGGAGGACATGGTGGGTCTAGGGAAGGAGTGACTGATGATGAGTCTGACATTGATACCAGGGAAGAGGACGCTTTGGCAGCTGCATTTCCAGTACCCTGAGCCTGGGTGAGAGAGGATGAGGAGGAGGAGGAGGGCTTGGTCATCCACTCTACCAAGTCTTCGGCATGATGTGGCTCAACATGTCCAGCTGCCGAAAAGAAGGACAAGCGTGTCCCATGGCCATGTGCTGATGACAATGCACCGCGTCCACGACCAGCACTGTTGCCCCCAGACACAGAGCCTGCTTGCCCTCTTTTATTGCCTCCTGACTGTCTGCCTCTCCTTGTTTGCCTTCCAGACATTCTAATAGATGGCCTGCAGGGAGATGGGAAAAAAGCAATAAGGGCTACCTTCAGGTGTCCTTCTCTGTCCCTTGAAACAAGGACTTTCACAGTGAAAGAAACTGACACTCTCCCTACCTACAGTTTTCTGTCCCTAGAATAAATGTTTTTTTTAAGCACAATATAGCACAAGGACAATTCACTCACTGTCCTTACAGGTCCCTGGAAACAAGGACTTGCAGAGTGAAAGAAAAAAAACACTCTCCCTACCTACAGTTTTCTGTCCCTAGAAAAAATGTTTTTTTTAATCACAATATAGCACAAGGACAATTCACTCACTGTCCTTACAGGTCCCTGGAAACAAGGACTTGCAGAGTGAAATAAACTGACACTCTCCCTACCTACAGTTTTCTGTCCCTAGAATAAATGTTTTTTTTAAGCACAATATAGCACAAGGACAATTCACTCACTGTCCTTACAGGTCCCTGGAAACAAGGACTTGCAGAGTGAAAGAAAAAAAACACTCTCCCTACCTACAGTTTTCTGTCCCTAGAAAAAATGTTTTTTTTAATCACAATATAGCACAAGGACAATTCACTCACTGTCCTTACAGGTCCCTGGAAACAAGGACTTGCAGAGTGAAATAAACTGACACTCTCCCTACCTACAGTTTTCTGTCCCTAGAATAAATGTTTTTTTTAAGCACAATATAGCACAAGGACAATTCACTCACTGTCCTTACAGGTCCCTGGAAACAAGGACTTGCAGAGTGAAATAAACTGACACTCTCCCTACCTACAGTTTTCTGTCCCTAGAATAAATGTTTTTTTAAGCACAATATAGCACAAGGACAATTCACTCACTGTCCTTACAGGTCCCTGGAAACAAGGACTTGCAGAGTGAAATAAACTGACACTCTCCCTACCTACAGTTTTCTGTCCCTAGAATAAATGTTTTTTTTAAGCACAATATAGCACAAGGACAATTCACTCACTGTCCTTCCAGGTCCCTGGAAACAAGGACTTGCAGAGTGAAAGAAAAAAAACACTCTCCCTACCTACAGTTTTCTGTCCCTAGAAAAAATGTTTTTTTTAATCACAATATAGCACAAGGACAATTCACTCACTGTCCTTACAGGTCCCTGGAAACAAGGACTTGCAGAGTGAAATAAACTGACACTCTCCCTACCTACAGTTTTCTGTCCCTAGAAAAAATGTTTTTTTTAATCACAATATAGCACAAGGACAATTCACTCACTGTCCTTACAGGTCCCTGGAAACAAGGACTTGCAGAGTGAAATAAACTGACACTCTCCCTACCTACAGTTTTCTGTCCCTAGAATAAATGTTTTTTTTAAGCACAATATAGCACAAGGACAATTCACTCACTGTCCTTACAGGTCCCTGGAAACAAGGACTTGCAGAGTGAAATAAACTGACACTCTCCCTACCTACAGTTTTCTGTCCCTAGAATAAATGTTTTTTTTAAGCACAATATAGCACAAGGACAATTCACTCACTGTCCTTACAGGTCCCTGGAAACAAGGACTTGCAGAGTGAAATAAACTGACACTCTCCCTACCTACAGTTTTCTGTCCCTAGAATAAATGTTTTTTTTAAGCACAATATAGCACAAGGACAATTCACTCACTGTCCTTACAGGTCCCTGGAAACAAGGACTTGCAGAGTGAAATAAACTGACACTCTCCCTACCTACAGTTTTCTGTCCCTAGAATAAATGTTTTTTTTAAGCACAATATAGCACAAGGACAATTCACTCACTGTCCTTCCAGGTCCCTGGAAACAAGGACTTGCAGAGTGAAAGAAAAAAAACACTCTCCCTACCTACAGTTTTCTGTCCCTAGAAAAAATGTTTTTTTTAATCACAATATAGCACAAGGACAATTCACTCACTGTCCTTACAGGTCCCTGGAAACAAGGACTTGCAGAGTGAAATAAACTGACACTCTCCCTACCTACAGTTTTCTGTCCCTAGAAAAAATGTTTTTTTTAATCACAATATAGCACAAGGACAATTCACTCACTGTCCTTACAGGTCCCTGGAAACAAGGACTTGCAGAGTGAAATAAACTGACACTCTCCCTACCTACAGTTTTCTGTCCCTAGAATAAATGTTTTTTTTAAGCACAATATAGCACAAGGACAATTCACTCACTGTCCTTACAGGTCCCTGGAAACAAGGACTTGCAGAGTGAAATAAACTGACACTCTCCCTACCTACAGTTTTCTGTCCCTAGAATAAATGTTTTTTTTAAGCACAATATAGCACAAGGACAATTCACTCACTGTCCTTCCAGGTCCCTGGAAACAAGGACTTGCAGAGTGAAAGAAAAAAAACACTCTCCCTACCTACAGTTTTCTGTCCCTAGAAAAAATGTTTTTTTTAATCACAATATAGCACAAGGACAATTCACTCACTGTCCTTACAGGTCCCTGGAAACAAGGACTTGCAGAGTGAAATAAACTGACACTCTCCCTACCTACAGTTTTCTGTCCCTAGAAAAAATGTTTTTTTTAATCACAATATAGCACAAGGACAATTCACTCACTGTCCTTACAGGTCCCTGGAAACAAGGACTTGCAGAGTGAAATAAACTGACACTCTCCCTACCTACAGTTTTCTGTCCCTAGAATAAATGTTTTTTTTAAGCACAATATAGCACAAGGACAATTCACTCACTGTCCTTACAGGTCCCTGGAAACAAGGACTTGCAGAGTGAAATAAACTGACACTCTCCCTACCTACAGTTTTCTGTCCCTAGAATAAATGTTTTTTTTAAGCACAATATAGCACAAGGACAATTCACTCACTGTCCTTCCAGGTCCCTGGAAACAAGGACTTGCAGAGTGAAAGAAAAAAAACACTCTCCCTACCTACAGTTTTCTGTCCCTAGAAAAAATGTTTTTTTTAATCACAATATAGCACAAGGACAATTCACTCACTGTCCTTACAGGTCCCTGGAAACAAGGACTTGCAGAGTGAAAGAAACTGACACTCTCCCTACCTACAGTTTTCTGTCCCTAGAATAAATGTTTTTTTAAGCACAATATAGCACAAGGACAATTCACTCACTGTCCTTCCAGGTCCCTGGAAACAAGGACTTGCAGAGTGAAAGAAACTGACACTGTCCCTACCTACAGTTTTCTGTCCCTAGAATAAATGTTTTTTTTAAGCACACTATAGCACAAGCACAAAACACACTGACACTCTCCCTACCTATCCTTCTCTTTCCCTAAACTAAAGGAATCCAGGTTAAGCAAGAAAGAAATAACAGTCACTGTCCCTGCCTATGCTGCTCTATCCCTGCTCCGGAACACACTACACTAGGCCGCCGTGCTGGCGGCCTTTTATAGTGTGGGGCGTGTACTAAACACCCTCAGCAATAATTGGCCACAGGCATCCTCCCTGTGGCCAATCATTGCTCTCCTCGCTGCCGGCGCTGTGATTGGCCAAGCATGCGGGGTCACAGTGCATGCTTGGCCAATCACAGCGCCTGGATGACACTGCGATGGCGTAGTGCATTGTGGGCCGTTCGCGTCACTCGAATTTGGCGCGAACGGCCCAAATCGTTCGATCTTCGTCGAACGATCGAACAGCCGATGTTCGAGTCGAACGTATGTTCGACTCGAACACGAAGCTCATCCCTAGTGGGGATGCTTTTCTTCAGCAGGGAAACTCGTCAGAGTTGATGGGAAGATGGATGGAGCCAAATACAGGGCAATCTTGGAAGAAATACCTGTTAAGAGGCTGCAAAAGACTGGGGTGGAGATTCACCTTCCAGCAGGACAAAAAAAAAACGAAACATACAGCCAGTCAAAGCATATTCATGTGTTAGAATTGCCCAGTCACAGTCCAGACCTAAATCCAATTGAAAATCAGTGGCAAGACTTGAAAATTGCTGTTCACAGACGCTCTCCATCCAATCTGAAAGAGCTTGAGATATTTTGCAAAGAAGAATGGGCAAAAATTTCACTCTCTAGATGTGCAAAGCTGGTAGAAACATCCCCAAAAAGACTTGCAGCTGTAATAATTGCATTGAAAGGTGGTTTTACAAAGTATTGACTCAGGAGGGCTGAATACAAATACACGCCACACTTTTCATATATTTATTTGTAAATAATTTTGAAAATCCTTTATCATTTTACTTCCACTTCACAACTATGTGCATTTTTGTGTTGGTCGATCACATAAAATCCCAATAAAATACATTTTTGGTTGTAACATGACAAAATGTGGAAAATGTCATGGGTTCTGAATACTCAAGGCACTGTAAGGATAGTTAGTAAAATCACAAGTTCATTTTAAACTGACACTAAGCCCTGGTTTACACCAGTGTGATTTGTCATAGTTACATAGTTAAAAATTGCATGATAAGTCGCACCCCGTTGCCAGCAATGGAACCATTCAAATCGTTGTGACTTAAGTCGCAGTGACTTTGAAAAAGGTTCCTTCACTACTTTTTTTGCAATTTTCATTGCGACTTGCATTGATTTCTGTTAAATGAAGTTGCAAGCCCCAATTAAATCAGAGATCCAAATCGCACTGATCTGTGGCTTTGAAATCGCGCTGAAGTAGCCTGATTTTGAAAGCCGCGATGGTGTGAACCGGGCTAAATGATGTCTTTATTAATCCATACACATTCACTACTTACTGGCCCAGTAATTTTACATGTAATTGTTTCTTACTGTGGGTTTCTGCCTCCTTTTTGAGCTCCCAAAATTCTCACCCCCTCTCTTTAATGTTTATTTGGATCAAGCAGATGCTGCACACTGCTCTATGCACACTACACATCCCATAGTCCATAGTCCATCTCAGGAGTGAGCAAGAGAGGTGGGCTACTTTCCTAAATACAGTAGGACCATAGAGAATGAATGTAGCCACCCTATAATTTGAAGTTGAATGACAGCAGCGAAAAAAAAACAAAAAACAAACAGATTTGAAGGAGGCTGAAAGCCTGAAAGGAGGCTGAAAGCAACAGAAGGGCTTTTTTTGAGTGGTTCTGAAGTCTAGTTTTTTTTTTTAACCTTAATGCATTCCCTGCATTAAGGTAAAAAACACCATGTTTTGTGGGGGATCCTTCTAGTACTAAAGCACCAGACCCGAGGTCACCCCCCCCCCCACCAGACAAGGAAGCCCTGCGAGGGCCTCCGACAGCCTCCTAAGCACTCCATCTCCATCTATCACCTGACCCCCCTGCTGGCATGGCTATTTATCAGATGAGCAGCCCCCTTTCAGCCCCCTTTTGCTGGGGATTGCCCAGGGTCCTCATAAATATTCCAAACAGCCCCTCTTAGCTTCCACCCACTACACCTGGAAGCTTCTCCAAGGTTCCAGAAGCAGGGGAAGGCACCAGCAGAGCTGTCAGATGAGTCATCAAGCCTCCCTGATTCACTTAACCCTGACCCAGATTCAGCCCAGGCCTGGCTCTCAGCCAAACCAATTTACCTACACTAACAACTTACCGTATATACTCGAGTATAAGCCGACCCGAATATAAGCTGAGGCACCTAATTTTACCACAAAAAACTGGGAAAACGTATTGACTCGAGTATAAGCCTAGGGTGTCCATCTGCATGCCTCACTGTGCCTCACTGTGTCCATGTGCATGCCTCACTGTGCCCATGCCTCACTGTGCCCATGCCTCACTGTGTCCATGACTCACTGTGCCCATGCCTCACTGTGCCCATGACTAGACTGACGTTTAACATGGGAGTCTATGGAAGAGGTGCCCGGTTTTGAAAAATCGGTGCTCCCCGTAGGTCCCCTAAACAAAAAACTTTGCACACTTGTAGAGGAGAAATGGGGCTACATGTGTGCCAAATTCCGGGTCCAGGAGATCTACAACAGGCCGGTACCGGGTCCCCAAATTCACCAGAGAAATGACCATTTAACATGGGAGTCTATGGAAGGGGTGCCCGGTTTGAAAAATCGGTGCTCCCCGGCCGTAGGTTCCCCGGACAACAAACTTTGCACACTTGTAGAGGAAGAGTGGGGCTACATGTGTGCCAAGTTTGGCCGGTACCGGGTCCCCAAAGTCCGGAAGATCAGGCGCAAAAATGTGACTCGAGTATAAGCCGAGGGGGGCATTTTCAGCACAAAAAAATGTGCTGAAAAACTCGGCTTATACTCGAGTATATACGGTAACTATATAAACCTAGCACACTAGCTAGAGGGCACTACATATTTATTAAAAGTAATAAAATTGGTAGTACTCATTGCCTTTTGCACTCCTTCCTCTGTGTCAGCGCTCTGTCCCCTCCTTTGGTCTGTAACCAGCAATGCCATTAAAAAAAAAAAACTCATTGGTGGCCGGCTTCTTTCGTCTCTTTTGAAGGCCCACCAATGAAATCTGCGCTTGATATTGCATATGCACCATAACACGTTAGATTCATCTGAAAAAAAAAGCACCTCTTGGAAAATCTTTTGGGGGGATATGTTTTTTCCCCCCAACAAATGAGTGTAATTGCATATGGTACATGCAGATGAGGCACAAATATCATGCGCCTGCGTCATGTTACATTATATTTACGGTATTTATTAAAAAGAAAAGGCATTTTTCCCTCTTCTTTTATGTGATTTAGGGAGGTTTCTGGAATTTAAAAAAGCCCCCCCCCCCCTCTTTATTTGACTTAGGGAGGTTTATAGATCAGCATGCATTGCTGCATGCCCCTATAATTGTTAGCTTTGAAGGGGAAATATCCACTTTAAAGGTTTTTTGTTATGCTATGTGGATGCCCTTCGGATGGGAACATGTAACAAATATAAACTAGGTGTTATCCTAATTGGGCTGCAAAAGCGTAAATACTCTTTAATTTTTAATTCCACTGGTTCAATTAAAGGAGTTGTAAAGGAAAAAAGTTTTTTTACCTTAATGCATCCTATGCATTAAGGTGAAAAAACATCCGACAATACCGCCCCCCAGCCTCCGTTTTACTTACGTGAGCCCTCGAAAGTCCTGCGCTCGCCCCCGACATCCTCCTCGCCATTCAGCCTGGCCGTTGACTGACTACAGTGGATGGATTGAAAGCAGCGCAGCCATTGGCTGGTGCTGCTGTCAATCACATCCAATGCCGGGGGGCGGGGCCGAGTGATACAGTGAGCAGCAATAGCCGCTGGCTGTATCACTGGAGCGCGCCCGCAATCACTCACCACCATGCGAGCATATAGGTGGTGAGTGATTGCGGGGAGGAGCCGAGACAGCCGCCGAGGGACCCCAGAAGACCAGGTTCGGGGCCACTCTGTGCAAAACGAGCTGCACAGTGGAGGTAAGTATGACATGTTTGTTATTTAAAAAAAAAAAAAAAATTTTGTTTACAAACCCTTTACCTGAAATTGCTCATTAAATTAAAATGTTTGTAAAGATTTGTTTTCATAAAAATAAAAAAGATACTTACATCCTCTGTGCAATGGTATTGCACAAATGGGTACGTTACCTCTCTTCTGGAGTCCCCTGTGGGTGCTCTCTGCTCCTTCTTCTTTCAACTGCCCCCTGAGTGCTGAGTTGGCACCCATGCGGGCGTACTCCTGAGCTGGGCTGTGTGCATCCATAGACACACATAACACAGCTTGGCCACGCCCCCTCCCTCCTCGCAGGATTTTACTGACAGCCTATGGCTCCCTCTGCTCTCAGAGTCTTCTGTGAGAAGAGGGAGCAGCAGTGCTGCAGTTGGGACAGTGCTGGATGAGTGGAGGAGTCAGGTAAGCGTTTAGGGAGTAGAAGGGTCATAACAAGTAGTGGGAATTTTTGTACATTAATGTATGGAATGAACTAATAAAAAAATAAAAAAAAATGTATCCTTTAGAACCACTTTAAACATTCACATGTACTATGCGTCAACTTGCATTTAGATTTTTCAGCATGGATGCCCTTAAAATGAACCTGTGGCCAGACTATGAACATTCAGGGCTTTATATATTGTTAAAAAGCGGTAAATTTGTTTCAAAGCAACTCTGTCAAGAAATAAAAAAAACGAAAATTAGCGAGACCTACAAAAAAGAAGAAGGTTTATATTCACCTGCCCCTGTGCATTACTCCAATCTTTGCTCTTGAGGTGCCTTTTCGGGTGGAAGATAATTATGAGTCTCCTGTTGTGCTCTGTGGTTCCTCTTGTCAACCCTTTGAACAGTACAGGACACCAGGAAGGAACCGAAGTGCACAGCAAGGTATGCAAGCTTCCGAAATTCTGCAGGCAACCGTAGCTCTTGAACTGAGCGAAAGTTGGAGGAATGGGCAGTGCGAGAGATGCGTATAAACCTTCTTCTATGTTACCCCAACATTTTATATTTCTGATATTTGCCTGCTGTACGATGTACTTTTATGAAAAAGTATTCTGTTCTCTTTGTAATGCTCCCTTTGTGTGAAATGCCTGGCGATCCTGCCAGTCCCTCTGCTTTCCTAATAAAAACTGACCACAATAGACATGCCCTTCTCCAATGATTAGACTTGTATTGACACATACTCCCTGCACAACCATTCACTGAGAGGATCGGTGTTCTGCTGTTTCTCCTCCCCTAGCTCTCTAAGCTCCCTATGCAGCTAGGAACAGAGGGTAAGGAAAGTGTATTTATAATGTTTTTATATGTATACACAATGTTCTACCTTTCATTTCCATTTTAAATTAAAAGGGTTGTTTTACAAGGTGAGGGCTCACATATACCCTATTTAACCAAAAGTATTGGGATGCCTGCCTTTACACCCACTTGAATTTTAATGGCATCCCAGTCTAATGCCCCATACACACGATCGTTTTTCATGCCGTTAAAAATGCCATTTTTAAAAATGGGCATTAAAACCGATCGTGTGTAGGCTCCAGAGCATTTTTAACGGCGTGAAAAATGACCATTAAAAATTTCGAACATGCTGTATTTTTTCACGTCGTTTTTCATGTAGTTTTTTTTAAAGACGTGAAAAACGATAGTGTGTATGCTTTTACGAGGTGAAAAAAAACGTGCATGCTCAGAATCAAGTATGAGACGGGAGCGCTCGTTCTGGTAAAACTAGCGTTTGTGATGGAGATAACACATTCGTCACGCTGTAACGGACTGAAAAGCACGAGGCTGAAAAGCGCGAATCGTCTCTCAACAAACTTTACTAACATGAAGGGTGGCGCCATCTGAACGGAACTTCCCCTTTATAGTGTCGTCGTACGTGTTGGACGTCACTGCGCTTTGCTTGAACGTTTTTTTTTAATGATCGTGTGTACGCAAGACAGGCTTGAGAGGAAACATGAAAAAAAACGACGAGAAAAACGTTGGTTTAAAAAATGGCATGAAAAACGATCGTGTGTATGGGGCATGAGTCTGTAAGGTTCAATATTGAGTTGGCCCACCCTTTGCAGCTCTAACAGCTTCATCTCTTCTGGGAAGGCTGTCCACAAGGTTTAGGAGGGTGTCTATGGGAATGTTTGACCATTCTTCCAAAAGCGCATTTGTGAGGTCAGGCACTGATGTTGGAGAGAAGGCCTGGCCTGTTGAAGAGTTGAAGCTGTTATAGCTGCAAAGGGTGGGCCAACTCAATATTGAATCCTATGGACTAAGACTGGGATGCTATAAAAGTTCACGTGGGTGTAAAGGCAGGCGTCCCAATACTTTTGGTAATATAGTGTACTTTAAATAATGGATTGCTCCACAATGCTGTAGCTACAGAGGTCAGTAAGACCATGTTTTTTAAGCTAATTTACTTCCTGTTAAGACTATTAATTCCCTTTTTTTGGCAACAGATTCAGCTAAAAGGGAGGCACAAACCCATTCTTGCTGCCTTTTTTCAGAAAGTTACCTTGATTGGAGATCACTAGGCTTACCATAATAAAATATATATAATAGCTCTGAAGAGACAGTCGGGTTGATTTACTAAGGGCAAATAGACTGTGCACTTTGTAAAGCACATTTGCTCTCTGCAAGTGCAGTTTCTCCAGAGCTTATCAAATGAGCTGAAGCTCTGCTGACTTCCATCATCCAATCATGTGCAAGCAAAATGCAGTTTTTTTTTCCTTGCAGATGATTGGGTATTCTCTGCAAAGTGAAGCTTTACCTCATTTACTAAGCTCTGGAGAAACTGCACCTTTAGTAAATCAACCCCATTATCCCTTCTGGCTAGAACTGCCTAATTATTACAGAATTAATGTATTAATATTCATGGTTGTAAATATTTTATCAGGTTATACTCATTAATGAAGCCTGTTTGGTAACCACATAATAAAATGTAGATGATACTTTACGGTATAGTACATTACTGCACATAACTCTGCATTACATTTTAGGTGATTCAAATCCATTTTTGCCACATAAAATAAGCAAACATATAACACATCTTGCCTTTGTTAATACGTTATGGTTCAAGCAAGTTTGCAAATATAACTTTTCACATTTTTCTCTTTCTCTTGCCGTCCCCTGGGGGCTACACTGAAGATCTCAGATGTCTGTCAGTACTTAGCAGTGTTTAGCAACAATTTTTAATACAAAAAAAACCTGAAAAAGAGGCAAACATTTTGCAAAGGAAATAGGTAAAAAGCCTGCCAGTTCAAACTCAGTGCCTGATGCTTGGGAAAAGCCATTTACAAATGTCTAGAGTGTGACATCAAAGAAAGCTTCCTAGCATTGCTTTATATTTGCATGCTCCTAGGTTACTGTCCCCTGCAAACTGACACAGAATATATTATAATAAATGGCAAATCTGTCCTATCACAACAAACTAGAATACTTTATTTGCATTTAAAATACGTGTTTGAGTATTAACTTAAAAAGCTGCATTCCAGACAAACCTCTAAATCCACAGTTGAAATACATACAAGGGAGCTGCCAAAAGATTTGCATTGCCATCCATTCAGTCCTGAGATTTAAGCTGCCCTGCTAGCTAGAGAGCACAGAAAGGAAAGTGACAACCATAGGCGTGTGCACAGGGTGTGCCGGAGGTGCCTAGGCACACCCTAATCACCCCATGTGCATTAGCATTATCCAGGAGCAGCACCAGGTGGGTGGTTGAGGTTGCCAGTGGCCATTGTAAAAACCCCATTATATTAAAATCTAGGCTAAACTTTAGGAACACGTTACACCCGTATTTAGGGAGTATCGTAATATGCTCCCAATCAACTGGCTCCCACCACCAAAGCCTCCTTCCTGTGACAGCACGTGACGTTCATATGAGTTTGAGCTTTGGGGTGCACAACCTAATGCAATAGGCTGTGCACACCTATGGTGACAACACAATTACGTCATACACTGTTGACACCACCCTGTCCATTGGGCAGTGAAGAGGCACCAGCAGACTTGATAAGGTCATCCATCTGCTCACTCTGCCTGCTCTAACCAACAGTAAACTCATTGTCATCACATTTACATGAAGCACACTTCATTAATTCCAAGTGCTTCCCCTCCCTCTCCCAGTCTGAATTTTGTTGTACAATGGATTGCTAAAGTCTGTCAAGTCAAATTCATTCATTCATTTATTATCATTTTTATATCTTTCCTAAAGTGGTATTAAACCCAAAAGGTTTAAAGAGGTGATTTAATTGATCAACTTTTATTTATTCATGTAAAAACGTTATCCCAAAAGGAAAAAAAGGTTTGTTGTGACTGATTATAAAGTATGAGCTGGAGTTTGGCTTCAAGTTGCTAGAGTACTTAGACCCCTTTCACACTGGGGCGGGCAGGAGCGGTGGCGGTATAGCAGTGCGATTTTCAGCGCTGCTATACTGTCGTTCTTACCGCGGTATGCGGTCGCTAGGGGGGTTAATTTAACCCCCGCTAGCGGCCGAAAAAGGGTTAATACCGCCCGCAAACCGCGGCTATTGCCGCGGTTTGCGGGCGGTATTACCGCGCTGTCCCATTGATTTCAATGGGAGACCGCGGTAAAGGAGCGGTGAACACACCGCTCCTTTACCGCTGTAAAGAAGCGGCTAGCAGGACTTTTGGAGCGGCCCTGCTAGCGCACCGCTTCAGTGTGAAAGCCTTCGGGCTTTCACATTGAAGACACAGGGCAGGATTTTTTCATGCGGTATAACAGCGCTATTATTAGCGCTAAACCGCATGAAAAACGCCCCAGTGTGAAAGGGGCCTTAAAGTGGAGTTCCACCCAAAAATTTAACTTCTGCTTTTCGGATTCCTCCCCCCCTCCGGTGTCACATTTGGCACCTTTCAAGGGGGAGCAGATACTTGTGTAATACAGATATTTTGCTCCCACTTCCGGGCATAGATACCCGAGCCACCCGCGGGTATCTACGCCACTTATGGCACCTTTTCAGCCCCCCCGCTGTCTTCTGGGAGACACACAGGTCCCAGAAGACAGCAGGGAACAGTGGGATCGCGCAGCGCGAGGTGCGCATGCGCAGTAGGGAACCAAGAAGTGAAGCCGCAAGGCTTCATTTCCTGTTCCCCTTACCGAAGATGGTGGCGGCAGCCACCATAGAGAGCCGAGGGACAGATCAGCTTTGGGTGTCGACAGCGCAGGCGCCCTGGACAGGTAAGTGTCCTTATTTTAAAAGTCAGCAGCTGCAGTATTTGTAGCTGCTGACATTAAAAAAAAAAAAAAATTGTCAGAACTCCGCTTTAAATCTGTGATTACATGTAACACTAACCCCCCCCCTCCGAATGACAATGCTGCTGCCTGCTGTGCCTGCAGTTCTCATTCATCCAGAGTAGTATTTGGCTAATACAGGAGGTGTGTTACTGGTCAGACCACCAGGTAAAAACAGTGAGGAAAAAGCCAAAGAACAGAAAACTGATGCAGCCACATCTAATGATTGGTAATCTGCAATATAGTACACCTTTGGTTTTTGGGTTTAATACCGCTTTAAGTGCAGCTTGAAAGTGTTTCTATACTAAAAAATGGAAATGTCTACAGCCTTGCTGGGATGTTTGAATAAAGATTAAAGCCTCATACACACGATCGGATTTTCCGACGGGAATTGTGTGATGGCAGGCTTTTGTCGAAAAATCCGACCGTTTGTACGCTGCATCTTACAATTTTTGTTGAATTTTCCGACAAAAAATGTGTGCTGTCAGTTTATCTGATCATGTGTACAGAAGTCCTTCGAAAAAAAATCAAAAGTACAAACACGCATGCTCAGAAGCCATGCTAACCATAACACAACATTAGCAGAAGTTGCCCAAGGGGGTGGGGCTAAAGAGCTGAAAAACCACGTAGATTTGTGTTTGTTGGCTGACAATTGTTTGCCGTTTGTATGCAAGACAAGTTCATGGCCAATGCCCTTCGGACAAAAGTCCTACGCTTTGTCCGATGGAAATCCGATCGTGTGTACAAGGCTTAACAATTACTTTACAAGGAAAACTTACTAGAGTTTTCCCCAGGAATAAGAAACCTTCAGTCCTTCTCTTACTTTTTATTTAGCAATTCCGACCAGACTTATTACATAGATTTAGGTTAACAATTGAGTGTAAGTCCCCTTTAAAGTAGAACTAAAGGCAAATCTTTTTTCATTTTGGATAGAGTAAGGGAGGGTTATAACCCCTGGCAGGTTTTTCTGCCATCGGCATCCCATTGGAGAGATTTCCCTTCACTTCCTGTCCCATAACCATAACAGGAAGTGAGAGGAAATCCCCCCAAACTTAGGGAATGCCTGGTTGTCACCAGGGTCACCAGGACTAGTGTATCTATTGGAAGATTCCCCACTATTCTTGTTCTGGGGACATACTGAAATGTGAGATTTTCGTTCACTTTCACTTTAAATATGACAATAAAGAGGGTGAATTTCCCTAAAGGGGGCACAGACAGCGATAAAAACCTGACAGGTGTTCTAATCCCTCTCCACTCTATCCAAAACTAAAAAAATGTTTTTCCTTTAGTTATACAGTACTTTAGGGCCCAATTCACACTTGAGCTGAGCATCTGTGGTTGTTTTATGGGTGTTTCTCTTTAGTGTTTGTTCAGGTGTTTTTGTATGTGTAGCGGGTAGGTACTTTTCAGTATGTTGATTCGGGTGGAGACATCAGTGATGTCCAGTTCCCTGCGGCCCAGCAGGTGGCGCTGTCACTTTGGGCCGGGGTTGAACCAACGCTGGAGTGCCGTACCCTTTTTGGTCTCGGTTGTACGGCGGGGCGGGGAACCCGCTGTGCTAGCTGGGAGAGGCTATAAGGGGGGGGCGGACATCTTCGCCACGAGGTCCGAGTCCCAGGCACCTTTAGCCTGAGGGCTGCTGTCCAACGGTCAGTGTCCAGGCGATCTAGGCCTGGACACCTGGAGTTCGGGAGTCACCCCAGACACCCTCAGTCTGGGGTGAGGTGCATCGTTCAGGCCTGGGGCCCAGCTTCTTCCACTGGGATCCGCCCGGGAGGAACCATCCTAAGGCACCCACAGGATCCAGTGTCTGAATCCAGGCGTAGGGGACCGCGCAGGTGACCTTCCTGTAGATCTGGTGCAGCAGATTGCCAGTGCCGGGACAGGGCCTCCGGAGACCGTCAGGATGGATGTCCTCGCCAAACAGGGGCCATATTCACACGGAAGGTGGTCCATGTTCTGAGGTCGGTGGCAGAGACCGTTACTCTAAGGTCGTGACAGAGACCGTTACTTAGGCCAGTGACAGGGGCTCCAAACAGTTCACCCGGTAGGTGGCAGCTACCAACTTCACGGTCGGTGGCAGAGACCGTGCGCCAGGCCTATCTGCACGAGAAAGGGATAGGAGAGTTCATTGTGCCTGGGCCTAATCGTATCCACACCCCTGTCTGTCTGTTATGGAAGTTCAACTGAGTATGTTCATTCTGGCATTGAAGAAATAAAGGAGTGTTGAACTTATAATGGTGTGGGGCTCTATTACTGGCAGATACACCTCCACGGAAGAAGCGGAGGCTCCATATGCAGGATGCAGACCCGAAGGTAATTTAAAAAGACTTTGCTCAAACCTCACATACGTAGTGTCCTGCACTCTCTCCTCCAGAGTACCCCTAGACAACAGCCACAAACAACCAATACAAGAGAGAGAGAGAGAGAGTGAGAGGCCGCTACATATGTATTTCAGATTTTTATTTTTCCCAATGGAAAGCTAGTAACTAAGCAATAAAATCCCTTCTTTTTTTTTTTAGACCCTCACTTAGAAGTCTATCGGTGCCAAAGAACACCACTCTGTCCCAGAAGGAGGAGCTCCTTTACTTTTTTCAATTTAAAAATCGACTTTTGTCAAGCCGGATGGTGCTGACAGGGCCACCCACAGAATTCATTTTGACTGATTCAGCAGGAGTTGGCCAAAATCAGATCCGAGAATGGCCAGCTTGAATCTGCATCTACCGGATTGCAAGTACCACTGGATGGAAGAGCTAGAATAGTGAAGAAGACTGTAGACAGGCAGTGGAAAAAACATTTAAATGTATGTGATTACCAGGGCTGCCATCAGGAATTTTGGGGCCCCTTACACAGCTTCAGGCATGGGCCCCCTAGAGCAGAGGAGAACCGGGGGGGGTGCTGCCACCGCAATTTGAGAAGCGGGGGCAGCCGCAAATTGAGAAACGGGGGTGCCGCCACGAATTGAGAAGCGGGGGGTGCTGCCGCCGCCATTTGTTGAGTTCGAGGGGGGGCTTTGGGTGCTGACAAACAAAGAAAGAAAAAAAAAGGGGGGTTACCATCTGGGGCCTCTGGGGACCTCTGGGTCCTTTACAAAAAATAAATAATAATTTATAAAAAAATAAATAAAAATAAAAATTGTATAAAAATAAAAAAAGGGGATTGCCATCCGGGGCACTAGGGACCTCCGGGCCCCTTACAAAAAAAAATAAAAATAAAATAAAAATAAAATAAAATAAAATAAAAAAGGGGGTTACTATCCGGGGCCCCGGGGACCTCCGGGCCTCTGGGGACCTCTGGGCCCCTTACAAATAAAAAAAAAGGGGGGTTGCCATCCGAGCCCCTTACAGGTGTACTGCCTGTACCCCCCTGATGGTGACCCTGGTGAATACTATTACAAATTTGCTGCAGGGGAGCTTCTGAGATCTTGCTATAAGGGTCCATTCACTTGGGTTATTAGCACACCATGCGATTTCCAGTGGCCAAGATCTGCATATTCTTGCGTCTATATAAAACATAAAATGAAGCGCTTTTCATAAAAAATTTACAATGTAAATCAAGTCATTTTCCCTGAGAGAAGTGACAACTTGACATGGTAAACAAAATCTAAGGTATTATAGATAATACATAGCACATATAGAGTCCTTTGGCCTTTAAGAGAGTATGCAGTTTAACAAGGTGAACAGGAACATAGATCCAGATTGGAGACCGCCACCTTCACCACCGACACACAGGGCCAATGATAAGGCAGTACAGTCAGCCCTCCTGTGCTGGGCCCGGGCCCCATCATTTCAAAAGGGGGGTCCAGTCACCTGCTGAGCAGGAGGGCCAGCAGTACTGTCTTAATGCAGTCACCAATCCTCTTCTGTCTCCCCCTGTAGCACTGCTAGCTTCTCCTCCTCTTTGTCCCTCTGGCTGCACTGCTGGGGAATTGGTCCTAGCACATGTGCCCCTTCCATCTGCTGTCTGGGCCCCCCGTGTGCCCCTTTCCCCTACAGCGCTTCCAGCTTCCCCCTCCCCTCTCCCACCGACAGATGCTACGGGCACACAGGAGGATATTTCAGAATAGGGAGCGGGGGAATGGGCTAGGGGGCCAGTAGATATGTCATTTACTGGCCCAGTCCTTTCCTGAATGAACACAGTGAGCAACCAGTACCAATCACACGTGTCCATTCATACACTGAAGTATAGTAAACTGTGTTTACTACGCCTCAGAGCACTTCCTATTCATTCATCTGTGCAGCTGAGGCTGCAGAGGAAGAGACTGATAAATCGATGTCACTTTCGGCTGAGGGGGCCCTGTCAGGTAGGTTGTATGGGGCCCCAGTGATTTCTAACAGCAGCCCAGCCGACACACACAGCCTTTTACCCAAAGTAGTTGACGCCCTATTAAAGAGGGTCAAACATGCACATATGTGATCCTTAAAGAGGAAGTAAACCCAGTTAAAAAAAAAAAACACCACCTGCAAGACAAAGGCATAATGAGCTAGTATGCATAGCATACTAGCTCATTATGTAACACTCACCTCCGATCGAAGCCCCCGCAGCCATCCTCTTCCAGTGCTCGGGCAGCTGACATCTTGCCCGGGGGTTACTTCCGTAGTTTCGCGGCTCCGGCGCTGTGATTGGCCGAAGACGCAATGATGTCACTCTCACGCATGCGCGTGGGACCTGCCAGTGACGGCATGGCCTCAATCAGGAACAGCACGCTACAGTGCGCCTGCGCCCATGATTTTAGTAAATATCTCCTAAGCCGTGGAGGTTTAAGAGTTATTTCAAGCACCTACAGGTAAGCCTTAATCTAGGCTTACCTGTAGGTTAAAGTGGTTGTAAAGGGTTTACAACCACTTTAAGGCAGCTCCCAGGACGGTTCCCTTCCTCTGATATCTCATCAAATATAGTTCTTTCCAAATTCTAAAGCCTTGCCATGAATGACTCTCCCACAAGCGCACCCAGATCCGAAAGGTGTATCCAGGGCTGGGACAAGGGGTGGGCAGGAGGGACGGCTGCCCTGGGCACTATGATTAAGCACTGACCTTCAGTGTGAAACATGTAAGCTGTTACCCCGGCTATGCTGTGATGATTTTTGGTGTGATCTTCCATTTTTTACAATAAAGGCGACCGTCAAAGGTTTTTTGGAGTGCGGCTGTCCATATTTTTTATTTTCTTCTCTATATGCTACGTGCATTGCTGGCACCCACGGTAGTCCTGATACTACAAATTGCTGGAGCGTGTTCACCTGGAGCGGTAAAAATCTCTTTCTGCCCTGGGCACTGTGGTATCAAATGAGGTGGGGGGGGGGGGGGCACCACAAGGAGGTTGGGTGGAGGGGAAATTGGGGGGGGGGCAGGGAATAAGAATTTTTATGGGAGGGGAAATTTGGGGATGTGTGCTAGGAGTGGTGATTTGAAGGGAAGGTGATTTCAGCAGGGGGAGGATGGATTTGTATTGGAAGGAGGGGGGATTTATGCTTAAGGGGTAAGCATGCTGATTAGTGCTTGATTTTTTTGTGGGGGGGGGGGATTTTTGCTGACACAATATGCTCATCGATCTTGGGGGGGGGGGGCGCAATTTGGCATGTTCGCCCTGGGCTGTAGATGACCTTGTCCCGGCACTGGGTGTATCTCTCACTGAAACAAATAGAGCCTCTTCATAGCGTGATATGCTTTAAACACAATTTACCGGCAATAAAGATAAAGAAAGCTACTCACATGAACAGCATTCAAAGTGCCAAAATATTCAAAAAGTTCCTGTGTCTGGAATGACCAGGGAGTATGAATAGCTGCTGTTGCTCAGGCAATCCAGTGCAATGACAGGCTGACAACAACAATTTGTGACTGTTCTCATAGCCAGCAATTACCTGTGGTGATTGTGGCTGGACGTAGACAGTGCATTGTATCAGTTGAGCGGCCACAGCTATTTGCACACACACCTGTCATTCCAGGGGCAGGAACCCGCAAATTCTTGTTACTGGAAAACGCACAGTGTGCCAATCGCCCATGTGAATGGACCCTTAAAGTGCACGTATTGTGTAGATAGATAGATCGATAATATGCATATCACTTAAAGAGTACCTTTAGGCAATATATAATTCTCCAAAGGCGTTTCACCTCGAAAAAAATGGGATTTTAAATGCAATGATGTAAACTTGTTTTTAAGTGGTTATCACTTTATGGTGATCTGTGTTGTCTATGGATTTGTAATAAATTATATTTTTCTATACTTTTTCTATATATTTTTTATATGTATTTTCATTGCCCTTAAAATCCCAATTTTTTTGAGGTGAAACTCCTTTGTTCATTCATTGGGGATGGTGGCAATGTACATGACATTTAATGGAAGTCAAACCTTTTTGTATATATAATTCTCCTTCCTAGAAGCAGGGCTTTTTTTCAGCTGGAACTTGGTGGAACTCAGTTCCACCACCTCTGGCTCAGGCTCTCTGCCTACCACTATCACCTGTAAACACAGAAGTCACCTACAGTGGAGGTACTAGGGCCGGCTGGGTGCTTCAGCTTAATACAGCAACAAAAGTAAGATATGTGGACAATGGTGGAGCTTTTAAGGAAGGGGGGTTGCATGGAGAGGTCAGAGCTGAAGATGGGTGAAAGTGGGATGCAGAAGTAAGCAGCTGTGGAAGAAGGCTGAACTCTGCACTCTTTTTGTAGTGCACCCCCGAACTCTGCACTCTGTATGTAATGCACTCCTGGTGTTTAATGCCCCTTAGGACCCTCCCACTGTTAGTGAACTTTAACCACACTATTAACCCACTATGTGATGATGTTTGGAGGGGTGAGTCTAAGGGGGTTCGGGGGGTCGTGATTGAGTTCCTGCACCTATTTTCTGAGAAAAAAAGCTCTGCCTAGAAGTATAATGGAAAGTGCCTGAAGGCAGAAAAAATCATCCTGCATTTTTGCAGGCTGGAATTTAGGATCATTAAAGCGGTTGTATACCGCAAAACTTTTTTTTTTTTTCACAACCTGCCAGTTAAAGTCATAATGAGCTAGTATGACTAGCATACTAGCTCATTATCAATCACTTACCTTAGATGGAAGCCCCCGCAGCGGTCCTCGGACACGTCCTCCATTGCATCCATGATACCCGGAGTGACTTCCGGGTATCGCCGCTCCGGCGCTGTGATTGGCCGGAGCGGCGATGACGTCACTCCCGCGCATGCGCGGGGAACGGCACGATCCTCGCGCATGCGCGAATTCCGGCAGTGTCCGGCAGGCTGCCATTCAAAGAGCCGCCGCGCTCAGTGCGCCTGCGCCGTTATTTACGGCGGGCATGCGCCGTAGATAGCGGTGCACCCTTTTTTGCGAATATCTCCGAAACCGTGTAGGTCTCGGAGATATTGCAAGCACCTACAGGTAAGCCTTAATGTAGGCTTACCTGTAGGTGCATTTCATATTTGTGGGTATACAACCACTTTAAGAAAATCAGGGTTACTTCAGTCATAGGGACTATCGTATGGGGCAGCCAGGTGAATGTCAAGATGAGCCACCAGTTAAAAGGCCGTGTCCCCTCTATCAAGCTAAATGCAATGCATGTTTACATAGAGCAGGGGTGTCCAAACTTTTGACCTTCTTGGGCCACATTAGAAGAAGAGGAATTGTCTTGGGCCATAAATAAAATCCACCAACAATAAGGATAGCTGGTGACGGTGAGCAAAAAAAGTCGGGAAGATCACAAGTTATTGGTCACTGATATATATATATAATGCACATATCTCAGTAATAAAACTTCATTTTTTTTTGTAATATTTTTTACTATAAAAGGAAGGCAACATAAAACCTGTGCAATATTTGACATATTTTTGATAAACTAACGCATTAATATCTCGTTTGATGGATGTAGTAGAAACTCTCAATGAATTCTCAAGGTGCTCCTCAGATATTTTGGTTCAAATTTTGCCCTTCTTGTGCTCCATCCTTGAAAATAGTTGCTCACAAATAAAGGTGCTGATGACATGAATAAGGAGTGATTGTGAAGAGTTGGATATTCTTCTTTAGGAAGATAAAACGTTTAAAAGTCCAGTGAAGAGACACTGTCAAATGTTTCTTTGGCTGCATGTGTTCGCTAAGTGTAAACGCATTTTTACAACAAATTTCCCCACAAAATTAACATTTCTAAGTAAGTTTACGATTTTGTGCTGGGCTGCATTCATAGCCAGGTTGGGCCACATGTTGGACACCCCTGGCCTAGAGTGTACCTTTGAAGGAAAAATATAGGTTGCCTCAAGCAGTGATAGAGCAATAGAGGTCTCAACTGTGATCAGGCTCCTGATCCAAGGGGGCCCAGGGCTCCACCGCTGGCACGTTCACTGTAGCGCTCATTGTTTATTACTATCATCATCAAACATGTTAAAATGCAGATTGTGCTAGGCAGATTTCTGCAGCCATATACATTCAAGGAAAGTCCAGTACTGAGGTGATACACACCCATAATGGCAATGCCACAAGGGGTAATGTGATCTTCCATTTCATGTCAGGGGACTGATAGTCAAGTCCACAGTAGGGTTTTATTTCACCACCCCCACCATTCATCAGTGCTTGTGAAAACATGAAGTTGGTTTGTGTGGCCTAGGGTAGTGATTTATGTTCTAATTATGGTATGTTGCCAAAAAACGCAAAACTATTCAGCAGCTAGTTTGGGTGACAACTAAATATCTTCTTTACATCCTGAGGTTTTTGTTGTAGTTCCTCAGTCCTCAGAAGCAACCTGCATATCACACAGGGGCACTAATAACGCAACTTGGATAAATAAAATTTTTTAGTACTAAAATGTCCATTATTTGAAGGTTCCAACACCATTAATCTGCTATTTTAAGCATCCAGTAAAGTGGGGGGAGACAGCAGTGGATGTTCCACAACTTAACTTTCTGAACTGAAGTTTTCTAACCGAGTGCTCCAAATCCCAGGGCTCCTCTGCAATTCAGGTGGATAGCTAAAGGTAGGTTCAGGAAACCTTAGGTGCCTGTATTTCAGTCATGATAGCAATTTAGTAAGTCTGATGTAAGAAAAATACTGAAGATGAGCTCTAGACAGAAATGTATAACAAAAGTTAAGCCTAGTACACACAGCCGAGAATCTCGTCAGGAAAAAACCCGTTGTTTTTCCTGACGAGATTCTTAACAAGATTCTTGTCCCGGCCGAGTGTACACACACTCCATTCTAAAGAATTATTTTTAATGGAATGAACGCGGTGACGTTATTGACTACGAAGAGCATGCGCTCGTCACATTCGATGCTGTCGCCGCCATCTTGCTATACCCTACCTATGCCTAGGAAGCTACCACTCATGCATCAAAGTCATTTCGAGCATGCGCAGGTTTCCACGGCGACAGGTAAGCATACACACTCTCGGGTTTCTCGTCGGGAAACAGGCCGACGAGAATCCCGACGAGAAAATAGAGAGCAGGTTCTCTATTTTTCTCGTCGAGATTCTGGCCAGTTTTCTTGACGAGAAACCTGAAAGCCTCGTACACGTTTTTCTCGGCAAGAAAGCTCTACCAGCAGTTTTCTTGTCGTTTCTTGACGAGAAAACCGGCCGTGTGTACGAGGCCTTACGGCTAATTTACACTTGCGGTTGGGGGCGGGGTGGAGGTCTGTAAAACATGTGGTTGAGCCACATTTTTACTGCCTCCGAACTGCTGCCAGAGAAAAATTAGGTCACAAGCCTGTCTGTGCTCCCTGGCAGGATTGTGTAAATCTCAGGGCATGAGGAACAGAAATACAAATCCTTTGGCTTGCAAGACAAACTCCATATACTGTATGTATTTCAGTTGTGTATTTAGTAGTTTGCCTGGAGTTCAGCTTAATAGGTCAGGCAGTAAGATCTCTAAATTCACTGCTAGCCTCTCCAGAACTGCCATTATGATGGTGTAACATTCTCACTACTGTGGTTTCCTTGTACCCTACATTGCATATAAGAAAGCAATAACCAAATTATCTTTCCTGGCTTAATGATGATCATGGAAGTGGCTGTACAGCAGGCATATCATAACTTTTCAGAGAAAGAAAACAACTATGGGTTATACAGCCCAACCAGATATGAACTATCAGCTTTTGGGATTATGACTTGCCATGATATTTTGCACAAAATATGTACACATCTGTTCAAGATGCAGTATTTTTACTGCTTATCATCATTTATTCATTCATACAATCTTACCTGCTCTGTTGATCTCAATGATTTCCTCCTGAGCTAAGGGACAGGCATCTCCTTGAGCACTTCTATGCGGAGATTGCATGTCTGGTTTACAGTAATTAGGTGATCCAGGTTGAGGTGCCCGCGGAATATGTTTGTTCTTTTTCTTTGGTAGCTTCTGCTTAGCCATAGCCAGGGAGTAGTACATTCCAAAATTGTTGACAATGACGGGGACTGGCATAGCAATTGTTAGCACACCTGCCAACGCACATAGGGCACCCACCAACATGCCTGACCAGGTCACTGGATACATGTCCCCATACCCCAAAGTTGTCATTGTTACCACAGCCCACCAAAACCCTATGGGGATGTTTTTAAAGTTGGTATGTGCACTGCCAGTAAGGTCTCCTGGCGCTGCCCCGATCCTTTCCGCATAGTATATCATGGTGGCAAAAATTAAAACTCCAAGTGCCAAGAATATAATAAGGAGGAGAAACTCATTTGTACTGGCTCGTAGAGTGTGACCAAGGACCCGGAGCCCAACAAAATGACGAGTGAGCTTAAAGATTCTCAGGATCCTGACAAATCGGACAACTCGAAGAAAACCGAGGACATCCTTGGCTGCTTTGGAAGACAGGCCACTCAAGCCGACCTCCAGGTAGAAAGGTAAGATGGCCACAAAGTCTATAATATTCAAGCTGCTCTTAATGAATTCCATTTTATCAGGGCAGAATAAAACACGCATCATAAACTCAAACGTGAACCATATCACGCACATGCCTTCTACATATGTGAGAAAAGGTTCAGTCTCCACTTCTAGTATAATCTCCGTCTTGGTGACGTTGTTTTGTGTGGTGGTCTCAGTCTTGTTGATGATCTCATTGAATGCCTCGTGGGTCTCAAGGCAAAACGTTGTGATGGAGATGAGAATGAAGAACAGGGAAGCAAAGGCGATATACTGCCAAACAAACACAGAGAATACAGTTATACAAGCGACACAGACTCAATGTCAACATACACAAAGGTACAAAATACAAAAACGAATTAATTACCTCTAACGCTGTGTCCAGTATTCCTACTATACTATATTGTTCATATTATATTATGGTATATTGTATTGCAATATATGATACATTATGATATGATATACAGTATGATATGATATATGACATGAGTCACTACAGGATTTATGTAGAAGACAGTCTTGTGGGAGAATACATCTAACTCTAGCAGGAACTGGAAGGAGCACATTAAACTAGCAGGCCTATTGTGTCTGCCTTTTTGGGTTCCAGGGTCATTTTGAAGAGGACAATGTCCTGACTGGATGCTGACTCTCTTGAGGGGAACAGTATTGCCCATTTAGGGACAGGTTAAATGATAACAATGACAACTTCTTGGTTCTGTCTAAAAAGCATGATCCATTTATTTCATCAGGGCCTCCTTCCTTCCCCATAATAAATTGTGGCATTAACGTAAAAACGAAAGAAAAAACAAAGAGAAAGTAAGTACATAAATATACTTACCTTACTACTGTCTGTCAGCCGTGGTGTCTAAGCACGGGTGATGTCACAATCCTTCCAAAATATCCTGGGGAAAGCCGAGTATCCCAACTCTCATGAGAAGATGCCCCTGCACAGTGCTGCAGTGCGAAGTTTGGGGATAAGGCAAGTGTTTTAACTTTTGCTGCAGGTTCTTTGTCTTTAATGCCATAATTTATTATTTGGAAGGGGGTCCCTGATGTATTAAGAAGATCTTGCTTGTTAGATCCATTTTAAAGCAAGTAAGCACTGGCACCACTTAGCATGCCCCTTCACGCACTTGCATAGCAGGATAATTTTTCTCTTCAGAGCATTAGGACCCCTAGATCCCAGGCCTTTCTAGCTTGTCATTAGGAATCCAGAGTCTTACCTCATCCCTCCCACTTGACCTTTACCTTTGGCCCATGGAGCCAACCATCACAGTGATTGGCAAATAATAAGTCTTAAGCCCTGTACACACGGCCGAGATTCTCATCAGGAAAAAACCCATTGTTTTTCCTGACGATATTCTTGACAAGAATTTTGTGTCGGCCGAGTGTACACACACTCCATTCCAAAGAACCGCCGTTCGTTTGAATGGAAGGAACGCGGTGACGTCATCGACTACGACGAGCATGCACTGGTCACATTCGATACCATCGCCGCCATCTTGCTACACCATACCTATGCCTAGGAAGCTACCGCGCATTCGTCAATGTCATTTCGAGCATGCGCGGGCTCACTGGAGGACAGGTAAGCTTGTTGCCGCATACACACACACAGTTTTCTCGTCGGGAAACAGGCCGACGAGAATCCTGATGAGAAAATAGAGAGCAGGTTCTCTATTTTTCTAGTCGAGATTCTGGGCAGTTTTCTTGATGAGAAACCTGAAAGCCTCATACACACGCGCGGTTTACTCGGCAAGAAAGCTCTCCCGGCAGTTTTCTTGTAGTTTCTTGCCGAGAAAACCGGTTGTGTGTACGAGGCCTGAGGAAGCTGTAGGGGAAAGTCAGATGGCAGTTCGTGTTTTGTTTTGTTTTGTTTTACATTGTACCTCAAGTTTACATTGAATTGTAACTATAGCCAAAACAATTAAACTATTTTTTTTTTACTTTGGATAAAGTTTGGAATGGTTAAATCCTTTGTAAGATTTCTCCTCATTTCCACCAGTTGTGGCTGCAATCTTTCTTGGTCTACCTGACCTTAACTTGGTATCAAGAGATCCTCAAATTTTCCACTTCTTATTAAGTGATTAAACAGTACTGACTAGGATATTCAAGGCTTTTGATATCTTTTTATATTCTTTTCCATCTTTGTAAAGTTTCTTTACCTTGTTACACAGGTCTTTTGACTGTTCTTTTCTACCTCATAGTGTCTGGCCTGCTTAGTGCATCCATGTGAGAGCTAACAAACTCATTGACTATTTATACGGAGACACTAATTGTGATTTATAAAGCCACAAATGTGGGAAATTAACCTTTGATTGCAATTTTTAACCTGTGTGTGCCACCTACTGTGTCTGTACCAAGGCCAAACATTCCAGGGTATGTAAACTTTTTATCAGGGTCATTTGGGTGATTTCTGTTATCATTATGATTTAAAAAGGATCCAAAAAACTATGTGATAATAAATGGCTTCATGTGATTGCTATCCTTAAATAAAATACAGTTTTTTGGCATGATCAGTCATATTTTCAATATGAATACCAAAATTTCAAATTTTTTGCCAGGGGATACAAACTTTTGAGCACAACTGTATATATAAATATATCTATATATATATATATATATATATATATATTCTTTGGTATCACTTTGAGGTTTAAAGTAGGGAGAAGGTGACTTCACCAGAAGGGATAACAGATGGTAGAGGACTAATGCAGAACAGAGGATGAAATACATCCTAAAATGGACATGTTATGCCACGTTCTTCAAATTAAAATAAGACTATGCCCAGGTTCACACTGGGGCTGCGGGAGTGAAGCCGTGCGAGTTCAGCTGAATGTCAAATCGCATGTCAAATCGGCGATATTTGCCGCAAATTGCGGGCAATGGCACCGTCCTAATCAGTGCGACACTGCATCTGCGGCGCTGCACCGATTTCAAAAAATAGTTTCTGTACTACTTTTTGCGATTTCGGGCCGCGATTTACATTGACATCTGTGCAGAAACCTGCACAGATGTCCCTGTAATCGCGGCCGAAATCGGGACTGACAGGCAGGAGTGAAATCGTGCAAGTTCAGCTGAACTCGCACGGCTTTACTCCCGCAGCCCCAGTGTGAACCTGGGCTTAGGCTGGGTTCACACTGCCGCACAGAGCGGCTCACAGCAGGGGTCCGGCGCATCCCTGTTCACCAATCCAGGTCCGATTTCAGTATGAATGTTTGGCTGAATTCGGACCTAAAATGGACCAGAAGACGCAGAGGACACATGACATGCGAATTGGATGCGGCGGAAAAGTGCATCCAATTCGCACTAGTGTGAACCTAGCCTAACTGTTCTGTTAAAAGCTAGGCAGCTATAAAATTGCAATTTTTAGCTGTGTGTATCAGAACATTTCTTGCTTCCGATCAAACTATCTAATCTATTTGAAGAATACTATATCAGATATATAAGAATGAAACGTTGTAGGTCCTCTTTAAAGGAACATCTGAAACAGTTTTCTCAGTTTTGGTAAATGCTAAATCTCTCCTTAGCTCCTTATATCCTGTTACACACTGCTGATTCCTCTTCTCCCTCTCCCCCTCCCTTCCCTTTTTATGTAGTTCTTTCAACTGAGGCTTGGGTGACAGCCCAATAGAATTCTATGGGGAGCTAATGCACAGGTACAGACAGCAGTTTAAATATCCTGGTCGGTATGTGGTTGTGGAGGGCGTAACTGGATGCAAAACAGTGCGTTATTCGGGGTCAGGAATTTTGTTCAAAAGTATACTTACCCTTTAACACAACTATTATCAACCAGGGTTCATCCAGAGCTTGCTATGTTTTTTTTGAAGCTGTGACTTATAAACCTCCCATTTGATCGTGCCTGCATAGTTCCTGCCCCTTCAAATGGGAGTTTTCTTCAAACGTGGAAGTAAACCCTCCTATCATTTTCAGGCAAGGAAGCTGCCATCTTGGCCTCTGTTTAATCTTCAACTGCCATGATGCTACCCATGTGATCAGTTATGACACCAGCCATTGGATGGTGTGACAGTTTGGTTGAGAGCACAACCAATGTGACAGCTAACATTTCCAGCATGCCGGGAATGTAACTGTTTTTTTAAACTATTAAATCATTGGGTTTACTTCCACTTTAAGGAAATCAAATGCCTTGAGAAATCTTGCAGAAAGCAAGTGAAATGATTGTTGGTCAGATGGGTTTTAGTTGCTTTAAAATATGCATTTTTTTTGCTACAGATTAAAAGAAAAAGAGGGGGTGAAGCTGAGAGTGCCCTTGTAGGATTTTCTTTGTATCTCAAATTGCCCAATCTGGCTGGTTTGTTTGGATCAGATGACATTATCATATCTATTGGCTCCATGAGCTGAAAAACCATTTAGGCAGGTTAACAAAAAAAAATGTACATCTGTGTAAAAATATTTTCAATTACTTTTTGTTTTTTAAATTGCACCTGTTTTATAACCCCCCTGGAAAACGAAGGGCTAGCACCATACATCGGTAAATGATACAGGAGACACTTGTGTAATGAACTGATCTATAGACCCAGACATTACCAGTACAATGTGTTTTAGGGATTGCATCTATTTTAGTTTCTTCTTCAAAGAAAAGAGAGGACAGTTTAATAGCATCAAATTATAAGTGCTGGAACCCAAAATAGTATTTCAAGTGCACATCTATGCTTTTTCGCCACTACAATTCAAGTCAATGGAAGGCTGAATGCCATTTTATTGTATCTTCTGAATTTAAGCACTGGAAAACTGACATAATCAAGTCAAAACATGAATAAAAAGCAAGCTACATTGTGTTTCTGATTATAGGGCTTGTGTGGAGCTGGCTTTAGCATACAAGGACAACTTGAATAAAGAAGGTAATGTATTCTGTTTCATTATACCTGCATTGTCAGATTAGGATAACAAAGAGAAAACACAACTTTGAAAACATCTTTTGAAGGGCATAGTTGAATATTTCAATGTGTCTATGGGTGTAAATGTATATAGCCAAGTCCTGGACTACAAGAACATGCAGGAAGAGACATTGGGGTTGATTTACTAAAACTGGAGAGTGCAAAATTTGGTGCAGCAGTGCATGGTAGCCAATCAGCTTCTAACTTCAGTTGTTCAAATAATAATAATAATACATTTTATTTTTAGGTGTCTTTTAGAACACCCAAGGTCACCGTACAAGAATAGCAACAATTAAAGTGTTATTTTTTAATGAAAAAAAAATGGAGACTTTAGTATCAAACATGTTATACTTACCTTCTCTGTGCAATGGTTTTGCCCATCACCCTGAAGAGGAAGTGGCAGAGATGGATAACTTTTAACCACTTAATGGCACGGCTGGGCACATCAACGTACAGGTACGTTGCCCTGAGCTCCGTGACCGCGCCCGTGGGACCCGCGGACCCGATCGCCGCCGGTGTCCCGCGTTCGGGTCACAGAGCTGAAGAACGGGGAGAGGTGAGTGTAAACAAACCTTTCCCCGTTGTTCTCCGCGTGGCATGTCAGTGATCATCTGTTCCCTGTCATCGGAACAGACGATCAGTGACGTGTAATGTGTAGCCATGCCCCCTACAGTAAGAATCACTTCTTAGGGTACACTTAACCCCTACAGCGCCACCTAGAGGTTAACCCCTTCACTGCCAGTGTCATTTTCACAGTAACCAGTGCATTTTTATAGTACTGATCACTGTCAAAATGACAATGGCCCCAAAATGGTGTCAAAAGTGTCCGATGTGTCCGCCATAATGTCGCAGTCACGATAAAAATCGCTGATCGCCGCCATAACTAGTAAAAAATTAATTATTATTAAAAATGCCATAAAACAGTCCCCTATTTTGTAGAAGCTATAACTTTTGCGCAAACCAATCAATAAACGGCTATTGCGATTTTTTTTACCAAAAATATGTAGAAGAATACGTATCGGACTAAACTGTGGAAAAAATATGTTTTTTTATATATTTTTGGGGGATATTTATTATAGCAAAAAGTTAAAAATATTGAATTTTTTTCAAAATTGTCGCTCTATTTTTGTTTATAGCACAAAAAATAAAAACCGCAGAGGTGATCAAATACCACCAAAAGAAAGCTCTATTTGTGGGAAAAAAAGGACGCCAATTTTGCTTGGGAGCCACGTCGCACGACCGCGCAATTGTCAGTTAAAGCAACGCAGTGCCGAATCGCAAAAAGGGGCCTGGTCCTTTAGCTGCATATTGGGCTTAAGTGGTTAAAGAGACTGAAAGGACGACTTCGCTCTCTTGGCACCAGGGAACTCATGCTGAGCCCACCTGCTTGTGTGCCCACAGAACACCAGTAGGCCAAGCAAGTGAAGCCCCGAATTCAAGGCCAGAAGGTGACTGCAGCTGAGAGAGCGAGACCACGTAGGACCGTGGTGATCACATCGCACTTGTCTCGCAGAGAGTGGAGCAACATCTCATCCTTCCTCCCCCACACCGTTAATCACTTGAACTATCTACATGCAAACATATAGGGGCCCTTGTCACAAGGATTGGTGAGAGAGCAGATTGCCCACCTCTATCATAATGTTAAGCAGAGACTAAATGAGAGCAGGACATTAGGACAACTAGCGTCCATACTTCACTAATACTGCACCTGTACCATCTCAATTCACAACAACACCATACCCATACTGTACCTACATCGAACATGGACTGCACCTATACTGTATCCTGGGCCATCTAGACCATTGTTAAGTGCGCAAACATTATTAAAGGGCCCCAATTATGGCCGGCAGAAGAACTTTATAAAATACTTTTCACTAGTTTCTACTCTTTATGCATCTAATGGATATTCTCGCACCATAATCCTAGGCCTAGCAGTGTCACCCTTAATGCACTCTGGCAGTATAGCCTCCTGAATGCAATTATTTTTTTATCTGTCCACTGTAGCGCTCAGAGTGATCTGCTAAAGTTTATGCTGATCCCGGTACATAGTGATGTCATATATTTGCCTCTAATTACTGGTGTTACCATGCATTGATCTGTACAACTACTATTATTTGCTAAGCTTTACGCTTTTACTATTATCATTTGCAATGTAATTTAATATATTGGGATTTACCTCTACCAATCTGCTTGATGTCTGTTTCCTGATGCAGTATTAATTTTGTGTTTTTGATATAGCCTGCAGTGAGGACAGCATTATTACACATTATGTGTTTAACCAACCTTGAGTGTCAGAGGGGTTGAAGTACTTGTAAGGTTGTGGCAATGATCAGAGAACTCATCCTATCCAGCAGCTCCTACAGGGGTAGCACTACATGTATATGAGGGCAGTCATATGTGCATATTATATATGAGTGACAAAAAATTATATTTCTCTTACATTCATTGACAGACACAGCTTCTCTTCATTCTTGACAATAGAGACTTCCTAGAACAGTGCCTTAAAGAGGGATGGGAAACAAAGCAGGAGCCACACACAAAACAGGCAACCCACCTGACACAAACTCCCACAGGAGAAACCAGGAACATCAAATGGCCTTTTGCAGAACTTTTCAGACAAGGGAAGCATCCGAAAAATGCAAAAAGATCAGCCTTGTAAAATTTTATAAAAGTATGTGTAGTGCTACCCCCATAAGGGCCGCTGGATGTTGCTTGTCCTCTTGTGCTGCCCTGACCCTGGGAACTCCCCAGCCCTTCTGACACTCTAGGTTCAGACATTATGTATACCCTTATAAATGAACCACACACACAATGTATGTAAAGCTATGAGTAAGCACTACATTAGTGTGAAACACGTTAGCCAGATGTGATCAGTTTGCTGTGTTGTGCAGTGTGTTTTGGTCTCCTGAACCCTTTTTGGAATAAAGGCTTTTTTAATCGGAGTGCTGCTTCCAGAGGATTTTTCTTTTCATTGATTACACACACAATGTAAACTGAATTTAGCAGACTTTCTGTATTAACCAAACAGGAGGTGCAATAAAGTGTCAGTCAGCCAAACCCTGGGACAGCACCCAAGACTGGTTGAATTGAACACTCAGCAGTCAGGTATGTACAGAATAACAAACAGACAGTAGTGAATACTAACACTTGAATGCGCAGGGTAATGATAGACACTGAATAATTGTATGGGCCCAGATAGCTCAATTTTGGTGGGCTATGACTAGGCAAAGGGAATGGCCTGCAAGGACTCTAACCCTTGGTAGAGATTAAGCAGTATTTGGAGCCAGTTATACTTCCTCTTAGATGATGGGATAAAAGTAGTCCAAGTATCAGACCTGAACACGTTGGAGCTCATAGGTGTAGAAGAAAGTAGAGGAAGAATAGAAGGTTTAGCAGTCAGCAGGAAATTAGTGGGTATGGCAAAAGTGGCAAGTTCCTTGGCACTCCAGATTATGATGTCTGCATGCAGTGTCCATATGTTGTATGTTACTGACAAGAAAGGGATTTTGGCTTTAGCCCGCTCACCAAATCCTGAAGACAGTCGGCACACACAGGCAGTGAGACACAGAGTCTGCACCTCCTGACAGGCAAGGATGGATGTAGCATGGATGTGGATTCACGATCAGTGTGGAAACCCTCGGCACAGTCCCTCGTCCGTCATCCACAAGGATAAGAGTTCTCTGGTGTTGCACAGTGATGCGATCCCTCAGAGGTGGGGACACCGATTGCTCCCAGGCTCCTGGCGGGCTGCAAACATAGCAGCCGATTGGCAGCTCGGATGCCGACAAATCGATCCTAGGGAGAAAAGAGCACGGGCCTGCTGGGAAATGTCATTTATAGCCTCTCCCATAATCCCTTAATACCCCTTCATGGTGGGTGGCTTGTTAGGAAATGTAGTCTTAATGGGATTTAGCAATCCAGTAATGGCTGAACACAGGACTACAAATCCCATGGTCCTTTGCTTCCTGGCTCAGAAGTGTGATGCAAATAATCTGAGTGCAGCACTAGAGGGAAACAGGAGCAGCCTGCGGTAATGAGGGTAATGCCTGCTATATTCATGCTACAGTAGCCTGCGCCTGGCTAAATCTGCACAAACGACCAGTGGTCACCTTGCAAACTTGAAACACAGGCGCCTGATGTCGGAACACCCAAGAGGCACAAATCATCCTGGTAGAGTGCACTGTAATGGGGAAGGGAGGAGCCCAATCCGTAAGAGGCATAAACCTGAACTGCAGTCTGATTAATCCAACAAGAAATGATGGTAGAGGAGAACTCCAGGCCTGTCCGTGGACCATCTGTGATCACAAAGAATCTGACCTCCAGCAGGAAGCCGTAGCGAACAGCTGCACACGACGCACCCTGACCACGTCCATGGAGTGCAGCGCAACTTCCTTAGTGTGCAAAGGACATAGACAAAGAACAGTCAGGCAGACAACAGACAGACAAGCCTCTAGCTCTGATACACAGAGCACAGAAGTGACTGTGACCAAAAATGCAACCTTCTGAGAGAGCAAAAGCAAAGGAATCTCTCTGATGTTTCCAAAGGAGGCTGCTGAAAGACCGAAAGAATGAGGTTCAGGTCCCACGGTGGCAATGAAGAAAGCAGAGGAAGTGCCACATGACGCACCCCAAAGGATGTTGAAAAAAGACTGCAAGGGCAGAAACCTGACCCCTGATGATATACTCAATGCCCTGTTGGAGAAAAGCCAAAATCTGAGCCATGGGAAAAAAATGTGAAGGGGCACCCAAAGCCTCGCACCATGAGATATAAGCTGTCCAAGTGCAATGATAGATCTGAGGTAGATTAAGAGCCAGCAGCATGGTAGGAATCACAGAGGTCGTCTTACGGAACCTGGCTTTAAATAGCCCACCTGTCAAAGCCAGATGATCTTCCTGTGGAGGCAACCATCAGGTAATGTCCATGACCTACCATACCCTGTCCCAGTGTTCACAAGGACAATCCAGAGCCACCAGAATGACCGGAATTCGGCCTCTATCCTGCGCAGCAGATGAGGGAAAAGCTTGAGAGGAGGGAATGCATAAATGAGAAGACAATGGTTCCACAGCACCACCAAGACGTCCGTTGCATCCGCCAAGGGATCCCTCGCCTTTGCCACAAACTGTGAAACGTTTCTATTGAGACCAGATGTCAGGAGATCTACATTGGCGTGCCCCACCATAAACAGTTGAGTTGTGAAAAGCATTTCCTGGTGTAGCAACCACTCTCCTTGATCCAGAGGCAGACAACTCCACTTGTCATTTTTCCACACCTGGAATTTACACAGCAGGGAGAGCCAGTACATGATGCTCTGCCTGCCGAAGGATTCTGGAAGTTGCCAGCACTGTTGTCAAACTTCTCGTGCCACCCCAATTGTTTCCATAGGTCACTGCTATCCGACTGAATCCTGACCAGGCAACCAAGAGTAAGCTCTGTCCACTGCTCTAGACAGTCTGATTCCCCAAAGCTCCAAAACATTGATCGGTAGACGAGCCTCACCCAGAATCAAGCAACCGTGAGCTGATCTTGGCTCCAAGACTCCTCCCCAGCCAGAGAGGTTGGTGTCTGTAGTGACCACCGTTCAGAGCAATGGAAGAAAAAAACTTCCTGGGTAGAAGCGAGGGAGAATGAAGCCACCAAACCAGAGAAGCCCTGTCCCCAAGGGCCAGCCAAATATGAGAGTCCAAGGACAGGAAAGACTTGACCCACTTGGAGAGGATTTCTTTCTGCAGATCCTTCAGGTGGAACGGCAAATATGAAAACTACCTTGAAGGTGAATACCATAAGACCCAGAACCTGCATGCAGAATTGCAGGGAAGACTGCCTGCGGAACAGTAACAACCGAATAGTCAACTGGAGTTTTCAGAACTTGTTCAATGGAAGAAAAACTTTGGCCTGTCGAGTCGAGGATCATACCCAGATACTCCAGCCTCCTGGTAATGGTCAGAGTGGTCTTTTTGAAGTTTAGACCCCATCCGACATCCTGCAGAGTGCGTACAGTGATTCCTTGTTCGAAGGAGAAGGTCGTCCACATAGTCATTCATGGCAATGTCTCCTGCAACATCGGAGCAGGAGCCAGTAATTTTATAAAAACCTAGGGAACAGCTGCCAGACCAAAAAGGAGCAGCACAAACTGGTAGTGTACACCCCTGTCCAGGGAGGGGGAGGCATATACTTACTGATTCACAGAGTTTGCAGGTTACACTTCCGGGACAGATCCTTCTTCCAATGAGGTGGAGGGGCTGTCAGCCAGGGTGGCGCTGTAACACTGACATCAGGTGCCCAGTCATATGTGCCCCTGCAAGCAATTCAACTTGCTGGCTGCCCTGGTCCAGGATGGGGCTGTCACAGCCAACCCAGCCTGACTGTTGATTTAAGATGTCCATAGAGAAAATGCCCAGGAAAAAGTAAAACAAAAAGGCTATGGAACCACAGGTCCCAGCAGGGAACTAGGTCCCTACTCCTGAAACACTAGGCAGAAAATAACTGGCCTGCCTATAGTAGAGAGGGGGTTATACCAACTAGGACTGCCAATAGGCAGGGCTGTGTTTCTTTTCCTGCCTAGTGTCCTACTCCTGTAGATAGCGCTATAATGGTCAAGAATGAAGAGAAACTGTGTCCCTCATTGAACATAAGAGAAAGTCAAATTAAAAAACCTGTACCAAGCACTACTGTTAACCCTACAAGGGCTTCTCATCTCCTCCCCATCCCATCTGCATCCAAGTGAACAGAAGTATTCAGAAGAGCAGAATGTTCAAGCATTCAGGGCTGACAAATGGCCCACAACTGTAAGACTGTACTAGCATGGCCGTCATGCCCTAAGGGCTTGTCCACACCAGTGCTTGGGGTAACCCCTGGTAAAACATGCTGTGTCCACACACCATGCATTCTGTACTGTGTTGCTATTAATTTTTAATGGCACCCCAGTGTATCTCCAAAGCACAGCTGCATTACAGTGCACCACAATGCTTGGGCTGCACAACACAGCTCAATGCATGAAAATATATGCTTTGCAACACACTGTATTCTGGTGTGAATAGGCTCTAATTCTATAGGTCCTCTGCTTCCCCCCTCCTTACAGCTGTGGGAGTCATGTCCTGAAGACAGAGTGGAGCAAAAGATCTTGGGACATGTAGTCTGAAGAGCCAGGTGTACGCTGAGATCAGACTGCCATGGACTACAAGTACCAGCCGGCTTGGAGGGAAAACAGAATGCTGAGATAGTTAATATAAAGCCTGTGCAGGGGCAGGATCACTCTCTTGGGACCAGGGCCTGGATCTGCAAGTAGTGACTCAGAGTGTAGGGTGTGCTGCAGCTGGGTTGCCACCTGTGCTACAGAGAGAGGGAGTCATTGTGAGTGGGTGCATCTGCTGTCAGAAACATCTGATCATTCGGTGGCAGCCTGGAGGTGACCATCTTAACAGCCGCTCCAGATCCAGCTGGACAGTAGTGCAGTGCGACACAGGGTCGAGTGCTGTCCCTTGAGCCACACTTTGCAGAGGCCTGCTGTGGAGCCCTCGTGCCCCTCTCCAAAATAGAAGGTTGCTGGGATTGGTGAGCGGGCACTTGCCCATTCTCTTTACACCAAAGAACACTGCATGCAGACACCAATGCCTTATTCACTCCATCATACCCTGCAAGGGGACATTTGCTACACTTTATTTCACACTTAGAGAATCTAGTGTTCATGTAACTTGCCAGGACACATTGTGCCCATCTTAAAGAGCTAGCTGGAGACTATTCAGTGATTCGGATGATTCGGATGTATCTCCGAATGAAATAGTAGCAAATTTCATTGAAATTAGTTTAATTTTGTTTTGTATATCCATTTCCTAATGAATTACAAACTTTTGGAATGATTCGAATTCGGATCGGTCATAAAATGATTGACCAGTTAAAATTCTGTATGAAGAATAGCTGGCTGTTAAAGAGCAGACCGGGAAGCCGGCTGTCGCATCCTTAACAACCGATGACTCATCAGTGAGCTTCTCCGCTGAGAGCTGAAATATAAAAAAAAGAATGCTGGCAATGAAAAATTCAGAAAAAAAACTGTGTGGTGCCCCCCCCAGTCCATACCAGGCCCTTCAGGTCAGGTATGGATTTTAAGGTGAGCCCCTCCTGAACCATACCAGGCCACATTCCCTCAACCTGAAGGGGTGCTTTGGGGCAGGGGTGCGCTGACCCCCACCCCAAAGCACCTTGCCCCCATGTTGATGGGGACAAGGACCTCTTCCCCACAACCCCCTTTAACAAGGGGGCCCCCAGATCCCACCCCCTCCCCATGTGAATGAGTAATGGTACCCCTACACCTTCACCAAAAAAGTGAGTAAAGACATAACATAAGTTTTTGACAATTCCTTTATTGATTTTTTTTTTAAATGTCCCGGAAAATCCATTGTCAATTATGACGCCCGCCGCACCTGAAAAAAAGGGGAAAAAAAACACCTCGGGTCTCGTCGAAGGCTTCTGCTGTCGGCATGCTCCACTGTCTGACATTTCTTAACTAGCTAAGAGGCAGAGTCACCTGGTGACATCAGCGGGTGACCCCCACCCCCCTGTGAGTCTCCTATCGTCCCAAAACAGGGTCTACTTCTCCTTACACTTATCTCAAAGGAACTGCCTCCTCTATAAAATACCTCTTGCTTGCAAGCCTTCTGACATTCTGATCTGCACAAACCAAAAATGCGTCAACTCCTTTTATGTGATGACTACACTATTTTCATGAGACAAACTGGGGACCTTTTTGTATTTATGCCCACTTGATGTATTATTTGTTCACCTCTCCCTGTTTACCCTCTTTACATTCTGTACCTCCTCCTCCCCACCGCATTTATTTTCTTCACCTTGAAAATCAATAAATTAATTCTGAACAAAAAAAGAATTGTCATGCAATATGTACTGAAAAACACACGTGTACCTGATTTATGATACGCTTTTTAACTTAAAGGAGAAGGAATCCTTCAAACTGCATTTTCTGAACATTTCCTCTGTGCTCTTCCCCACTGTGGTGATGCGTCCCGCCATATTCAATCCATTCATGGAATGGGCACACTTTTGCAAAAGAGAATGTATGCCCAAGTCGAGGCCTCCATAGCAAACCAAAATCAATCTCAGGTGTAGCACAGAGGAGAGTTTTTCTGGATGAGAGAGGTAACGGAAGGCATCACTTTGTTTTGGATGGGGGAAAATGGAGGCAAGCCTAATTTTAAATGTCGAATTGTCTCTTAAAGTGATATTAAAGGCTTTCTTTTTATTAAACAGAACATAGCAAACAAGTCAATTGTCATACTCACCTGCTCTGTGCAGTGGTTTTGCACAGAGCAGCCTCGATCCTCTTCTTCTCGGGTCCCTCACTCGCATTCTTGTCCCCTCACTCCTGCTGAGTGCTGAGACTAAGCAACTTGCAATGGGGACACCCAAGCAGGCTTGTTCCCAAGCCATGACTCAGTATGTCCATGCACACACAGAGCCACAGCTCAGTCCACCCTTTCTCTCTCATTTCATTGGCTCACTGGCTGTGATTGACAATGGCTGCTGTCTCAGCCAACGAGGACGGAGAGTCCCCAAGGAGAGCCAAGTGCACATCACTAGGTCGAGATGGGGCTCAGGTAAATTTTGGGAGGTGGGGGGCCTCTGCACAGAGTTTTTGTTTTACCTTCATGTATAGAATGCATGAAGGTAAAAAAACTTGAGCTTTTAGAACCACTTTAAGCTGACTATACAATCTGATTGTACAATCTCTTTTAAATCTACCATCAACTATGTAGTGTAAGGGCCTGCCTGACTTGATTCAGATTGTATAATGTATGGCCAATTGTAAACCTACATTTTTAATAAGCACAATTCCATTTTTCCATTTATGCTGGTGTAAAAAAATTACTGTGATGCCGCGTACACACGACCATTTTTCTCGTCGGGAAAAATGACATTTTTTCTTTTTGACGAGAAAAATGACCGTGTGTGGGCTTTTGATCATTTTTTTGACGAGAAAAACTGCATTAATCACAACGAGAAAAATTAGAACATGCTCTAATTTTTCTCGTCGTGATTCACGGCATTTATTTCCGCGGCAGTTTAGGGAAACGCTGCCGGGGAGCCTACACACGGTCGTTTTTCTCGACCAAGAGAAAAAATGTCGGGAAAAACGGCCGTGTGTAGGGGAACAAGCCGTTCCTCGTTTTTCCCGTCGATTTTCTCGACGGTGTTTTCACCGTCGAGAAAATCGATCGTGTGTACGCGGCATGAGGATACTTATCACTTAATGTCTAGTTAAGAGCACTAGCTGGTTTTCTTTTGCCTGTGGGCAGAACACAGAAAGCTACAGAGACCAAAGCTGGAGATATTTTAGGCTAGATTCACATTGTAATGTGTAGCAATGGACATTGTGCGCATTGGTGCTAGGTGGTGCTATTAATTCTAAATGGCACCCCAATGCATTTGGCTGATTAATGTGTTTTGCAGCACAGTTCAATGCACTAATCTGCAATGCTAAAACTGCTAAATGTACCTTTTTGATGATTTCTGGTGCGCTAAGCAGCTTGCGTGTGGGCTGTCTTGACGAAATGTCTATGCTGCTTAAAATCCAGTAATACGCTGTCTCACCCTGCTCTGCACATGCTCAACTGCTCTCTATTTTTAGGCATTTTTAGGCACTGCTGAGTTTGTAGAGGCCGATCTGCTGACAACCTTAAAGTGTTACTAAACCCAGGAGCCTGCATTCACTATATTTGGTTTCCCACAGTACACAGAACATGGAAATGCAATTATTTTAATAAATATAAACTGATAAATACCTTTTCTCATCAGCAGTATAAAAGCAGCATTGTGACTTCTATCAGTTCCTAGTAAAGCTTGTAGGAGTTTTCATTCTACCCTGATCCTCTGTCTGGACAGTGCTGATTGGCCCTGTGCTGATCACATGCACCCTGGCTCTGTAAATATCAGGTTATTTTTTGGAGAATAAGAGGAGGATCAGAGAGACAGGATCAAACAGCCTTTATACATGTAGCGGGCATGCACTTTCCCTGTGTATTTAAACTGGCAGAGACACCAGTAATGTGCAGTTCCCTGAGGCTCAGCGGGTGGCGCTGTCGCCTTGGGCTGGGGTTGAACCATTGCTGTGTGCCATACCCCTTTTTGTCCTCCCTCGGCAGCGGTATGGTGGGGCGGGGAACCCGCCGTGCCTGCTGGGAGAGGGGATAAAGGGGGCGGCCATCTTTGTCACGGGTTCGAGTCCCAGGCACCTTCAGCCTGAGGGCGGTGGCTCGTGTCGGTCCTCTAGGCGGCCTAGGCCTGGAGGACGTTCGGAGGTCGTGTTCCATCCCAGGCACCTTTGGTCTGGGGTGAGGTACTCGGATGGAGGTCTGGAGCTCAGTGCCCACCAATGAGTTCCACGAGGGAAGGAGATCCTAGGGGACCCCGGGAGTGGGTACCCGAATCCAGAGGTGTAATGGACCGGGAGGGGGACTTGCTTGAAGACCTGGTGCAGCATATTGCCAGTGACGGGTGAGCCTCCACCGGAGACCGCCTGGAAGGATATTCCCCCTCGATTGGAGACCGCAACCCACTTTCAGGAAGGAAAGTGGAGAGTTCATTGTGTCTGGGCCTACTCGTATCCACACCCCTCTGTCTGTTCTATTCGTTGAGGGAGTCAAACTGTCTGTGCATTACTCTGTTATCGGAAGAATAAAGGAGTGTTGGACTTTATTGGTGTGGGGCTCATTTTCTGGCAGACATTGTTCAAGAAACCACCAGGAGGAGGCTCCAGATGCAGAACCCCAACCCGAAGGTAAAAGAGGATTGTCTCTCACTGCACATACATCTGCAGGGGAACTTGGCATGGTGACCTCGCACTCTCTCCTCAGAGGCACCCCTAGACCAGTGCCAGAAGAACTGTTGGAGAGAGAGAGAAAGTGGAGGTAGCTACATACACAATGCAAAGGATTAACCCCTTAGGTTCCACAGTGAGTATAACATGCATGCTTTACGGCATATACAGACTGATTTTACTGTTGTGGGTTTAGTAACACTTTAAAGCAGAGTTCCACATTCCCCTTCCGGTGACACATTTGGCACCTTTCAGGGGGGAGGGGGGAACATGTACCCGTCTCCACTTCTGGAAGACCTGGCTGCGGCGAGATGCTGCGAGGTCCCCGGAAGTTCAGCCCCCTCCTCCTTGCTCTGCCACAGGGCCAGTTAGAAAGCGCAGCATGCTTTGCACATGTGCATTAGGGGACCGGACGTGGGCGGTTTTCCTTACCAAGAATGGCGGCAGCAGCACCCAAGAGCCCACATCGCGGGACCCCTGGACAGGTAAGTGTCCTAATATTAAAAGTCAGCAGCTGCAGTATTTGTAGCTACTGACTTTTTTTATTTTTGGAGGGGGGGCAGGGGGCTGGAGCTCCACTTTAAAGCAGAATTGAAACCTCCTATCCTTTACAGCCAAGGAAGCTGCTTCTGTTTGAATTGCAACTGCCATGGTGCTGCACATGTGATCAGTTAGGACACCAGCCATTTGGTGGTTTGACAGTTTGGTTGAGGAGGACACAATCAAATCAAACTGTTTTGAGAAACTGGTAAATTGATGGGTTTAGTTCTTTTTTATGATTTACAGCTTTGGGGCTTTGGGCTTCAGCAAAATGGCCGCCTTCAGCAAGATAAAATGCTGGAGGCAATTTACAGCACACACTCATTTTGGTAGCATAATTGTTAATGTAGAATGTATGTTCCTTGCTAAAGAACATTTTTTTTATTATCAATTTGTCATGGGTAAAGTTCCGCTTTAACCATTTAAGCCCTGAAAGATTTGGCCCCTTAATGACCAGGCCATTTTTGCGATAAGGCTTTAAGTGACAATTGCGCAATCGTGTGATGTTGTACAAAAACAAATCTGATGTCCATAGAGCATTCTTTTGGTGGTATTTGATCACCTCTGCGATTTTTTTTTTTTTGCTCTATAAACAAAAAAAGAGCGACAATTTAAAAAAACAAAAAAAAACAATATTTTTTACTTTTTGCCATAATAAATATCCCCAATTTAAAAAATAAATAAATCAAATTTCTTCCTCAGTTTAGGCCGATATGTATTCTACATATTTTTCATAAAGAAAATCGAAATAAGCGCATATTGATTGGTTTGCGCAAACGTTATAGTGTCTACAAAACAGGGGATAGTTTTATTGTTTTTTGTTTTTTTTGTTTTTTTTTTACTAGTAATGCCGGTGATCTGCGATTTTTATCGAGACTGCAACATTGGGGCGGACAGATCGGACACTTTTGACACTTTTTTTGCAACCATTGACATTTATACAGCGATCAGAGCTAAAAATAGCCACTGATTACTGTATAAATGTCATTGGCAGGGAAGGGGTTTACACTGGGGGGCGATCAAGGGGTTAAATGTGTGTCCTAGGGAGTGTTTCAAACTGTGGGGGGATGGGACTGCCTGGGGGAGGAGACCGATTGTTGTTCCGAAGCATTAGGAACAACTGATCGGTCTCCTCTCCCCTGATATTATGGAGATCTGTCTATTTACATTGACTGACCTCCATTCTGTCTCTGTGTGTTGTGATCGTGGGTGCCCGGCAGACATCGCGACCACATGGCACGCGCATCGGCTCAGTTGTCGCACGCCCCCTAGTGGTCTTAAAGCGGTCGACGTACAGCTACGACCGCTCGCCCAGGGGAGCCAACCTGCCGCAGTATAACTGCGGCGATTGGTCAGGAAGCAGTTAACGTGCGTTATTGTGTGTACATTAAACACACCGCAAAGATGCAAATGCACTCTTAAGGACTGAAAACCTATATGATAATTTTATTGTGAACTTCATGTACAAATATTGAAAATATTAATAATATAATTTGCTTTTAATAAATTCAGCTAATCCTGAAAGTTTTAGTGAACTTAAAAAAAATAAAGTAAAAGTTAGCAAATAGTACATAGTGATTATTTTTTGTTATTTGCCATTCTCAACCAGGGTTCCTCCAGAAGTTGCTAGGCTAGGGGTCCTGTAGCTGTGGCTTTCTGACCTCCTATTTGATGGTGCCCGCATAGTTCCGGGGCCAATGATCCTTTCAGCTGTTTTTAAGGGTGGCATTCTGACCATCACCTTAAAAGGGATTCGTCCCACTGACCACTAATGAATTGGTTTTAACAAGCGTTCTTTGATAACTGAAGGGGTTCTAATAAGTGTAAAAAGCTTGAGAAGGGCTGCTTTGGTAAATTTGTATGGGCCAGTTTACCATCTCAAAAATACAGGAGTGGGACTTTCTTTGAGCTACAGTTTTAAAACGTCCCAAAAAAACTAATTTAAAATTGTCACAGCTCAAAACATCATGTAAACTGCTACAGTGCCAAAGCATCATTTAAGATGTCAAGGAGCATTGTTTACCATTCCAAATGTTGCTTCCAACTTTTTCTTTTAAATGGTGCCCAATAATTTTCACTTTGCATACTTATGAATACATTTTGAGTTTTTGCTTGAAGTTCTCCTTTAATACATTGGTTTAAATATGATTCCCTTCATTGTCTTTAGGCTTCTGTTTAAAATTAGGCACAGGAGGCTTTTTGGTCTTTCCCAGGAGGCTCATCGTGTGCACTGCCAGGAATAAAGTGTTTCAATCCAAACAGATCAATGACAACCAATGTAGATTACATCCTTCAGTTCTGTTGTACATGGGCTGGCTACACAAGCCACCTCATTTTTAAAGCAGAGCTTCACTCTCTCAAGCCATATCGTCTATTTTGAATCCTTATGCTGTTAGAATTGGTAAAAAGAAAGGAAAATATATTATATTTACTTGTTTTCTTGTTTTTTTCTTGTCTTGCTTTTTAATATTTCCTGAGTTACTTCTTGGTTTCCAGCATGGGCGTAGCAATAGGGGTTGCAGGGGTCACAATCGCAACCCCGCCCCTAGCTCCAGGGGGCCCCAGCAGCCTCCCTGTCATATTATCATATCCTCCACAAAGTCCAGCTCTGATCTGCAGGACTGACAAGCGGAAGTGAAATTGTGCGAGTTCAGCTGAACTCGCATGGCTTCCGTACTGCAGCCCAGTGTGAACCTTGCCTCAGACTTTAGGAGGGTTGGCTTGTGGCTAATGGGAGTAGAAAATGCCCCAGTGTCAGTGGGAGTAAACAATGCTCCATCATTGGTATTAGTGGAAGAAATAGTCCATCCTTGGTGTCAATGGAATTAATAGTGCCCCAAGGGCTGAAAAAAAAGGCAAACAAAGGGCTGAATCTTGCCATGGGGCCACTCTTTGGAAACAACTGCTCCACTGACTCACTAGGTAGGCAATTCAGAATCAGGATGACAACCCCAGAACCTACACCTTTAAAACCATAGGTAAGGGCAGGGCTCATATTTCCTGTCACACATCAAGCCACAACGCTCAGTTTTTATAGTGCTGCCGTAAAGCATCAAGTTAGAATCTTGCACCTCTTTTCCTAGACAGCACGGATGGCAAAACGTGGGCAGCTTCCTAATCATCTGAACCTGCTGTGCATTCAAGCAGCAATCCTTATTTTGTATTTTGCAAGTGTATGTCGTTGATAAAATGGATGATAATTCACGGGAGGCGAAGCAACAGCAGCAGTTGCATTACCCTCACTACTTAACTATATTGCTTATTCCTATTATGATCTCAGTATATTCAGCTACTATAAATCCTTCATATGTATGACCTATTTGTTTCTCAAAGGTTGCCTGCAGTGTCCTTCAAAAGTCTTACAGGAAAGGGAGATGTGCTGCTCAGAAGTGAAATGAGAAAAGCCTTCTAAAATCAGTTATTTTGAAAGATTCCTTGACTTTTAACAAAGTGTGTCTAAACCAAAACCAAAAATGTAACATATTGCAGCTTACAAGTCCTTTAGGAGGTGGCTGCATTTGTCTTTTTTTTCAAGCATCTTTTTGTTTATTTTCACCAGGTAATCCTGCAAATAACACACATCCTGTCCCTGGGTTGTTACGTCACTCCCCCCCTCTATGGAGGGAGCCATGGTTGTCCCTCTAGGCTGCTCTTCTGATATGGACTAAAAACATGTCCGTATCTTTCCATCTCCATTACACAGGGGCAGGGCAGGGGCGTACCTAGAGCATTTGGCACCCGGGGAGGATCCTGTATCTGCCCCCCCCCTCCTCCCCCATACGACCCCCCCATCTGACCCCCCACCCCATCTGACAATATTATAAGTGAAATACCGCTGTTCGCACACTTACCACAGGTGTTCTTGTTTGCAGGACAAGAAGGTGTGGGATGATGTGCTTGGTGACCCTAGAATCGGAATGTAAACATTTCTGGGGTGTTCGCTGGGGTGCAAAGCATGAAGAAAAGTGTGGTTTTGCAATGTGGAATGCACGCCAACCACAGGGACCAGGAAATAGGGCCAGAAATGTGTTCCAACGGGTACTTCCTGCCGCCGTATGAGTCATTTCCCCTTCGCGGTCTGCCGCAATCTTTGTAGAGACTGCTACTAGAGGTCAAAGCTCCCTATGCTCGAAAAGGGAAACAGAACCGCTAAAAAAGCGGCACCAGCCTGTGGCACCCCTATGCGGCGCCGGCCTGACACCCCCCCAATATGTGGCACCCGGGGCAGACAGCCCCCCTGCCCCCCAGTTGGTATGCCACTGGAGCAGGGCAATTAGTAGTTAATAGAAAATGGCTAGGAATCAACAGGAGGGAAGTCAGAAGCGCTGTAGGGAGAAGGGGAGGAGTCAGGGCAGTAGGGAGAATTTGTGCTGCACAGGGTGATTAGGATGTGCCTGGGCACACCTGGCACACCCTGTGCGCACACCTGTGTAACTAACCCCCTGAGTCTGGTGTCCTCTTTGATGATGTCATTACACCAAGAGCAAAAGAGCTCTCTAAAGCTGAACAGCAGGTTAAACAAAAAAGAATGAGCTGATTCCCCTATCCACACATTTGAGGTTGATAGGGGAATCCTTCCTGCTGTGGTATTGTATTCCACACCATCAGAATAAAATGACAGTGTTGCCGGCTTTATGCTGCACTGATCATTTGGGAAAAACCCAACAGGCTGGTTGTACGCAAGTCGATCGATAGGTTTTGGCTGGTCCATGTATGACCGGCTTAAGGCCCTTATAGAGATGGTTGTGGATGTACATGATTTAAAAAGATTGCCAAATTATTTTAGCGTGCCATGACCAGACCTTCTGGAACAAGTGTGTTGTGGACTATTAATAAAAGACAGAGTTGATTGACGACAGTAACTGTAGTCATGTTTGGCACAAACCAAAGACAGCATTTCAAGAGAAGAACCTCAAACCAACTGTGAATCATGGTGGTGGAATTTTTATGGTTTGAGTTTGCTTTACCGCTTCAGGGCAGCTTGCAGTTATTAAGTCAACTATGAATTCTGCATCATAACAAAGTGTGCTTGATGAAAATGTAAGGGCATCTGTCCAAAATTGGAAGATGAAACAGAAATAATCTTTCAACATGATAATAACCCAAAGCACACTAGTAGATCCATCAAAGAATAGCCCAAACCGAAGAAATGCAGGGTTTCAGACTGGCCTAGTTAAAGCCCTGATTTGAATCCCATTGAAGTGTTGTGGGGGGAGGGAGATTAAACCGACAGTTCTTGCAGTTCATGCAAACCCACAAACATTTTGCAACTAAGGGAATTTTGCAAGGAGGACTAATCAAACATTTCACAGAGTCAATGTCAGAGATATCCACAAGAAGTCATTTTTGCTAAAGGGAGCAATACCAACTTCTGAGGCCAAGGGTGTATTTACAAGGGTGTATATCGATAAATACCAGTATGTTGATGTTTTTGTAAAAAAAAATCAAAGTCAAAATTTCCTTGTATTTTTATTCAAGTACATCAGTTTCATCTGTAGGCTGTAGCTGTTTGCTTAAATAAATATCCAATGTGTGCCTGTTCAAATATGTTGAAACTGTCAAAAAGTTCCATGAAGTGTACATTTCAGAATGTCTGTTGTGTGTTAGTATGATATACAGCAATTTATCTGAAAAATGACAGCCCTTTCCCTTTAATAAAATATCTAATGGCTAAGATAAAGCTGGTCTGTAGACATGTGCACACTGAAATATTTTGTTTCGGAATTTCGTTTTCGTCCGAAAAATAAATTTATTTAGTTACTCCCGAAATTCGTTTTTATTTATTTTGTTTTTCGTTAGAAATTGCATTCGTCCGAAAATCTGAATTAATTAAGGTCGAATCTGTCATTGAAGGCTTATGGTGTCTGTCGAATGTTCAAAGAAGATTCGACGGAGCAGTGAAACTGTACGATGCCGCAATCATACATTTCCGGTCGAATGTTCCGCCCACAAGCTATAGAAGAATTCTAATGTTGTATGACTAGTAATAATTATATTTATTCATTACTATTACTAGTCAACCAACATTAGAATTCTTCTATAGCCTATGGGCGGATGCATTTGACCGGAAATGTACGATTGCAGCGTCGTACAGTTTTGCTGCACCGTCGAATCTTCTAACTTTCGATGCTTTGTCGAATCTTCGTCATTCGAGCTATTTTACTGCTCCTCCTCTTTGGTTACAATCAGCCAATAACATTCATCATCAACTTTATTTTTATTTTACTTCCCCCACCCAATTCCAGCAGTGATCTTTTCTCTCCTATGTCGAATCTTTTCTCTCTATAATAACAAATCTTTTCTCTCCTATGTCGAATCTTTTCTCTCCTATGTCGAATCTTTTCTCTCTATAATAACAAATCTTTTCTCTCCTATGTCGAATCTTTTCTCTCCTATGTCAAATCTTTCCTCTCCTATGTCGAATCTTTCTCTCCTATGTCGAATCTTTCCTCTCCTATGTCGAATCTTTTCTCTCCTATGTCGAATCTTTTCTCTCTATAATGTCGAATCTTTTCTCTCCTATGTCGAATCTTTTCTCTCCTATGTCGAATCTTTCTCTCCTATGTCGAATCTTTTCTCTCTATAATGTTGAATCTTTTCTCTCTATGTAGAATAATCTTGGACTAATAGAGTTAAGGTTAGGCACATTCGACCACAGGTTCGATAGACACAGATTGTTATTGTCAGCGTCACGTCGAATCTCCTATCTATATCGAACTGTTGTAGCAACGAAAACGAAAATAAAGCATTTGTTTATGTCGGATCTTTCGGTTTTCGGATTCTGTGCATTCGTTTTCGTTTGTTAAAACGATAAAGAAAATAGCTGAAATTCGGACGAAAATGCATTCGGACGAAAACGAATGCACATGTCTACTGGTCTGCAGGCAAGCAGCTAAATACAGAGATGATGGCACGCATATAAGGTTTCTGTTTTACCTGCCAAATGATTTGAATGAACAAATGCGTGATAGAATAATAGATCAATAGGATAATAGATCATCTCAGCCAAAATAAATTTCAAATAAAACAATTTTAGAAAGAAAAAATATAGAATTTGATTGGCTACTAAAATGTGAATTCCCAGTGGGGATACTATATCAGTATGCACATTCTCATGTGGCTGGGAGAGGGATAATCTGCTGTACAAAGTAATCAGTACTAGTGCTGGAATAGCATTGTGATATCTTATGCCGCGTACACACGATCGGAAAATCCGACAAGAAAACCGTGGATTTTTTTCCGACGGAATGTTGGCTCAAACTTGTGTTGCATACACACGGTCACACAAATCTTGTCGGAAATTCTGACCATCAAGAACGCGGTGACGTACAAGACGTACGACGAGCCGAGATCAATGAATTTCAATAGGCAGTTCGGCTCTTCTGCTTGATTCTGAGCATGCTTGTTTTTTTTTTTGTGAGTCGGAATTGCATACAAATGTTTAGAATTTCTGACAAGAACTTTTCTTGTCGGAAAATTTGAGAACCAGCTCTCAAATTGTTGTTGTCGGAAATTCCGACAGAAAAAGTCTGATGGAGCCTACACACGGTTCGGAATTTCCGACCAAAAGCTCACATCGAACTTTTCTTGTCGGAAATTCTGACCGTGTGTAAGCGGCATAAGTGTTTCTTTTTGTTTAGGTGAGTTTTTAATAAAATAGTTTGCACTATGTGGATTTATCATTCTTGTGTCCTTCAGTTTTGAAATTTGGAGTTACAAAAATGATGGAAAATGCAGATCCAGTGAATGTACCTTTTAGAAAGGATTTGTTTAAACGTATATGACCTGTTTTTAACTAAGGGGTAATTTTAGCTTGTTCAGTTTGTTTGCCGTGGGGTGTCATTGGATTAATGACATAAGAGCAATTTCAGCGGAATAATTCTGCATGTAAAATGCCATATATTGAGTGGACTGCTGATGGTTTGAATTAGCTGTCTGAATTTCTTGACATTGCGTATTTTTATCTTGGCAAATTGATGTTTTGTCATTTTGTTTTTATTGAAAACTATTAATGTAGCACTTTTTCACTTTGGGGGTATTTTATGATTGGGTTGTAGGGGGGAACACTATATTGTATGGGCATTATTAGATATTTAATATTGTATAATAATATTTTGCATTCTCTTTTTGAGCCAGCAGGAAGTGTTGTGGTCTCCTTTTTATATTTTCCAAATTCTTGGCTTACTGCTTTAATGTAAAAAGCATGTTGTTTACAGGAATTTGTTGAGTCATTCTTTATTAGCTATGAGATTCAAATGAAATAAAATGAGCTGTAAAGCAAGTGGCTTCTATTTCTTTAACTAACCTATAATGCTCTGGGAATAATTTGTCTTTTATTATATACTCAAAACCAATAAAACTAAAACTGATATAGTTTTTATTTAGCACCACCACCCCCAAAGTTAACAACACACATGGAGAATAGGCACATATGCACCAAGCTCAGTGTCAGCCCGCAGGACCAAAAGAAAACCATACAAAGAATTTTGCCAACTAAATGGGTAAACTGTTCGGGTCCACATCCCTGGTACATAGAATGAACAGACATTTCTTAAAAAAATTGGATTTTAAAGGACTAAAAACAGGTGTGAAATGTATAAAAGTACACAATTTATTGATAAAACATACAGACAGAATATATAAAAAGATGGATCATATATCATAAGCACATGATGTATGAAACATCTTCAAATTGAACCAATAAAATAACCTAGAAATCAACTGTCCAGAATGAGACAAAAGAAATCCAACACGTTTCAACAAGCAAAGTCTTCTTCAGGGACAATAGGTTATAAGGTTCCAGATTTTGCATGGTTAATCATATATGCTAATAATATAGCAACTGGAAATCATGACTGAAGAGCTATAGGTGCATCACTCAGAGTATGCCCGCAAGCAGAGAAGGAAAGAACCGCCCGACGGGGCCCAATACTTTTGCAACCAAGGTCTCATAGGATCCTGGAATTTTTCTTGCGCTTGGCGGCTTTATGCATATGGCTCAAACATCTTACCATTTTAAAATCACAGCCTTTTAAGAACAATATCATCTTTTTTCAATATAGGAGAGACACACAGGTCTTCCGATTGCTCCGGCCCCTGTTGGGGCGACTTGGTTTTGGACTGGGGGTGGTTCTTCTCTGCTTGCGGGCACACAGGAGTGATGCACCTCGGTCTCGATTGCTCTTGAGTCATGATTTCCGGTTATTGGTTCATTTTGAAGATTTTTCATACATCATGTGCTTATCATATATGATCCATCTTTTTATATATTCTTTCTGTATATTTTATCAATAAATTGTGTACTTTTATACACTTTAACAGTTTTTGTTCCTTTAAAATCCCATTTTTTTTTATAAATTTCATTCAAAAGAAAACAATATGTTCAGAGCAGCAATGTGGTATAATGGAATTTCCATTAAAATAGTCCATAATGTCTATACAACAGTTAACCTTAGAAGGCAGCTCAGTGAGAAACAAGAAGCCGCTCTGGAGCAACTGAGGAGTAAACACAAGCGCCAATCTAAAGCCTCGTACACACGATCAGATTTTTGGATGAAAGAACGTCCGTTTTTTGTGGCATGCTAGTCTCATGTTGAAAGTAAAGAGGTTACTCACCATACAAAAATTCTCGTACGACAGAATACAACTTCAGAAGTGACATAATGTATTGACTAGTTTTGTATGTATTCTTTCGTTTCTGAGCATGTGTGGTCTTCCCTAGGCTTGTGCACAACGGAAAAATTCGGTTAGTTTCGGTTCGTTTCTTTTCGGTCCTGTTGATTCGTAATCATTCGTAATTTTGCTAGACGGGATTTTTCGTGTTCGGACTAATTCGTATTTTCGCAAGCGACATTTTTCGTTGAATTTTTAGTTGATTTATAATTCGTACTTTCGGTAGAGTACATTGTTTTTCGTTGATTCTGGACACAACTCCTACTTTCGTAACTTTTTTTGGGTTCGTTGATTCGTAATTTTCTGTGTCTCTCTCACGACGACGCTGCCTATTATGCCTAATGTGCTTCGAATGGATTTGTACTTTTCTAAATACATAGCAGTTATTTGTAACGATTCGAAATCTCGTATTTTACTTTTGTTTTTTACATGCGGCTATAGGCTCCGCCCCTGTACACCATTTTGAGAGGGAGTTCAGCACGGTGAGGGAGAAGCAGAGAGCAGAGCAGAGTGTTATTGTGCTTCGAATGGATTCGAAATCTCGTATTTTACTTTCGTTTTTTACATGCGGCTATAGCCTCCGCCCCTGTACACCATTTTGAGAGGGAGTTCAGCATGGTGTGGGAGAAGCAGAGAGCAGAGCAGAGTGAGTGTTATTGTGCTTCGTATGGATTCGTACATTCGTAACTTTTTCATAACGAATTATGCCGAAGACATTCGGGCATTCGCTATTTGCGGTATAATTTATTTCGGATTCGGTCTTATTCGTAATTGCTTTGTTCGGAAATTCGAATGCTTCCGAATGTCCGAAAGTTGCTAAATTCGGACGAATTTCGATTCGTTACGAAACGAATTGCACAAGCATAGTCTTCCCCTTACGATTTTTTTCGTATGAAAACCGTACGAATTAAACGCAAATTGGACGTTAAGTTCACGTAAGACAAAAATATTATAGTCTGCACATCCAGCTTTTGTCTGATGAAAAACTGGAATCGGCTGTCGAAAGCACCATACTAACGATCCGAAAATCGGCAGATCATTCGTCTGACATTTTACTTCCGATTTTCGCCTTAAAGTGATTGTAAAGTCGATTTTTTTTTAAAATAACAAACATGTTATACTTGCCTCCTCTGTGCAGTTGGTTTTGCACAGAGCAGCCCGGATCCTCCTCTTCTCGGGTCCAGTGGTGGAGAGCCAAACTGACATCACCATGAAAGGACCAGAAGTCATGAGACAAACAGTGCTGGAGCACTGGTCTCCATTCTTAGAAGAGGTACCGGCTAGGGATACATGATGGTGGATTTATGTATGCATTATGTGAATGGGAGGGCAGAGATGGGGGAAAACAGTATTTGGTTGGAGGTGAGCTTTAAGAAAGCCATTAACACTTAACCTTCCCCTCAATACATCCTCACCTTGTCTTGTGCCAAAAGCGTCTGTTCTGATAGATCCTAGCACCCAAAGAGATTATTTTGTGAATTTAGGATAGGAAGATATTTTTGAAAAGCTGTATGTAAGGCATTAGCAGAAATGTGCAGCTACTGGCCTGTAGAGCTGCAGCCTGTCACACGGCTGTAGTTAAGCATCCATCACTTTATGCCAAATGGCAGTTGTGCTTAAATAAGCAATTTTCTCACTGAATGTATTTATGTCACAGTCCTTTTTAACACTTAAAAGTGCTTCTCCTAGCATCCCTGCTCTGGTACTTAGTTTACAGTATGATGATACACCCCAGTGGTGTGCAGCCATCTTTTTGGGACCTCAGTGTCATCCCTAACATTTCTTATGGATTACATACTATATAACAGGTGAAGCTGCAATTGATTCGGCACTCTAAAGTAGAACTATGGGCAGGCTTTGGACATTTAAACATTACCAAATTTTTAACAAGCAGGAAATAAGCTTAAAAAACAAGCTTTCATTGACCCCTGTAGCAGCTGCAGACACTATGCATTCCATCCTTAAAAGGATAGTTCACCTTTACAAAAAAACTGCCTATGCAGGTAAGGGATGTTTTTAGATTAAAACAAACTGTGCGGCTCTGACTAAAGATAGATAATACCCTTCCTATAGGTGTAGGCCATTTACATACCTTATGAAGCCTGACTGCAATACTCCCAGGATGTTGCTAAGTACTCCCAGGATGTTGCTAAGTGAGGCCTAGTCTAGGGTGACCAGACATCCCCGGTTTCAGGGGACAGTACCCGGAATGAGGACACTGTCCCCAGACCAAGTCTGTCCCCAGTTTTGTCCCCGGATTGGATTTTAACAGGGACTGGGGCAATTTCAAAGACAGTCAGTGCAGAATTAAAAAAAAATCTGAGTTACACACCCCCGCTCTTACTATCTTAAGGGGGTGTATTTTTTTCCATTATCTGTGCCCCTTTCTGATGATCATGTGCTGGTCGGAGCCGAGGGAATATTTCTTCAGTTTCGGGTGCCCATTCAGCTCCGCTCGCATGTTCTTAAGTCCCAGCCAGCCGGCTGCCTGCTTATCTCCTTGCCTTCCCTGGAGGAGTGATCTTCCTCTGCTCCCCACCCAGTAGTAGCCGGGGCCCGGAGAGTGAGACTTGACAGGCTGTGAGGCGGGCGGCGGCGGCGATGATTGCCGCCATTACAAGTAAAAAAAAAATATGTCCCCGGATTTCATTTTAAAAATCTGGTCACCTTAGCCTAGTCGTCACTGCTCACCTCCACCTTAGGGGTATTCTTCCCACTGGTCACAGAATTGGTTTAACCTGTTCAGCTCTAGAGGTAGTTTTTTTCATAATTGCACACATGTAAAAATCGATATTTTTGGCAATAAAATTACTTACACCCCCAGAACATTATATGTTTTCTGAAAGCAGAGGCCCTGTAGACATTTTTATGTCCCATAATATTAGCGCAACTGTTTAACCGCTTGCCGACTGGCTCACGCACTTATACGTCGGCAGAATGGCACGCCTGCGCAAAGCACCTGCCGCGAGCTCCGTGACCGTGCCCGCAGGACCCACGGACTCGATGTCCGCCGGTGTCCCGCGATCATGTCAAGGAGCTTCAGAACAGGGGGATGCCTGTGTAAACAAGGCATTTCCCTGTTCTGCCTTGTGACAAGACACTGATCTACTGCTCCCTGTCATCGGGAGCAGTGATCAATGTCATGTCACTAGTAGCCCTGCCCCCCCCACAGTTAGAATCACTCCCTAGGACACACTTAACCCCTTCCTCGCCCCCTAGTGGTTAACCCCTTCCCTGCCAGTGTCATTTACACAGTAATCAGTGCATTTTTATAGCACTGATCGCTGTATAAATGACAATGGTCCCAAAATAGTGTCAAAAGTTTCAAAAGTGTCCGCTGCAACATCGCAGTCCCACTAAAAAGTGCAGATCGCAGATCGCCGCCATTACTAGTAAAAAAAAAAAAAAAAAAAAATGAAAAGCCATAAAACTATCCCCTATTTTATAGACGCTATAACTTTTGCGTAAACCAATCAAAATACGCTTATTGCAATTTTTTTTACCAAAAATATGTAGAAGAATACATATCGGCCTAAACTTAACCTAAATTTGTTTTTTGTTTTTATATATATTTTTTGGGGATATTTATTATAGCAAAAAGTAAAAAATATTGAATTTTTTTCAAAATTGTCGCTCTTTTTTTGTTTATAGCGCAAAAAATAAAAACAGCAGAGGTGATCAAATACCACCAAAAAAAAAGCTCTATTTGTGGGAAAAGAAGGATGTCAATTTTGTTTGGGTGCAACGTCGCACGACCGTGCAATTGTCAATTAAAGCGACGCAGTGCCGAATCGCAAAAAATGGCCCAGTCATTGGGCAGCCAAATCCTCCGAGGCTGAAGTGGTTAATTAAAGCTAATTTTTAGTAAATAATATAATAAAATTACTTTTATTGCAAATACGCACAATATACAGTAATACCAGTCTTTTGGTAAAATATAAAAGATGAGGTTGTGTTGAGTATATAGATACCAAACATGTCAGGTCATAATTATATAGTGTAGCGGGTATGTGCTTCTCTATTTGAATCTGGTGGGGAAACTGTGATGTATGGTTCCCTGGGGCCCACCGGGTGGCGCTGTCACTTTGGGCCCGGGGTTGAGCCATCATTGCAGTGTCGTACCTCTTTTTGGCCTCTCTCAGCGGTTGTATGGTGGGGCGGGAAACCCGCCGTGCTTGCTGGGAGGGGGTATAAAGGGGGCGGCCATTTTTGTGGTGGGAGTCGAGTCCCGGGCACCTTCAGCCTGAGGGCGGTGGTTCGTGTCGGTCCTCTAGGCGGCCTAGGCCTGGAGGACGTTCGGAGGTCGTATTCCATCCCAGGCACCTTTAGCCTGGGGTGAGGTACTTGAATGGCGGTCCGGGACTGAGGGTCCCGGACTCAGGCTCCGCGAGGGAGGAAATTCCTAGGGGACCCCGGGAGGGGGTACCCAAATCCAGTGGCGTAAAGGACCGGAGGGGGGGACTTACCTGAAGACCTGGTGCAGCAAATTGCCAGTGACAGGTGAGCCTCCGGAGACCGCCGGGAGGGATGTCTTCCTCGATTGGGAGCAGAAACCTACTTCTGGGAAGGAAGTAGGAGAGTTCATTGTGCCTGCGCCTACTCGCATCCACACTGATTGTGTTCACTTTTCCATGAGAAGAATAAAGGAGTGTTGGACTTTAGTGGTGTGGGGCTCATTTACTGGCAGACACTGTTCGAGAAACCAGGAGGAGGTCTCCAGATGCAGAACACCGACCCGAAGGTAAAAGAGAATTGTCTCCCACTGCACACACACACCTGCAGTGGGAACTTGGCGTGGTGGCCTCGCACTCTCTCCTCAGAGGTACCCCTAGACAAGAGCCAGAGCCAGAAGAATTGAGAGGAGAGAGAGGGGGCCGCTACATATATATATATATATATATATAGACCATAGGCGTGCGCAGCCTATTGCATTAGGGTGTGCACCCCAAAGCTCAAACAGACAAAAGTATTGGGACTCCTGCATTTAGACGCACACAAACACTAAAGGCAATTTATTTTTATTTTTTTAAATATCAAATGCTGTACTTACCTCCACTGTGCAGCTCGTTTTGTACAGAGTGGCCCCGAACCTGGTCTTCTGGGGTCCGTCGGCGGCTGTCTCGGCTCCTCCCCGCAAGAACTATTCACATTCATGCGAGCTCTCTCGCATGGTGGATAGTTTTTGCGGGCGCACTCCCGTAATACAGCTGACGGCTATAGCTGCTCACTGTATCACGCGGCCCCGCCCCCCTGCGCGCTGCGTAATTGGATGTGATTAACAGCAGCGCGAGCCAATGGCTGTGCTGCTTTCAATCAACCAATGAATGAGCCGAGAAGCCAGATGTTTTTTCACCTTAATGCATAGAATGCATTAAGGTGAAAAAACTTGTACCTTTACAACCACTTTAATGACATCTCAGTCTTAGTCTGTAGGGTTCAATATTGAGGTGGCCCCGCCCTTTGCAGCTATAACAGCTTCAACTTTTCTGGGAAGGCTGTCCACAAGGTTTAGGAGTGTCTATGGGAATGTTTGACCATTCTTCCAGAAGCGCTTTTGTGAGGTCAGGCACTGATGTTGGATGAGAAGGCCTGGCTCGCAGTCTCTGCTCTAATTCATCCCAAAGGTGGTCTATTGGGTTGAGGTCAGGACTCTGTGCAGACCAGTCAAGTTCCTCCACCCCCAAACTCGCTCATCCATGTCTTTATGGACCTTGCTTTGTGCACTGGTCCAAGTCATTTGGTGGAGGAGGGATTATGGTGTCGGGTTGTTTTTCAGGGGTTGGGCTTGGCCCCTTAGTTCCAGTGAAGGTAACCCTTAAGGTGTCAGCATATCAAGACATTTTGGACAGTTTCATGCTCCCAACTTTGTTGGAACAGTTTGGGGACGGCCCCTTCCTGTTCCAACATGACTGCGCACCAGTGCACATAGCAAGGTCCATAAAGATAGGGATTTAGCAAGGGTGGTGAAAAATTACCTTCAAGTGCAAAAATTCACATTATAATAGTAACTAAAACATCTAAAATTTAGTGTAACAATCTAAAAAATAAAAATTCCAAAGTGCTATAATGGCACCCCCTTGGACAATGTGCCTGTCTGCTGAATTCACCACCCCATCCCTGCACTGATTGGCAGCACTGATAAGCGGCACTGATTGGCACTCATTTGCACTGGTGTGGAACTGACTAGCACTGACAGGTGGCACTGATTTGCACTGACAGGTAACACTGATTGAAAGTACTGATTGGCACTGACAGGCAGCACTGGCACTGATTGGCACTGCCAGGTGGCACTGATTGGAAGCACTGATTGGCACTCGGCACTGACAGGTGGCACTGATACTTATTGGCACTGATAGGTGGCACTGATTAGCACTAATTGGCACTGACTGGTGGCACTGATTGGCACTGACTGGCATAGACAGGTGGCATTAGTTAGAAGCACTGACAGAGGAGAGGGGGGTTTCCAGGGGCGTACCTAGAGCATTTGGCACCCGGGCGGATCCTATATCTGGCAACCCCCCCGCGTTAAAATGTAAAAACACCCCACTGTGACCCCTGCATCCTTTGATATCTCTGTCACTACTGTATCACTGGCCCCCTTTACATTACACAGCACCCTGCACCACTGGACCCCTTTACATTACACAGCACCCTGCACCTCTGGACCCCTTTACATTATACAGCCCCCTACATACAGAGTGCAGGGTTGAGAGGGTGCTACGTACAGAGTGCAGGGTTGAGAGGGTGCTACGTACAGAGTGCAGGGTTGAGAGGGTGCTACGTACAGAGTGCAGGGTTGAGAGGGTGCTACGTACAGAGTGCAGGGTTGAGAGGGTGCTACGTACAGAGTGCAGGGTTGAGAGGGTGCTACGTACAGAGTGCAGGGTTGAGAGGGTGCCACGTACAGAGTGCAGGGTTGAGAGGGTGCTACGTACAGAGTGCAGGGTTGAGAGGGTGCTACGTACAGAGTGCAGGGTTGAGAGGGTTCTACGTACAGAGTGCAGGGTTGAGAGGGTGCCACGTACAGAGTGCAGGGTTGAGAGGGTGCTACGTAGAGAGTGCAGGGTTGAGAGGGTGCCACGTACAGAGTGCAGGGTTGAGAGGGTGCCACGTACAGAGTGCAGGGTTGAGAGGGTGCCACGTACAGAGTGCAGGGTTGAGAGGGTGCCACGTACAGAGTGCAGGGTTGAGAGGGTGCCACGTACAGAGTGCAGGGTTGAGAGGGTGCCACGTACAGAGTGCAGGGTTGAGAGGGTGCTACGTACAGAGTTCATGTAGTGTGCAGAGTTCAGGAGTCCCATATTTCAGCTAAAATAAAGCCCTTAGTAGTATACAGTACAAACACTGTCTGCAGCCATGAATAATACAGCCACAGCACCTGTGATCATTATTAGACTTGTGCACAACGGAAAAATTTGTTCCGTTTCGGTTCGTTTCTTTCCGGTCCTGTTGATTCGTAATCATTCGTAATTTTGCTAGACGGGATTTTTCGTGTTCGGACTCATTCGTATTTTTGCAAGCGACATTTTTCGTTGAATTTTTTGTTGCTTTATAATTCGTACTTTCGGTAGAGTACGTTGTTTTTCGTTGATTCTGGACACAACTCCTACTTTCGTAACTTTTTTTGGGTTCGTACTTTCGGTAGAGTACGTTGTTTTTCGTTGATTCTGGACACAACTCCTACTTTCGTAACTTTTTTTGGGTTCGTTGATTCGTAATTTTCCGTGTCTCTCTCACAACGACGCTGCCTATTATGCCTAATGTGCTTCGAATGGATTTGTACTTTTCTAAATACATTGCGGTTATTTGTAACGATTCGAAATCTCGTATTTTACTTTCGTTTTTAACATGCGGCTATAGGCTCCGCCCCTGTACACCATTTTCAGAGGGTTCAGCACGGTGAGGGAGAAGCAGAGAGCAGAGCAGAGCAGAGTGTTATTGTGCTTCGAATGGATTCGAAATCTCGTATTTTACTTTCGTTTTTTACATGCGGCTATAACCTCCGCCCCTGTACACCATTTTGAGAGGGAGTTCAGCACGGTGTGGGAGAAGCAGAGAGCAGAGCAGAGTGAGTGTTATTGTGCTTCGTATGGATTCGTACATTCGTAACTTTTTCATAACGAATTATGCCGAAGACATTCGGGCATTCGCTATTTGCGATATAATTTATTTCGGATTCGGTCTTATTCGTAATTGCTTTGTTCGGAAATTCGAATGCTTCCGAATGTCCGAAAGTTGCTAAATTCGGACGAATTTCAATTCGTTACGAAACGAATTGCACAAGCCTAATCATTATCATCAGGTGCTGTGGCTGTATTATTCATGGCTGCAGACAGTGTTTGCACTGGATACTTGTAGTACTCCTTAAAGGACTGCAAGGAATGTACCAGGCTGCAGAACAGTTGGAAGACATAAAAAGAAAGCCTGGGTGGAAGTGCAGATTTATGTGAGTGGAGAGCAGAAACAGAAGAAAGTGAACTGGAAATGGGAGGGGTGATGAGGATCGGTGTGATTTACTGCATGGTCTTACCAAGAAGATGACATGTAGTACACAGAGGGGAAGTGCAGCTGGGGGTGAAAGGTCCCATCACTCCCATGTATCAGGAGAACTTATCAGGAGGAAGGGCTGAGTGACTGGGAAGGAGAGGGTGATGATGGGAATGGAGAGAGCTCAGTGAAGGAGGAGAGCGACATTGCAGTGCAGTCAGTAGCAGATCACTCACCTCGGATCACTGCAGGACTTTCACTCATTGCATGCAGCGCTTGTTCAGGCTTCTCCCCGCATGGGCGCTGCTTCATCCCGCACCCACTAACACAGGAAGCCCGCGGGATGAATTTGAAGAGAAGGAGAAGGCTCTTTGTGTACCCATTGGCCGAGGAAGCAGCTGCACCGCCCCCTTCTGCCTACTCAGCCAATGGGTAGCTGAAGCTCATCGTAAATGCCTCCCTTCTGACAGGAACAAACTAATTTTGATTAGGGGCGGTTCCATGCACTGTGTGTGTCAGAGGCAAAGGGGAGCGATGCGGCTGCCATACATGTGTAGCTCGCGGCATGCGGGAACCATGGCAACTCGCACACGCCGCGGCCATTCCGGGACTCAGCCCTGATTGGGAGGTATGGATTAGGGTGTGCCTGGGCACACCCGGCACACCCCGTGGGCACGCCTATGATATAGACCCATTAGAGACATTAGACCCATTAGACATTAGACCCATGAGAGACCCCATTGTCTCCCTTGTCCTTCACACCATGATCTGCTCGGTTAGATGTGTCCACTGGTTTTACCAGCCAAGAAATGGTGAATCTGAAACTGGAAGTGACAAAATCATTGTCACTTCCTGTTTCTTTGTTTACATGTGAGATGGAGACATGTATATGCCTTGCTCTTACATCACTCTCCATCCTGAAGCCAGTGGTTCCAGTCCCGAGCTCCTGGTAAGGTAAGGTGACCAGATTTTTAAAATGAAATCCGGGGACATATTTATTTTTTTACTAGTAATGGCGGCAATCAGCGACTCACCGCCGCCGCCGCTGCCCGCCTCAAGCCTTTCAAGTCTTACTCTCCGGTCCCCCGGTTACTTCTGGGTGGGGAGCGGAGGAAGATCACTCCGCCAGGGAAGGCAAGGAGATAGGCAGGCAGGCGGCTGGCTGGGACTTGAGCCAAGGCAGAAGAACATGTGAGCTGAATAGACATGCACCCGAAACTGAAGAAATATTCCCTCCACTCCGACCAGCACATGATCATCAGAAAGGGGCACAGATAATCGAAAAAAACAAAACAAACCCTAAGCTAATAGGAGCGGGGGGGGGGGTGTAATTCGGATTTTTTTTTTTTATATTCTGCACTGACTGTCTTTGAAATTGCCCCAGCCCCTGTTCAAATCCAATCCGGGGACAAAACTGGGGACAGACTTGGTCCGGGGACAGTGTCCTCAATCCGGGGACTGTCCCCTGAATCCAGGGATGTCTGGTCACCCTACGGTAAGGGCAGGAAAGGCCAGGGACCATGGGGGCCGCCGCCAATGGGGCTGGCTAAACAAGTAAAGCACAAGCTGATGACTGCAGTAGCAACCATCAGCTTGTGATTAACAGTTCACTGTTTATCACAGTTCACTATGTTTGTCCAAAGAGCTGAAGTAGTTAGGCAAGGGTTTCCCAAGACCTCAACATTATTTCAGGGTTCCTCTGGGGTTAAAAGGTTGAGAAAGCCTGATCTAGACCCTAGCAGGACATACCAAGAGGCATCCATTAGATTCAATTGGGTTTATTTACTAAAGGCAAAAAGGCCCTTCACTTAGCAAGGAGTTTTCCATTAGGTGGGTGAACTAAATGAAGCTTTGCTGATTTCCATCATCCAATCATGTGCAATCAAAAATCCTTTTTTTTTTCTTGCGTGTGATTGGGTATTCTCTGCAAAGTAAATTTCCAACACGTTCACTAAGGAAACATTCCCTTGCAACGTGAGCAGTCTATTTAGCTTTAGAAAACGAACCATATCTTCTTATGCCGCGTACACACGACCGTTTTTAATGACGAGAAAAATGAAATTTTTTTAAATGGTCATTAAAAATGATCGTGTGTGGGCTTTCCAGCAGTTTTCCCGATGAGAAAAACGCAGAGAATCACGACGAGAAAAATTGGAAAATGCTCAAATTTTTCACGTCGTTTTTTACATCGTTGTTTTTCTCGTCATGAAAAACGGCCGTGTGTGGGCTTTAACGACGTGAAAAAAAATGCGCATGCTCAGAATCAAGTATGAGACGGGAGCGCTCGTTCTGGTAAAACTAGCGTTCGTAATGGAGATAGCACATTCGTCACGCTGTAACGGACTGAAAAGCACGAGGCTGAAAAGTGCGAATCGTCGGTCAACAAACTTTACTAACATGAAGGGTGGCGCCATCCGAATGGAACTTCCCCTTTTTAGTGCCGTCGTACGTGTTGGACGTCACTGCGCTTTACTCAAACATTTTTTTCCACGATAGTGTGTAGGCAAGGCAAGTTTTGAGAGGAAACACGAAAAATCACGTCGAGAAAAATGCATTTTTTTTCAATGACATTAAAAACGGTCGTGTGTACGCGGCATTAGAATAAGGCCAATCATTAACGGTTCAAATCTCAGCTGGTTCAGCAGGGACCGACTGAGATTCAAACCATGCATGGGCAGGCTGATTGTACCCAAGTTGATCAATTGATCACCAATTGAGCACCTACCCCCCCATGTTGAGGGCATGCGGCCTGGTACGGTTCAGGGGGGGGGGGGGGGCGCTCGGACGTCCCCACCCCCTTTCTTGACCGACCGGGCTGCGTGCTCGGATAAGGGTCTGGTATGGATTTTGGGGGACCCCCACGCTGTTTTTTTTGGCGTTGGGGTTCCCGTTAAAATCCATACCAGACGGGGGCGTGGTCTGACTATGGAGGAGTAAGGACGTGCCGTGCCTGAGCTCCGTCCGGTCCGCAGCACTAACAGCAGCTACAGGGGTGATCTTTCCCCCGTTTGTCACCCAGGGCATGTCACAACGGCGTCGGGCATCGTCACAGCCCAAAACCGCAAACCAGCAGGGACAGAGATCGCTGGATTCGTTCCTCTCGGACACCCCCCGCCAGCAGAGGGGAAGATCCAAGATGGCGACGGAGAGAGCGGCCCCACAGCAGCAACTCGAGGCTCAGCCTGCGCCGCCGGTGTTGTCTCCTATTCCCTCTCCCAGGGTGGTCAGTGACTCCATCCCCCCTGCCTCCCCCCGCTCCACCACATCACAGGAGCAGGATGCAGTGATTGCAGACCTGGCAGGCGACAGGGATATCAGACAGCATCTGTGGTCTCTCCCCACTAAGGAGGATCTAGAGCGTTTTACCAGCCGGATTGAAAGGGCTTTTAAGCAGGATATTGAACAGCTGAAAACGGACACTACTGAGCTGGGACACAGAGTAGAGACTTTGGAGCAGAAGCTTGATGATACTGTGCCCGCCATCTCCCAGCTCAGGGACCAGTCCTCTGCCCACGGCCACCAAATTGAGGCCCTCCTATGCCAATTAGATGATATGGAAAACCGCAGCAGGCGAGCGAACATTCGCATACGCGGCCTACCCGAAGCCACTGGACCTAAGGACATTATACCTACGCTGCAGGGGGTGTTCCGTGAAATCCTGAGCCTGCCACCCTCGACCCCGATCGAGATAGACAGGGCCCACAGGGCGCTCAGACCCCCGTCAGATGACCCGGAGAACCCCAGGGATATTATTTGCAGGCTCCACAAATATACCCTGAAAGAACGCATCATGCACAAGATGCGTGATAGACCCGTCTTTGACTTCGATGGAGCCCAGCTGTCCTTCTACCAGGACCTCTCCAGACGCACCCTAATGCAGCGACGGGCCTTGCGCCCACTCCTTGCAGAAATTCAAGCTGCGGGCCTCACATACCGCTGGGGCTTCCCCTTTAGCCTCCAGGCGTCCAAAAATGGCAGATGGGCTGTGCTGCACACTAAAGATGACCTCCCTCGCTTCCTGCACACCCTGGAACTTCGCCAGGTTGACTTCCCAGATTGGCGCACTGTTCCTGATATCCCGCTCCCCCAGCTACCTCAACCGTGGATCCCGGGGGGCGGTGGACGTCGGTCCTGTGGCCGCAAACGGCAGACCGAGGGTCCCTCTCCAGGCCCCTCCGCTACTAGAGACTGACCATGTAGCAGGTGTACTTACATTCGGTCCCTTGGAGAGCCTGAGCCCACCCTTTTCTCTGTAATGGCTCCCTGGACTGGGCATAGGAGCTACTGGCCGCAACGCTGCCGTCGCAGACCCACACCATGCAGGACACCGGATCTTGGGGCCCCTGTGACGTTCCCTAACGTTTGACTGATCCTACTGCTACATACTGGTTGAGCGGGTTTGATATGCAACCCAGTGTTTAGATGCCATGTTGTTGTTTTTTTTTTTTTTTTTTTACACTTCTGGGGGGTACATGTTTGGGTACTCCTTACTCACCACCCTGTTTATTTGTCTTCATGGACTGGACGGGGCATCGGGTCCCGCGTCCCGTTGGTGGTTGCCCACGACCCCACTTAGGCCTCACCTACCTAGGTGACCGTCCCTAGCGGGACACCAAGCTCAAGCCCAGGTGGTTTGGGGGTTTGATACCCCCCCCCGGGCTGATTTTGTAGTTCACTATTATACCTTTGTACCTTATCCCCCCTCCCCTCCTTACAACTCTTTTCCCTCCCCCTCTCCCCTCCCTTCCCTTCCCCACCCGCCTCCCCCCCCTTTTTTTTTCTCTTTATCAGTGTCCCCCTTATTGTCTCTGATAGCTAACTGTTTGTTGCTTTAGCCTTCAGGTTGTGTTCTCATCTGTCACCATCCACGAGGGACTCACTGAGGGGTACAGACGGTCCGACTATCATCGGCTTCAGGTATGCCATCACTAAAGGTACTGTCTTATAATGTTAGGGGGCTCTGCTCTCCACACAAGCGCAACAAGCTATGGCTCGAGCTGAAGCGACTGGGGGCCCAAGTAGTATTCTTGCAGGAAACTCACTTTAGACAGCAGTCCCTCCCCAAGATACCCACGCATCTCTATACTCAATGGTTCTTTAGCAACTCCCCGGTAGCTAAATCACGCGGTACCGCCATCGCATTTCACAAATCCTGCCCATTCCAACCTTCAGAAAGCCTTGTAGATCCACACGGCCGCTTTGTATTCGTGAAGGGGGTCATAGCTAACACTAAACTCACTTTTGCGACTCTCTACGCACCTAACACCCAACAACTTTCCTTTATAGACTCGGTACTAGAAAAGCTGACTGATTTCAGGGAAGGCCTTCTAATTCTTGGAGGAGACTTCAATATTAGTCCCGATCCGCTTCTAGATACCTCTCATGGCCGCCCCACACACTCCCAGGCCTTCCTTAAGCATTTTCGGAAATCGCTGCAGAATAATTTTCTCATCGACGCGTGGAGAGCTCTGCACGCGTCGGACAGAGATTATAGCTTTTACTCAGGGGTGCATGATGTCTATACACGCATAGACCTCATGTGTGTGGATCATGATACTCTAGAACTACTGCAGTCGGCTGACATAGGGAATATCACCATGTCCGACCATGCCCCCGTTTTTGCTACAATCAGGGTCCCGGACGGGCTCCCGAAGGCTTGGTCTTGGAGACTCAATGAAAGTCTTCTGGACGATGTCTCAGTGATAGCTAAGGTTTCAGACACCATAACCCACTTTTTTGCAGAAAATGTGTGTGAGGACTTGCCAGAGGGAGTCGTGTGGGAGAGCCATAAAGCGGTACTCAGGGGAGAACTCATCTCCTTGGGTTCTAGACTTAAGAGGGAAAGACAGATAGACTTTCAGAGGGTGCTATCAGCTTTACAACAAGAAGAAATTCGACATAAACGCCAGGGAGACGCTGAGGCCCGCAAACGACTGACTGAGCTGAGGGAGTTGTTCTCACGCCTCCTTGACCGTCGCGCCCGCAGACAGCTACGTTATATTTCCCATAAATTTTACGAACACGGTAACAAGTGCGGCAGAATGCTGGCCAGAGCACTTCGAAAGTGACGTATAACTGCTCATGTACACACGCTTAGGTCTCCCAGCGGTACGGCGACCCTGCACTCTTCTGATATTGCTTCAATATTTCGAAATTATTACGCAGACTTATATCACTTAGACAAAGATATCTCCCATGCGGAACGGACAGCTAAACTACGCGCTATTGGCGACTACCTCGCTTCGGCCGGGCTCCCTTCTCTGACACCAGAGCAGCAACTAGACCTCGAATCACCCATTTCCCCTCAGGAGATTATTGGGACGGTTAAGGCTCTGCCGAATGGAAAGAGCCCTGGCCCGGATGGATATACCAAGGCATATTACGCTAAATTTCTTCCCCTACTCCAAAACCATATGTGTAGGTATTTCAACTCCTTCGCCACAGGCCACCCTATCCCACCCGAAGCCCTGTTGGCCCATATCACGGTGCTTCCGAAAGACGGCAAGGACCCCACCCTCCCACAAAGCTACCGTCCAATATCGCTACTTAACATTGACGTAAAAATGTTTGCAAAAATTATGGCCAACCGACTAAAACACATTATACCGTCTATCGTTCACCCTGATCAGACGGGATTTATATCAGGTAGGGAGGCCAGAGATAATTCCATCCGGGCCATGCAGCTCATTCAGTGGGCCCGCTCCCACCGCAACACTACCCCCTACCTCATTCTGTCCACGGACGCCGAAAAGGCCTTCGACAGAATAGACTGGTCGTACCTCAAGGCGGTTCTGGAAACCCTGGGATTAGGTCCTCACATGCTCCAATGGATTATGGCCCTCTACACGTCCCCCAGTGCGAAGGTCAAGGTTAACGGCCATCTGTCCTCTGGATTCCCCATACGGAATGGCACGAGGCAAGGGTGTCCCCTCTCCCCCCTCCTGTTCGCCTTAGTTCTGGAGCCTCTTCTTAGAACAGTACGGGCAAGTAAGGATATCAGAGGGGTGACGGTAGGGTCCACGGAACACAAACTCTCAGCCTATGCTGATGACGTGCTTTTTCACCTGACCAGCCCCCTTGTCTCGCTGCCAAACCTTATGAGAGAACTTACCATTTTTGGACAAATATCAAATTTTAAGATTAATTTCACCAAATCTGAGGTCCTGCCCATCACCATACCCAAACCGCTGGCCGTTAACTTACAGCAAGCTTTCCCATTCCGTTGGGCCAAATCCTCTATTAAGTATTTAGGAATTCAACTTACAGACCAATTTGGCACACTATACTCAGCCAATTTCCCTACTCTTCTGGGCACGGTGCGTAGAGACTTGCAGAACTGGACCAAGACCTCTTTCACGTGGCTAGGCAAAGTTAACATACTTAAAATGAATGTCCTCCCGAGGGTCCTTTTCTACCTGCAGATGTTGCCTATCCCCCTTCCCAAAAGCTTTTTCACACAGCTTCAAAGCCTAATGATTAGTTTCATATGGCAACATAAAAAACCCAGGCTGGCCGTGTCCCTACTGCAGAAACCTAAGGAGATGGGAGGTCTAGGCCTCCCGGACATGCGTCGCTATTATAGAGCCATAGCTCTCCAACACATTCTCAACTGGCGCCACCATACCGGCTCCAAAATGTGGGTCTCCCTCGAGAAAAGCCTAGCAGGTCGCAACCTATCGTATGCACCTTGGCTGCCCCGGGAATACAGAGGGCTCTCACAGACAGCTTCTCCACTGACCACTCATGTCCTCCGTGTCTGGGACCGCATTAATGCTCTGTATACCTTAGCACCCCCCGGCTCCCCGCTAACACCGCTGGGAGGATTCCTGTGGTTCCCTCCTGGGGAACAGGCAGCCTTTTTTGGATCCTGGGTCACGGATGGTAACTATAGCTGCGGCAAATTCTTGGATGGGGACGGGCTGATACCCCTAGACACCTTGAGGGACAGACATGGTCGATTCCCAATGGACTGGTGGAGGTACAAACAGCTCCATCACTTCATTGCGACCCGTGGTGCTTCTATAAGAGGGTTAGACACTCTTACCCCCATTGAACGGATGTTCGTGGAAGAGGAACCCACTCCCCATCTGATTTCCCAACTGTACCAGCTTCTGGGATCAGCTCCTGCTGACTCCAAACCGGCCTTTATGCGTGAATGGGAGCGAGACTTAGGAGTCGAGTTCTCAGCAGAGCAACGGGCACACATGTATAGATTCGTGCACTCCAGCTCCATTGATTCCAAGATGCAGGAAACGAATTACAAACTGCTGACCCGTTGGTACCGTGTGCCTGCGGCATTATCTCGTATATACCCTTCAGTCACAGACCGCTGCTGGCGTGGATGTGGCCAGAAGGGTACGCTCCTCCATATTTGGTGGGATTGCCCAGTGATCAGGCCATTCTGGCTCGAAGTTCGCGACCATATCAAAGATGCCCTACAGGTCGACATCCCGTTTTCCCCAACTCACTTTCTCCTGCACCTCCCTGCCCTTCCTCTGAGCCGCTACAAGAAAAGCGCACTCCCTCATCTCTTGAACGCTGCTAAACGGCTTATACCTCTCTACTGGAAACGCCCGCAGATTCCTTCTGTCACGGAGTGGCTGAAGAAGGTAGGAGACATTAGGGAGGCGGAGGAGTGGGTGGCGAGGTGCAAGGACAGGAGTGACCTTTTTGAGGGGATCTGGGCACAGTGGCAGGCTTATGCTACTGACCCGGACCCTATGCCATCTAGCCTGGATGTTGCGCTGCTGGAGTTAGCGGAGCCCTCACTGAAGCTGAAGAGACCTGCTAGTGGTGATGCGCATACCTGATTGTGCCCTCTCATACACCCTGCTTGCAGATATGTAATATGTGCCCCTTTATCTCTCCCCCTCCACGGTCTATATGGCTAATATTGGAGACCTTATCCTATTGTGCACCACGTTCTTTGCAATCTGTTGTTCGGTTTCCCTTTAGTTGATTTATTTTTGTTAATTTTACAATGGTTAGAGAACTCAACTTGTAACCCTGGTGCCCAGACGGGACCTGCACTTGTGAGGGCCGCGGAGGGGGCGCGGGGGGTGTTCCCCCTAGATGGAGGTATGATGGAGGCTTTTTTTTTAGCCCCCCTCCTGGGGGGGATGCCTGCCGGGCCCCCGCTGGCCTAGGGGCGGAATTGCGCCCCAACACATTGGCTGAGAGCTATAGCGAGGTGCGGGCCCCTGCTGGGATCACGGAGATAGCACTTTCAATATGCATTGCAATGATACCGTTTTTTTTCCCCCTTTTTTTTTTGTCCCCTCTCCCTCTCCCCATTTCCCTTCCCATGCTTTCCCAGTTATGCTGTTTTTTTTGCTTTACTTCAACTACAATGTTGTGGTACATGATTTAAAAACAAAGATATTAAAATAAAGATTATATAAAAAAAAAAATCCATACCAGACCTAAGGGCCTCATGGAGGTTTTTTATTTAAAATTTGGCGTGGAGTTCCCCCTCATGATAACAGCGGCGAGACTTCCCTCCCCTCCCCTCTCCCATGTCAGCAAATCCGCAGCTAAAACGCAAAGGAACCGCTGAACAACTATTTGAGAACTTGGCAAAGAAACCGGAGCTCAAAAACGCAACGCACAAGTGTGAGTCCGACCTTAAGGTAATAAAAAAAACGGTAAAACTGTGTGCGCCCGTGATATGGCAAAAAACTACGGTACCCAAAAAAAGTAATGCTGAAAAGCCTCTACAGCTCATCAGTTTAGAGTTAACCAGAAGCTCTTAGGTGCATCTCAGTTTACTCTACTTGTGGTTCTGTCTAGTACATGATACTAAAGAAATTAATCGCTGTCTTCCTTAGAGTCACTTGTACAGTATCTGCCCCTACCCTAGAATGTCTTGCACTGTGATGGCCCAGCACTTCTCCTTCAGGGAAGAGAGGGGGCATAAGAAATTTGAGCACAAAATCGAAATATAGCCTTGATCCTGGGGTATCTCTGTACTTCTATAAAGGGGGTCCCCAAGTTTAATTTGTTTTTTGTGCAGCAGCATACATTGCACAGACTGTAAATAGGGTTGCCGCCTGTCCGGCATTCACCTGGGTTTGGAATCATGTGTCCGGGTTTCAAACTGCCTGAAACCCGGACAGTGTTCCCACTTAAATCAGGGTTCCCAGAGCATCTCTTATGTTAGAGTCCCCAGAGTTCTCCCTTATCTCAGAGTCAGGGGTATCCTGCCTTACAGTGTAAGGGAACTCTGCGGATTCATATTTAAAAGGGGAACTCTGCGGATTCATTTGTAAAAGGGGAACTCTGTGGATTCAGATGTAAAAGGGGAACTCTGTGGATTCAGATGTAAAAGGGGAACTCTTTGGATTCAGATGTAAAAGGGGAACTCTGCGGATTCAGATGTAAAAGGGAAACTCTGCGGATTCATATGTAAAAGGGGAACTCTGTAGATTCAGATGTAAAAGGGAAACTCTGCGGATTCAGATGTAAAAGGGAAACTCTGCGGATACATATGTAAAAGGGGAACTCTGCAGATTCAGATGTAAAAGGGGAACTCTGTAGATTCAGATGTAAAAGGGGAACTCTGTAGATTCAGATGTAAAAGGGGAACTCTGCAGATTCAGATGTAAAAGGGGAACTCTGCAGATTCAGATGTAAAAGGGGAACTCTGTAGATTCAGATGTAAAAGGGGAACTCTGTAGATTCAGATGTAAAAGGGGAACTCTGCAGATTCAGATGTAAAAGGGGAACTCTGCGGATTCAGATGTAAAAGGGGAACTCTGCGGATTCAGATGTAAAAGGGAAACTCTGCGGATTCATATGTAAAAGGGGAACTCTGTAGATTCAGATGTAAAAGGGAAACTCTGCGGATTCAGATGTAAAAGGGAAACTCTGCGGATACATATGTAAAAGGGGAACTCTGCAGATTCAGATGTAAAAGGGGAACTCTGTAGATTCAGATGTAAAAGGGGAACTCTGTAGATTCAGATGTAAAAGGGGAACTCTGCAGATTCAGATGTAAAAGGGGAACTCTGCAGATTCAGATGTAAAAGGGGAACTCTGCAGATTCAGATGTAAAAGGGGAACTCTGTAGATTCAGATGTAAAAGGGGAACTCTGTAGATTCAGATGTAAAAGGGGAACTCTGCAGATTCAGATGTAAAAGGGGAACTCTGCAGATTCAGATGTAAAAGGGGAACTCTGCAGATTCAGATGTAAAAGGGGAACTCTGCAGATTCAGATGTAAAAGGGGAACTCTGTGGATTCAGATGTAAAAGGGGAACTCTGTGGATTCAGATGTAAAGAGGGAACTCTGTGGATTCAGATGTAAAAGGGGAACTCTGTAGATTCAGATGTAAAAGGGGAACTCTGCAGATTCAGATGTAAAAGGGGAACTCTGTAGATTCAGATGTAAAAGGGAAACTCTGCGGATACATATGTAAAAGGGGAACTCTGTGGATTCAGATGTAAAGAGGGAACTCTGCGGATTCAGTTGTAAAAGGGGAACTCTGTGGATTCAGATGTAAAAGGGGATCTCTGCAGATTCAGATATAAAAGGGGAACTCTGCGGATTCAGATGTAAAAGGGGAACTCTGTAGATTCAGATTTAAAAGGGGAACTCTGTGGATTCAGATGTAAAGAGGGAACTCTGCGGATTCAGTTGTAAAAGGGTAACTCTGCGGATTCAGATGTAAAAGGGAAACTCTGCGGATACATATGTAAAAGGGGAACTCTGTGGATTCAGATGTAAAAGGGAAACTCTGCGGATACATATGTAAAAGGGGAACTCTGCGGATTCAGATGTAAAAGGGGAACTCTGCGGATTCAGATGTAAAAGGGGAACTCTGTGGATTCAGATGTAAAAGGGAAACTCTGTGGATTCAGATGTAAAAGGGGAACTCTGCAGATTCAGATGTAAAGGGGGAACTCTGCAGATTCAGATGTAAAAGGGGAACTCTGCAGATTCAGATGTAAAGGGGGAACTCTGCAGATTCAGATGTAAAAGGGGAACTCTGCGGATTCAGATGTAAAAGGGGAACTCTGCAGATTCAGATGTAAAAGGGGAACTCTGCGGATTCAGATGTAAAAGGGGAACTCTGTGGATTCAGATGTAAAGAGGGAACTCTGCGGATTCAGTTGTAAAAGGGGAACTCTGTGGATTCATATGTAAAAGGGGAACTCTGTGGATTCAGTTGTAAAAGGTGAACTCTGTGGATTCAGATGTAAAAGGGGAACTCTGTGGATTCAGATGTAAAGAGGGAACTCTGCGGATTCAGTTGTAAAAGGGGAACTCTGTGGATTCAGATGTAAAAGGGGAACTCTGCAGATTCAGATGTAAAAGGGGAACTCTGTGGATTCAGATGTAAAGAGGGAACTCTGCGGATTCAGTTGTAAAAGGGGAACTCTGTGGATTCAGATGTAAAAGGGGAACTCTGTGGATTCAGATGTAAAAGGTGAACTCTGTGGATTCAGATGTAAAAGGGGAACTCTGTGGATTCAGATGTAAAGAGGGAACTCTGCGGATTCAGTTGTAAAAGGGGAACTCTGTGGATTCAGATGTAAAAGGGGAACTCTGCGGATTCAGATGTAAAAGGGGAACTCTGCAGATTCAGATGTAAAAGGGGAACTCTGCGGATTCAGATGTAAAAGGGGAACTCTGCAGATTCAAATGTAAAGGGGGAACTCTGCAGATTCAGATGTAAAAGGTGAACTCTGTGGATTCAGATGTAAAAGGGGAACTCTGTGGATTCAGATGTAAAGAGGGAACTCTGCGGATTCAGTTGTAAAAGGGGAACTCTGTGGATTCAGATGTAAAAGGGGAACTCTGCAGATTCAGATGTAAAAGGGGAACTCTGTGGATTCAGATGTAAAAGGGGAACTCTGTGGATTCAGATGTAAAAGGGGAACTCTGTGGATTCAGATGTAAAAGGGGAACTCTGTGGATTAAGATGTAAAGAGGGAACTCTGCGGATTCAGTTGTAAAAGGGGAACTCTGTGGATTCAGATGTAAAAGGGGAACTCTGCAGATTCAGATGTAAAAGGGGAACTCTGTGGATTCAGATGTAAAAGGGGAACTCTGTGGATTCAGATGTAAAGAGGGAACTCTGCGGATTCAGTTGTAAAAGGGGAACTCTGTGGATTCAGATGTAAAAGGGGAACTCTGTGGATTCAGATGTAAAAGGTGAACTCTGTGGATTCAGATGTAAAAGGGGAACTCTGTAGATTCAGATGTAAAAGGGAAACTCTGCGGATACATATGTAAAAGGGGAACTCTGTGGATTCAGATGTAAAGAGGGAACTCTGCGGATTCAGTTGTAAAAGGGGAACTCTGTGGATTCAGATGTAAAAGGGGATCTCTGCAGATTCAGATATAAAAGGGGAACTCTGCGGATTCAGATGTAAAAGGGGAACTCTGTAGATTCAGATTTAAAAGGGGAACTCTGTGGATTCAGATGTAAAGAGGGAACTCTGCGGATTCAGTTGTAAAAGGGTAACTCTGCGGATTCAGATGTAAAAGGGAAACTCTGCGGATACATATGTAAAAGGGGAACTCTGTGGATTCAGATGTAAAAGGGAAACTCTGCGGATACATATGTAAAAGGGGAACTCTGCGGATTCAGATGTAAAAGGGGAACTCTGCGGATTCAGATGTAAAAGGGGAACTCTGTGGATTCAGATGTAAAAGGGAAACTCTGTGGATTCAGATGTAAAAGGGGAACTCTGCAGATTCAGATGTAAAGGGGGAACTCTGCAGATTCAGATGTAAAAGGGGAACTCTGCAGATTCAGATGTAAAGGGGGAACTCTGCAGATTCAGATGTAAAAGGGGAACTCTGCGGATTCAGATGTAAAAGGGGAACTCTGCAGATTCAGATGTAAAAGGGGAACTCTGCGGATTCAGATGTAAAAGGGGAACTCTGTGGATTCAGATGTAAAGTGGGAACTCTGCGGATTCAGTTGTAAAAGGGGAACTCTGTGGATTCATATGTAAAAGGGGAACTCTGTGGATTCAGTTGTAAAAGGTGAACTCTGTGGATTCAGATGTAAAAGGGGAACTCTGTGGATTCAGATGTAAAGAGGGAACTCTGCGGATTCAGTTGTAAAAGGGGAACTCTGTGGATTCAGATGTAAAAGGGGATCTCTGCAGATTCAGATATAAAAGGGGAACTCTGCGGATTCAGATGTAAAAGGGGAACTCTGTAGATTCAGATTTAAAAGGGGAACTCTGTGGATTCAGATGTAAAGAGGGAACTCTGTAGATTCAGATGTAAAAGGGGAACTCTGCAGATTCAGATGTAAAAGGGGAACTCTGCAGATTCAGATGTAAAAGGGGAACTCTGTAGATTCAGATGTAAAAGGGGAACTCTGTAGATTCAGATGTAAAAGGGGAACTCTGCAGATTCAGATGTAAAAGGGGAACTCTGCGGATTCAGATGTAAAAGGGGAACTCTGCGGATTCAGATGTAAAAGGGAAACTCTGCGGATTCATATGTAAAAGGGGAACTCTGTAGATTCAGATGTAAAAGGGAAACTCTGCGGATTCAGATGTAAAAGGGAAACTCTGCGGATACATATGTAAAAGGGGAACTCTGCAGATTCAGATGTAAAAGGGGAACTCTGTAGATTCAGATGTAAAAGGGGAACTCTGTAGATTCAGATGTAAAAGGGGAACTCTGCAGATTCAGATGTAAAAGGGGAACTCTGCAGATTCAGATGTAAAAGGGGAACTCTGCAGATTCAGATGTAAAAGGGGAACTCTGTAGATTCAGATGTAAAAGGGGAACTCTGTAGATTCAGATGTAAAAGGGGAACTCTGCAGATTCAGATGTAAAAGGGGAACTCTGCAGATTCAGATGTAAAAGGGGAACTCTGCAGATTCAGATGTAAAAGGGGAACTCTGCAGATTCAGATGTAAAAGGGGAACTCTGTGGATTCAGATGTAAAAGGGGAACTCTGTGGATTCAGATGTAAAGAGGGAACTCTGTGGATTCAGATGTAAAAGGGGAACTCTGTAGATTCAGATGTAAAAGGGGAACTCTGCAGATTCAGATGTAAAAGGGGAACTCTGTAGATTCAGATGTAAAAGGGAAACTCTGCGGATACATATGTAAAAGGGGAACTCTGTGGATTCAGATGTAAAGAGGGAACTCTGCGGATTCAGTTGTAAAAGGGGAACTCTGTGGATTCAGATGTAAAAGGGGATCTCTGCAGATTCAGATATAAAAGGGGAACTCTGCGGATTCAGATGTAAAAGGGGAACTCTGTAGATTCAGATTTAAAAGGGGAACTCTGTGGATTCAGATGTAAAGAGGGAACTCTGCGGATTCAGTTGTAAAAGGGTAACTCTGCGGATTCAGATGTAAAAGGGAAACTCTGCGGATACATATGTAAAAGGGGAACTCTGTGGATTCAGATGTAAAAGGGAAACTCTGCGGATACATATGTAAAAGGGGAACTCTGCGGATTCAGATGTAAAAGGGGAACTCTGCGGATTCAGATGTAAAAGGGGAACTCTGTGGATTCAGATGTAAAAGGGAAACTCTGTGGATTCAGATGTAAAAGGGGAACTCTGCAGATTCAGATGTAAAGGGGGAACTCTGCAGATTCAGATGTAAAAGGGGAACTCTGCAGATTCAGATGTAAAGGGGGAACTCTGCAGATTCAGATGTAAAAGGGGAACTCTGCGGATTCAGATGTAAAAGGGGAACTCTGCAGATTCAGATGTAAAAGGGGAACTCTGCGGATTCAGATGTAAAAGGGGAACTCTGTGGATTCAGATGTAAAGAGGGAACTCTGCGGATTCAGTTGTAAAAGGGGAACTCTGTGGATTCATATGTAAAAGGGGAACTCTGTGGATTCAGTTGTAAAAGGTGAACTCTGTGGATTCAGATGTAAAAGGGGAACTCTGTGGATTCAGATGTAAAGAGGGAACTCTGCGGATTCAGTTGTAAAAGGGGAACTCTGTGGATTCAGATGTAAAAGGGGAACTCTGCAGATTCAGATGTAAAAGGGGAACTCTGTGGATTCAGATGTAAAGAGGGAACTCTGCGGATTCAGTTGTAAAAGGGGAACTCTGTGGATTCAGATGTAAAAGGGGAACTCTGTGGATTCAGATGTAAAAGGTGAACTCTGTGGATTCAGATGTAAAAGGGGAACTCTGTGGATTCAGATGTAAAGAGGGAACTCTGCGGATTCAGTTGTAAAAGGGGAACTCTGTGGATTCAGATGTAAAAGGGGAACTCTGCGGATTCAGATGTAAAAGGGGAACTCTGCAGATTCAGATGTAAAAGGGGAACTCTGCGGATTCAGATGTAAAAGGGGAACTCTGCAGATTCAAATGTAAAGGGGGAACTCTGCAGATTCAGATGTAAAAGGTGAACTCTGTGGATTCAGATGTAAAAGGGGAACTCTGTGGATTCAGATGTAAAGAGGGAACTCTGCGGATTCAGTTGTAAAAGGGGAACTCTGTGGATTCAGATGTAAAAGGGGAACTCTGCAGATTCAGATGTAAAAGGGGAACTCTGTGGATTCAGATGTAAAAGGGGAACTCTGTGGATTCAGATGTAAAAGGGGAACTCTGTGGATTCAGATGTAAAAGGGGAACTCTGTGGATTAAGATGTAAAGAGGGAACTCTGCGGATTCAGTTGTAAAAGGGGAACTCTGTGGATTCAGATGTAAAAGGGGAACTCTGCAGATTCAGATGTAAAAGGGGAACTCTGTGGATTCAGATGTAAAAGGGGAACTCTGTGGATTCAGATGTAAAGAGGGAACTCTGCGGATTCAGTTGTAAAAGGGGAACTCTGTGGATTCAGATGTAAAAGGGGAACTCTGTGGATTCAGATGTAAAAGGTGAACTCTGTGGATTCAGATGTAAAAGGGGAACTCTGTAGATTCAGATGTAAAAGGGAAACTCTGCGGATACATATGTAAAAGGGGAACTCTGTGGATTCAGATGTAAAGAGGGAACTCTGCGGATTCAGTTGTAAAAGGGGAACTCTGTGGATTCAGATGTAAAAGGGGATCTCTGCAGATTCAGATATAAAAGGGGAACTCTGCGGATTCAGATGTAAAAGGGGAACTCTGTAGATTCAGATTTAAAAGGGGAACTCTGTGGATTCAGATGTAAAGAGGGAACTCTGCGGATTCAGTTGTAAAAGGGTAACTCTGCGGATTCAGATGTAAAAGGGAAACTCTGCGGATACATATGTAAAAGGGGAACTCTGTGGATTCAGATGTAAAAGGGAAACTCTGCGGATACATATGTAAAAGGGGAACTCTGCGGATTCAGATGTAAAAGGGGAACTCTGCGGATTCAGATGTAAAAGGGGAACTCTGTGGATTCAGATGTAAAAGGGAAACTCTGTGGATTCAGATGTAAAAGGGGAACTCTGCAGATTCAGATGTAAAGGGGGAACTCTGCAGATTCAGATGTAAAAGGGGAACTCTGCAGATTCAGATGTAAAGGGGGAACTCTGCAGATTCAGATGTAAAAGGGGAACTCTGCGGATTCAGATGTAAAAGGGGAACTCTGCAGATTCAGATGTAAAAGGGGAACTCTGCGGATTCAGATGTAAAAGGGGAACTCTGTGGATTCAGATGTAAAGTGGGAACTCTGCGGATTCAGTTGTAAAAGGGGAACTCTGTGGATTCATATGTAAAAGGGGAACTCTGTGGATTCAGTTGTAAAAGGTGAACTCTGTGGATTCAGATGTAAAAGGGGAACTCTGTGGATTCAGATGTAAAGAGGGAACTCTGCGGATTCAGTTGTAAAAGGGGAACTCTGTGGATTCAGATGTAAAAGGGGATCTCTGCAGATTCAGATATAAAAGGGGAACTCTGCGGATTCAGATGTAAAAGGGGAACTCTGTAGATTCAGATTTAAAAGGGGAACTCTGTGGATTCAGATGTAAAGAGGGAACTCTGCGGATTCAGTTGTAAAAGGGTAACTCTGCGGATTCAGATGTAAAAGGGAAACTCTGCGGATACATATGTAAAAGGGGAACTCTGTGGATTCAGATGTAAAAGGGAAACTCTGCGGATACATATGTAAAAGGGGAACTCTGCGGATTCAGATGTAAAAGGGGAACTCTGCGGATTCAGATGTAAAAGGGGAACTCTGTGGATTCAGATGTAAAAGGGAAACTCTGTGGATTCAGATGTAAAAGGGGAACTCTGCAGATTCAGATGTAAAGGGGGAACTCTGCAGATTCAGATGTAAAAGGGGAACTCTGCAGATTCAGATGTAAAGGGGGAACTCTGCAGATTCAGATGTAAAAGGGGAACTCTGCGGATTCAGATGTAAAAGGGGAACTCTGCAGATTCAGATGTAAAAGGGGAACTCTGCGGATTCAGATGTAAAAGGGGAACTCTGTGGATTCAGATGTAAAGAGGGAACTCTGCGGATTCAGTTGTAAAAGGGGAACTCTGTGGATTCATATGTAAAAGGGGAACTCTGTGGATTCAGTTGTAAAAGGTGAACTCTGTGGATTCAGATGTAAAAGGGGAACTCTGTGGATTCAGATGTAAAGAGGGAACTCTGCGGATTCAGTTGTAAAAGGGGAACTCTGTGGATTCAGATGTAAAAGGGGAACTCTGCAGATTCAGATGTAAAAGGGGAACTCTGTGGATTCAGATGTAAAGAGGGAACTCTGCGGATTCAGTTGTAAAAGGGGAACTCTGTGGATTCAGATGTAAAAGGGGAACTCTGTGGATTCAGATGTAAAAGGTGAACTCTGTGGATTCAGATGTAAAAGGGGAACTCTGTGGATTCAGATGTAAAGAGGGAACTCTGCGGATTCAGTTGTAAAAGGGGAACTCTGTGGATTCAGATGTAAAAGGGGAACTCTGCGGATTCAGATGTAAAAGGGGAACTCTGCAGATTCAGATGTAAAAGGGGAACTCTGCGGATTCAGATGTAAAAGGGGAACTCTGCAGATTCAAATGTAAAGGGGGAACTCTGCAGATTCAGATGTAAAAGGTGAACTCTGTGGATTCAGATGTAAAAGGGGAACTCTGTGGATTCAGATGTAAAGAGGGAACTCTGCGGATTCAGTTGTAAAAGGGGAACTCTGTGGATTCAGATGTAAAAGGGGAACTCTGCAGATTCAGATGTAAAAGGGGAACTCTGTGGATTCAGATGTAAAAGGGGAACTCTGTGGATTCAGATGTAAAAGGGGAACTCTGTGGATTCAGATGTAAAAGGGGAACTCTGTGGATTAAGATGTAAAGAGGGAACTCTGCGGATTCAGTTGTAAAAGGGGAACTCTGTGGATTCAGATGTAAAAGGGGAACTCTGCAGATTCAGATGTAAAAGGGGAACTCTGTGGATTCAGATGTAAAAGGGGAACTCTGTGGATTCAGATGTAAAGAGGGAACTCTGCGGATTCAGTTGTAAAAGGGGAACTCTGTGGATTCAGATGTAAAAGGGGAACTCTGTGGATTCAGATGTAAAAGGTGAACTCTGTGGATTCAGATGTAAAAGGGGAACTCTGTAGATTCAGATGTAAAAGGGAAACTCTGCGGATACATATGTAAAAGGGGAACTCTGTGGATTCAGATGTAAAGAGGGAACTCTGCGGATTCAGTTGTAAAAGGGGAACTCTGTGGATTCAGATGTAAAAGGGGATCTCTGCAGATTCAGATATAAAAGGGGAACTCTGCGGATTCAGATGTAAAAGGGGAACTCTGTAGATTCAGATTTAAAAGGGGAACTCTGTGGATTCAGATGTAAAGAGGGAACTCTGCGGATTCAGTTGTAAAAGGGTAACTCTGCGGATTCAGATGTAAAAGGGAAACTCTGCGGATACATATGTAAAAGGGGAACTCTGTGGATTCAGATGTAAAAGGGAAACTCTGCGGATACATATGTAAAAGGGGAACTCTGCGGATTCAGATGTAAAAGGGGAACTCTGCGGATTCAGATGTAAAAGGGGAACTCTGTGGATTCAGATGTAAAAGGGAAACTCTGTGGATTCAGATGTAAAAGGGGAACTCTGCAGATTCAGATGTAAAGGGGGAACTCTGCAGATTCAGATGTAAAAGGGGAACTCTGCAGATTCAGATGTAAAGGGGGAACTCTGCAGATTCAGATGTAAAAGGGGAACTCTGCGGATTCAGATGTAAAAGGGGAACTCTGCAGATTCAGATGTAAAAGGGGAACTCTGCGGATTCAGATGTAAAAGGGGAACTCTGTGGATTCAGATGTAAAGTGGGAACTCTGCGGATTCAGTTGTAAAAGGGGAACTCTGTGGATTCATATGTAAAAGGGGAACTCTGTGGATTCAGTTGTAAAAGGTGAACTCTGTGGATTCAGATGTAAAAGGGGAACTCTGTGGATTCAGATGTAAAGAGGGAACTCTGCGGATTCAGTTGTAAAAGGGGAACTCTGTGGATTCAGATGTAAAAGGGGAACTCTGCAGATTCAGATGTAAAAGGGGAACTCTGTGGATTCAGATGTAAAGAGGGAACTCTGCGGATTCAGTTGTAAAAGGGGAACTCTGTGGATTCAGATGTAAAAGGGGAACTCTGTGGATTCAGATGTAAAAGGTGAACTCTGTGGATTCAGATGTAAAAGGGGAACTCTGTGGATTCAGATGTAAAGAGGGAACTCTGCGGATTCAGTTGTAAAAGGGGAACTCTGTGGATTCAGATGTAAAAGGGGAACTCTGCGGATTCAGATGTAAAAGGGGAACTCTGCAGATTCAGATGTAAAAGGGGAACTCTGCGGATTCAGATGTAAAAGGGGAACTCTGCAGATTCAAATGTAAAGGGGGAACTCTGCAGATTCAGATGTAAAAGGTGAACTCTGTGGATTCAGATGTAAAAGGGGAACTCTGTGGATTCAGATGTAAAGAGGGAACTCTGCGGATTCAGTTGTAAAAGGGGAACTCTGTGGATTCAGATGTAAAAGGGGAACTCTGCAGATTCAGATGTAAAAGGGGAACTCTGTGGATTCAGATGTAAAAGGGGAACTCTGTGGATTCAGATGTAAAAGGGGAACTCTGTGGATTCAGATGTAAAAGGGGAACTCTGTGGATTCAGATGTAAAGAGGGAACTCTGCGGATTCAGTTGTAAAAGGGGAACTCTGTGGATTCAGATGTAAAAGGGGAACTCTGCAGATTCAGATGTAAAAGGGGAACTCTGTGGATTCAGATGTAAAAGGGGAACTCTGTGGATTCAGATGTAAAGAGGGAACTCTGCGGATTCAGTTGTAAAAGGGGAACTCTGTGGATTCAGATGTAAAAGGGGAACTCTGTGGATTCAGATGTAAAAGGTGAACTCTGTGGATTCAGATGTAAAAGGGGAACTCTGTGGATTCAGATGTAAAGAGGGAACTCTGCAGATTCAGTTGTAAAAGGGGAACTCTGTGGATTCAGATGTAAAAGGGGAACTCTGCGGATTCAGATGTAAAAGGGGAACTCTGCAGATTCAGATGTAAAAGGGGAACTCTGCGGATTCAGATGTAAAAGGGGAACTCTGTGGATTCAGATGTAAAAGGGGAACTCTGCGGATTCAGATGTAAAAGGGGAACTCTGCAGATTCAGATGTAAAGGGGGAACTCTGCAGATTCAGATGTAAAAGGTGAACTCTGTGGATTCAGATGTAAAAGGGGAACTCTGTGGATTCAGATGTAAAAGGGGATCTCTGCAGATTCAGATGTAAAAGGGGAACTCTGTGGATTCAGATGTAAAAGGGGAACTCTGCGGATTCAGATGTAAAAGGGGAACTCTGTGGATTCAGATGTAAAAGGGGAACTCTGTGGATTCAGATGTAAATGGGGAACTCTGTGGATTCAGATGTAAAAGGGGAACTCTGCAGATTCAGATGTAAAAGGGGAACTCTGTAGATTCAGATGTAAAAGGGGAACTCTGTAGATTCAGATGTAAAAGGGGAACTCTGTGGATTCAGATGTAAAAGGGGAACTCTGTGGATTCAGATGTAAAAGGGGAACTCTGCGGATTCAGATGTAAAAGGGGAACTCTGCAGATTCAGATGTAAAAGGGGAACTCTGTGGATTCAGATGTAAAAGGGGAACTCTGTGGATTCAGATGTAAAAGGGGAACTCTGTGGATTCAGATGTAAAAGGGGAACTCTGTGGATTCAGATGTAAAAGGGGAACTCTGCAGATTCAGATGTAAAAGGGGAACTCTGTGGATTCAGATGTAAAAGGGGAACTCTGTGGATTCAGATGTAAAAGGGGAACTCTGCAGATTCAGATGTAAAAGGGGAACTCTGTAGATTCAGATGTAAAAGGGGAACTCTGTAGATTCAGATGTAAAAGGGGAACTCTGTGGATTCAGATGTAAAAGGGGAACTCTGTGGATTCAGATGTAAAGAGGGAACTCTGCGGATTCAGTTGTAAAAGGGGAACTCTGTGGATTCAGATGTAAAAGGGGAACTCTGTGGATTCAGATGTAAAGAGGGAACTCTGCGGATTCAGTTGTAAAAGGGGAACTCTGTGGATTCAGATGTAAAAGGGGAACTCTGCAGATTCAGATGTAAAAGGGGAACTCTGTGGATTCAGATGTAAAAGGGGAACTCTGTGGATTCAGATGTAAAGAGGGAACTCTGCGGATTCAGTTGTAAAAGGGGAACTCTGTGGATTCAGATGTAAAAGGGGAACTCTGTGGATTCAGATGTAAAAGGTGAACTCTGTGGATTAAGATGTAAAAGGGGAACTCTGTGGATTCAGATGTAAAGAGGGAACTCTGCGGATTCAGTTGTAAAAGGGGAACTCTGTGGATTCATATGTAAAAGGGGAACTCTGTGGATTCAGTTGTAAAAGGTGAACTCTGTGGATTCGGATGTAAAAGGGGAACTCTGTGGATTCAGATGTAAAGAGGGAACTCTGCAGATTCAGTTGTAAAAGGGGAACTCTGTGGATTCAGATGTAAAAGGGGAACTCTGCAGATTCAGATGTAAAAGGGGAACTCTGTAGATTCAGATGTAAAAGGGGAACTCTGTGGATTCAGATGTAAAAGGGGATCTCTGCAGATTCAGATGTAAAAGGGGAACTCTGTGGATTCAGATGTAAAAGGGGAACTCTGCGGATTCAGATGTAAAAGGGGAACTCTGTGGATTCAGATGTAAAAGGGGAACTCTGTGGATTCAGATGTAAAAGGGGAACTCTGTGGATTCAGATGTAAAAGGGGAACTCTGCAGATTCAGATGTAAAAGGGGAACTCTGTAGATTCAGATGTAAAAGGGGAACTCTGTAGATTCAGATGTAAAAGGGGAACTCTGTGGATTCAGATGTAAAGAGGGAACTCTGCGGATTCAGTTGTAAAAGGGGAACTCTGTGGATTCATATGTAAAAGGGGAACTCTGTGGATTCAGTTGTAAAAGGTGAACTCTGTGGATTCAGATGTAAAAGGGGAACTCTGTGGATTCAGATGTAAAGAGGGAACTCTGCAGATTCAGATGTAAAAGGGGAACTCTGTAGATTCAGATGTAAAAGGTGAACTCTGCGGATTCAGTTTTAAAAGGGGAACTCTGTGGATTCAGATGTAAAAGGGGAACTCTGTGGATTCAGATGTAAAAGGGGAACTCTGTGGATTCATATGTAAAGAGGGAACTCTGTGGATTCAGATGTAAAGAGGGAACTCTGCGGATTCAGTTGTAAAAGGGGAACTCTGTGGATTCATATGTAAAAGGGGAACTCTGTGGATTCAGTTGTAAAAGGTGAACTCTGTGGATTCAGATGTAAAAGGGGAACTCTGTGGATTCAGATGTAAAGAGGGAACTCTGCAGATTCAGATGTAAAAGGGGAACTCTGTAGATTCAGATGTAAAAGGTGAACTCTGCGGATTCAGTTGTAAAAGGGGAACTCTGTGGATTCAGATGTAAAAGGGGAACTCTGTGGATTCAGATGTAAAGAGGGAACTCTGCGGATTCAGTTGTAAAAGGGGAACTCTGTGGATTCATATGTAAAAGGGAAACTCTGTGGATTCAGATGTAAAAGGTGAACTCTGTGGATTCAGATGTAAAAGGGGAACTCTGCGGATACATATGTAAAAGGGAAACTCTGCAGATTCAGATGTAAAAGGTGAACTCTGTGGATTCAGATGTAAAAGGGGAACTCTGTGGATTCAGATGTAAAAGGGGATCTCTGCAGATTCAGATGTAAAAGGGGAACTCTGTAGATTCAGATGTAAAAGGTGAACTCTGCGGATTCAGTTGTAAAAGGGGAACTCTGTGGATTCAGATGTAAAAGGGGAACTCTGTGGATTCAGATGTAAAAGGGGAACTCTGCGGATTCAGATGTAAAAGGGGAACTCTGTGGATTCAGATGTAAAAGGGGAACTCTGTGGATTCAGATGTAAAAGGGGAACTCTGCAGATTCAGATGTAAAAGGGGAACTCTGTAGATTCAGATGTAAAAGGGGAACTCTGTAGATTCAGATGTAAAAGGGGAACTCTGTGGATTCAGATGTAAAGAGGGAACTCTGCGGATTCAGTTGTAAAAGGGGAACTCTGTGGATTCATATGTAAAAGGGGAACTCTGTGGATTCAGTTGTAAAAGGTGAACTCTGTGGATTCGGATGTAAAAGGGGAACTCTGTGGATTCAGATGTAAAGAGGGAACTCTGCAGATTCAGTTGTAAAAGGGGAACTCTGTGGATTCAGATGTAAAAGGGGAACTCTGCAGATTCAGATGTAAAAGGGGAACTCTGTAGATTCAGATGTAAAAGGGGAACTCTGTGGATTCAGATGTAAAAGGGGATCTCTGCAGATTCAGATGTAAAAGGGGAACTCGGTGGATTCAGATGTAAAAGGGGAACTCTGCGGATTCAGATGTAAAAGGGGAACTCTGTGGATTCAGATGTAAAAGGGGAACTCTGTGGATTCAGATGTAAAAGGGGAACTCTGTGGATTCAGATGTAAAAGGGGAACTCTGCAGATTCAGATGTAAAAGGGGAACTCTGTAGATTCAGATGTAAAAGGGGAACTCTGTAGATTCAGATGTAAAAGGGGAACTCTGTGGATTCAGATGTAAAGAGGGAACTCTGCGGATTCAGTTGTAAAAGGGGAACTCTGTGGATTCATATGTAAAAGGGGAACTCTGTGGATTCAGTTGTAAAAGGTGAACTCTGTGGATTCAGATGTAAAAGGGGAACTCTGTGGATTCAGATGTAAAGAGGGAACTCTGCAGATTCAGATGTAAAAGGGGAACTCTGTAGATTCAGATGTAAAAGGTGAACTCTGCGGATTCAGTTGTAAAAGGGGAACTCTGTGGATTCAGATGTAAAAGGGGAACTCTGTGGATTCAGATGTAAAGAGGGAACTCTGTGGATTCAGATGTAAAGAGGGAACTCTGCGGATTCAGTTGTAAAAGGGGAACTCTGTGGATTCATATGTAAAAGGGGAACTCTGTGGATTCAGTTGTAAAAGGTGAACTCTGTGGATTCAGATGTAAAAGGGGAACTCTGTGGATTCAGATGTAAAGAGGGAACTCTGCAGATTCAGATGTAAAAGGGGAACTCTGTAGATTCAGATGTAAAAGGTGAACTCTGCGGATTCAGTTGTAAAAGGGGAACTCTGTGGATTCAGATGTAAAAGGGGAACTCTGTGGATTCAGATGTAAAGAGGGAACTCTGCGGATTCAGTTGTAAAAGGGGAACTCTGTGGATTCATATGTAAAAGGGAAACTCTGTGGATTCAGATGTAAAAGGTGAACTCTGTGGATTCAGATGTAAAAGGGGAACTCTGCGGATACATATGTAAAAGGGAAACTCTGCAGATTCAGATGTAAAAGGTGAACTCTGTGGATTCAGATGTAAAAGGGGAACTCTGTGGATTCAGATGTAAAAGGGGATCTCTGCAGATTCAGATGTAAAAGGGGAACTCTGTGGATTCAGATGTAAAAGGGGAACTCTGCGGATTCAGATGTAAAAGGGGAACTCTGTGGATTCAGATGTAAAAGGGGAACTCTGTGGATTCAGATGTAAAAGGGGAACTCTGTGGATTCAGATGTAAAAGGGGAACTCTGCAGATTCAGATGTAAAAGGGGAACTCTGTAGATTCAGATGTAAAAGGGGAACTCTGTAGATTCAGATGTAAAAGGGGAACTCTGTGGATTCAGATGTAAAGAGGAAACTCTGCGGATTCAGTTGTAAAAGGGGAACTCTGTGGATTCATATGTAAAAGGGGAACTCTGTGGATTCAGTTGTAAAAGGTGAACTCTGTGGATTCAGATGTAAAAGGGGAACTCTGTGGATTCAGATGTAAAGAGGGAACTCTGCAGATTCAGTTGTAAAAGGGGAACTCTGTGGATTCAGATGTAAAAGGGGAACTCTGCAGATTCAGATGTAAAAGGGGAACTCTGTAGATTCAGATGTAAAAGGGGAACTCTGTGGATTCAGATGTAAAAGGGGATCTCTGCAGATTCAGATGTAAAAGGGGAACTCTGTGGATTCAGATGTAAAAGGGGAACTCTGCGGATTCAGATGTAAAAGGGGAACTCTGTGGATTCAGATGTAAAAGGGGAACTCTGTGGATTCAGATGTAAAAGGGGAACTCTGTGGATTCAGATGTAAAAGGGGAACTCTGCAGATTCAGATGTAAAAGGGGAACTCTGTAGATTCAGATGTAAAAGGGGAACTCTGTAGATTCAGATGTAAAAGGGGAACTCTTTGGATTCAGATGTAAAGAGGGAACTCTGCGGATTCAGTTGTAAAAGGGGAACTCTGTGGATTCATATGTAAAAGGGGAACTCTGTGGATTCAGTTGTAAAAGGTGAACTCTGTGGATTCAGATGTAAAAGGGGAACTCTGTGGATTCAGATGTAAAGAGGGAACTCTGCGGATTCAGTTGTAAAAGGGGAACTCTGTGGATTCATATGTAAAAGGGGAACTCTGTGGATTCAGTTGTAAAAGGTGAACTCTGTGGATTCAGATGTAAAAGGGGAACTCTGTGGATTCAGATGTAAAAGGGGAACTCTGTGGATTCAGATGTAAAGAGGGAACTCTGTGGATTCAGATGTAAAGAGGGAACTCTGCGGATTCAGTTGTAAAAGGGGAACTCTGTGGATTCATATGTAAAAGGGGAACTCTGTGGATTCAGTTGTAAAAGGTGAACTCTGTGGATTCAGATGTAAAAGGGGAACTCTGTGGATACATATGTAAAAGGGAAACTCTGCAGATTCAGATGTAAAAGGTGAACTCTGTGGATTCAGATGTAAAAGGGGAACTCTGTGGATTCAGATGTAAAAGGGGATCTCTGCAGATTCAGATGTAAAAGGGGAACTCTGTGGATTCAGATATAAAAGGGGAACTCTGCGGATTCAGATGTAAAAGGGGAACTCTGTGGATTCAGATGTAAAAGGGGAACTCTGTGGATTCAGATGTAAAAGGGGAACTCTGTGGATTCAGATGTAAAAGGGGAACTCTGCAGATTCAGATGTAAAAGGGGAACTCTGTAGATTCAGATGTAAAAGGGGAACTCTGTAGATTCAGATGTAAAAGGGGAACTCTGTGGATTCAGATGTAAAGAGGGAACTCTGCGGATTCAGTTGTAAAAGGGGAACTCTGTGGATTCATATGTAAAAGGGGAACTCTGTGGATTCAGTTGTAAAAGGTGAACTCTGTGGATTCAGATGTAAAAGGGGAACTCTGTGGATTCAGATGTAAAGAGGAAACTCTGTGGATTCAGATGTAAAGAGGGAACTCTGCAGATTCAGATGTAAAAGGGGAACTCTGTAGATTCAGATGTAAAAGGTGAACTCTGCGGATTCAGTTGTAAAAGGGGAACTCTGTGGATTCAGATGTAAAAGGGGAACTCTGTGGATTCAGTTGTAAAAGGTGAACTCTGTGGATTCAGATGTAAAAGGGGAACTCTGTAGATTCAGATGTAAAGAGGGAACTCTGTGGATTCAGATGTAAAGAGGGAACTCTGCGGATTCAGTTGTAAAAGGGGAACTCTGTGGATTCATATGTAAAAGGGGAACTCTGTGGATTCAGTTGTAAAAGGTGAACTCTGTGGATTCAGATGTAAAAGGGGAACTCTGTGGATTCAGATGTAAAGAGGGAACTCTGTGGATTCAGATGTAAAGAGGGAACTCTGTGGATTCAGATGTAAAGAGGGAACTCTGCAGATTCAGATGTAAAAGGGGAACTCTGTAGATTCAGATGTAAAAGGTGAACTCTGCGGATTCAGTTGTAAAAGCGTAACTCTGTGGATTCAGATGTAAAAGGGGAACTCTGTGGATTCAGATGTAAAGAGGGAACTCTGTGGATTCAGATGTAAAGAGGGAACTCTGCGGATTCAGTTGTAAAAGGGGAACTCTGTGGATTCATATGTAAAAGGGGAACTCTGTGGATTCAGTTGTAAAAGGTGAACTCTGTGGATTCAGATGTAAAAGGGGAACTCTGTGGATACATATGTAAAAGGGAAACTCTGCAGATTCAGATGTAAAAGGTGAACTCTGTGGATTCAGATGTAAAAGGGGATCTCTGCAGATTCAGATGTAAAAGGGGAACTCTGTGGATTCAGATGTAAAAGGGGAACTCTGCGGATTCAGATGTAAAAGGGGAACTCTGTGGATTCAGATGTAAAAGGGGAACTCTGTGGATTCAGATGTAAAAGGGGAACTCTGTGGATTCAGATGTAAAAGGGGAACTCTGCAGATTCAGATGTAAAAGGGGAACTCTGTAGATTCAGATGTAAAAGGGGAACTCTGTAGATTCAGATGTAAAAGGGGAACTCTGTGGATTCAGATGTAAAGAGGGAACTCTGCGGATTCAGTTGTAAAAGGGGAACTCTGTGGATTCATATGTAAAAGGGGAACTCTGTGGATTCAGTTGTAAAAGGTGAACTCTGTGGATTCAGATGTAAAAGGGGAACTCTGTGGATTCAGATGTAAAAGGGGAACTCTGCGGATTCAGTTGTAAAAGGGGAACTCTGTGGATTCATATGTAAAAGGGGAACTCTGCAGATTCAGATGTAAAAGGGGAACTCTGTGGATTCAGATGTAAAAGGGGAACTCTGCGGATTCAGATGTAAAAGGGGAACTCTGTGGATTCAGATGTAAAAGGGGAACTCTGTGGATTCAGATGTAAAAGGGGAACTCTGTGGATTCAGATGTAAAAGGGGAACTCTGCAGATTCAGATGTAAAAGGGGAACTCTGTAGATTCAGATGTAAAAGGGGAACTCTGTAGATTCAGATGTAAAAGGGGAACTCTTTGGATTCAGATGTAAAGAGGGAACTCTGCGGATTCAGTTGTAAAAGGGGAACTCTGTGGATTCATATGTAAAAGGGGAACTCTGTGGATTCAGTTGTAAAAGGTGAACTCTGTGGATTCAGATGTAAAAGGGGAACTCTGTGGATTCAGATGTAAAGAGGGAACTCTGCGGATTCAGTTGTAAAAGGGGAACTCTGTGGATTCATATGTAAAAGGGGAACTCTGTGGATTCAGTTGTAAAAGGTGAACTCTGTGGATTCAGATGTAAAAGGGGAACTCTGTGGATTCAGATGTAAAAGGGGAACTCTGTGGATTCAGATGTAAAGAGGGAACTCTGTGGATTCAGATGTAAAGAGGGAACTCTGCGGATTCAGTTGTAAAAGGGGAACTCTGTGGATTCATATGTAAAAGGGGAACTCTGTGGATTCAGTTGTAAAAGGTGAACTCTGTGGATTCAGATGTAAAAGGGGAACTCTGTGGATACATATGTAAAAGGGAAACTCTGCAGATTCAGATGTAAAAGGTGAACTCTGTGGATTCAGATGTAAAAGGGGAACTCTGTGGATTCAGATGTAAAAGGGGATCTCTGCAGATTCAGATGTAAAAGGGGAACTCTGTGGATTCAGATATAAAAGGGGAACTCTGCGGATTCAGATGTAAAAGGGGAACTCTGTGGATTCAGATGTAAAAGGGGAACTCTGTGGATTCAGATGTAAAAGGGGAACTCTGTGGATTCAGATGTAAAAGGGGAACTCTGCAGATTCAGATGTAAAAGGGGAACTCTGTAGATTCAGATGTAAAAGGGGAACTCTGTAGATTCAGATGTAAAAGGGGAACTCTGTGGATTCAGATGTAAAGAGGGAACTCTGCGGATTCAGTTGTAAAAGGGGAACTCTGTGGATTCATATGTAAAAGGGGAACTCTGTGGATTCAGTTGTAAAAGGTGAACTCTGTGGATTCAGATGTAAAAGGGGAACTCTGTGGATTCAGATGTAAAGAGGAAACTCTGTGGATTCAGATGTAAAGAGGGAACTCTGCAGATTCAGATGTAAAAGGGGAACTCTGTAGATTCAGATGTAAAAGGTGAACTCTGCGGATTCAGTTGTAAAAGGGGAACTCTGTGGATTCAGATGTAAAAGGGGAACTCTGTGGATTCAGTTGTAAAAGGTGAACTCTGTGGATTCAGATGTAAAAGGGGAACTCTGTAGATTCAGATGTAAAGAGGGAACTCTGTGGATTCAGATGTAAAGAGGGAACTCTGCGGATTCAGTTGTAAAAGGGGAACTCTGTGGATTCATATGTAAAAGGGGAACTCTGTGGATTCAGTTGTAAAAGGTGAACTCTGTGGATTCAGATGTAAAAGGGGAACTCTGTGGATTCAGATGTAAAGAGGGAACTCTGTGGATTCAGATGTAAAGAGGGAACTCTGTGGATTCAGATGTAAAGAGGGAACTCTGCAGATTCAGATGTAAAAGGGGAACTCTGTAGATTCAGATGTAAAAGGTGAACTCTGCGGATTCAGTTGTAAAAGCGTAACTCTGTGGATTCAGATGTAAAAGGGGAACTCTGTGGATTCAGATGTAAAGAGGGAACTCTGTGGATTCAGATGTAAAGAGGGAACTCTGCGGATTCAGTTGTAAAAGGGGAACTCTGTGGATTCATATGTAAAAGGGGAACTCTGTGGATTCAGTTGTAAAAGGTGAACTCTGTGGATTCAGATGTAAAAGGGGAACTCTGTGGATACATATGTAAAAGGGAAACTCTGCAGATTCAGATGTAAAAGGTGAACTCTGTGGATTCAGATGTAAAAGGGGATCTCTGCAGATTCAGATGTAAAAGGGGAACTCTGTGGATTCAGATGTAAAAGGGGAACTCTGCGGATTCAGATGTAAAAGGGGAACTCTGTGGATTCAGATGTAAAAGGGGAACTCTGTGGATTCAGATGTAAAAGGGGAACTCTGTGGATTCAGATGTAAAAGGGGAACTCTGCAGATTCAGATGTAAAAGGGGAACTCTGTAGATTCAGATGTAAAAGGGGAACTCTGTAGATTCAGATGTAAAAGGGGAACTCTGTGGATTCAGATGTAAAGAGGGAACTCTGCGGATTCAGTTGTAAAAGGGGAACTCTGTGGATTCATATGTAAAAGGGGAACTCTGTGGATTCAGTTGTAAAAGGTGAACTCTGCGGATTCAGTTGTAAAAGGGGAACTCTGTGGATTCATATGTAAAAGGGGAACTCTGCAGATTCAGATGTAAAAGGGGAACTCTGTAGATTCAGATGTAAAAGGGGAACTCTGTGGATTCAGATGTAAAAGGGGATCTCTGCAGATTCAGATGTAAAAGGGGAACTCTGTGGATTCAGATGTAAAAGGGGAACTCTGCGGATTCAGATGTACAAGGGGAACTCTGTGGATTCAGATGTAAAAGGGGAACTCTGTGGATTCAGATGTAAAAGGGGAACTCTGTGGATTCAGATGTAAAAGGGGAACTCTGCAGATTCAGATGTAAAAGGGGAACTCTGTAGATTCAGATGCAAAAGGGGAACTCTGTAGATTCAGATGTAAAAGGGGAACTCTGTGGATTCAGATGTAAAGAGGGAACTCTGCGGATTCAGTTGTAAAAGGGGAACTCTGTGGATTCATATGTAAAAGGGGAACTCTGTGGATTCAGTTGTAAAAGGTGAACTCTGTGGATTCAGATGTAAAAGGAGAACTCTGTGGATTCATATGTAAAAGGTGAACTCTGTGGATTCAGTTGTAAAAGGTGAACTCTGCAGATTCAGATGTAAAAGGGGAACTCTGTAGATTCAGATGTAAAAGGTGAACTCTGCGGATTCAGTTGTAAAAGGGGAACTCTGTGGATTCAGATGTAAAAGGGGAACTCTGTGGATTCAGATGTAAAGAGGGAACTCTGTGGATTCAGATGTAAAGAGGGAACTCTGCGGATTCAGTTGTAAAAGGGGAACTCTGTGGATTCATATGTAAAAGGGGAACTCTGTGGATTCAGTTGTAAAAGGTGAACTCTGTGGATTCAGATGTAAAAGGGGAACTCTGTGGATTCAGATGTAAAGAGGGAACTCTGTGGATTCAGATGTAAAAGGGGAACTCTGTAGATTCAGATGTAAAAGGTGAACTCTGCGGATTCAGTTGTAAAAGGGGAACTCTGTGGATTCAGATGTAAAAGGGGAACTCTGTGGATTCAGATGTAAAAGGGGAACTCTGCAGATTCAGATGTAAAAGGGGAACTCTGTGGATTCAGATGTAAAAGGGGAACTCTGTGGATTCAGATGTAAAGAGGGAACTCTGTGGATTCAGATGTAAAGAGGGAACTCTGCGGATTCAGTTGTAAAAGGGGAACTCTGTGGATTCATATGTAAAAGGGGAACTCTGTGGATTCAGATGTAAAAGGGGAACTCTGTGGATTCAGATGTAAAAGGGGATCTCTGCAGATTCAGATGTAAAAGGGGAACTCTGTGGATTCAGATGTAAAAGGGGAACTCTGCGGATTCAGATGTAAAAGGGGAACTCTGTGGATTCAGATGTAAAAGGGGAACTCTTTGGATTCAGATGTAAAAGGGGAACTCTGCAGATTCAGATGTAAAAGGGGAACTCTGTGGATTCAGATGTAAAAGGGGAACTCTGTGGATTCAGATGTAAAAGGGGAACTCTGTGGATTCAGATGTAAAGGGGGAACTCTGTGGATTCAGATGTAAAGGGGGAACTCTGCGGATTCAGATGTAAAAGGGGAACTCTGCAGATTCAGATGTAAAAGGGGAACTCTGTGGATTCAGATGTAAAAGGGGAACTCTGCGGATTCAGTTGTAAAAGGGGAACTCTGTGGATTCAGATGTAAAAGGGGAACTCTTTGGATTCAGATGTAAAAGGGGAACTCTGTGGATTCAGATGTAAAAGGGGAACTCTGCGGATTCAGTTGTAAAAGGGGAACTCTGTGGATTCAGATGTAAAAGGGGAACTCTTTGGATTCAGATGTAAAGAGGGAACTCTGCAGATTCAGATGTAAAAGGGGAACTCTGTGGATTCAGATGTAAAAGGGGAACTCTGTGGATTCAGATGTAAAAGGGGAACTCTGTGGATTCAGATGTAAAAGGGGAACTCTGTGGATTCAGATGTAAAAGGGGAACTCTGTGGATTCAGATGTAAAGGGGGAACTCTGTGGATTCAGATGTAAAGGGGGAACTCTGTGGATTCAGATGTAAAAGGGGAACTCTGCAGATTCAGATGTAAAAGGGGAACTCTGGGGATTCTTATGTAAAGGGGGACTCTTGTGATTAACTTCATATGATTAGAAATGTTATTTTATTGCAAAATATATGTATAGTTTTATACTATAAAAAAATTAGCTGCGTGCCACTAAAGTGTTAGGGTTGCCACCTTTTCTTTAAGTCAAACCCGAACTGTAAACCATCTCTGCTTTTATTTCTAAATATGTTCATGCCTATCTGTAGAGCTTTGAAAAAATTAGATTCACAAGCACTGAAGTGCTGTCAAGGTTAGACACAACCTTCGTTTTGTATAAAATGAAAAAATGCTTATGTGACATCCTTCGAACCTAACCATAAAACTTTAATTTACATCTTACAGGAACATTTCGACTGATAACCTGCCTGTAAATTGATGTCATTTGTTTACAAATCAGATTTACATTTAAACTATTAGCCGAGTGTATGATAATAGCCAAGGCAGTAAGGACGTCGTAACATTGCAGGAGCTTCTACTGGCACTAATCTCCAATGTTCTATCACATTCTCTCTCTTTTCCCCACACCACCCTGGCATACTGCAGATCTACAGCAGAATGTGACGTTAGTTCTCTAACCCATCATGTACGATAGCTAATGACTGTGCTCGCTGAGCCGCACTGTGCACCACACTGCACCACACGTGTCAGCAACTTCTGCTCTAGCACTGTAGGACAAGTCAGGTTATGCTAGGACTTGTAATTCATAAAGAATGGCATTCTAGAATTAACCATCTATCCTACACTTAACCCCCTATGAGGAACGTTGTAAGTCTCCATTCACAGAGGCAGCTGAAGGTTTTTGGCTAAACGCCACATCTGGATGCAGCAGAACTCTGTGTTATGGCTGCATAAGAACTGGATAAAAAGCTGCATTCAATCAGTGTGTAGCAACAAATGCCATCCCTGTGTCCAGGGCCACTCAGAGCCCCTAATCACAGGAAACTGCTCAGATTAGCGTTCCACCTCGAACATTGATGAGTACAGAGTACGAATCTGGCCATGCGGGGGGATCTATTGTCACTGGGAGGAGGGGGGCTATTGTTGCTGGGAGGTCTATTTTTGCTGGTGAGGGATCTATTGTTCCTGGTGGGTTTTATGTTGCTGGGCATCAATTGTTGTTGGGGGGGATCTACTGTTGAGGGAGGGTTCTATTGATGCTGGTTGCTGTAAGGTCTATTGTTGCTGGAGGGGATATTTTGTTGCCGTGGACTTTTGATAATCAGGTGGTTGACTGTTGCTGTGGTGAATCTATTGTTTCTGGGGTGGTCTTCAGGTTCTGGGGGATCTGTTATTGCTGGGGTGGTCTATTGTTGCTGGGGGATCTAATATTGCTGGAGGCATCTATTGTTGCTGAGGTCCATTTTTTCCTGGAGGGTCAATTGTTGCTGGGGGGGGGGGGTTAATTGTTGCTGGGCAGATCTATTGCTGTTGGGGGGGGGTGGTATTGCTGCTGGCTGCAGGGCTTCTATGTTACTGCTTTTCTTGTTATCATTAGCAGATTCTATACAAATTACTTAGCACCACAAAATGATACCTGGTTCTGTATTCTGTAAAAGAGGTGGTAGTAGGAGTTGGGTAGGGGGGTTGAACCAAGGGATGGTGCTTAGGGGTGGGTAGGGGGTTGAACCAATGGACGGTGCTCAGGGGGGGATAGGGGGTTGAACCAAGGGATGGTGCTTAGGGGTGGGTAGGGGGTTGAACCAAGGGATGGTGCTTAGGGGTGGGTAGGGGGTTGAACCAAGGGATGGTGCTCAGGGGTGGATAGGGGTTTGAACCAAGGAACGATGCTCAGGGGTGGGTAGGGGGTTGAACCAAGTGATGGTGCTTAGGGGTGGGTAGGGGGTTGAACCAAGGGATGGTGCTTAGGGGTGGGTAGGGGGTTGAACCAAGGGATAATGCTTAGGGGTGGGTAGGGGGTTGAACCAAGGGATGGTGCTTAGGGGTGGGTAGGGGGTTGAACCAAGGGATGGTGCTCAGGGGTGGATAGGGGTTTGAACCAAGGAACGATGCTCAGGGGTGGGTAGGGGGTTGAACCAAGTGATGGTGCTTAGGGGTGGGTAGGGGGTTGAACCAAGGGATGGTGCTTAGGGGTGGGTAGGGGGTTGAACCAAGGGATAATGCTTAGGGGTGGGTAGGGGGTTGAACCAAGGGATGGTGCTTAGGGGTGGGTAGGGGGTTGAACCAAGGGATGGTGCTCAGGGGTGGATAGGGGTTTGAACCAAGGAACGATGCTCAGGGGTGGGTAGGGGGTTGAACCAAGTGATGGTGCTTAGGGGTGGGTAGGGGGTTGAACCAAGGGATGGTGCTTAGGGGTGGGTAGGGGGTTGAACCAAGGGATGGTGCTTAGGGGTGGGTAGGGGGTTGAACCAATGGACGGTGCTCAGGGGGGGATAGGGGGTTGAACCAAGGGATGGTGCTTAGGGGTGGGTAGGGGGTTGAACCAAGGGATGGTGCTTAGGGGTGGGTAGGGGGTTGAACCAAGGGATGGTGCTTAGGGGTGGGTAGGGGGTTGAACCAAGGGATGGTGCTTAGGGGTGGGTAGGGGGTTGAACCAAGGGATGGTGCTCAGGGGTGGATAGGGGTTTGAACCAAGGAACGATGCTCAGGGGTGGGTAGGGGGTTGAACCAAGTGATGGTGCTTAGGGGTGGGTAGGGGGTTGAACCAAGGGATGGTGCTTAGGGGTGGGTAGGGGGTTGAACCAAGGGATAATGCTTAGGGGTGGGTAGGGGGTTGAACCAAGGGATGGTGCTTAGGGGTGGGTAGGGGGTTGAACCAAGGGATGGTGCTCAGGGGTGGATAGGGGTTTGAACCAAGGAACAATGCTCAGGGGTGGGTAGGGGGTTGAACCAAGTGATGGTGCTTAGGGGTGGGTAGGGGGTTGAACCAAGGGATGGTGCTTAGGGGTGGGTAGAGGGTTGAACCAAGGGATGGTGCTTAGGGGTGGGTAGGGGGTTGAACCAAGGGATGGTGCTTAGGGGTGGGTAGGGGGTTGAACCAAGGGATGGTGCTTAGGGGTGGGTAGGGGGTTGAACCAAGGGATGGTGCTTAGGGGTGGGTAGGGGGTTGAACCAAGGGATGGTGCTTAGGGGTGGGTAGGGGGTTGAACCAAGGGATAGTGCTCAGGGGTGGATAGGGGTTTGAACCAAGGAACGGTGCTCAGGGGTGGGTAGGGGGCGGAGACAAGGGGTGAAACAGAAGGGAGGAATACCTGCAACTAATCTCTGAGGGAAAAAAGCCCTGTGTACCACAAACCTGGATAAAGTATAAACATGCAAGTTCCAGCTTAGTTTGAGAACTCTGACACATATCTGCATCCCACAATTAAAGATGCGTGAATCTTTGGAAGTCAGCACAACCAATAGAAAATACACACACATTGGGGGAATTAAAGCGATTCTGACATTTTTCTGACCGTACGCACTCAATACGACTATTGACATGTGCAACAGAATCAGGTAGCTGTTACTACGGCAATTTTAGTATCTGTCACTATGATAGATACAGATTCTAATAAGCTAAGAATTGCAGATAAGCAGACTGGTGGTAATTAAGACCAACTCTGAGTTGTCGTAGAGAGACATCAGTGGTCACAGATGGGCATATGTGCTGGGAAACTACCATTAATGTGACAGCTTCCTACAAAGGGTTCATAGTTGCTAGATCCCCCAGCAGCTTTTGTACCATCACCTAACCATGGACTTTTAACAATAAAGGATTTTGAAATTTACAGTAAAGCTCCGGCATTTGCAGTATTTGAAAGTTTTACAAGGGCACACAATACCAGTTTGTTTTTTTCGTTCAACCCAGCAGGTCTGAATGAAAAAAAACTGACAGTTCAGGAGTTTCAGTACTAACTATGCAAATGTTAGTACAGCAAAGTCCCCTGCTGTTATATTGTGTTCTGACAGGGGGACTACCCCACCGCTACACCCGCCAGAACACTCCGGTCAGCGCTAATCAGGGACCGATCGGCAGACCTTTTTCTGTCACGCCCCTTCGACAGAAGCCGGCCGAACGTCCGGCTTCTGTCGGACCAGCTGCAATACACCCAGGCCAACATTCAACCCATGTCTACTAGGCTTTAGAGCTGACATTCAATGGGCCATAGTGGCTGAGAGGTAAGTCCTGTACACACGGGCGAGAATCCCATCAGGAAAAAAACTTCGATTTTCCTGACGGGATTCCTGGCAAGCTTTTCTTGCCAAGCCCTGTGTACACACGCACATTCAAAAGAACCGCCGTTCATTTGAATGGCAAGAAAGCGGTGACGTCATCGACTACGACGAGCATTCACATTCGATGCCGTCGCCGCCATCTTGCTTCACCCTACACTACCCTTGTAAGCTACCGCGCATGCGTCGAAGTCTCATCGATAATGCGCGGGCTTACCTGGGGACAGGCAAGCATACAAGCCTCGTACACACGCACGGTTTTCTCGTCAGGAAACAGGCCGACGAGAATCCCGACCAGAAAATAGAGAGCAGGTTCTCTATTTTTCTCGTCGAGATTCCCGGCAGTTTTTCCGACGAGAAACCATACACACGACCGGTTTTCTCGGCAAAAAGATCTCCCAGCAGTTTTCTTGCCGAGAAAACCGGCCGTGGGTACGAGGCTGTAGAGCTTGTCTCCTTCTTTTAGACTCTTAAGCTGGCCATATATAGATCAGCTTTTTTTGTTCAACCAGTGGGTTGAACGAAAAAAACAGATCCGATTCCTCCATCCACACATTCAATGTGGATGTGGGTATCCTCCTCACTGTGTCATTGTATTTTGAGTGCGGGGAGATTCCCCTGGCTTCAGAATACACAGATCAGTGCTGTGGCCTATAGCCTGTGGCACTGATTGACCAAAAAAAATAAAAATACAGACAGGGCAGTTGAACAGAAGTCAATCAGTAGATTGACTGCTGTTCAATCACAGTGGCCACACATGGATTGAGATTTGGCTGGTCCCTGGCTGGCGTTACTCACCTGTTCTATACGCACGTATGAAAACTATAGACCTAGTGCATGAAAAGTGAGCTAAAGTAAAGGTTCTTGTTCCCAATGGCAAGATATCAGCTTCCTTGATGTACTGTTATACCCTGACTGTAAAAATGATGGGTGTTATTGGCATAAGAAATGTTTTACTATTAGCACTTCTATCATGCAACAGGTCCTTAATGAATACTCCAGCAACAGCGCCCCCTCTCTCTCTCTTAGTAATGGCAGTGGCACTTTGGTGGAGCTGAGATATCAGGTGCAAAGATCTCACCCCTGAAGCTATGGAAAGATAGAGGGGTAAATCAACTCACCAGCATCAATCTGAAGGTAGAAAATCAGGTTGGGGAAGGCTAAACTTGTGATTTGATTCAGCCATTGGCTTTATGTATGTCTTGGGTACCCCAACAGCAAGATCCCTCTGCCATAATTCCCAATTCTTTTCCTGTCCACCTGGGAGTGCCCCTGCCCCCTCTGCATGATAAAGCACCTCTTGTTGCATTCTCTAAAAAAATCAATAAATACAAAAATCCATCAGGCTGAGTGAAGAAGTCATAATGGTCAAAGCGCACGTGTAGACCTAGGGACACATCAGCAGAGTAACTGAAACATTTAGGAATCTGTCAGATGTTTTAACAGTTTAGTCGATCCAGTTGGATGTCATATAATGTCCTCCTGGACCGTGCCTTGTGCGTGGTCCAGGGGCCACGGCGCAATCTGTCACCACCTGTGTCCGCTGGATGCAGCCAGTGACAGTGTACTGACCTGCTGCCGGTACCATGTGATCACTGTGATCAATCGCAGCAGATCACATGACAATTGTAGACAATTGATGGCTTCCTTTTTATGCCATACATTGCGTACAATTGTGTTGCTAGCTGTGATTGGTAACAATGATCACATGGTACAGATATGGCAAATCACTGCCCATCTGTACCTTGTAATTAGCTGTGGCCATTTACAGATAATCACAACAAAATACACTGAAGGAATCGGTTTCATTCAGTAAAAATGATTGCTTATACCAGGCAAATTCACTGGTATAAACAAACATTATGTGTAAAAAAAAAAAAAAAAGAAGAAAAATCATGATCACTTCCCCAGAGTAGAATAGTGTTACTATGGTAACACTGTAATGCTCTGGTCACAGTGTGTTAACAAAAATTTTAAAAAACACAAATAAAATGTAATAAAAAATAAAAAGAAATTAAAAAAAATGATTACCATATATACTTGAGTAGAAGCCGAGTTTTTCAGCACATTTTTTGATGCTGAAAAAGCCCCCCTTGGCTTATACTCGAGTCCCGCTGTTCATGTAGTCTTAACTGTAGTCGGCGGCTGTCCACTGTAACAAAGCCCCGCCTCCTCCTCGTCCGTGATACAATGCTGGGATCAGTGTTTAGTGTTCCGTCTATCACGGACGAGGAGGAGCCGGGTCTTTGTTACAATGGACGGCCGCCTCCGACTGCAGCAGCATGGAGGTACACGGGAGATCAGATGGACACAGTGAGGCTGCACAGTGAAGCTGCAGATGGACACAGTAAGGCCCAGTGAGGCTGCAGATAGACACAGTGAGGCACAGTGAGGCTGCAAATGGGCACAGTGAGGCTGCAAATGGGCACAGTAAAGCTGCAGATGGTCAAAGTGAGGCTGCAGATGGGCACAGTGAGGCTGCAGATGGACACAGTAAGGCGTCACAGTGGGCTGCAAACGGGCACAGTGAGGCTGCAGATAGACACAGTGAGGCACAGTGAGGCTGCAAATGGGCACAATGAGGCTGCAGATGGACATTGTTGACCCTCTTTTCCACTTACAGTAGCTGCTGCATTCCCCACCTTAGGCTTATACTCGAGTCAATAAGTTTTCCCAGTTTTTTGTGGTAAAATTAGGTGCCTTGGCTTATATTCGGGTCGGCTTATACTCGAGTATATACGGTAATTAATATTAATAATTTTTACATACTGTCACCTGTCAGTGTCCTTGATTACCACCACACCTGTTATATGATAACGCTGTACTGCGCTGGTGACAGTACATCAGGATTGATACATTTTCAGATATATACAATAGTTTAGAGACACTATAACTTTCCTAAAAACAAAATAATATACACTTATTTAGGTTATTTTCACAAAAAATGTAGCAGAATACAGTTTGGCCTAAATTTATGAAGAAAGATTATTCATTTGCTAAATTTTATAGCAGAAACAAAAAAATTAAGTTTTTTTTTTTTTCACAATTGTTTTTACGTTTATTTTGCAAAACGTAAAAAAACCCAGTGGTGATTAAATCCCACCAAAAGAAAGCTCTATTTATGTGAAAAAAAAATGATAAAAATTTCTAATGGGTACAGTGTTGCCTGTTTGCCCAACTGTCATTCAAAGTCTGACAGCGCTGAAAATTGGCCTGGGAAGGAAGGGGGTATAGAAGGAAGGGTGCCCGGTATTGAAGTGGTTAAGTAACATACTATGGTGCATTGCCATATGTCAAGGCATGTTGCAACATATGCGCAGTTTCAAAATGAATGGCACTACAATGCAGCAATGTGCATTGCCACACGTTACTGCAACGCAAATGCGTAACTACACCCTAAATGTCTATAGGTAGCGGTAGGATTGGCAGTTACTGTATATACTCGAGTATAAGCCGAGTTTTACCGCACATTTTTTTGTGCTGAAAATGCCCCCCTCGGCTTATACTCGAGTCACCTTTTTGCGCCTGATCTCCCGGAATTTGGGGACCCCGTACTGGCCGGCCGTAGGTCCCCTGGACCCCAAACTTCCTCTACAAGTGTGCAAAGTTTGTTCTCCGGGGTACCTACGGCCGGGGAGCACCGATTTTTTTAAAGCCGGGCACCCCTTCCATAGGCTCCCATGTTAAACGGTAATTTCTCTGGTAAGTTTGGGGACCCGGTACCGGACGGCGGTAGGTCCCCTGGACCCCAAACTTGGCACACATGTAGCTCTTCCTCTACAAGTGTGCAAAGTTTGTTCTCCGGGGTACCTATGGCCGGGGAGCACCGATTTTTCAAAGCCGGGCACCCCTTCCTTAGACTCCCATGTTAAACGGTCATTTCTCTGGTAAGTTTGGGGACCCGGTACCGGACGGCCGTAGGTCCCCTGGACCCAAAACTTGGCACACATGTAGCCGTACTCTTCATATACAAGTGTGCAAAGTTTGTTGTCCAGGGCACCTACGGCCGGGGCTCACTGATTTTTCAAATCTGGGCACCCCTTCCATAGACTCCCATGTGAAACGTCAGTCTAGTCATGGGCACAGTGAGGCATGGGCACAGTGAGGCATGGGCACAGTGAGATATGGGCACAGTGAGGCAAAGTGAGGCACAGTGAGGCACAGTGAGGCATGCAGATGGACACCCTAGGCTTATACTCGAATCAATAAGTTTTCCCATTTTTTTTGTGGTAAAATTAGGTGCCTCGGCTTATATTCGGGTCGGCTTATACTCAAGTATATACGGTATGTTATATATACAGTATATATAAATATAAAAATATAAATATGTATCTAATTTTTGTAGCATACAGTATTTTATAGATGATCATATGTTAATTCAAATGTAGTAAGCTGGTTTTATATATTTTAAAGAGTTTTAATTGGAATGGGGTGTTTTTGTTTTCTACCATATTTTATGCTAAAATGATAACGTTTTATGAAAAAATATGAGCTAACAAGGATTCATATTGTATAAGCGGCAAGTCCCCTAGAACCCTGGATCAGCATTAATAGAGCTAGTGTACTTGATGCACTGCAGTGTATGCATTGCAGGTAATATTTCTCATACTGCAGTGGGGACACTGAATGGAAATAAACTGACAAAGAAAGAGACTGGGGTGATATGCGGCAGTTTGCACACAGCTGGCCAATACTTAAGGAGCAGCTTTAATCAGAAAGCCTTTCATACTGCCCCCTGAAAACTCAACATTAACCATATCTATACACACATACTGTACTGTACTTCTATCTGGTGTAGATGCAGCAGAAGGAATCTTCTGCAATAGGAGATTATCTGCAATAACAGCATAAACTGACTGCTCGCTCTGTCAGAGGTCTATGTAAGAAGTATATTGAATAGTAGAGAATAAATTGTAAGCTCTTTAAATAATTTGATAACTTGGAGAAGAAAAAAAAATATATAACATTTTTGACAATTCTTTTTTACTGAACCCAAGCCACATATTAGAAAATGTAGTACATATTGCTATAGAACGCTTGGGAATCGGTTATTTATTAACAGAGACAAGTGAGTTGATGAATCTAAAATATATTGAATATATTGAATATAAAATATTGAAAATACTTGCACAAACTACAGCAAGAAAGGTAATCCTTCAATGATAATTACCCTAGTTGCATATCTATGCTAAACGTTCAGTTTTCAAAGGCATGCTGGATCCACTGATAGGTAAAGATTTGGTTGACGTACAGTTCTTATAGGCAGTTCTCAACTGGGGCTTGCCCTTGGAGGGGTCAAGATAGTATATAGAAGAATTAGAGTGCCACAGATTGTACAAAGTCCAGGTCACAGATTTCAGATGAGCATTTTGCGATCGTCATATCATTTGCACTATTATGCCGCGTACACACGACCGTTTTTCTCGTCGAGAAAAAATTCGTTTTTTCCTTTTGACAAGAAAAACGATCATCTGTGGGCATTTTGTCGTTTTTCTCGACGAGAAAAACGGCATTAAAAACGACGAGAAAAATGAAAACATGTTCTAATTTTTCTCGTCGTTTTTTCCGACATTTTTTCCGCGGCAGTTTTCCCATAGGGAAACACTGCCGCGGAGCCCACAGACGGTCGTTTTTCTCGACAAGAGAAAAAATGACGTGAAAAACGACCGTGTGTGGGGAACAATCCGTTCCCTCTTTTTTAATGTCATTATTCACTGCGTTTTTTTAACCGCCGTGAATAATGATCGTGTGTACGCGGCATTACTGTCAAATATATTCCCCAAATTGCAAGCACTCAAGCCCTGATGAAGGGGGAATTGTGAGACCCCGAAGCGTGTTGGCTATATCCTCTAAAAGAGAAAGGCACACCCACCTAGTGCATTACCACAATATAAATTATTGAAAAGATTTAAAGAGCAATATATACTCACAAATGTGATTGATGTAAAGACATGTCACAACGAGTGTCCTCCACTGCATGAAGGTCTATTAACGTCCATCGGTCCTGCCAGAAGACCAGGAGGTATCCAAATGTCTGATGGGTTTCAAGGGAGAACCCTCTTCATCAGAGCAAAAAATATATTTTTCTCTGATGAAAAGGGTTTACCCTTGAAATGCGTCAGCCATTTGGATACCTCCTGGTCTTCTGGCAGGACCGATGGACGTTAATAGACCTTCATGCAGTGGAGGACACTCATTGTGTAGGTGAATATTTGCATGCTGTGGCTATATCCTCTGACCTGTTGTCAAGACTGGACATAGTACAACCTGTGGCGGTCTTATCCTTTTATATACTATTTTAAAGTATATCTCCTCTTGCTTGGAAAAAATATAGTAAAAAAAAAAAAAAAAACATAATCTAGCATATACAATTGCTAGTCAAGCCATATTGTATATTAAGGTCATCAGAAATGACTTTTTCTTTTCAATCTGCAGTAGCTGTACATTTCTGTAATATTCAATGCCAAATTTGCAACCTGCAAATGTTAGTGTACGAAACACTCCCAGAAATGTCATTCCCTGCTTGTGTGATCATCTCACTGATTTTCCAAGAAGCCTGCACTTTGATACAATCAAAGGCACCCCTTGCAACTGCAATTTCAGTTTTGGTGAGATACTCCTCATGAGTAAATTGCTTCTAAAGGTATGCCAACACTGCAGATTTTCCCATTAAAACACTGAGAGGGCACCAGGTGATTATAAGGAACCAGACCCTCCCATTCAGAATCACTATCTTAGGCTCCGTTCACATCTTGGCGTTCCGAATCATGGGCTGAATCGCCACGATTCTGCCCGCGATTCAAAATAGCGGCAAATCGTGCGATCCCCATCACTTACAATTGCACCCTGATTTTGCAGTAAAATCGTGCAAACAGAATCACAGGACGCCTGTCGCCCAAAAGGTCTTGTACTTCTTTTGGATGACAGGCATCCTGCAATTCTGTTTGCGTGATTTTACCGCGATTGTCGCCCGACGAATCGGGCGATGGCAAAATCACACTGCGATCAGGGTGCCATTGGAAGTGACGGTGATCGCACAGGCTTCCCGCGATTTGCACCTATTTCGAATCGTGCCGATTCCGCCCGCGATTTGGATTACCAAGATGTGAATGGAGCCTAAAGGACATGGTGAAACAAACAGCTATCTATTCAGTGCAGAAACAGGTAGGAATCTACAACAATGTTTGTTAAAATCATTGCAATTGGCATAAATCGCCCATAGGAGTTTTTTTTCTCAACAAAAATGAAAAAAGTAGATCTTGATGGAAAAAAAAAACAAACAATAATTATACAAATAATAACTCACACATAAAATTTTGCATATTTGCTCTAATAACTTTTGCCATTCCATACAGTTGATTTAGTTTGACATGCAGAAAAAGGCATAAGACAGAATACAAATGCAGTCCAGTTCAGGCAACCTACTAAGTGAATGGAAAAGTAAAATTTCCCAGAAACATTAGATGGCATCAACTTTGCAGCTACAATCAGGCCACCAAGCCATTATTTTTTTCCCTAAATGATATTTATATTGTGGTGTATATAACCTTTTCCTAAGGGAATCAATAACCACATGCCAAGAAATCCCCCGTGGCTGTTTTTTTTCTACTGATCATCAAGCAATGTTTGCTGAGAATTGTAATTATTTTAAGCTGAAAAGGGAAATAATTTATATTTTTTTACTATGATCACAATGTAAATTTGTTTTGTTTTATATTTGAGTAAACCCAATTCATTATAGATCAGCTTACCAGTCTTTAAATGGGGTGGCTGCAGTGATGGGACAAGGTCATCAAGTGTCCAGGGTGACGATGGCAAACTGTCCCATCGTTCCTTCACCCTGAGTAAAGCAAGGAAATTAGTCTAACTGCTGTGCCTAAATCTATGTGGCATGTACCAAAATAGTCCCATAGCGAACACAAGAGTTTACTATCAGTGCACAAATATGGGACTAACAGTGGCAAAAGGCAAAAATGTTTGTGTGTTAGTGGTGTCACTGAAAGAGAAAAAATGTCCCAGCATCGGTGGTGTCACTGAAGGAAAAATGTTCTTTGGTGTCACTGTAAAGAAAAAATGTCTCAGCTTCGGTGGTGTCCCAGGAAAAAAAATGTACCAGCATCAGTGGTGTCACTAGAAGGACAAAATGTCCCCTCATCTATGGTTTTAGTGAGAGGAAAAAAATGTCCCCTCATCTATGGTTTCAGTGAGAGGAAAACATGTTCCCTCATCTATGGTTTCAGAGAGAGGGAAAAAATGTCCCCTCATCTATGGTTTCCGTGACAGGAAAAAATGTCACCTCATCTATGGTTTCAATGAGAGGAAAAAATGTCCCCTCATCTATGGTTTCAGTGAGAGAAAATAATGTCCCCTCATCTATGGTTTCAGTGAGAGGAAAACATGTCCCCTCAGCTATGGTTTCAATGAGAGGAAAAAATGTCCCCTCATCTATGGTTTCAGTGAGAGGAAAAAATGTTCCCTCATCTATAGTTTCAGTGAGAGGAAAAAATGTCCCCTCATCTATGGTTTCAGTGTGAGGAAAAAATGTCCCCTCATCTATGGTTTTAGTGAGAGGAAAAAATGTCCCCTCATCTATGGTGTTAGTGAGAGGAAAAAATGTCCCCTCATCTATGGTTTCAGTGAGAGGAAAACATGTTCCCTCATCTATGGTTTCAGAGAGAGGAAAAAATGTCCCCTCAGCTATGGTTTCAGTGAGAGGAAAAAATGTTCCCTCATCTATAGTTTCAGTGAGAGGAAAAAATGTCCCCTCATCTATGGTTTCAGTGAGGAGAAAACATGTTCCCTCATCTATGGTTTCAGAGAGAGGAAAAAATGTCCCCTCATCTATGGTTTCAGTGAGAGGAAATAATGGCCCCTCATCTATGGTTTCAGTGAGAGGTAAAAATGTCCCCTCATCTATGGTTTCAGTGAGAGGAAATAATGTCCCCTCATCTATGGTTTCAGTGAGAGAAAAAAATGTCCCCTCATCTATGGTTTCAGTGAGAGAAAAAAATGTCCCCTCATCTATGGTTTCAGTGAGAGGAAATAATGGCCCCTCATCTATGGTTTCAGTGAGAGGAAAAAAATGTCCCCTCATCTATGGTTTCAGTGAGAGGAAAAAATGTCCCCTCATCTATGGTTTCAGTGAGAGGAAAAAAATGTCCCCTCATCTATGGTTTCAGTGAGAGGAAAAAATGTCCCCTCATCTATGGTTTCAGTGAGAGAAAATAATGTCCCCTCATCTATGGTTTCAGTGAGAGGTAAAAATGTCCCCTCATCTATGGTTTCAGTGAGAGAAAAAAATGTCCCCTCATCTATGGTTTCAGTGAGAGAAAAAAATGTCCCCTCATCTATGGTTTCGGTGAGAGAAAATAATGTCCCCTCATCTATGGTTTCAGTGAGAGGAAAAAAATGTCCCCTCATCTATGGTTTCAGTGAGAGGAAAAAATGTCCCCTCATCTATGGTTTCAGTGAGAGAAAATAATGTCCCCTCATCTATGGTTTCAGTGAGAGGAAAAAAATGTCCCCTCATCTATGGTTTCAGTGAGAGGAAAAAATGTCCCCTCATCTATGGTTTCAGTGAGAGGAAAAAATGTCCCCTCAAAGAGAAAGAGGACCTGGTGGATGGAGAGTGGGATGAGTCTGAAGCATTATGGGTGGAACTGCATACAGATGTGCGTAGTTTAAAGTTAATCATTGGAGTTTGTTATAGACCACCCAATGTTAATGAGGAGGTGGAGACTCAAATCCTTGCACAGATGGAAAGGGCTGGGACGGTGATAATAATGGGGGGTTTTAACTACCCAGAAATTGACTGGAGTAATGGCACTGCTGGGACAGTTAAAGGGCAAACATTTATAAACCTATTGCAGGACAATTTTATGGTCCAGTTTATTGAGGCCTCAACTAGGAATGATGCTCTGTTGGACCTGGTAATCTCAAACCATGCAGAGCGTATTAATAATGTTCAGATAAAGGAACACCTGGGTAGCAGTGACCATAACATGATTTCATTTGATGTTAGCTGTAAGCAAAAATCACATACGGCAGTGGTTCTCAATCTTTCTAGTGCTGTGACCCCTTGATAAAATTTCCCAAGTTGTGGGGACCCCTAACAGTAAAATTATTTTCGTAACATGGGTTGTCAGCACCCAAGGCAAGACAAGTAATTTGCGCCCCAACCCACAGACATTTAGTACTCCCTGAGTCCCCTCCACTCGCACAGTAATAAACCCCTTATGGTACATTTTAGGATGTACCACTCTTTCTCTTTCTTTCCCTTTTTATCTCTCTATCTTAATCTCTTTTTTCCCCCATCCCTCTCTCTAGCCATTTTTCTTGTTCTTTCTCTTATTCTTTCTCTCCCTTTTTCTTTGTCCCTCTCTTTCTTTTCCTCTCCCTTCCATGCATTCTCTATTTTTATTCCTTCTCTTACTCCTTGGTGGGGGACTGGATGAGTGGCAATGCTGGGGGGAGTTCTGATCAGCCAACTTAGGTGCTCTTGATCAAGGTCATCTGCTGATCTGAGAACTGTAGTGGGGACTTTTAATGGAAACTCTAATTTTGCAGCAGTGACACCTATGCCGAAATCAGGAGATAGGGTCTCTCCCAGCCCCTCCCACTTCCCATTCCTCACCAGTCAGCTGACCTCTAATCTCTGCCCCCCACCCATGCCGTGAACTGAATGAGCGATGCGAAGAGGCTAAGTGGGCGGCCGCGGGATTCAGGAACAGCCCAGATGGGCTTCCACAGGCTCCAGGGACAGCCTTGATGAGCGGCAGCAAAAAGGCTGGGAGAGTGGTGCGGGCTTCAGGAAAAGCCCAGGATTCGGTGACCCCTGGTAAATTGTCATTCGACCCCCGAGGGGGTCCCGACCACCAGGTTGAGAACCACTGACATACGGGAAGGATAAAAACACTTAATTTCAAGAGAGCAAATTTTCCAAGGATGAGGGCTGCTCTCCAGGACTAATGCCGCGTACACACGACCATTTTTCTTGTTGGGAAAAATGAAATTTTTTCTCTTTGACGAGAAAAACGACCGTGTGTGGGCTTATGGTCATTTTTCCCGACGAGAAAAACGGCATTAATCACAACGAGAAAAATTAGAACATGCTCTAATTTTTCTCGTTGTGATTCACAGCATTTTTTTCCACGGCAGTTTTCCCATAGGGAAACACTGCCGGGGAGCCTACACACGGTCGTTTTTCTCGACCAAGAGAAAAAATTACGGGAAAAAACGGCTGTGTGTAGGGAAACAAGCCGTTCCTCGTTTTTCCCGTCGATTTTCTCGACGGTGTTTTTGTTAAAAAGAATATAACAGGATATGTAAAAAGGTAATCAAGGATGCAAAAACGCAAAACAAACGACAGATTGCAAAAGATAGTAGGACAAACCCCAAAAAATTATTCAAATATATTAATAGTAAAAAGGTCAGGTCTGAGCATGTAGGCCCTTTACAAAATAATCTAGAGTGGGTGACTGGGGACAAAGAGAAGGCTAATTTATTAAATACTTTCTTCAGCTCTGTGTATACAAAGGAGCATGGGGGAGCTCATGTCCAAAATGGGGGGGGGTAGTGACACAGCCCCCAATGATCCACAATGGCTCAAAAGTGATATGGTCCAGAAATATTTAGACAGAATAAAGGTGGATAAAGCACCTGGACCAGATGGCATTCACCCACGGATCCTAAAAGAATTGAGCTCTGTAATTTCAAAGCCATTGTATCTAATTTTTAGGGACTCATTAATGACAGGAATAGTACCACTGGATTGGCGTAGGGCCAATGTGGTGCCTATATATAAAAAGGGAACAAAGTCTTTACCAAGTAACTATAGACTTGTTAGTTTAACTTCTATAGTTGGGAAGATACTGGAGAGATTAATAAAAGACCACATAGACAAGTTCTTGCTGGAAAAAGACAGCATGGATTCATGAAAGACAGAAGTTGTCAGACGAACCTGATTTCTTTTTATGAAGAGGTAAGTAAAACCTTGGACAGCGGGGTGGCTGTGGACCTGGTATACTTGGAGTTTGCAAAACTGTTCGATACAGTTCCCCACACACGGTTTATGTGTAAGGTAAAGTCTACAGGATTGGAAATATCAGTTTGTAAATGGATAGAAAACTGGCTAAAAGACAGAATTCAGAGAGTAGTGGTTAATGATTCTTATTCTGAATGGTCTAAGGTTATCAGTGGTGTACCCCAAGGTTCAGTGCTGGGACCCTTACTTTTTAATATGTTTATAAATGATATTGGGTCTGAGATCAAAAGTAACATTTCTGTCTTTGCAGATGACACCAAGCTATGCAGTGGAATAACGTCCTTACAGGATGTCTCCAATTTACAAGTCAACCTCAATGCTCTGTCTAATTGGGCGACTAGGTGGCAGATGAGGTTTAATGTTGATAAATGTAAAGTTATGCACTTGGGGGCTAAGAATATGCATGCATCATACATACTAGGGGGAGTACAACTGGGGGGGGGATCAATAGTGGAGAAGGATCTGGGGGTTTTGGTAGATCATAAGCTCAACAATGGCATGCAATGCCAAGCTGCGGTTTCCAAAGCGAGTAAAGTCCTTTCTTGTATTAAGAGAGGTATGGTCTCCAGAGAGACAGATATAATTTTTCCCCTGTACAAATCATTAGTAAGACCTCATCTGGAAAATGCAGTTCAGTTTTGAGCCCCAGTTCTCAAAAAGGATATTGGGGAACTGGAGAAAGTGCAACGAAGGGCAACCAAACTGATAAGAGGCATGGAGGAGCTCAGCTATGAGGAAAGATTAGAGGAACAGAATTTATTCACTCTTGAGAAGAGGAGATTAAGGGGGGAAATGATCAACATGTACAAATATATAAGGGGTCCATATAGTGAACTTGGTGTTGCGTTTTTACGGTCAACACAAAGGACAAGGGGGCACTCTTTACGTCTAGAGGAAAAGAGATTTCACCTCCAAATACGGAAATGTTTCTTCACAGTAAGAGCTGTGAAAATGTGGAATATACTCCCTGCAGAGGTGGTTCTGGCCAGCTCAGTAGATTGCTTTAAGAAAGGCCTGGATACTTTCCTAAATGTACATAATATAACTGGGTACTAACATTTATAGGTAAAGTTTATCCGGGGAAAATCCGATTGCCTCTCGGGGGATCAGGAAGGAATTTTTTCCCCTGCTGTAGCAAATTGGATAATGCTCTGCTGGGGTTTTTCGCCTTCCTCTGGATCAACTGTGGGTATAAAATTGGGTATATGGGATTGTATGATATTATTATTTAATTTTTTTATGGTTGAACTGGATGGACTTGTGTCTTTTTTCAACCCGACTAACTATGTAACTATGTAATCTATGGTTTCAGTGAGAGGAAAAAATGTCTCTGAGGATGGGACCTGTGGTGAGCAAGCAAACTCTTGTGTTCATAATGCAGCAGGGCAGCTGCTCAGGGCAGTATCTGGAAGCTAGTGGAGATCACTGCCGTAGCAACATCTACTTCAGTTATTTCCACCTTCCATGGGGATCCCACAGGTATGGCACATACATACTTACATTGGTAAATTTGGACCAATGTAACTATGTAATAATTGCCTTACCTAAATTTCAGCATTTTAGAGGGACACTAATGCAACCCTCAAATATATATAGACTGGTAAGCTGAATTTAAAAAACTTAGATAATGTCATAGCTGAGCAAGCCTAAAACAAACAAAAGCAAGAGTTGTTCTTTAAATATATACTGCAAGTGAAATCCATGTAAATTTCCAGGTAAAATACAGGAAATACAGGTGAGGAAGATGGTGTATGCTTACACTGAGAAAACATCCCATTGCAAACATCCTAACAAAAGCACAACTGTTTGCCTTGTTCCTCAGATGTTTGATTTGTGTAACTCTTACATGTGACCTTCTTTGCTTATGCAGATCTACAATGTCAGCACGAGAAATGATGATCTTGTAATTACATATGTTCAACTTGTTAATAATTATTGGATATTAGACTAGGGAGAGGCAATCCAGCTGTTTCTGTGCATCCTGGGGATGTAGTTCAATAGCAGCTACAGCACAGTGCACAGTGGCATCAATGACCAGATGGTCAGCATTCAGCATGGTAGAACAGAGTTTTAGAAACATGTAGATGATTGTGGCGACCACTGCAGGGCTTAATGAAAGGCATGGCGTAAAGAGCAGATACCACCAGAAACCAAGTTACTTCATTACTTGAAGCATGGTGGTAAAAAGAGAATTTGTCATATGTGAAATAAGATCACAGTGGCTATCAATTTTTATGTTCCAATTACCATTGCCAAGACATTTAGTGGTTAAATTGCATTTCTTTCCAGCACAAATCCATGCAACCCCAGCAAGCAGAGGCCAGGGCAATGGGCATGGAAGTAAGTGCAGGATTGTGTTTAGACATCAAACTGCTTTAGGAACATGGTATGATCTTAGCACAGATCAGGTGACCAAATGCCTACACTATTGACAATGTGACTGGCCACTGTTGCGTACAAGAGCAGCACTTTCTACAACCAAAGAAATGCTTTCATGGGTTTCTTCTAAGTTCTCTTGTTTCCTCCCATACTCCAAAGATATGTTGGTAGGTTAATTGGCTCCTGACTAAATTGGCTTTAGTATGTGGGCACAAATTGGCTAAGCACATATGTCATCACGTTCTGCATGCCAGTCCAAAGCCAAGCAATCTGGGAGGGTTCAGGAAAGGCCTGTTGACCTCTACCAAAAAAATCCTATGGGAAAAGGCCCCATAGTGTCACAAAGAGTCAAATATGACTGAACAGATATACAGGTAAGCATCTATAGTCAAAACACTTTATTTTCATTTTTCATAGAACAGGGAAGAGTTAGTACCTCTCTCAGGGTTATATTGCTGTATTAATTCCCTCTGGGGCCATTCGGCCTCTCTGTTTGTCATGGTGACCAATATCTCCCAGACAGAAAGTGATAGGAAATCAAAAATGTGACAGTTGTCCCCAGAACATTAAATAAAGGGGACTCTTCCACTTGATCTGGTGACTTTTGTCTAAAATGGAATTCCCCTGACTTTGGGCAGATTTCTATTCACTTCTTGTTGACGGGATAGCGAGGGGAAATCTCCTCAATGGGACACAGACAGCAAAGAAAAAAATCTATCAATGGTTTCAGACATTCCCTACTGCAGATTTCTCAACTTTTTTACCATAGTGGAACCCTTGAAGTAACTTTCTGGTCTTATCTGGTGTTATCCATGCAATATGGGTACTTTACCTTGAATTTTAAAACTTCCTTTTTCTAAGGCAACAAATATATCTTTAATGGCTTTCAGTTGTTACTAGCTAATAGGTCTGTTCTGTCTGAACTCTCTGTGCTTTTTCAAAGTGATCTATGTTAAAATTTTTAACTTTCTTAAATACCTAAAAAGCTGGCACGTGTAGCTTTTCTGTATGTATCTGAGCAATGCTTAAAATGGGTGCTCAGGGTACCAGTGCAAGTCACAGAATAAAGGTACAGAGCCAATGAAAATGGCTCTGTGCCATGTGATTACTGTGACCAATTACGTAAATCATGGCTGCAAATAGTGAGAAGAAGGAGAGAGCTAGAGTTCGATCACAGCTAGTGTTCCTGTATGTGCCAGTGCCTAATTACAGTCAGTACCAGTGCCAGCTAGTACCAGTGCCTGATTACTGCCAGTATCAGCCAGTAACAGTGCCAGTCTGTATCACATTACAGCCATTACTAGTGCCATTGCCAGCCAGTAAAGGTGCCTGATTATAGCCAGTACCAGTGGCTTATAACAATCAATACCAGATTACAGCCAGTACCTGATTGCAGCCAGTACCAGTGCTTAATTACAGCCAGTACCAATGTCTGATTAGAGCCAGTACCAGTGTCTGATTAAAGCCAGTACCATTGCCTTATAACAATCAATACCAGATTACAGCCAATGCCAGTGCCTAATTACAGCAAGTACCAGTGCCTGATTACAGCCAGTACCAATATCTGATTACAGCCAGTACCAGTTCCTTATAACAATCAATACCAAATTACTGCCAGTACCAGCCCCTGATTACAGCCAATGTAAAAGGCAGTCAGAACATCCACACAAACTAAAAAAGATATATTCTTTTGAGTGTTTTTCTTTTATATAATACAAAAATTAAAAAGTGGTTATTAAATTCCACTAAAAGAAAGCTCTATGTGTCCTAAAAAAAAAAAAAAAAATGATATAAAATCCATGTGGGTACAGTCTTGCATGGCTGTAGATAATTACGCCCAAGAGCACATATTAGCCTAGTAATGTTGGTTAACATATCTTTAAAGCTATTTGTGTATTACACTACCCTCTTTGGACTGCATACAAAATACAGTATGTGTTTTCAAAAGAAGGGAGGGTTTGCAGGGCTATAGTGGTGCAGAAAATGCTGCTGTCAAGTCCAAAAGAAATCACCAAGGGCCGGTTTCCAAGGATTGGGAGCCAGAACGGACAGCTGAGGCCAATGTTAAAAAAAAAAACAAGAAAAGGCAATGCAGAACATAATATATACAAATGGATAGTGACAAATAAGAATTGAAGTGCCACACCATTGCTCAATAGCCCAGATACTTTATTCCAGTCGGGTCAGTCAAACAATCAAAAGGGTAGCCGATGCATTTCAGGGCACCAAAAATGCCACTTTCATCAGGGTTTGCAATAGAAGACAAACTATAGCAGGGATATGCAATTAGCGGACCTCCAGCTGTTGCTAAACTACAAGTCCCATGAGGCATAGCGAGACTCTGACAGCAGCAAGCATGACACCCAGAGGCAAAGGCATGATGGGACTTGTAGTTTTGCAACAGCTGGAGGTCCACTAATTGCATATCCATGAACTATAGGATTGAATATTAACTGAAACTTGGATGGTATTTTCTGAAATGTGAGGATCTGTATGACTCTTGGCAGCAGAATGACCAAAGGAGAATGCTGGTCAGGGCTAGTAAAACTGGACACTGCTAACATGGGAGCTGGGAACAAAGTTGGGAAGATTATGACCAATAGATAATAGAAATCACAAAGGGGTATCCATGGATTAAGAGCCATAGAGAACATCTAAGGCCTTTGGTAAAAGTGAATATCAAGCAGGAACAACATGGAAAGGCAAACAGGCACAAATGGATAAAAATTGAGGTGCCACACCGCTGCTCAATAGTCCAGATACTTTATTCCTGTAGGTGAACAATCAAATGGTTAGCCAATGTGTTTTGCATTTAGGGGGACCAAAAAATTCCCTTTCATCAGGGCTTGCAATAGAAGACGATGTATTGGCCTAATATAAACTGAAACTTGGATGGTATTTTGTCAAATGTGAGGATCTGTCTGAATATCATCAGCAGCAGGACCAAAAGTAGACTGCTGGTCAGGATTAGGAGAGCTGGGCTGATAGCAGGGTGAAGAGGAATATGACCACTAGATAATAGAAACCACCAAGGTATATCCAAGGATTAACAGCCAGATAGGACAGCTGTGAGCACTATTATATAAAGCAGAGACAATGTGGAAAGGCAAACAGATGCAAGTGGAGAACTATCCATAAATAGTTACATAGTTAGTCAGGTTGAAAAAAGACACAAGTCCATCCAGTTCAACCAAAAAACGAAGGAGAAGAGTAAGCTTTTCTGTCTATAGCAGTCACCTTCTGAATGAAGTGCCAACAATCAACAGCACTTGATCCTTGGTCTAATTATTTGCTTTTCCTATAGCCTTAGCAGGATAGAATAGTGGGTTAACAAAGTTCAAAACTAGCCTTAGAAAATATAATTTTATTGAAAGCGTAGGAGATGCTTGAAACAGACTTTCATTAGAGGTAATGAGTCAATAAACTGTAATTAAATTCAAACAAGCTAAGGATGAACCTAGATCTTTACTCAAAAGGTTAAAAAAAAGCCTACTAAGTGTCCCCACCCACCTGTGAGTTTTGGGGGTTCCTGCCCACCTCCTCTGTTCCTGCTCCTCTTGTTATATTCTCCATACCATAAAATAAATAAATAAATCCATCATGGAGAGCCGAGACCCTTTATACATTATAAATATCACGTGGTTTAATTCTCCAGTATATACAAAAAACAGAAATATCGCTGCCGGGACAGACCAACCTTTTAAGGCTCTGGTTCCCAACATGATTAAAGCCAGCAATAGATCACAATTAGAAGAGATCTGTTACTGCAGAGGGAGCTGTGCCAGGTGTCCACTGATCAGACCCAAAAATGAAGCACATTTGCTATATTAAATAAATCAGCTAAAAAATATCAAAATGTCCGCTTCTCCATCATCCCCAAGTTCCAAAAAATGTCCCTCCCTTAATAAAATCTTAAAGGGTTAGTTCACCTTTTCACCCTACCCCCTCCCTACCACCCAGTCCCTGCTGCACCTCCATTGGTGAATAGCTAGCTGTCTGTGCCCATGCAGCTGGTGGAGCAGTCTTTGGTTTGAAATCCCCACTCTAGAGGGTTTTCGGAATGCATCAGTGTAATCCTGATTGGTTAGTGCTGGCACGTTACCGATTTGAGCTCATTATCCACAGAGTTAAATACACTGAGGATAAGGGTGGGGAGGATGTGGGGTGTTAGTTCACCTTTTCATTTTTGTGAAAAGGCAAACTTACACTTTAATAAACCTGCCTAAACACATTCTACATTCTAGAATCTAACTTCTATTAAATAAAACTAACAAAGTTAGCTGTAACTACCTGCCTACTCTTTGCAGTTTGCAGTACTTACCTGCTTCCTCCTCAGTGTTCCGCGCTGGTTGGAAACCTGTGCTGACATTTTATTTAAAAAAATTGACATCGGTGGCCAGCTTCTTCCTTTTTCTCCGCCAACCCACCAATGATGTCATGCGCCTTGTGATGCACATGTGCAGTACCGCATGCACTGCTGGGATTAAAGAAAGGCTATTTTTAATAGATGACTGATATGCCGTATGACACATGCACAAGCAAAGGTGCATGATGTCATGCACCACATTACACTTCTAAAGAAAAAAATAAAAATAAAAATTTAAATAGGTGATTGAAATATCATATGGCGCATGTGCAAGATGTACACTCATTTGTAACAAAAAAAGGCATTTTTTATACCACAAATCTTGCATTTAAGAAATGTGATCTTCCCAGAAGGCACTGTTGATGTAGCCTTCCCAGGGGACATTTGCGTGGCCCTGTATCCCCAGTGCCTCTGAAGACAAAGTGGTAAAACTTTAAAGATAAGTATTAGACAATGTATTTAGTTTAAAAATTGACAATTAAATGATGAACTTGCTATTGAATTGGACCACTCCAGAAAAAGTCGAATCGCTTTCACACTCACAGTTTTGTCATGTCATAGCTCTCTATTCTTCTGGGAATGTCTAACTACACTTTGTGCTGCCTGCCACCTTCATACATAACCTTTTATGTAGCTGCCAGGGTAGGATTAAAGGGGAATACTAAAGAGTATCACTTGCCAGCTCAGAGTCTGCTGGGGCTGCTGGCATCATGTCCTGCTACTTGGAGACTTCAGCCTCTGGGCCAACTCCTCCGAAGACCCCATCGCCATCACCAACTAGAAAAACTAGGCTTGCAACAACTGATAAACACTCCTACACATGTATCAGGTCACACTCTCGACCTAATCTTCAAACAAAATATGGACATCAACACACTGGACAACCTGCTTCTACCATGGACAGACCACCATGCCATCAAATTTATTATAACGACCAACACCACCCCCCAAAAATCAATACAATCAACAACAACACACTGGACAAGATCACAGAAGAAACTACACTCTGAGCTTTTCAAAACCACACTATTGAACAAAATGACAATGCTAAACCAAAACCACTCAACGTAAGAAACATTCAACTCCCTGAACAAAGCTTTGCTACAGACAGCAGACACAGTTGCTCCAAGACGCAGAGCTCTCATCCTCTAAAACCATGCGGGCTGGTTCAATGACGCTCTCACTTTACTGAAACAAGAATGCAGAAGAGCAGAAGGAGCCTGGAGAAGAAACTCAACAAAGGAGAACTACACAGCCTACAAAGCACTCACAAGGAAATATCATAAAGCAATCTTCAAAGCAAAAAAATACAATTTCTATAACACCATTGCAAAAGCTCTAAACCGTCCCCACGAACTCTTCAAACTAGGGGCTCAGACCATGAATCCCACTTGCCTGGAGTCTTCAGCAAACGAAACACAGGAATTCTGCAATGAACTTTCCAATTTTTTTATCGACAAAATCGATAACATTCGGAAAATAATTCAGCAGAAAAAATCCAACAACCCCACTCGGCCAAAGGAAGAAAAAAAACATATAAATAATCTGCAATCAAAGAAATTTACTCTGGTCCCAATTACAATCGACACCACCAAAAACATCATCAGAAGCCTCCGAGATAGCACTTTACCGAACGACATCATTCTGGCAAAACTGCTGTAAGAAAGTACTGACATCTTGGCACCCCCCATAACACACTTCATAAATCAATCGTTCAAAGAAGGTATTGTACCGGCTTCCCTCAAGCAAAGAATAATCAAACCCCTCCTAAAGAAACCCAACCTCGACCCGAAAGACCCAAACTTTAGAAGACCGATAACAAGCCTGAAAGCCATCTCCAAAATCATTGAGAAAGTAGTAACACAACAGCTACAACTTCATTTGGATACCCACAAACTCCAGGACCCACTACAATCGGGGTTCCGCCCAGGCCACGGGACGGAAACGGCACTTCTCAAAATATGGGACGACACACTCGAAGCAGCAGATGACTGAGAATCTTGTCTCCTGGTGCTGCTGGACCTCAGTGCAGCCTTTGACACAGTAGATCACAAAATTCTGCTCACGCGCCTCACCGAAGTAGCAGGAGTCGCAGACACGGTCCTACCATGGTTCGCATCCTTCCTAGAAAATCAATCCCAGACAGTGAAACTGGGAGCCTTCACCTCGGCACCACGCACAAATACATGCAGAGTCCCTCAAGGATCACCCCTGTCACCGGTACTCTTCAACATCTACCTCCGGCCACTCCTCAAATTCATCAGTGAACAGGACCTGCACTATCACTCCTATGCAGATGACACTCAACTTTACCTTTGCCTCAACAACAAAAAAGATCAATATTACAGACTGGAAAAATGCCTTACATTGATCGACAATTGGATGACATAGAGCTCCCTCAAGCTTAATGGATCCAAAACAGAACTGCTCATTTTCCACGCTAACCGAAAGAAAAACTCTAGGACCACATGGACACCACCCACCATCCTTGGACAAAACATAACCCCAAGCACCAAAGTTAAAAGCCTTGGAGTCATCTTTGACTCAGACATGACTATGGACGCACAAATAGGATCAGTAGTCAGCGGATCTCACCACCTTCTCCGCCTGCTACGAAGACTTATCCCCTTCATCCCGGAAAAAGACAGAGCAGTAGTATTTGGAACCATCATCGAATCCCGGCTTGACTACGCTAACTCCCTTTACCTAGGACTACCCAAATACCAGATTGCACGTCTACAAGTCATGCAAAACACAGCGGCCAGACTGGTAACAGGAAAAAAAAACTGGGAATTAATCGCACCGTCCCTGAGAAGCCTCCATTGGCTAGCCGTAAAGGATCGGGTCACATTCAAGACCCTCTGCCTCACTCACAAATGCGCACAAGGAAACGCACCTTAATATTTATGCGAGAAAATAAAACACTACACAACTACTCGCGACCTCCGATCAACCAACCAAAACCTCCTCCACATCCCCAAGACTTGCTACAAAGCTAAGGGAGAATGAAGGTTTGCTGTCCAAGGACCGAGGCTATGGATTGCACTACCCACGAACATCGGCATGGAAAAAACCATCGGGCCTTCTGGAAAAAACTAAAGACCCACCTCTTCTGAAGGATCTCAATGACACTGGATTCAAAGCGCCTTGAGGCGATTTAGTTCACATTTGCAGCACTATGCAAGTCACTCACTCACTCACTCACTCACTCAAGGTGGTGGATCCCAGTGGCAGTCTCAAGGCTCTTGAACGGCTACACATGTGAAGTTTTAAGAAGTTAAAATATATCAAATGCACATATATTCTAATTGAAAGATTGTTGTTGAAATGAAGTTTTATGAAAGGGTCTCTCTAATTTACTTTCAAAACGTCCCAGGATTGCTGAAACCAAGGGCACTCTATTGTACAAATGCCAACGCCAGGTAATTTTTTTCAGGCCATGCCCTTCTGCACCAGCACTGATTCATGGGGCTGCACATCACAATAAAGGACCACCAGAGAGAGAAAGAAGACTTGTAAAGGAATGGCAAACTGCTGATTTCCTAACTAAGATTAATACTAGCACTGTAAAGCACCCTGGGTTTCGGGGCTCATATGAAATTTTGAAGATATCTTAAGGCATTTGTAGATACCTATACCTGTGTGTTTTCTTGTTACAGCACTGGGAATAGTCATGCAGCTATATTAAGACAGAATTTCCCATCTTAGTCTGCATGCACAAGGACATACTTAGGCATAAAATATGCCCAGCTTATAAAACATATCATTTTCCTGAGGCTGGGGAGCTGCAGGTGGGGTGTGCAGCTAGCCATAGAAGTAAAAGGGATGTACGTCTCTGTAGTTGTGTAAATGCCAACACTTCTCTGCATTGGTGTTTAACTGGGCAGGTACGTGCAACATATTTTACTGAATGCAGAGTTGATGCAGAGAAGCATTGGCTTTTACATGATTACAGGGACTTACGGCCATTTACTTCTGTGGCCAGCTGTACACCCTAACTATGGTTTTTCAGCTACAAAAACACTTTTTCATATTGCATATTTTATTCCTTTGTACATCTGTGTGCATAAGACCTTATACCAGGGGTCTCAAACTGGCGGCCCTCCAGCTGTTGCAAAACTACAAGTCCCATCATTCCTCTGCCTGTGAGACTCGTGCTTGTAACTGTCAGCCTTGCAATGCCTCATGGGACTTGTAGTTTCACAACAGCTGGAGGGCCGCCAGTTTGAGACCCCTGAATTATACAATTTTTTTTAAAGATTTCAGCCAGTGAACTGCAGTGGCAGAATAAAGCACAGAATCTAAAGACGAGAAGTAAAGTGTAAAGAATTTCAATACTGTTTGCCAAAATCCTGGTTACTTTTATTTTGCTAAAATCCTGGCAAAGTAGACCTGTAGGGTCTTGTTTTTCTCACCAGATGAAGCATTTATTTTTAAGCTCACCTAAGCCACCTCCTTGTACTGCTGCATCAGTCTATTATACCGTTTGTTACTCCAATGTAGAATTTTTTTTTTCTATCTGTTCCTTTTATCTTTGACACCTTGTGGGATATTTCCTTCTTTAAATAGAGCACTCTGCCTGCAATCCTGAGAAATTCTGCTCATTTATAAGAAGATCCACAACCATTCCCATGATGACATAACAAACCTTCAGGCTGGTGCTAAAAATAAAAGGAGAGACAAAAAGGGAATGTTTAATTAGGGCGAGTAGAGGGCTTTATTTTCATGAGTTATGAAAATCTGTGCCATTCCAAAGTCATTACACTTTAAGGTAATATTTTGATCATATTAACTTTAGCAAAAAGAAAATACATGTTTTTAATTAAAAATGATTAAAACACGATTGGAAATTGGAGGGCCAGCTAATTAATGAAGATGAAGCTTGCCTGGTCTCCAACTTTAGTATGCATGCAAGTTTTACTTAAGGCCAAATTGTGTCCTGATTCATAATTAATGTTTTACATCCACATTCACCGAAACATCTCAGATAGCAGTTTGAAGCTCGGTTTTGGCAAATTAAAATCCAGAGCAAAAATTAACATGAAAAAGATAGTGGCTGATAAAAGTGCTTGTGGAAAGAAAAACATAGGAACCAAGAGAATTGTACTGCGCTGAATACTAGTTAACTTCTTTTGGTCTATCTATCTATCTATCTATCTATCTATCTATCTATCTATCTATCTATCTATCTATCTATCTATCTATTTATCTATCTATCTATCTATCTATCTATCTATCTATCTATCTATCTCCTTACTTGTCAAATATAAATCTGTATCTGTATCTATCACCTGTTACTTATCATGTCAATTGTGAACCTACCTATCTATCAAAGTATTTATAACTATATTATTATATGTCAATACATATCTATCTATCTATCTATCTATCTATCTATCTATCTATCTATCTATCTATCTATTTATCTATCTATCTATCTATCTATTTATCTATCTATCTATCTATCTATCTATCTATCTACAGTATCTATCTATCTATCTATCTTTACGTCACTTTCCTTTTAAATATAAATCTATATCTACCTATTGCCTTATATACCGGTACTTATCATATCAAAATGTACCTACCTAACTATCTATCATAGTATTTATAACTGTATTACTATTCATCATTATTACCGGTATCTATCTATCTATCTATCTACTTATACTTGTCAAATATAAATCTATATCTATCAATCTATCTATCTATCTATCTATCTATCTATCTATCTATCTATCTATCTATCTATATCTCTCTCTCTCTCTATCTATCTATCTATCTATCTATCTTAATTCAATATTGTCATCTGTCTATCTCTCTGTCTTTCTGTCCGTCTGTCCCTCTTTTCTACATTCTCGGTGTTCTGTCTCTCTAATTTAACAACAGCTAAAAAAAAAAAAAAAATCAAACATTTACTTTACTACATGGAGGTTTTAAACATGCATTTTCTTTTTCTTTTCTTTTTTTCAAGAAAATTTATAGTATCCGTAAAATTTTCCTTCATCTGACCACATATTTTGGTGCATGTCGTAAGCCCAGCTGGAACGATTCACTGTTTCTGAAAGATACTGCAATGCTGTACAATGCAGTACTCTACAGTACTTACTGAACTAACAGCAAGGTCTCCCTTCACTACCGTACATCTGCTGTATTCAATAGTCACTGAAAATGTTTATTTAAAAAGAATGGGCTACAAGAGTGGAGATGACCGCAAGATCTTCACAACATAATAACGTTCTCTATACTTATCTCCGAGTCACCAGTTCAGAGATCTGAAGGGAACCACTTTGCACCTAACCAGCTGGCTGGAAATCCTGATAAAACTTCACTTGGTCAACAATATAAATGGACCATAATAATCCAAACAGTATCCAGTGATGCGCCAATTCTGAGTATCACTGGGTACAGTCAGGCTGCTTCTGTTCTCCTAAAAGAAAACTGAGAACTTCCAGAGGATAAAGACACTTATTAATTCTAAACCTCTTTGAAGATACTAGAAAACTATTTGGAGACTTTACACCTGCCAAATACGTGACAGGTGGAGTTTCCCATTCCTCGATGGAACATTGGGTGGTTTCCTAAAAGATTCAATTCCTTCTGCTGAGAAACTTAATTGACAAGGCAAGTGATTACATTTCATAATTTGTACTGACCAGAGACCAGCAATGACCTTGTTTTCCCAACAAGCGCTCGACTTTGTTAACATAATGAACATGAAATACATGAGAAAGCTTTGAAGTCATTCAGTAAAAATTCCTCAGCAAAATGAGAAATATTTGTGTGGCACTGTGCCCCAACATCATTATTAAAGTACCTGTACAGGTAGGAGGTGAAGTATAAGTGCTTAGGGAAATGAAGAAGGACCAGATTGCCACCACAGAATAATGAGGTGGCTACACTAAGAGAGTAGATGATATCTATTTATCCTTTGCTGACTAATACACACGAGCGGAAATTCCATCGGAAAAACCTTGGATGGTTTTTCTGACGGAATTCCGCTCAAGCTTGGCTTGCATACACACGGTCACACAAAAGTTCTCTGAACTTTTAACCGTCAAGAACGCCGGTGACATACAACACTACGACAAGCCGAGAAAATTAAGTTCAATGCTTCTGAGCATGCGTCGAATTGTTTCCGAGCATGCGTCTGAGTTTTGCGCGTCGGAATTGCTACAGACGATCGAAATTTCCAATCGGAATTTTTTCCGTCTGAAAAATTGAGAACCTACTCTCAATCTTTTGCCGGCAGAAATTCAGACAGCAAAAGTCCGATGGAGCATACACACGGTCGGAATTTCCGACCAAAAGCTCACATCGGACTTTTACTAATGGAATTTCCGACCGTGTGTACGCGGCATAAGGGAGTTATGGTTCGTTTGGTTGCTGATTGGTTGGTAAGTTGAGCTTGGATATTTTGTGTTTTTTGTCTACATGCATCCGCCCATCCAGTGCTCCTTGCTGTGAAGACCTGTCATAGGTGGGGGCAGTGACAGTTTTTTGTAAGGGAGTTATGACCTAGGACTCTGGGAAAACAGAAACGTAGGAAATCTCTTAAAGCAATGCTAAGACTGATGGGTATAGTCCCTGATACTCTGTTCAAAGTGTCATTTGATCTCTGCTGAGAAAGTTGGAACACTGGCTAGTTGTGTATTCAACTTTACTGGTATAGCCTGATGTGAGTGAGAATTAGACATGTGCACACTGAAATATTTCGTTTCGGAATTTCGTTTTTGTCCGAAAAATAAATTTATTTAGTTACTCCCGAAATTCGTTTTTATTTATTTTGTTTTTCGTTAGAAATTGCATTCGTCCGAAAATCTGAATTAATTAAGGTTGAATCTGTCATTGAAGGCTTATGGTGTCTGTTGAATGTTCAAAGAAGATTCGACGGAGCAGTGAAACTGTACGACGCTGCAATCATACATTTCCGGTCGAATGTTCCGCCCACAAGCTATAGAAGAATTCTAATGTTGTATGACTAGTAATAATTATATTTATTCATTACTATTACTAGTCAACCAACATTAGAATTCTTCTATAGCCTATGGGCGGATGCATTTGACCGGAAATGTACGATTGCAGCGTCGTACAGTTTTGCTGCACCGTCGAATCTTCTAACTTTCGATGCTTTGTCGAATCTTCGTCATTCTAGCTATTTTACTGCTCCTCCTCTTTGGTTACAATCAGCCAATAACATTCATCATCAACTTTATTTTTATTTTACTTCCCCCACCCAATTCCAGCAGTGATCTTTTCTCTCTATGTCGAATCTTTTCTCTCTATAATAACAAATCTTTTCTCTCCTATGTCGAATCTTTTCTCTCCTATGTCGAATCTTTTCTCTCTATAATAACAAATCTTTTCTCTCCTATGTCGAATCTTTTCTCTCCTATGTCAAATCTTTTCTCTCCTATGTCGAATCTTTTCTCTCCTATGTCGAATCTTTTCTCTCCTATGTCGAATCTTTTCTCTCCTATGTCGAATCTTTTCTCTCCTATGTCGAATCTTTTCTCTCCTATGTCGAATCTTTTCTCTCCTATGTCGAATCTTTTCTCTCTATAATAACAAATCTTTTCTCTCCTATGTCAAATCTTTTCTCTCCTATGTCGAATCTTTTCTCTCTATAATAACAAATCTTTTCTCTCCTATGTCGAATCTTTTCTCTCCTATGTCGAATCTTTTCTCTCCTATGTCGAATCTTTTCTCTCCTATGTCGAATCTTTTCTCTCCTATGTCGAATCTTTCTCTCCTATGTTGAATCTTTTCTCTCTATAATGTCGAATCTTTTCTCTCCTATGTCGAATCTTTTCTCTCCTATGTCGAATCTTTTCTCTCCTATGTCGAATCTTTTCTCTCCTATGTCGAATCTTTTCTCTCCTATGTCGAATCTTTCTCTCCTATGTTGAATCTTTTCTCTCTATAATGTCAAATCTTTTCTCTCCTATGTAGAATAATCTTGGACTAATAGAGTTAAGGTTAGGCACATTCGACCACAGGTTTGATAGACACAGATTGTTATTGTCAGCGTCACATCGAATCTCCTATCTATATCGAACTGTTGTAGCAACGAAAACAAAAATAAAGCATTTGTTTATGTCGGATCTTTCGGTTTTCGGATTCTGTGCATTCGTTTTCGTTCTTTGTCCCTAGGCCTCTGAACATTAGGATTTTTAATTTATTTTGATTAAAGTGGTTGTAAAGGCTCAAGGTTTTTTTTTACCTTAATGCATTTTATGCATGAAAGTAAACAACCTTCAGCCTAGCCCACCCCCTCCCCCCCCCACCTAACATTTAGCTGAGCCCCATCTCCATCCAGTGATGTGCACAAGAGAAGTGGCTCTCCGGGGTCTCTGCCTCCTCATTGGCTGAGACAGATGTGGGAGCACCTACTGTCAATCACAACCAGTGAACCAATAAGGAGAGAGCAGGGGTGAGGCTGAGCCACACTCTGTGTCTAAATGGACAGACAGAGCAGCGGCTCAGGAGCAAGCCTGCTATAGGGGCACCCGGCAGGAGGGGGAGGGGCCAGGAGCACTGGCGGGGGACCTTGAGAATAGGAGAAATCCACTTCACAGAGCAGGTAAGTATGACATGTTTGTTATGCGTGGGGCTCAAAGTCGAACTTGAGTCAAAGCTTTTTTTAGGTTTGAATATTGTTAAGGAATAACCTGTAACATGTTTTACCTACTATTTGTACCTCCAAATAGGGGCATTTTCCTCACTTCCTGTTTTGATGACACCCCACTTAACTCAAGAAAAGATTAAAAGAAAGTATTTAAATTTTGCAGCATCCACCGCTTACTCCCAATGATGCTTTGAGCTGCACTGTTGATGACAGGCAAACAGGTTGCGTTAGGGTTCCAGATAACCATTTGTTGCTATATACCTAAGTACATAATGACTTCCTATAAGTACAGAATAAAGTAAGGAATCATAGAAGAAAAAGAAAACAACATAGATAAGGAAATTAAAAATTTACATCAGCTATGGTACGCGCCTCTCCCAGACAGTACATCCAGTTCCTCAACTCCAGTCAGGGCTGGTGCAAGGATTTTTGACACCCTAGGCGAAACCTCATTTTTCTGCCCCCCCGGCTCCACCCCCTTTGCCCTGCCCATATATACCCCACCTTTTTAATGAAGCGCCCATCAAATGAAGCCTCACCAGCATCCATCAAATGCAGCCTAACAACGCCCATCAATGCAGCCTACCAGCGCACATTAATGCAGCCTACCTGCGCTCATCAATGAATGTTTGCTTGGTTCCATTCATTCGGGAGTCGGGACAAAGACACAGTCCTCCACTGCCACTGCGCCTCTGGCACTATGTGCGAATGGAGCGGCAGCTGCCTGCGGATGCTGAGACTTAGTTGCTTGCTGCAGAGAGAATAGAGTAGGAACACCAGTGGCCAGGCGCCCTAGGCAGCAATGCGCCCTAGGCAAATGTTTTGTTTGCCTAGTGGTAGCACTGGCCCTGCCTGCAGTAGCATGACAACTGGGTCAAGAATAGACCCTTAGGTCATGTTTACACTTGTGCTGCTTTCACATTTGGATCACTCTTCAAAGAGCATTTGACAGGCAATGAGGAGGCATTGTTTTAACCTTTCTAAATGCCACATCACTACAACGTAACTGCATGCGATTGAGGGGTGGTTGCAGCGTGGCCCCATTCACTTGAATAGGTTGTATTTTGCAGGCGGTAGTGCACACTGAACACAATGCTTTGCGGCTGCAGCATGTGTACACCTTTGACCACTGCCTTTCCAGCTAAAGTCGGAGGGGTTGAGGGGCGGTAAAAATGCAGTGGTTTTACCCCCCAACCACTAATGCAAATGAGCCCTCAATCTGCTAAATGGACAGTAAAAGCCCTGTACACACGATCGGTTTTACCGATGAAAACAGTCCGATGGACTTTTTTCATCGGACAAACCGATCGTGTATGGGACCCATCGGTCTTTTTTCCATCGGTTTTAAAAAATAGAACATGTTTTAAATTTTTCCGATGGGTCAAAAACCGATAGCAAATTCCGATCGTCTATGGGCAAGTCCATCGGATAAAAAACCCACGCATGCTCAGAATCAAGTCGACGCATACTCAGAAGCATTAAACTTCATTTTTCTCGGCTCATAGGAGTGTTTTACGTCACGGCGTTTGGAACGGTCGGTTTTTTCACTAATGGTGTGTAGGCAAGACTGATGGAAGTTAGCTTCATCGGATTTCCGATGGACAAAACCATCGGATTAGAATCCATAGGATATCCGATCGTGTGTACGAGGCTTTAAGGAACAGCACACTGATGAGTGCAATCTACTTTTTCCTACTGCCAACATGTGCACTGCAGCAGAGCCTGATTGGCTCCTCTCTCAGACAGAGTATTGCTGCTCAAAGGATAACAGGATTAAGATATCGAGACTCATATAGGTAGTTACACAAGTTGCATCAAAAAAATACATATGATCATTCTGCCATTAATCTGCCTGATTTTTAGCTTCAACACCTTATTCATCAGATCGTTTGATACATATTTTGCATATTGTTCACGGCTCCTTAACAATGGACAAAATAATATCGTTTTCCCACCATCTCTTTGTTCATAAGATACTATCAATGCATGCAATATGCAAATATGATGGCTGATTTCCAAAGTTGTTCTGTATCGTGTAGTAGCTTCCCTTTCATGTGAATGTGAGAGTTGTGACGCAAGAAGACATCTGCCTGCGTGTGAATACAGCAGAAGTGGGAAGCCTATAAAGCAGCGTCTCCTTTTTTTTTTTTTTGTACAAAGTACTTTCGCTGTAAGGACACATTCATAAATATTACAGGTACAGTTCATAATGGGACTTCAAGGACCTGTCTCGGCAAAATTTATTTTACCTAAAAAGCTTTTCTGCTGTGATTTTTTTTTTTAGGGAGCACTGAAGCTGTCACATTAACCCCTGCTATTGAAGAAGCCATACACCATCTTTGTTCGAAAAATCTTCATTTTTCTGAACATTTCTTTGATTTTCGAATGGTTAGTGGGATCAAATCGACGGTCATTTTTGACTGTAGAAGGAAAGCGGGATGGAAATTCTTCTCAAACGAACCAAATTCTGATGCCGGGTACACACAAACGTTTTTCATGACGAGAAAAATGCCATTTTTTAATTTGGTCATTAAAAACGGTCGTGTGTGGGCTCCAGAGCATTTTTCACAACGTGAAAAATGGGCATTAAAAATTTGGAACATGCTCTAAATTTTTCTCGTCGTTTTTCACGTCACGAAAAAAGGGCGTGTGTAGGCTTTAATGACGTGAAAAAAAACGCGCATGCTCAGAAGCAAGTGATGAGACAGGAGCGCTCGTTCTGGTAAAACTAGCGTTCGTAATGGAGATAGCACATTCGTCACGCTGTAACGGACTGAAGAGCACGAGGCTGAAAAGCGCAAATCGTCTCTCACCAAACTTTACTAACACGAGGATCAGCAAAAGCAGCCCAAAGGGTGACGCCATCCGAATGGATCTTCCCCTTTATAGTGCCGTCGTACATTTCGTACGTCACAGCGCTTTGCTCGAGCATTTTTTTCATGATAGTGTGTAGGCAAGGCAGGCTTGAGAAGAATCACGTTGAGAAAAACATCGTTTTTTTCAATGACATTAAAAACGTTCGTGTGTACGCGGCATGAGAATATGGTTTGCATTTTGAAAAATTGTACATATTGCAAAAACGGAAAGTTTATTATGTCTGTCATTCAAATAGCAGGTCTATATGAAACTTTATGAGCTTTCAAATTAAATTAGTTAACTTCAATGATAGCAAAAAGTTTTTTTTTTTCTATGAATGTTCAAACAAAAATCTAACAATGTATGGTAGGATTTTTTTTTGTAAGAATAGAAATTGAAATACAAAACAAAGCCTAATGTAAAACGAAAATGGTGCTTAAAGCTGCCCTACCTATAACAAAACACCACTCAGCGCTCAGGACACAACAATAAAATTGATGATAACAATATAAAATATGATTTCTCAAACGTGTAGCAGCTACCGTATATACTCGAGTATAAGCCGAGTTTTTCAGCACATTTTTTTGTGCTGAAAATGCCCCCCTCGGCTTATACTTGAATCTGTTTCCGATCTCAAATTTGTGCACCTGCTCCCGGCCATCCGTAGGTCCCCTGAACCCCAAACTTGGCACATGTGTAGCCCCACTATTCTTCTACAAGTGTGCAAAGTTTGGTGTCCGGAGGACCTATGATCGGGGAGCGACGATTTTTCAAAGCCGGGCACCCCTTCCATAGACTCCCATGTTAAAAGTCAGTCTAGTCACACAGCGCCGGAGATCAGGTAGTGAGGCATGGGCACAGTGAGGCATGGGCACAGTGAGGCATGGGCACAGTGAGGCATGGACACAGTGAGGCATAGCCACAGTAAGGCACAGTGAGACATAGCCATAGTAAGGCACAGTGAGGCATGGACACAGTGAGGCACAATGAGGCACAATGAGGCATGCACATGGACACAGTGAGGCACAGTGTGGCACGCAGATGGACACCCTAGGCTTATACTCGAATCAATAAGTTTTCCCATTTTTTTGTGGTAAAATTAGGTGCCTCGGCTTATATTCGGGTCGGCTTATACTTGAGTATATACGGTACTTAAAATTGGTCAAACATAAATAGAACAGTAATATTAAAACTCTATAAAACCCAAGAGTCCAAAAATAGTGCTGTAGCAGCGCTCCAATCAAACACGTGTTTTGAAAGTCTTCTATATATATATAAAATATAGGTAGTGACAGTGGTGTAGACAGGGATGGATGTGGCTACAATTTCATTTAGTGCATAATGCTCCTTTCACCAAAAAGATGTTCACCACGTGGGGGGAATACCCCTTTTGGGGATGCACTTACCAAAGGTAAGGTTCAAATGATCATGAACCACTGGTCATCACCCGTCCCCTTGAGGGCGGTGAACATCTTTTTGGTGAAAGGAGCATTATGCACTAAATGGAATTGCAGCCACATCCATCCCTGTCTACACCACTGTCACTACCTATATTTTATATATATATAGAAACCTTTCAAAACACGTGTTTGAATGGAGCGCTGCTAAAGGCAAAGTGGTTGGTAACCAAGGCTTAAGGGGATTGAAATGAAAGTATCTAGAGTTTGCAAAGTAAAAATCTGATGGTACACTCCTAGTATACAGAGCCATATCTAAAAAGTAAACAGAAGCAAAACAGAGAATCCTATGGAGGGGTTGGACTGCCGCCTTTTCTTCAATTCTAACCCTTTAGCAGCACAAAGCTATTTTTTTGGTTTGTTTTTTAAGGGGAAACGCTGTGGACTATGATGTAAAGGGGAACTCTGATGTAAGGGAGTTTCTGTTTGTTGGCAGGTGCAGTTTAATTTTTCCACTGCAGGTGGCGCTCAACCATAGTGGCCCTGTAGTTGGAGGGGAAGCCATAAGGAACATGGTTCTTCCATGGTTTCCAGGGTCTCTGGGGAAGCAATCCGGTTGGATGCTGTTGTCCCATGTTGGGTCAGGCAGAGGCTATTTAAGGCCCTGGCTCCTGGTTTTGAGTGCAATTGTGAGTTAGTAGAGTAGGGACAGGTATCCCACCTATTAGAGAAGGAGAGAAAACATAAGGTCTCATCTCTTCTGGACACCTTCCCGATTGGGCACGAGATGGCAAGGCTGCATTCTGCCTTTCTCAACAGACCGCCTTGGATCTGCTACTTTCACGTTGCTGGAAACTGTGAGTGCATCCAGCTGGGCTGCCTTCCACCTGGATTGTTGTAAAACTGTTGCAACATTACTTCAATACAAGTTTTGGCATTGCACCTGACTGTGTAAATTTTTGCTGCGGCACCATGCTGCACCCCACCTACATGCTCACCAAAGCCCCACTTACACCAGAGTTCCCAGCATTCCCACTTAAATCAGGGTTCCAAAAAAAAAAACCTTACATCAGAGTCCCCAGAGCATCCCTTACATCTGAGTCCCCCTTATCTAGTATACACACTCACTCGAAGGCAGGAGAGAGAAGAGAGGGAGGAGGGAGAATTCAGTCACAGACAGTGGATGGTGAGCTCCCTCACCTGAGGATGGAGGCTCAAGCATCAGCACCTTTCATTCATGATGTATCTTTCAGCTGCTGAGCTTCAAATTTCCCACCCGCACATCCCTTGTCTAAGGCACAGCATGCCAGGGATTGGAGTGTGGGCAGGCAGACACAATGGGAGTGGGAGGATGAGCAGATCGAGCCCTCTCTCCTCTCCCATCCATGCAGGGGAAACTGTGCTGGCTCTGGGCAGTGTGAGAGAGAGAGTGTCACAAACATTTTCCTTAGACAACTGCAGTCAGCCCTCTGGACGGTTGGCAACCCTGGTGATAAGGGTGTGCCCAGGCACGCCGGGCCTGTGCACACATCTATGCACTCTGCGCTTGTGGCACTCGGTTACTTAGGGAGCCACAATCCGGTCTGAATAATGTTCCCATGCCCAGGTTTCAGGGGGTCTTAAAACTGGGCACATGATTCAAAACCCGGACTATCTGGATTTCCTGAGATTGTAATGCTGGCCATACACTAGGGTTGCCAACCATCCAGGATTCAGCCAGGCAGAAGCAACAAAGTGTATGCAAACTCGGTGCAGGCAGCATTCTTGTAGGGAAAGCACCTAGGACCCATGGCTGAAAACCATGGCTGGCCAAACAAAATTCAACCAGTTCAGCAGAATGGCCCATTCATGAGAAATCGATCTATCGGTTGACTTCTCATGAACCAGCTTGTTGGAAAATTAGAGCGGTGGCCGGCGGTGGGTGTGTTCTGGAAGTGTCTATCAGAGCCACCGGCTCTGATAGGCTTTCTGAATACAGCTCTCACGCTGTATTCGGCTTCCAAAAACTCCTTCCAGGTACGCACGGGGTGCGTTCCTTGGAGAAGACTGTGGGGGTTTCAGCCAATCAGGTTCACCGGATCTGGTTACCGGTAACCTGATTGGCTGAAGCAACATCGAGGGCGGGAGAAGACATCGAGGACGGCGCAGACCGAGGAAGGTAAGTGCAGGGCTGGGGGGGGGGGGGGGGACAGGCTGTATATGGGGACACACTGGCTGTATATGGGGACACACTGGCTGTATATGGGGGACACACTGGCTGTATATGGGGGACACACTGGCTGTATATGGGAACAAACTGGCTGTATATGGGGGACAAACTGGCTGCATATGGGGGACAAACTGGCTGTATATGGGGACACACTGGCTGTATATGGGGACACACTGGCTGTATATGGGGACATGCTGGCTGTATATGGGGACATGCTGGCTGTATATGGGGACACACTGGCTGTATATGGGAACAAACTGGCTGTATATGGGGGACACACTGGCTGTATATGGGAACAAACTGGCTGTATATGGGGGACAAACTGGCTGCATATGGGGGACAAACTGGCTGTATATGGGGACACACTGGCTGTATATGGGGACACACTGGCTGTATATGGGGACATGCTGGCTGTATATGGGGACACACTGGCTGTATATGGGAACAAACTGGCTGTATATGGGGGACACACTGGCTGTATATGGGAACAAACTGGCTGTATATGGGAACAAACTGGCTGTATATGGGAACAAACTGGCTGTATATGGGGACAAACTGGCTGCATTTGGGGACAAACTGGTGGCGTTTGGGCACAGTGGCTGCGTTTAATGGGCACAGTGGTGGCAATTGATGTTTTTTTATTTTCAGTTTGTTTCGCCCCCCCAAAAAATTTTGAGCACCAGCCGCCACTGGCACCCCTGTCAGTGGTAAATGGTTTGTTTCACCCATGTAGCTGCTACTTTTGCAGGAGAGCTTGTTCTGTTAAAAAAATTACAACAACTTACTAGCCAAATCACCAGATGAAAATAAAAGAACAGAAAGAAAGTCTGATAAAGAAAACAAATGCAGCCATCACATTAAAGTAAGCTGCAATATAGTAAATGTTTGATGTTGGGTTTAATACTGCTTTAAAATGACACTAAACAATATCCTTGTTCTTCAAACATGATCCAAACACACCCACTACTTAATAAACATGTAATTTTATCTCTTGTACCCTACTTTGTTTTTCTGCCTGCTTGTGCCCCCATAGACCATCTCAGGAGCCAGCGTGAGAGGAGGACTATGTTCCTACACACAGTGGGACCGCGGAGATCAAGCTTAGCCACCCTCACAAGTCAGAAAGTCAGATCACAGCAGCGAAAAAATAATAATAATATTAATTTGGAGATTTGAAGGAGGCTGAGAGTGAGAGAAGGGTCAAGAATAAATAATCAAGATTTTTTTCCTTTTCAACCAGAGTTTAGTGTCACTTTAAAGCAGGGGTCTCCAAAGTTTCTAAACAAAGGGCCAGATTATGATCCTTCAGACTTTAGAGGTGCCAGACTGTGGCCAGTCAGTAGGAAATGCCCCAATATCAGTGAAATAAAATATTGCTTCAGCCTTGGTTGTCAGTGACATTAAGAAAATGTCATATCACCTGTGGTCAGCAGGAGGAGGAATAAGTACCCCATCACTGGTATGGTATGGTGGTAGGGCCAGTTGTTGTTTTCAGTTGGAGAAATAGTGCCCCATAGTTGGTGTCAATTAGATGATTAGTATACCATTAATGATGTCAGTGGGAGGAATAGTGCCCCATTGTTGATATCAGTTGGAAGGAATAATGCCTCATATCAGTGGAAGGAATAGTGCCCCATTGTTGATGTCATTGGGAGGAATAGTGCCCCATTGTTGATATCAGTGGAAGGAATAATGCCTCATATCAGTGGAAGGAATAGTGCCCCATTGTTGATCTCAGTGGAAGGAATAGTGCCCCATTGTTGGTATCAGTGGAAGGAATAGTGCCCCATTGTTGATATCAGTGCAAGGAATAATGCCTCATATCAGTGGGAGGAATAGTGCCCCATTGTTGATGTCAGTGGAAGGAATAGTGCCCCATTGTTGATGTCAGTGGGAGGAATAATGCCTCATATCAGTGGGAGGAATAATGCCTCATATCAGTGGGAGGAATAGTACCAGTATCAGTGGTATTAGTGGAAGGAATAGGACCAGTTGTTGGTTTCAGTGAGATGAGTAATGAAAACCTGGCCAGCTGAATCTGGCAAAAATTGTCCCTGGGTAGCGTTTCGGCACCACCAGCTCAACAAAAGTCTGTTTCTCAAAGTTTTGTCAAAGGACATGGGCAGAAATTTGTTGGATGGGTGTGACTGTCAGAATACAACAGCCAGCATTGCAGATTTGTCCATCCACTATGGATGGTAAAATTGAGTGTTTTTTCTTGTTCGTAGAGCCGTTATATACAGACTACGATGGGGAAGGGTTCCAGCACTTCCCTCTAACAAAACACAGAGGAAAAGGTTGCAAAGAACATAATTGCATAGACAGAAGCTATAGTCCTACAAAGACCTTCTGAGAAAACCCTACTAGCTCTGGCAACAGTGGATTACCTGAAATCTTTACATCAAATGTAAAGTGGACTTTCTGATGCCCCGCACACACGATCGGTTTTCCTGTAGGAAAAAGTCCGATGAGAGCTTTTGGTCGGGAATCCTGACCGTGTGTGTGCTCCATCAGACTTTTTCCAACAAGAAAACTGCTGGAAAAAGATAGAGAGCAGGATCTCTTTTTTACGGGAAGGAAAAAAAACTGATCGGAATTTCCTGTCGTGTGTACAAATTCCGACGTGCAAAATTCCGACACATGCTCGGGAACAAATCGACGCATGCTCGGAAGCATAGAACTTCATTTTCTCGGCTCGTCGTAGTCTTTTACGTCACCGGGTTCTTGGCAGTCAAAAGTTCACCGAACTTTTGTGTGACCGTGTGTATGCAAGGCAGGCTTGAGAGGAATTCCGTTGAGAAAACCATTGTTTTTTTTTTTTTTCGACGGGAAAACCGCTCGTGTGTAACTGTAGCATAGAGGCAACATGTCACAGTTCTCTGATTGATTCTACTTTTTGATTAGACTTACTTTTAAACAATGTGATAATTATTTTATGTTGGAGATGTCCATGTCAATATTTAAAAGCTTCATATTGTATGGTTATCATGACCGATTGCCTGGACTACTGGTTCCTTATGCACCTGTCTTGCATGAGCCATTTGGCATTTGACCAACAGGTCTCCATTGGAGTGAACCTTATTACGGTAAGTTGTTAGTGTAGGTAAATTGCTTTGGCTGAGAGCCAGGCCTGGGCTGAATCTGGGTCAGGGTTAAGTGACTCAGGGAGGCTTGATGACTCACCTGACAGCTCTGCTGGTGCCTTCCCCTGCTTCTGGAACCTTGGAGAAGCTTCCAGGTGTAGTGGGTGGAAGCTAAGAGGGGCTGTTTGGAATATTTATGAGGACCCTGGCCAATCCCCACTCTTCCTCTACAAGTGTGCAAAATTTGTTGTCCGAGGGACCTACGGCCGGGGAGCACCGTTTTTTCAAAGCCGGGCACCCCTTCCATAGACTCCCATGTTAAACGTCAGTCTAGTCATGGACACAGTGAGGCACAGTGAGGCATGGGTACAGTGAGGCACAGTGAGGCACAGTGAGGCATGGGTACAGTGAGGCACAGTGAGGCACAGTGAGGCATGGGTACAGTGAGGCACAGTGAGGCACAGTGAGGCATACAGATGGACACCCTAGGCTTATACTCAAATCAATACGTTTTCCCAGTTTTGTGCAGTAAAATTAGGTGCCTCGGCTTATATTCAGGTCAGCTTATACTCGAGTATATACAGTATATCTGCTTTCAAAGCCAGCTGAATAAACAATATGATTTATTTAAAGTAGCCACTTCACTGCAGTGGCAGCCATTTCTATAGTCGGTCTCTCAGACTGTGGGAATTTGGAGGTTGGTTGGGCTGTTGATGTGTACAATTTGTTGCACACAAATCCGTAGTTTAGATTGATCTGAACACAACAGTATTGGCTGCTATGGGCTCATGCACTGCTGTGTTTTGGTCCGCAGCATTTTGCTTTTGTAAACAAAAACTAGGAGAACCTTCACAATCATGCATATTTTACAGTTGTGCCAAAGTTTACATGAATACCATACATCCTTGGAGGTAGGGAAACTTTACTGGAAACCTTCATTTGACTTGATTTATATGTTAGCAAATTATGTTGTTCACTTGACAATATTCATAAAAACCTTCTTTTGTTTGCCTTGTTAGTACTCTCACCACGCTTTTTTCCTGAAGAAGCCGGAATGGCGAAACATGTTGAAATATAAGCGTGATGAATGAATATGTACCCTCGGTTTGATGATTACATATGGTCGTGCAAACATTTTTAATCAATTTTTGTAAACCCAATCAATTGTGAAAATTTTTAAGAATCTTTGGGGGTTATTCACAAAAGGAAAATCCACATTGCACTACAAGTGTAAACTACAAGTGCAAAGTGAACTTAAATTTGCACTGAAAGTACACTTGGAAGTGAAGTCGCTGTAAATCCGAGGGGTAGATCTGAAATGAGGGGAAGCTCTGCTGATTTTATCATCCAATCATGTGCAAGCTAAAATGCTGTTTTTTATTTTCCTTGCATGTCCCCCTTGTATCTACAGCGACTGCACTTCCAAGTGTACTTTCAGTGCAATTTCAAGTGCACTTTGCACTTGTAGTTTGCACTTGTAGTGCAAAGGGGATTTGCCCTTAGTAAATAACCCCCTTTGTGTAAATTCAATGTCTATGCACCTGAAAAGTCCTGTATTCCTTATCTTTGTTCTAAATTTACATGTACGTGGCTCCTATTGGCTCCCAATGCTGTAGCTTATAGCTACCCAAAAGTGTGTGCAGCCTATTGCATTAGGGTGTGCACCCCAAAGATCAAACACATATGCCTTTCTCCACAGCCTCAGTTGCACGCGACAGTAAATGAATGTGAAGTGCCCTGTGCTGAGCGTCTTTCTGTTTATTCACAAACTGAAGCATGGTAAACACAGTTTACTATGCTTCAGTTAGGAATGAACAAGGAAGGCACTAATAAATGTCAATTTTAATACCCTCTTCCCTCACTCTCTATCCTGAAACAGCCCCTACATCAGCTGGGGAGAGAGGAGGGAAGCCATCAGCACTGTGGGGCAGGGGGGCCAACACGGGGAAAGCCCTGGCAGTAGGAGGAATCAGGACAGCAGTAAATGATTAGGGTGTGCCTAGGCACACCTGGCACACCCCCTGCGCACGCCTATGTAGCTAACATAAGGTGACCAGATTTTTTAAATTGAATCCGGGGACATATTTTTTTTTTTTACTAACTAGTAATGGCGGCATTCAGCGACTCTCTGCCCGTCACCGCCCACCTCACAGCCTGTCAAGTCTTACTCTCCGGGCCTCGGCTACTACTGGGTGGGGAGCAGAGGAAGATCACTCCACCAGGGAAGGCAAGGAGAGGCAGGCGGCTGGCCGGGACTTGAGCCAAGGCAGAAGAACATGCGAGCGGAGCTGAATGGGCATGCACCCGAAACTGAAGAAATATTGAAATATTCCCCTCGCTTTGACCAGCACATGATCATCAGAAAGGGGCACAGAAAAAAATGATTCAGGCACTGACTGTCTTTGAAATTGCCCCAGCTCCTGTTCAAATCCAATCTGGGGACAAAACCGGGGACAGACTTGGTTCGGGGACAGTGTCCTCAATCCGGGGACTGTCCCCTGAAACCGGGGTTGTCTGGTCACCCTAAGCTAACAAGTAAACATCAACAATGTATAGCCATGTGCACACTGGCTACGCATGTGCAGGCAGGGCCACCGATAAGGCAGCACAGCTGGCCCTCCTGTACCCGGACCGGGGCTCCATTAGTTCATAAGGGGAGCCCGGGCACCTGACAAGCAGAAACCCTGGCTGTACTGCCTCATTTGTGAAACAAATCCTCCTGTTGCTCCCCTTGAAGCTCAATGGCTGCTCCTCCTCTCTCTTCCACCACCTTTCCCCTGCTGCAGGAAAAGACACAGGGTGATTGCTTCCAGTACCTGCATCAGTGGCGTCACTAGGGTTGGTGTCACCCGGTGCGAAAAAAAATGGTGTCACCCCCCAACAACTATAGTCCCCCCTCAGTACAGACCCCCCTCCACTAACTACAGACCCCCCTCCCACAGTATAGATCCCTTCCCTCAGTACAAACCCGCTCCACTAAGTACAGACTCCCCGCCATCAATATAGACCCGCCTCCCTCAGTATGAACCTCCCCCTCAGTACAGACACCCCCACCTCAGTGCAGACCGCTCCATCAGTACAGACACCCCCACCTCAGTGCAGACCCCCTCAGTTACAGACACCCCCCCCTCAGTTACAGACACCCCTCGTACAGACACCCCCCTCAGTACAGACACCCCCTCAGTAACAGACACCCCCTCGTACAGACTCCCCCTCGTACAGACCACCCCTCAGTTACAGACACCCCCTCAGTTACAGACACCCCTCGTACAGACACCCCCCTCAGTACAGACACCCCCCTCAGTACAGACACCCCCCTCGTACAGACTCCCCCTCGTACAGACCACCCCTCAGTTACAGACACCCCCTCAGTTACAGACACACCCTCAGTTAAAGACCCCCCCTCAGTTAAAGACCCCCCTCAGTTACAGACACCCCCCTCAGTTACAGACACCCCCCTCAGTACAGGTGTCGTCACATCATCACAGTGCAGTGTGATGATGTGACAGGCTGAGTCGCTCGCTGGCTCTGTAGGGTAGGGAGGAGGATTGGAATTTAGGAATAGGAAGAATAAGGAGCCGGAGGACACACACCAGGCGCGGCCGCGGCGCTGGAGGTGTTGTTCCAGGCTTCCAGCCCAGCGGGGTGAAATTAATCAATGAATGGGTCAGCTGTAAAAAAAAAAAAAAAAGAAAAAAAAAAAAAAAAAAAAAAAAGGGAGGGTGTCACCCCTCTAGCGGGTGTCACCCGGGGGCGGACCGCACCCCCCGCACCCCCCTAGCAACGCCTCTGACCTGCATACTGGTACGCTGCTATATTGTGCTGTTGAGAGCTATGAGACTACAAAACTTACAAAGCGGATCGCTCAAACCTATACACACAGTCTCTAAACGTGTATCAATTGCTATGCAAGCAGATTTAAAGGGATCATACTAACCATAGGTGTGCGCAGCCTAGTGCATTAGGGTGTGCACCCCAAAGCTCAAACACACACTACCGATCACTCACCATGTTCATTCAGAAAGGGAAGGGGCTGATAAATACATATTTACCAGCCCCTTGCCTCACTCATCCTAAAACATCTCCACAGCAACATCCAGCAGGAGAGGAAAGGAGGGAAGCCGGTAGTGCTGCAGAGGGAAGGAGGGGGGAGCCAGGGCAGTAGGGGGAATCTGTGCTGCACAGGGTGATTAGGGTGTGCCTGGGCACACCCGGCACACCCTGTGCGCACGCCTATGATACTAACACATTAGTGTTTGGGAGCACCGCACCACTTTTTGAATATAATATTGCAGACTATAGTTTCACTTTTAAGTCCAGTGCCAACCAAACACTCTCATAAAGTTATCTCAGTACAAGATTTTAGAGTTTATGATTGCTTGCTGCAGGTTAACAAGGAAGAATAACTTTTCATTGAATACGTCCCATATAGTAACACAGACAGCGATAAGCATCAGACAGAGGATCTAACCCTTCCCAACCCTGATCAAAACTGAAAAAGAAATGTTGGCTGCATTCCTACTTTGAATAAGTAAGAGTTCTCCGAATGTGACGCATGAGATGTTGAAGAGACAGATTCAATTACTGAATCTACAGGCACAGGCTAATGGAGTATTTCCATGCTCAGTAAATAATAGGCACTTTTTTGCTAGTATGTGAATTGTTTGCACTGTTTTTTACACAATACTTTATTCCCGTTCATTTAAAAAGTAAAAGGTTATGTCAGAAAGTGCTTTAGAAAAACAAATAAAGCTTGGCTTGTGCAAATGATCTGATACAAATGACTTAGTTTGAGGAAGAGATGAATTTAGAATATATTTTAGACAGCATTGTCGTTTTTATGAATGAGGCTGGATCTTATGTATGTCATCCGGACTAATAGAGGCTAGCATTACTGACAATAGCTTTCATACAGCACATGACAATGACGACCGCATGCCAGGGGCAAATTTTGGGATGGTGAGGAACAATAGAAATAAAGCGTGTCCGACTTTTAAATTACTTTCTTAACGTGTCACTAAACCCACATCATATGACAGTTGTATATCGATTAGGAAAAAGGTACTTAGATGTTTTCTTTTATTAAAATAATTACAGTGCCATCATCCATATACAGAAATAGAAGGAACAATGTAAATAAACAGTGTGTGTTTAGTATAAACAAAATCGATTTATAATCTTTAACCACTTGCCGCCCGCCCTATAGCGGATTGACGGCGGCAAAGTGGTTTTAAAATCCTGACTGGACGTCATATGACGTCCTCAGGATTTTAAGCCGCTGCGCGCCCCCGGGGGCGCACGTCGCGGCGATCATTGTTGCAGGGTGTCAGTCTGACACCCCGCAACTCCGATCTAGGTAAAGAGTCTCCGACGGAGACTCTTTACCACGTGATCAGCCATGTCCAATCACGGCTGATCACAGTGTAAATAGGAAAAGCCGGTAATCGGCTTTTCCTCACTCGCGTCTGTTAGACGCGAGTAGAGGAGAGCCGATCGGCTGCTCCTCTGACAGGGGGGGTTGTGCTGATCAATTATCAGCACAGCCCCCACGAGGATGCCCACACTGGGCCACCAGGGATGCCACTGGACCACCAGGGATGCCACTGGACCATCAGGGATGTCCATTACAAGGTATGCCTCCCTAGACCACCAGGGATTGAAATCAGTGCCCCCTAATGGATGCCAATTAGTGCCCCTAATGGATGCCAATCAGTGCCCACAATGGGCATCACTGATTGGCAGGCATTATTGTTTGGCATCCATTAACACATTACAGTGCCACCTATCAGTGCCCATCCATGCCACCTATCAGTGCCCATCCGTGCCACCTATCAGTGCCCATCCGTGCCGCCTATCTGTGCCCATCCATGCCACTTATCTGTGCCCATCTGTGCCCATTCGTGCCACCTATCTGTGCCCATCCGTGCCGCCTATCTGTGCCCATCCACGCTGCCTATCGGTGCCCATCCGCGCTGCCTATCGGTGCCCATCTGCGCTGCCTATCGGTGCCCATCCGCGCCACCTCATTGGTGCCCATCAGTGCCGCCTTATCAGTGCCCATCAGTGCAGCCCCATCAGTGCCCATCAGTGAAGGAGAAAACTTTCTAATTTACAAAGTTTTGTAACTGAAACAAAAAAAATATGTTTTTTTTTCAAAATTTTCTGTCTTTTTTAAAATTTTTAGCAGAAAATAAAACTCGCAGAGGTGATCAAATACCACCAAAAGAAAGCTCTATTTGTGAGAACAAAATGATAAAAATTTAGTTTGGGTACAGTGTGGCACAACCGCGTAATTGTCATTCAAAGTGCAACAGCGCAGAAAGCTGAAAATTGGTCTGGGCAGGAAGCTGTATAAGTGCCCTGTATGGAAGTGGTTAAGTGTCTCCATGGGGTCCTAGACTTCATAGGGTTAGCATTTTCCTGGGATTTTTGCAGGGGCTTGGGAAGTAAGAGGGGTGGAGAAGCTAAGTAAAGGTACCATGCTACTGCTGGAGGGTAGCATGAGCATGGCTTGCAGTTACGGTGTGGTCCTGCAATGTAAAATTTCCAATTGGCAATTAAAAAAAAAGTGAAAAAAAAGTAAAAAAATAAAAAAAGGAGAGCAGCAGTAGTGCTTCCTGAATGCCTGCCAGCCACCGCTATACAACCCTCTATAAAATTATCCACTGCAGGTCACTTTTTAGAGGGCGGTAAGGATTACCGTGAATGTAAAAGAAGCCTTATTCTGCTTTCTAGTGTTGTTGTCCTCATTTATTGTTAGTCTAGTAAAGGGTGACTGTCCCCCTGCTGCCTCCTGGGATACCAATGCCACATATTTGCAGTGGCTAACACACCCCAAAACTCCTTGATATTTTGCCCTGCTCCCATTAACAGAATAGCAAAAATAAAAATTGAAGCGCCAAACCACTGTCCTCGAGTCCAGATATAATTTTATGATCAAAAGAGAAAACGCGTTTCAGGGACCCGAAAACAGCCCTTCATTGGGGCTTGCAATAGAAAACAATGTAAACAAACAAAATATTGGCTGAGAATTGACTAGTATAGTGTGATAATCTTCACAGATCTCCAGATCCCAGGGGCCCCAAGACATCCATTTTAGAGCAGGGGTCTTTAAACTTTCTAAACAAAGTGCCAGTTTACTGTCCTTCTGACTTTAGGGGGCAGGATCATGGCTAGTGGGAGCAGAAAATTCCCTGGCATCAGTGGGAGTAAAAAATGCCCAATCATTGGTATTAGGGAACTATTAGTGTCCTGTCATTGGTGTCAGTGGGAGGAACAGTGCCCCACTGTTGGAGTCAGTGAGAGGAAAAGTGCCCCATCATTGATGTCAGTGGAAGGACTAGTGCGCCATTGTTAGTGTCAGTGGAAGGAATAGTGCCCCAAGGGCTGGACAAAGGGAAGCAAAGGGCCACATTCCGCCCTTGAGCCACAGTTTGGAGACCACTGATTTAGAGTATTCTAGCCTGACATGAACCTTGAATAAACGGGCAGAAAAACTGGTGTTGTTTAGGTGCTGGTATGCACAGTATTTAAAAAAGACAATCTTAAAGACAAACTAATATATATATAGATATATATCTAGATACAGTATATATAAGTGTAATATGCACATTCAAGATATAGATATATACTGTATATATATTTATATACACATATGGAAATCTGGAAAATTTTATTTTTTCCCCCAAGAATAGAAAACATCCCTTGTGTACAGCAAATAAAGTGTTAGCATCAGTTTAGGAAGGGTCAACTCTGTAAAGAGACATTTTTGGGGGAAAAGAATATGTGCATGTAATAAAAATATAAAAATCCGGAAACCCCCTCCTTCCCTCCAAGGATAACATACATCAGTTGTATCCAGGTAATCATTTGGAAGCCTCATCTTCAGATTGGGTCACCTCTGGTGAGAGTGGTTAAGCTGTGCAATGCCCTGTCCCATCAGGTAGTAATGGCAAAATCAATAAAGGAATTTAAGAAAGGAATGACTGATATCTACAGTCACAAAGCGTAGGATGATCGGAAATATTTGGATCCAGGAAATTCCTCTACCTGTGTCTATGGGGTAAGAAAGGTACTTTTTTCTCCATGAGGCTAAACTGACCACAGGCGCTGAAAGATGGAGATAAGGAGGGGGCTAGTTCTGTCTTTTTTGTCTTTTTCAGGACCAAAACTTGAGATGTCAGAATTTGATCTTGATGGACTTGGGTTTTTTTCAACCTAAAAAACTAGGTAAACAAAATTTTAACCTGGTCTGACTGACTGTTTATCATCTTAATATACCTTGACCTGATCTGTGCACTTAAGCCCTGTACACACGATCGATGGAGTTTTTTCATCGGACAAACCGATCGTGTGTGGGCCCCATCGTTTGTTTTTTCCATCGGTGTAAAAAAATAGAACATGTTTTAAATTTATCCGATGGAAAAAAAAAACGATAGCAAATTACTATCGTCTGTGTGAAACTCCATCGGATAAAAAACCCATGCATGCTCAGAATCAAGTCGACGCATGCTCAGAAGCATTGAACTTCATTTTTCTCGGCTCGTCTGAGTGTTTTACGTCACAGCGTTTGGAACGGTCGGTTTTTTGACTGATGACACGTGTGTAGGCAAGACTGATGGAAGTCAGCTTCATCGGATTTCCGATGGAAAAATCCATTGGTTTAAAATCCATAGGAAATCCGATCGTGTGTACAGGGCTTAAGAGTTAGATCTTTGGTCAAAATGGCCAGAATTGTTTATCTCAATTAATCTTCTCTGCTGCTCCTGTGTACCTCAAATTGCCTATCAACACTAACAATGGATTTCTTTTATTTGGTCCCTTTTGATTTATTAAATAAAGGAATACAGTATTTTAATTGTATCTGTTTGATATCTGCAGATACCTTTCAATCTCGCCAGAGAAGAAAGCTGATAATGCCCTGCACTCTGCCCATGCTGCGGTCTTATCAGTTACACTGTCCCCAGTTATCTCTGAGGACTATAGAACCCCTCCCCTCTGTATTATGGTTCTTTAGTCCTGTTCTTGGGTCACAATGCTGCATAGATACAGTATGTGAGGTAACGTTGGTGCCCTAGGATAGGAAATGTGTTAATGGCACATTGAGAAGATTAATAGAGGCAAAGAAAACGAATGCAGAACAGATCCCCTGCAGAGTCACAGAACCTCTACCCTCCACCAATTCCCTTCTCCCAGCACATATTCTTTCCACCACAATCGCCCTCCAGCACAAATCCCCCCCTACCCAAATCCACCAGCACAGGGCCCATTTACACCCACTGTGTCTTCTCTGATCAGCAGGGGATCATATATAGGTCCTCTGCCGAATCAGAACCAAACCTCTCCTTTCCACCAAATCTCCTATCTCAGCGCATATTCTTTCCCCCAAAATCACCCTCCAGCACAAATCCCCCCCTACCCAAATCCACCAGCACAGGGCCCATTTACACCCACTGTGTCTTCTCTGATCAGCAGGGGATCATATATAGGTCCTCTGCCGAATCAGAACCAAACCTCTCCTTTCCACCAAATCTCCTATCTCAGCGCATATTCTTTCCCCCAAAATCACCCTCCAGCACAAATCCCCCCCTACCCAAATCCACCAGCACAGGGCCCATTTACACCCACTGTGTCTTCTCTGATCAGCAGGGGATCATATATAGGTCCTCTGCCGAATCAGAACCAAACCTCTCCTTTCCACCAAATCTCCTATCTCAGCGCATATTCTTTCCCCCAAAATCACCCTCCAGCACAAATCCCATCACCCAATGAACCAGCACAGGGCCCATTTACACCCACTGGGTCTTCTCTGATCAGCAGGGGATCATATACAGGTCCTCTGCCGAATCAGAACCAAACCTCTCCTTTCCACCAAATCCCCCCTCCCAGCACAAATCCCACCCCAGCATATCCATGTCCATTCAGTTATGCCCTCCTATAGCTTAGCAGACCCAAGTTAGGTCTATTGGCAGGCAGATGTAATCAGACGTGCATCCGTTTACATCCAACTACCCTTATGTTTCGAAAAAGGATGCAGGCCTTTTTAAGGCCCCTTTCACACTGGGGCGGGCAGGTGCGGTGGCGGTATAGCGGCGCAATTTTCAGCGCTGCTATACCGTCGTTATCACCGCGGTATGCGGCCGCTAGCGGGGTGAATTTAACCCCCCGCTAGCGGCAGAAAAAGGGTTAAAACCGCCCGCAAACCGCAGCTATTGCCGCAGTTTGCGGGCGGTATTACCGTGCTGTCCCATTGATTTCAATGGGCAGCCGCGCTAAAGGAGCGGTGAACACACCGCTCCTTCACCGCTGTAAAGATGCGGCTAGCAGGACTTTTGGAGCGGTCCTGCTAGCGCACCGCTTCAGTGTGAAAGCCTTCGGGCTTTCACATTGAAGAATACGGGGCACGATTTTTTCAGGCGGTATAACAGCGCTAATATTAGCGCTAAACTGCCTGAAAAACGTGCCAGTGTGAAAGGGGCCTAATTTGAGGGGGGGGGGGGACCAGACTACTACCTCAGAGGTAATTGGATTTGCCTGCCTGTGGACTAACATTGAGCTGCCATTCAGATCTGCCTGAACAACTAATGGGAAGATCTGAACGGAACGGCTGTGTGAAAGGGGCCTAAGGTTTAGAACTTTTCATTCTGCTGCCCCTTTGTTCTTGATCTCCTCACTGAATGCTGAATTATTAAACTTTGAACCAAATCTACTGTACTGCCCTCCTGAACCTTTTTACCACCTTTTAAGATTTCAGTAATCTTCCCCCTTTCCCTTCTTTCCTCATTTGTCTTATTCCTTACAGTATTTTGTTGCCATCTCAAAACTCTTCCCTATCAATATCTTGTTGAGAAAAAGACAAAGATTGCCATCTATCTTCTTTAAATACAGTTTGGCTGGATGTCATGCTGACCCTCTTCTCTTGCTCCAATAATTTGAGTCACTGACCTAAAACAAGTAGGTTTCCTCTGACATATTTGATCTTTATAGTTGTTCTGGATCTTGGTATGACAGCTAGGCAACTAGCATCATCAGAAGGATGTTGGAAATGTCTGCTTCCTTATCTTTTTCATGACAGGTTTACTTTAAAGCAATAGCTAACACAAAATATGCATTACTTTTACAACAGTATAATGCATGTCCCTGAATGTTCTGTCTTTCTATCTATATTTATTTATGGTACTTATATAGCGCTGTCAATTTGCGCAGCGCTTTACATATACATTCACATCAGTCTCTACCCTCAAGGAGCTTATACTCTAAAGTCCCTAACTCATATATACACATGCTATGGGGCAATTTAGACAGGATCCAATTAACCTACCAGCATGTCTTTGGAGTGTGGGAGGAAACCGGAGTACCCGGAGGAAACCCGCACAGGCAGAACATGCAAACTCCAGGCAGGTAGTGTTGTGGTTGGGATTTGAACCAGCAAACCTTTTTACTACTAGGCGAAAGTGCTGTCCACTATTGAACCATAGCTCCCAACTGTCCCTGATTACTGTATTCACCAGAAAGTACCCCTAGCAACCTCTGCAGAAACCCTAGGGTTCCACATACCTCCCAACTTTTTGAGATGGGAATGAGGGACACCGATCCGCAAAAGTATGCAGGCATAGGACACACCCCTTGCCACGCCCCCTTAAAGGAGAATTGTACAAAAAACAAGATTGGTTAAACCCACAAGTGCTTTTTTTTACCACTACTATTCCTTTATATTGGCTTTTGGAATTTACAAATGCAGCAATTTAGAAATCAGATGAAAGGTTTGGTACTGGAAAACACTTTTTGATAGATAAAAAGTGCATTTTATATACATCTATATAGATCAGACCAAAATCAGGGACAAATGAGGAGGAATGAGAGACAGATGGACATTACTCCAAATCAGGGACAGTTGGGAGCTATGTATATATGCGCATACAATACACTTTCTGCAATAAAATAAACTAGAAGTATTTTTATGTTTGTGCGTGCGTACGTGCAAATACGCGCAAGAGCTTTACAGTCTATCTTCGCATTTTTTCTGCCAGGAATGTTTGAGGGTCATACATCAGTACTGTGTGTAAGAGGCCAAATACTTCTACTACTAAGATTATTTTTAACCCCCTTAGCGGTAATCCCGAGTCTGGCTCGGGGTGATTTTTTTTATGCTAAGAGCGGTAACCCCGAGCCAGACTCGGGCCGCATCGCAGTATCCAGGGGAAGTTACTTACCTAGTTCCCTGGATCCTGCAATGTCCTCCCACAGTGTCTCGCTCGATCCTCACTGCCGAGTGCCGAGCTCCGTTCCCTGCGACGTTGTGGCGCACGATGGCGGAGTTCGGCGCCAAATTCAAAAAGGTAAACACATAGTATACATACAGTATACTGTAATCTAATCTTACTGATTACAGTACTGTATGTAATAATAACACATCCCCTTTGTCCCTAGTGGTCTGTCCAGTGTCCTGCATGCAGTTTTATATTATAAAAACTGTTATTTCTGCCTGGAAACTGGAGATTGTCCATAGCAACCAAAAAGTGTCCCTTTATGTCAAAAGTGTTTTTAGACCAGCTAGAAAACAGCGATAATAAATTACAATCACTCGCAGAATTGAGCGATAGCGATTTGTGGGGAAATTCATCATCAAACACTAAATCTAATGACCGCGACAATTCTGCAACTGAGCAAATTTCTGTGTTTTTGATTTGATTACATTATTGAATCATTTTTATTATAATTACATTACTATTTGTTATAATTATTTATAGCTATTTATTATATTATAATTTATGATTTTGTGTTTCAAACTTTATCATACCCAGGATGTCTACTAGACTCTTGTTTGGTCAGGTTTAGGTAATTACTAAGAATTGCAGGCCTACAATACAGAACACCAAATTTCCATGCAAGATAATTGTACCGCTTTTGGTACATAATTCCAGACAGAATCATACCGCCAGGGAGGTTAATAATAAAAATAATAATAATGATAATATTAATAGCAGTAATAATAATAATAGTAAGAACAACTTAAACCAGACATGGCAGTTGATGAACATTTTTATCCCTGAATTTCAAGGAACAAAAAGTGAATACATGAATTGGAAAAGAGTATTTTTCTTTTTTTTTCCTGAACTCCTCTAGTAAAGCTACAAAATCGCCAGGACTATTGACATTACAAAACCTACTATCCATATGACCTATGTTGGTGAATACAGTAATAAGGACCCCTGTGGCCCCTGAACAATGTCTCCAAGCTTCACTTGCGCTGTGGCATATGTGCTCATCATACTGCAGGTCTGTGTACGCTATGTATAATTTATTGCACAAGTAACAATATGAATAAAAGATATTCAGGAGGAGCTGCATAAAAAAAAACATCTCTATTCACAATCAATACCGCTGCTTTGGATAAATTCCTAGAGGCTGTTACAATTCCTGGAGGCCATTTTCTCCCACTGGTTTTTATCCAATGAGGCAGAGACAGCCTAATATCCTGTATCCAGGAATACTGCAAACAAAAATGGGAACATTTTCTGGAGTGGAGACCTTGACATTATCATTGCTACACTTTTTATTGCATCCTGCTCCTCTAATTCTCGGGTAATTACAAATGTGCTGCATGCTTCTGCAGAATATCGCAGCCATGCAAATAACACATCCACAAAAATAAAAAGAAGGCCTCATGCCCATGGATGCCTTCGGGCAGCTGATGTAAATTGTAGGCTTATGTCTGAACCCAGGAGAGACAGCTGCAGTATACAGCTACCCATAGTAATGAATGGCTGTAGGCTAGCTATATGCAGCTCACATAAACACACGCATGCGCACAGACTTTAGTCCTTCGGCGCACAGCAGCTGCAATTATTTGCAGTATTAGGCCTCTTGTACATGGATGCTGGAGTGCAACCTTTTGTGCATCCAAGGACCTTTTACAATACCTGCATGGAGGGCACAATCTAATGCCCTGTACACACAATCCTTTTTTCCGATGAAAAAAGTCTGATGGACTTTTTCCATCAGAAATTCCGATCGTGTGTGGGCCCCATCTGACTTTTTTCCTTCGGTGTAAAAAAAAAAGAACATGTTTTAAATTTTTCCAATGGAAAAAAAAAAAACGATAGGAAATTCCGATCGTCTGTGTGGAGAAAAATCCACGCATGCTCAGAATCAAGTCGACGCATGCTCAGAAGCATTGAACTTCATTTTTCTCGGCTCGTCGTACGTCACGGCATTTTGGACGGTCGGAATTTTGTCTGATGGTGTGTATGCAAGACTGATGGAAGTCAGCTTCATCGGATTTCCGACGGAAAATTCCATCGGATTTTAGACCATCGGAATTCCGATCGTGTGTACAGGGCATTAGTGTAGTAAATTAATGTGTTTATTGGAAAAGACAAATTGGCAACTCACATGTAAGCAGATAAAAATCGCTTGTCATCAAAGTTTGGCCTGATGTGGTGGAAGTCTCAGTGAGGTGGGGTACCAGAGTCCAGTCCGGGGTATTGTACACAGAGCTGCCCACTGGATATGCCTGGAAACTGAAAAGACACTAGAGGGCGCCAAACTAAGTGCAGCATAGGAAGAAGTAATAGACTCACACATAAATGGCAACTCGCATGAATGTTGAAAAATGGTGCATATTATTAGGGGTTGGCCCCTGCCTCCTGCACATGTTGAGATTTATGGATTGGGCGATACACTTTGCATGCATAGTAGTGTCATGGACCGGATCCCTGATAATACATGCCATTTTTTTCTAGTACATTGAGTTGCAAAAAAATGTATAAAAAAAAAAAAAAGTGGCGCGCTGTTACAAAGATTCCAAAACGACATAAACAAAAAAAAACAATAATAACTGTGCAATAGATGACTAATGTTAAAGTGAATATTGCATAATAGTTCATAAAGTGCTAAAGGTGCAAATATCATAAAACAATAATATTTATCCTTCCAGTGAATCAATAACATCAACAATGTCCATTCAGAATATACTATATCATTTTGTTCTTATGATATATGCAATATTCACTTTAACATTTATAATAGTCATCTATTGCATAGTAATTATTGTTGTTTTTTTTTTGTTTATATAGTTTTGGAATCTTTGTAACAGTGTAAAGCTCTGCACTATTTTTTTAATTTATTTTTGTAAAGCACAGACCTGTGATCAGTGGCAGCAGCTGAAAGAGACAAATAGTACAGATATTAAGATTTGTTGTGGTAGCTCGCAAGACATTTTTAAGTTTATACATTGAGTTTCAATTTATGTGTGAGTCTACTGCTTCTTCCTACTCTACACTTAGTTTGGCGCCCTCTGGCTTCTTCTCAGTTTCAAGGCATACCCAGCCGGCATACCCGGACTGGACCCTGGTACCTTGCCTCATTGCGACCCACCACATCATGCCAAACTTTAAAGGGGAGTTCCAGCCTTTTTTATGTTTATTAAAAGTCAGCAGCTCCAAAAAGTGTAGCTGTTGGCTTTTAATAAACAGACACTTACCTGTTCCACTGTCCAATGATGAGGCCGTCCGGAGCTTCGCTCCTCTCCCCCCCTCTCTGCCGGTGCCTCCATTCTAACTGTGGGCACCCGGCCGTGATAGCTTTCGGCTTCACGGCCGGGCACTCCCTGCGCATGCCTACAGGGAGGGGCCGCCTTAGGCGATATGACGAGTCGCCTAAGCGAGCCCAGGGTGGAAGGAGGAAGTGGGACAGGAAGTCCCACTCCTACTGAAGCCCCCACTCCCCCCCCCAAAAAAATGACATGCCAAATGTGGCATGTAAGGGTCGAGGAGTGGTTTAAGCGTAAGTTCCACTTTTGGGTGGAACTCCGTTTTAAAGGCAAGCGATTTTTAGCTGTTTAAATATGAGTTGGCCATTTGTGTTTTCCACAATAAATATATTATTTTACCACACTCATATTGCGCCCCCTGCTGTCCTCTTCTTATCTGTTACTTATAGAGAATTCTTCGGTCTCCTAGAGGGGCTGAACAGAGTCTTCCAAGACCAGCATGAGCTAACGCTGGATGTCCCCAATAAGGACTTTATGAACTTTTTGCTGAACTCATTATATATCCACGTACTAGTTTACACTATACTATTGCACCATATGAATTATTATCTCTAAATTGGCCTTAACATATGTGTTAGGCCCCTTTCACACTGAGGCGCTTTGCAGGCGCTATTGCGCTAAAAATAGCGCCTGCAATGCGCCCCAAAAAAGCCGCTCAATTGTATCCAGTGTGAAAGCCCGAGGGCTTTCACACTGGAGCGTTGCACTTGCAGGAGGGTCAAAAAAATCCTGCAAGCCGCATCTTTGAGGCGCGATAGGAGCGGTAAAAATATTGCTCCTATAGCGCCCCTGCCCATTGAAATCAATGGGGTAGTGCCTCCAAAACGCCCGCAAAACGCCGCAAAGAGGCGTTATTGCGGGCGTTTTTAACCCATTTTTGGCTGCTAGCGGGGGTTAAAATTCCCCCACTAGCGCCCGCAAATCGCGGCAAAAAATACGGTATAGCGGCGCTAAAAATAGCGCCGCTATATTGCCAGCGCATCCAGTGTGAAAGTAGCCTAAATGTATGTGAGATAGGGACCTTAGACTGTAAGCTCCTTGATGGCGGGGACTGATGTGACTGTAAAATATGTAAAGTGCTGTGCAAAGTGACGGCACTATATAAATACCTATATTAAAATGATAACTGCTTGTAAATATCAAATAAATCCTTTTAGTCGTTTTCATTTTTTTATTTAAAAAACATTAAATTCAGCTTTTTTCTCCCGCAGCATGCCATAGACTTTATCAGGCGGCAGGCAGTGATACGGGTTGCTGTACCCCTCCCTCTCAGGAGCATTAAAACGCAGCGAGGGACGCGCTGCAACTAGACGAGGCCTTGTGCAAACTGTGAATTATTTGCATTAGTAATTTTAATAAAATTATAAACGTGCAACAATCAGGGGTGCTCTTCTTTTCTTATTGCCAGCTGGGCTGTAAATGGTTAAAAGAGAACGTATAGAGCCCCTATACCGCTACGAAGGATGAAGAGTTTGATCATATCCCAGGATATCACTGCTACCCATGTTGTATGATCTCCTCTAGAAATCTGCTAAAAGCAGCATAGTGAGGCTGATTTATTAAAACTGGCGAGTGCAAAATCTATTGCAGCACTGCATAGAAGCCAATCAGCTTCCAAGCTTTTTGGTCAAAACTTAACTGGACAAGCTGAAGTTAGAAGCGGATTGGCTACCCTGCACAGCTGCACCAGATTTTGCACTCTCCATTTTTAGTAAATCGACCCGTGTGCCTTGTCAAATGGAGGCACGTGTTCTTTAAAGTTTCAGTTAAAGGTGGATCTCTACATGGGAGAGCATGCTAAGTGCAGATTTATTTTGACTTGGACTGTTTAAAGTGGTTGTAAACCCACTTTTTCAACTTGCACCTAAAGGTAAGCCTAGATTAAGGCCTACCTGTAGGTGCAAGAAATATCTCCTAAACCTACACGGTTTAGGAGATATTTACTAAAAATGACAGGCGCCGCTGTCTACGGCGCATGCGCGCCATAGACAATGTCGCATTCATGGGGTTAATCCCATTCACAAAATCGGCTACTTCCCAGCAATCGCTGGGCGTAGCCAAATGTGACGGCTCTCGCGCGCATGCGCAGAGTCACGTCTTTGCCGCTCCGGCCAATCACAGCGCCGGAGCGGCGCTGTGATTGGCTGGTGCGGCGATACCCGGAAGTAACATTCCGGCTATCGCCGCAGTGATGGCTGTGTCTGCAGTGAGGGACGCGGACTGCTTCGGGGGCCCCCGATCTAAGGTAAGTGGTACATAATGAGCTAGTATGCTAGTCATACTAGCTCATTATGCCTTTCTCTTGCAGGTTGGCTAAAAAAAAAAAAAAAAAAAAACTATTAGTGAGTTTACAACCACTTTAAGTATTTGTAAACAATTTTTGCTTATTTGCTTCCTTTTGGTCTATTAAATATGCCATTGAAAGAATTTTATTGTAGATGTTGGAAATACAAATAGCTGTTCATCATAGGCGTGCGCAGGGGGAGTGCCGGGTGTGCCTGGGCACACCCTAATCACCGCTTGAGGTGCAGATTCCCCCTGCTGATATTGCAACAATGACCCCCCCAAAAAATTGTAGAAAATAAAAATAATAAAATAATAAAAAGCTACTGACACTGTCCACGGCCCTACTGACACCAACCTCTGCTCTACTGACAAGACCACTGCTCTACTGACACCGTCCATGTTTTAATACATTTGGGGTGCACACCCTAATGCAATAGGCTGCGCACACCTATGCTGTTCATCAAGAAATACTCTCTGCTTCCGTGCTGTTATTGGTTAGTTTTGTTTCATGCTACAAATCACCTCCCCTTTAGACCCCATTCACACTTGCTGCGCTATATATTGCAAATTGTGGGTGTTCATTCAGCATACAAGTGTGAATGTGTTACCATTCATTAATGATAACACCCCGAATGACCCCCCAAAAAATGCCAAGCGCCAAGCAACACACACACACACAGGCTTATTCAATGTCAAGCAACAAAATGCCATGCAACACTTGAGCCTGTTTTGTCATGTGTAGGACAGCCCATTGAAATAAATGGGCTGCCTAGATGCAATGCACCAAAAACACACAAAAAAGCACAAAGACGCAATGCTCAATGTCATGCTATACAAACGTGAATGCCTGACATTGGAGGAGAGAGGGAGGTGTTATGTAGCCCTAACACGCTCCCTGTCCTAGGACGACAACACAATCTCAGTACAGTTGTCATCCTAGGATAGGAAGTGAATAAATGCCAGGATCACCAGGTGAAATAAAGGGAAAAAAAATCTGAAAACCAATGCAGCCATCACATCTAAGGACTAATACACTGCAATACTAGAAATTGTTGTTCTTAAGTTTAGATATTCTTTAGCCCCCGTTCACACTGAATGCAGCTTTGAAATCGCACTACATCAGCGCAATTTCAAAGCCGCCATTCTGTGCAATTTCATGTGCGGCTTGCCGACGTCTGTGGAATTTCATGCACAGATGTCAATGCAAGTCACGCATGAAATCTAACAAAATTAGTGCAGGAACCTTTTTCAAATTGGCGCAAGTTGGAGTCGCACCGATTTAAACGGTTCCATAGGCTCAAATAGGGAGCCACTTGTCATGTAATTTTGAACTGTCAAATCGCATGACAAGATGCACCGATGTGAACGAGGGCTAAGCTTTTCATACACCATGGAATTGATTTACGCTGGCAATTGAGGCAGACCTGTCACCATGTATGTTGCCTGTGTCTGGATCAGATCAAACGTGTCCAGAGATGGGCAACAAAAATGGATAAAACATATCAGGAAAGGTACTTAAAAACATGCAGTCTTTAGGAAAGCAGGGAAGGGGGAGACATGATGGAAACCCTTGTGAATAGGGATCATAAAAGGCAGGATTTATATTTTTAAGCCAAGAACAAGAACACAAGGATATCAACTCAAACTAGCAGGCGGAAAGTTCAAAACCAATCTTAGAAAGTTTTACTGAAGAAGTAGTTGATGCTTTAAATGGCCTTCCAGCAGAGGTAGTGAGTCAGATAACACTAAATGGATTTAAACATGCTTGTAACAAACACAAATCTATACTTAAAAACACTTTCATCTATACATAAAAAATACCTAAAAACATAAATTTTTACAAAATCACCAAAAATAATAATAATTTTTTCACCAAAAAAATAATAATCTACAAAAATGGGGCTAAATGGATAGACCACTTGTTATTATTTTCTTCAGACATCTTCTATGTTTCCATTTTGCTAGCACACTGGTTGGTACTCCTGCTTTGCAGCACTGGGGTCCTTGGTTTTGAATCCCAACCAGGACACTACCTGCATGGTATAGAGCAGACTGAATATTATTAACCCTTTCTGTGAAATGTCTACTAGTATATGACTTTTTTTGTATATTTTTGATCCCGGTACCGCTTGGTAATTCTACGGTTGGATGAATCTCCCAAATCAAGCTAGCTGCTCTTATTTCTATCCAATAACTTGTACATTCATGGCTCTTTCTGACCTGGGTTATGTCATGTAAATGGTAACAAACCAGTTCATGTCTTGTGGCATTACATTAAAATGTTTGGCGTCTAGTGAAGCTGCTTTATCCACTGCTGCTTTGGATAGAGCCTTAGATGTATCAGCGTTCCCCTCTAGTTTGTTTAAAGCTGACAAGAGCAGAATGAGAGGCGCTGAGCTCTAGGGCTACTATGGATGGCCTTAAAAGGAGCGGTGTATGCAGAGCTTGGAAAATGTAGCACTGCAGTTAACGCTTCAGCACCGCGGACAGCTCACAGACGCATTGCTGAACAGCAGCTCACTAACACAGGGGATCCAGGACAGATGGGGCATGTCTCCAATGACACATACAGCCATTGACTTGACTTGGCCCCAATCAATTGATGGTGCATGGACCCTATCCTGCTGCTTTGTAATACACCACAAATAGGCTATCATTAAAACACACAAAGCCATGGGACCTTATTTCAAAGGGGGTAACAAAGAAAGCAACACAAGTCCTAATAAAGATGCTTCCATTATTAGAGTATAATATACTCTATGTAGAACTGTATTTGTATATTATGTATTTTATATATATATATATATATATATATATATATATATATATATATAATTATTGATTTATTTATTTATCGTAATAAACAAGTGTTTCTCGGCACAGTGCACATGATGTTTTACTGATTAAGATAAATTATATATATATATATATCTTATTCAGTAAAACATTAGAAAGATCCATCATCATGTATACTGTGCCGAGAAACACTTGTGTATTATGATAAATATATATATATATATATATATATATATATATATATATATATATATATTTATTTATCATAATACACAAGTGTTTCTCGGCACAGTGCACATGATGATGGTTCTTTCTAATGTTTTACTAAGATATATATATATATATATATATATATATATATATATATATATATATATATAGCTATATATATATATATATATATATATATATATATATATATATATAGCTATATATAGCTATATATAGCTATATATATATATATATATATATATATATATATATATATAAAATTTGGAAGCATCTTTATTAAGAGATTTACCATGTACTTCCTATATACTGTATACATGTGTGTGTGTGTGTGTATATATATATATATACAAAACACACGCACAGGCTTATTCAGTAAGCCGTCACAAAGCTCCATTATGATGTGCAGAAAAGGATCTGTGTATTATGATGATATATATATATATATATATATATACACACACACACACAAAATACACACACAGGCTTATTCAGTAAGCCATCACAAAGCTCCATTATGATGTGTAGAGGAAGCCATGGTAACCAACCACATTTCATCTTAGGGTTAGGTAGTAAGATCAGTGAAAGTTGATTGCTGAGTGGTTGATATGGGTTAATACACTGTATATCTGCACTGCTACTTCCACTTCCCTTCCAATCCATTCATTTACAGTACTTTCCTTTACAATACATTATTATTTAAAAAAAAAAAAAACACCATTGTGTTGTGTCGCATGTGGGAAAGCTATTCAACTAAACAGTCATTGACTGGTATGTTTTTAAATGCGTTTTTAATTTTATTTTCCTGATAATTATTTAAGCCTAGTGCCATAGACCCTAATCATTTTATGGTTTACAGTACAGGACAATGGGTAATTAAACTGAAATGAGAGAAAGAAAAGAGAAAAAGAAGAGAGAGTGAGAGAGAGAGCTATGGGAGAGAGAGAGAGAGAGATAGCTTTGGGAGAGTGAGAGAGAGAGAGAGATGGGAGAGTGAGAGAGAGATGGGAGAGTGAGAGAGAGAGCTATGGGAGAGTGAGAGAGAGAGCTATGGGAGAGTGTGAGAGAGAGAGAGAGAGAGAGCGCTATGGGAGAGTGTGTGAGAGAGAGAGATAGAAGAGTGAGAGAGAGAGAGCTATGGGAGAGTGTGAGAGAGAGAGAGAGAGAGAGATGGGAGAGTGTGAGAGAGAGAGAGATGGGAGAGTGAGAGAGAGAGAGGGGGGATGGGAGAGTGTGTGAGAGAGAGAGATGGGAGAGTGAGAGAGAGAGAGAGAGAGATGGGAGAGTGAGAGAGAGAGAGATGGGAGAGTGAGAGAGAGAGGGATGGGAGAGTGAGAGAGAGCGAGATGGGAGAGTGAGAGAGAGAGAGAGATGGGAGAGTGAGAGAGAGAGATGGGAGAGTGTGTGAGAGAGAGATGGGAGAGTGTGAGAGAGAGAGATGGGAGAGTGTGAGAGAGAGAGATAGATGGGAGAGAGAGAGATGGGAGAGTGAGAGAGAGAGATGGGAGAGTGAGAGAGAGAGGGATGGGAGAGTGAGAGAGAGAGAGATGGGAGAGTGAGAGAGAGAGAGAGATGGGAGAGTGTGTGAGAGAGAGAGATGGGAGAGTGTGAGAGAGAGAGAGAGGGATGGGAGAGTGAGAGAGTGAGAGAGAGAGAGATGGGAGAGTGTGTGAGAGAGAGAGGGATGGGAGAGTGAGAGATAGAGATGGGAGAGTGAGAGAGAGAGAGAGAGAGAGAGAGAGATGGGAGAGTGAGAGAGAGAGATGGGAGAGTGAGAGAGAGAGGGATATGAGAGTGAGAGAGAGAGATGGGAGAGTGAGAGAGAGAGAGATGGGAGAGTGTGAGAGAGAGAGATGGGAGAGTGTGAGAGAGAGAGAGAGAGAGAGGGATGGGAGAGTGAGAGAGTGAGAGAGAGAGAGATGGGAGAGTGTGAGAGAGAGAGAGGGATGGGAGAGTGAGAGATAGAGATGGGAGAGTGAGAGAGAGAGAGAGAGATGGGAGAGTGAGAGAGAGAGGTGGGAGAGTGAGAGAGAGAGGGATGGGAGAGTGAGAGAGAGAGAGGTGGGAGAGTGAGAGAGAGAGAGAGAGAGATGGGAGAGTGAGAGAGAGAGAGAGAGATGGGAGAGTGTGTGAGAGAGAGATGGGAGAGTGTGAGAGAGAGAGAGGGATGGGAGAGTGAGAGAGTGAGAGAGAGAGAGATGGGAGAGTGTGAGAGAGAGAGAGAGGGATGGGAGAGTGAGAGATAGAGATGGGAGAGTGAGAGAGAGAGAGATGGGAGAGTGAGAGAGAGAGGTGGGGAGAGTGAGAGAGAGAGGGATGGGAGAGTGAGAGAGAGAGAGATGGGAGAGTGAGAGAGAGAGAGAGAGATGGGAGAGTGAGAGAGAGAGAGAGATGGGAGAGTGTGTGAGAGAGAGAGATGGGAGAGTGTGAGAGAGAGGGATGGGAGAGTGAGAGAGTGAGAGAGAGAGATGGGAGAGTGTGAGAGAGAGAGAGGGATGGGAGAGTGAGAGATAGAGATGGGAGAGTGAGAGAGAGAGAGAGAGATGGGAGAGTGAGAGAGAGGTGGGAGACTGAGAGAGAGAGGGATGGGAGAGTGAGAGAGAGAGAGATGGGAGAGTGTGAGAGAGAGAGAGAGATGGGAGAGTGA